>OZ017738.1:260853649-261236149 GCA_963969285.1 Odontomyia ornata | reverse complement strand
TTCCCACATCGACGCATTCATAAAATGACCTGGGTATCACCGGACAACAACACACAAAACCAAGTCGATCATGTTCTGATCCAACAACGTAGGGCCTCGAGCATACTTGACGTCCGTACATACCGAGGAGCCAATTATAACTCAGATCATTACTTGATCAAATTAAACTATCGATGTCGTATGTCAAAGGCAAATTTAGCGCAGACCAGCCCGCTACAAAAATTTGACATCGAAAAGCTCCAAACGGCGTCTGTTGCCGAAAATTTCACGGAGACCCTCGACAACCAGCTGGCTCCCATCTTATCAGACGCATCGTTAAAGACGAGCAACGAGCTCTGGATGGAAGTGAATGTGGCTAGGATAGGTAACCAGTATGAAGGGAGAACACATTGAAAATCTCAGAAGAGTAGTGAATAAGATAATTAGGATTAAGAAAAGAAAAGAAAATACTATGACGACCAATTGAGAAGCATAGATGTAAGTTTAGCAAGCAATAACATAAGACAAGCATACAAAGTAGCGAAAAGCCTGAAACGTGGTTATCAGCCCAAAACCACGCTCTGTCGTGATGACAGCGGTAATATAATCGCTGATGAAATCAAGATTAAGGAAAAATGGGCAACATATTTCAAGCACCTCCTCAATCCTCCGCCCAACCCAGAACATCGGAGCCTATAGATGACTGCGGAGAGCTTCCATTGGCCTCACCAACTCTGGATGAAGTTTGTTCTATCATCAAAGCCCAAAAGAATAAAAAAGCGCTGGGCAGTGATGAGATTCCAGTGGAGCTCATCAAATATGGTGGGAGTGGTGTTCACCACGCTATTCACAAAGTCATCCAGTACATTTCGCAGCAAGAACATATGCCGAAAGAGAGGAGCCAATCAATTATATTCCCTATCCACAAAAAAGGTGGCAAGCTTTAGTGCGAAAATTATAGAGGCATAATTTGTACGGCGTACAAAATATTTTCTAAGATCTTAGAAAATAAAATCGGATCATACGCCAACAGTATTATTTGGGGAGTTTCAAGGTGGATTTAGGGCAGGTAGATCAACAAAAGACCAATTGTTCACGGTCAAGCAGGTACTTGAAAAATGCTGGGAGTTCAACATAGACGTACACCAAATTTTCGTTGACCAAGCAAGCATACGACAGTATTGATCGTAACGTATTGTACCAAATAATGCTTGGTTTTGGCATCCAAGCCAAATCAGTCCATCTTACTAAAATGACAATGTCGTCGACAACCTCCCAAGTCCGCATCAATAACCAACTCACCGATGCATTTGACACAAATATCGGACTAAAGCAAGGAGATGGGCTGGCTCCATTGCTATTCAATTTGGCTCTGTAGTACGTCATAGGGAAGCTACCTGTCGATACGCGAGGTACATTACTATATAAGTTGAGCCAGGAAGTGGCCTATGCGGACAACATCAACCTTTTGTCACGGTCATTAACAATCTACAAATCAACAAAAATAAAACAAAGCTCATGACGCAGTCGAGGAAAAATACCCCAAATACACAAAATATCACACTTGGCGAATACAGTATCGAAAATGTTAGCGAATTCGTGTATGTAGGTGCCGAAATAAAGAAAACGGGCAATGAAAGAGACGAAATACGCCGGAGAATACAGCTCGCAAATAAAATACTTTATTCAGTATTGACGGTCTTGAAGACCAGCTGCATACACAGAAAAACAAAGCTCCAAGTATACAAATCTGTGGTAAGACCTGTGTTATGCTTTGGGTGTGAAACATGGACCCTAACCCAAGCATCCGCAAATATATTGAACACCTTCGAGCGAAGAGCCCTGAGGCGAATAATCGGTGGGGAGCTAGACGGGGACCAATGGCGAATTCAATACAACCATGAGCTGTATGAAATTTTTGACGAACCGGAGGTCTCAAGGATTGTAAGACTGCGGAAGCTGCAATGGGCTGGACACATGAATCGTATGGACCAACAACGGATATCCAAAAAGGTATTCGTAGGGAGAACTGAAGGGCGGCGGCCAGTGGGGAAACCGAGGAAACGCTGGTCTGACTCGGTCGACGGAGACAAGTTCATCGCTGCTCGGATTTTGGAATTGGATGACGCGGTCGACGGACCGAGACAGTTGGAGGCGCTGTTTGCAGGAAGCGAATGCCCGAAAGGGGCTGTAGTGCTTAGAAGAAGAAGAAGAGATATATATATATATATATATATATATATATATATATATATATATATATACATATATATAAATACATGTACATATATAAATAAATAAATAAATAAATATATATATGTATATATATATATATACATAGATAGATATGTATATCCTATATATATATATATATATATATATATATATATATATATATATATATATATATATATATATATATTTATATATATATAAATATATATATAAATATATATATATAGTATATATAGACTATATACATATATATATATATATATATATATATATATATATATATATATATACATATATACATAGATATGCATATATATATATATATATATATATATATATATATATATATATATATATATATATATATATTTATATATTTATGTATTTATTTTGCCAAACAAGACATATCCTTATAATATAAAATTACTACGCAAAAAAAACCTTGTAAACAATACATTTTCATGATACATTAATTTTTACGCACAATTATACAAATTATATTGAGGAATGAAAGGATTTTAGGATATTATTTTTATATGAGGTTTTGGAAATGGACGGGGAGTAATATTTATTAAACTTGTTGAATGCTTTACAACATCTGTTTATTGGCTCATTGTCTGCTTAAGTAGTGTGATGGCGACCTACGGTAAGCATTGGTGAAAGTCTTGTGATTCTTAGGGGTTCATTCAGAGTAATATGTTTTGTTATATACTGAACCTTTATATTGTCTCTGAGGACATCGAATGCTAGACATGCAGACATCATCATTCTCCTAGAATCTAGTGATGCCATATTTAGCACATCGAGCCGATAGTTATATGATGGTAGGCTGTTGAAGTTCCTAGGGTCGTAAAGGGATCTGAGGGCAAAAAGAAGAAATTGTTTCTGGACCGATTCTAACCTGTCAGCGTGAATATCAAAAACAGGGCTCCAAATCAGGCTGGCATATTCAAGAATAGGGCGTACTAATGAGACGTATAGTGATTTAGTAACCCAAATATTCTTGAATTCTTTAGCTCTTCGTTTGATGAATCCTAGCATTTTATTAGCCCTGGATACTACTCCATCATACTGAAGTTTAAACGAAGCTTTTGGTCCAGAGCAACACCAAGGTCCGCAATGTACTCGACTCTATTAAGTGTTGTGTTGTTGATGTGATAATCAAACAGAAGAAGGCTCCGTTTTCTTGAAAAACTTATCACCTGGCATTTTTCCAAGTTTAAAGAGAGGTGGTTGTTGTAACACTATTCAGAGAGAATGTTAAGCTTGGACTGGAGAAACATCATATCGGATAGAGATGATATTGACTGGGTAAACTTTAAGGTCATCTGCATAAAAAAGATGAGGTACATCATGTAAAACTGCTGAGAGATCAGATATGAAAACATTAAATAGAAGAGGCCCGAGATGACTTCCTTGAGGAACCCGAGAGAGGACATGAATTTGTTTCGATAATCGTCCTTGAAATTTGACAACTTGAGCGCGGTCTTTAAGGTAAGAATGGATCAAACTGAGTAAACGACCAGTCATTCCAAAATTACGGAGCTTGCAAATCAAAACTTCATGATTTACACGATCAAATGCTTTGCTAAAATCTGTATATATTGCATCAAGCTGGAGACCCTTTTTCATCTCACATAGAATACTTGATGTCATGATGAGGAGATTGGCGGTTGTAGATCTATTTTTTCTGAACCCATGCTGCTCTTCATTAAGCCGCGGCTCTATAATAAGGGAGATCTTGTTGCATATATATATATATATATATATATATATATATATATATATATATATATATATATATATATATATATATATATATATATATATATATAATACATATATATATACATATATAAATATAAATAAATATATATACATATAAACATATATATATATATATATATATATATATATATATATATATATATATATATATATATATATATATATATATATATATATATAGGTATATATATATACTATATATATATATACTTACATATATATATATATATATTTATATATATATATATATATATATATATATATATATATATATATTTATGTGTATATATATATATATATATATATATTTATTTTATACATATATATATATATATATATATATATATATATATATATATATATATATATATATTTATTTATTTATTTATGCATATATATATATATATATATATATATATATATATATATATATATATATATATATATATATATATATATATATACATATATATATATATATATATATATATATATATATATATATATATATATATATATATATATATATATATATATATATGTTGCACAATACCAGTACACCCTATGTATACTGGCATGCGCTGGGAGCTTGATATGACGTGTATCCTATATACACATCATGGCTCCCGAGGAGAAGAAGATATATTCCTGTATGACCACTTATCTGCTACTTTATGCGTGTCAACTAGAACAGTGAAAAGGTTCTTTTGTTGAATGATTTAAATTTTTATTTTATTCTCTGCTTAGTTATATAATTACACGTTCAGTTGACTATATTAATATTGATAACATATTTTGCTATTGAATTCTTTTAGTTATTAATTTATTACAGAGACATATGAAGTCCGAGCATTAATGGAGCTTTAAAATTTTTGCCATTTATATTTGCTTTAATTATTTTTGCTATTTGAAGGAAATGTATGATATTGCTTGATATCATATTTGAAAAACCAATCAATAAAAGCTATAACTGTTACTCGGGCTGACGCCTTGGGCACGCTATTATGTTAACGAATCAATTGATTAATAATCCTACTGCTAGCCCCGGGACAAAGCCTTGGGACGCTAATACTCGGGCGGATGCCTTGAGTACGCAGTCAGATTGATAAATCAATCAATTACTAGTTCGACTGCAGACCCCGGGCATAAGTGCCTTGGGGCGCTGATACTCGGGCGGATGACTTGAGTACGCAGTTGAACGTATCCTAAATTCACTTATCCCGGGCTAAGTGCCATGGGATAGAATAAGCTCGGGCGCACGCCTTGAGCCAGTGAATGGAGAAACACTTCTCCATTTTCTTGTGTCTTTAATTTTCTTTTATACTATAATCATGCTGACTTTATTGCTTACCAACTAAAATGATGAAGACAATTTACCATTTAAAAAAGATCAAAGTTCAACAACAAAAACAGTTTAATGTATTTGGTGCCATCTGTCTGTAACTGGTGCAACCACAAAGCTAAAGCTTTCGCTCGATTTGCAATGCATATAATCAATTCGTTCCGCTGGGCGGTACGTTCAATTGCGAAGTCTTGTGTGTATATGTTTGATACTTAATACGAGTATGGATACACACCCACTTCTGCTAATCCATCCCAGCAAACATAACGAATCGCCGGCGATGCGAATTCGTATCGCCACGTCGAACAATTTTTTCGCCGGCAAATTCGACAGCGATCCGGAGTCGAATTGCCTGAGAACAAAATGTCACCTCGTTGGCGAATCGCTGCGGCGCATCATAAACGGTTCACCGTGGCGGATTACAAACAAATCGCCGCATCGACTTCTTTGCGCGAGGTTTTCGCTATTTTACGACTTTTATTCGACCGGACGAAAAAAATACGATTTGTTTGTAGTTCAACGCAACGCAAATGCTATTTTGCAACTTTTCTTTGCTCTGGCGAAGAAAATGCGTTTCGCCAATAGTTCGACTAGGCGATATTTCGCCATAATGTTTGGTGGGATGATACGACACCACGCCCACAGATGCATTGATTACAATTCGCAGCTTTTCGTATATGTATGTTGTCATTTAGGAGGAACACGAACCGAGCAATATTTGGACTGCGATTCCCGTAACATTCCCTCCCCGCTGAAAAGAAAAGCTCACGACTGGCTTGAAGAGTCTTGTCGTGAAAGATATTCATTTTTGCTTCATTGTCTTAATTGGTAATTTTGGAAAGTTGATTTAAAAATTACTACTTTAAACGATTTTAATCGAATTTACTTTTTTCTTTGCTTATCGTTTCATAAAAAGTTATGACATGCTCCTTTGAATATTAATTTCTTGTTGCAATAATTGTTTTTTCTTATTGAATCATAATGACTTGTAGTTCTTTCATAATTTTTGTTTTGAGTTACTTTGCTTTGAATATTTTTACTGATCGTTTGCTAAGACTTATTAGGCATTTTAATTTGATTTTGTGTTGCTCCATTTACATACTAGAAGATAAATTATAATTAATTACACATTTATACATTGTTTCGCTTAATTGTATTTTACAATATTTGTTTTTTTTTGCTTTACTTTAATACTTCTAAATTGCTGTAATATATGTAACACATAATTTCTCTTTATTTCATCTTTATTTCCTTGTTTTGCCTTACTTTTATATTAGAATATTCATGCACATGAAGATATTTTATTATGAACAATATTTAATTTCACATTTATACGCTATTTCGCCTATTTGTCTTCTACAATATGTTTTTAGGGTTTTGTACTAAAATACAAAACCCTATTGCAATCACGACCTGTGTCCGTCTGTCCGTCCGTCCGTCCGTCCGTCCGTCCGTCCGTCCGTCCGTCCGTCTGTATGTCACAGCACTTTTTCTCCGAAACTATAGAGGCTACAGCCATGAAACTTTGTGGAAAGGTCAGAAGTGGTGACCTCTTGAAAGTTCAAGGGTAATAAAATTTTTCAAAGGGGTTTAAGGGGGGTCTCCCCATATAGGGAGTTGACCCCTAAAAAAAAATTTTCACCATTGGTAGTCGAGTAGGGTGTCATTGGAAAGGTCTCAATGAGATCTTTTCAAAACAGGTCTTAAAATTGCCCTATGAGTACCGAGGGGGGCAGGGGAAGGGGAAATGTACGAACTTTTCGCGTACCCCCCCCCTCGCGATTGGACACCTTCCATCCGAAAAATCTGAAAAAAATCATGAATGTAGGCCTTAATGAGTACAACAACAACAAATACATGAGAAGTCGAAATTCACTCAACTTTGTTAGTAATAGTATGATTTATCGATTTTATGTTTTCTTGAATAAAATCTAAATGGTACCCTTAAATTCAATAAAATTTAGCAAACAGATGACCATTTATAAGATTGATCTTTTCTGAAAGTTTCATAAAAATCGAATAGTATTTAACGAAGTTATAGCGATTTGAATTTTCCTGTATTACTGTGGAACAATGTGTCCTGTATTTCTATGGAAACATACATATGGCTATGGAGCCATATGCGCTTTTTACCGACTTAGACACTACAGCTTTGCTAGGATTTGCATGAAAATTTCAGGAATGATAGATATCATGAGGATGACTACATACAATTGAAACAAGTCGAAGAGGCAGGAGAGAGCTCCTAGCAAAAGGGCTTTGTAGCCATTCTAGGATTCGAAAAAATAGGCCATGAATCGATGCTTACAGTACAAAGGAGTGGCCCCTGAAAAAAATTTCATGAAAGGTAGCCGATATGAGTATCAAATGAAAGTTCTCTATGAGAGCTTTTCAAAACAGTTCTTAAACTGATAGTTTTTGCTTCAGTGGGGGCACAGAGAGGGGGGAAATATATGAAAAATGTGTTTTCTCCCTCGCGAATTTACACCCGTGATCTACAAAAATCTGAAAAAATTATCAAGCGAAATATTTATGGGTATAATTTTAACAAATACCTCAGAATTAAAAAATTCTTTCAACTTAGTTAATAATAGTATGATCCTCGAACATGACGTGTTTCTTAATTTTATTCGTTGCTGGCTACGGCATTTTGTAAGTTGAGTACAAAACCCTTCTGACATGAGCATAGGTCTGTCTACCCAACTTGTTTATTTTGAGCTCATTGATTTTGATTATTTTACATGAAAAGGTTTCTGTTAAACTTTTGTGAATTTTTTTTTGTGCTTATGTATCTATTTACTACTGTGTATTATTTAAATTACACAACTTCTTTTTTAGCTTTTATTGTTACATTCATTTGCTTTTATCTTTGTTCAGATTCCGTTCAATATCTAAACTGTATTATGTATAAAGTTCGCTAGCTTCGTTACACAAAGTTTTATTCGTTTTTCCGTTTTCAGACTTATGTTTTATTTATGGTTGGTAGCAACAATAATGTTTACAAAACAAACAAAAATAAAAAAATTTTTGTTTTCTTTTGTTTTTACTTTACTCTACGAAATTTACATTTACATTTTTCAAGAGTTTCTATGATTTGAAATCTGAAAAATACATTCCTTTATTGGTTTCATTTTTCTTCATAATTAAATTTCCATAGACTACAACCAAAAGCTTGCTAAATAAGCTTTTGGTTATGTACTTTGCAATTGAAATGTTAATACGTTAGTGGGGAAATTTTATTAGTACGAGTATATGAAGCTTTAGATGCTCGTTTGTTTTGGGAACAACCCAGTTAAATTGTACATGGGGACGTAAGATCGATACGATCGTTTTTGTTTGGGAATTATTAGCTTTGCAAGGGAATAGCTTGCGAGTTGTTGTTGCTTCATTGCTAAAGCCTTAATTGGTTTTATGTAGTGTGGGGTAATGAGTGTGGGACCTTAGTTTTTCTTTTAATGTGGATCGTTAATGTTGTTAGTGGGAAACAAAGATTGATAATTTACATGAAGGTGCTTAATGAAGTTTGAAGATAAGATGATAAGGAGAATAGCTTTGTCTCTGCAATTACGAATGAGCAAATTGTATGTTTTTTTGTTTTGTTTTCATAGCTTTTACATGCGCCAATTGCTCGGGATTCTATGCTATGTACATTATACATGCTAATTTGTGGTTCGCGGGTAATCGTAATGAAGATGATTTGTTTGTATTAGGTAAGCTTTATGTAGTTTGTAGTGGGCAGGGCTTGCTGTAGGATTATGTAGCTTTTAAGGTATATGCCTTTAATCGTTATTTGATTGGTTCATTGTCTATTGTAACTCCTGTATTTATATGAGATAGTACAAAGGGAAATTTACTTGAATTATACCACTCTTTCTTTCAATTATGTGTAAAGCTGGAGATTATTGATAAATCGAAGACAACGTGTTATTTTGAAGTATTTTTATTAAATAATGAAACGTTGCGTATGTTATAATGAATGTTATTAAGGAAATAAAATTAGAAGGAAAGATCTTAAGCTTGAAAGTTATGATATAAACTTTGAATGATTTCAACAAACTGTTAAGATAAAAATATCTTGCGAGAAGGAGTAAAAACAAAACTATCACTTTATGTTGGGCATGGGAGCATATAGTTTCGGCCTTCATTTAAGACACTTTATGTTTCGTCAAATTTCTCTCTAGTGAGTGTCTGTTTGATTTAGCGTAACACTGTCCCAGACTTTGCTGGAAGGCCGAACAGTGCCGTGCGAGGTCACTACATTAGCCGTACGTTAAAATTGTTGATTCCGATCTCGAGGATGCGTGTAAAGTGGTAGCGTTGGAAATTGGTGGGCTGTTAAGCAGAAATATTACGTTAAAAATATCTTGCGAGAAAGAGTCGCAACAAAACTATCACTATATGTTGGGCAAAGGAGCATATAGTCTCGGCCTTTATTTAAGACCCTATGTGTTCCGTCGAATTTCTTCCAAGTGAGTATATGTTCGGTTTGGCGTAACGCTGTTCCCGACTTTGCGGGAGGACAGTACAGTGCCGAGCGAAGTCACTTCATTAGCCGTTCGTTAAAATTGTTGATATCTATCTCGAGGATACGTGTAATATGTAAGGGTGGGAAACGGGTGAGTTTTAAATTTTTTGCGTTAACCACAGGGGTTTAAATGGTGAGTTATTTAGTAGTTAACAGTTAAAATGTATTTATTCAGCAGGGAAACGTAGTGACTAGTGGAAGCGTGTCTGCAAACCATTTTAGTTCAACAGCACAGAGGCTCCGATTGGTTGGTATATTGTCTTAATATTAAATGAATGTAGCGTGTCTGCCGACTGGTGAAGTCGGGCAGCTCAGAGGCTTTTGTTTATTTCTATAGTGACTTACAACTAAAAATAGCGTATCCGCTGGCAGCTAGGGCCCACGGTTCAGAGGCTATTGTCGGTTTCCTTACCGACTTGTAGTTAAAATTAGCGTATCCACCGACAGCTTCGGCCGATGGGTCAGAAGCTACTATGAGTTTTTGTTGTGCCTTATAACTAAAAATAGCGTGTCCGCTGACAACTAGGGGTAACGGCTCAGAGGCTATTGTCGGTTTCCTTACCGACTTGTAACCAAAAATAGCGTGTCCACCGACAGCTTCGGTCGACGGCTCAGAGGCTATCTTTTTTTTACTTAGACTAAAGGCTGAGTGACTGCCGACAGTTTTGTTTTGAAGGGACCACATTTGTGGCTGTCGACAGTGGGTTTTTGGGGGACCACTCAACTTATAGGGTTTTCCTATTTATTTATAAAAGCTTGCCGGGATTTATCGGCTTGAATGCCACTAGTTTCCTTTTTATTACTGCTAATACTATGAAATTGCAAATTGAGTGCTGAATTCATATTTTATCATTCGTGGGGGGGAATGGGAATTGAAAGAGATAATAGGTTTAAGGGTAAACTTGTTTGTATTGAGTGGCCTATATTGTATTGGGTTATAATAATTAAGTCGTTTATTTCACAGTTCCTACACTTGGATTAGTTCAGTAAAACTTGAAATTATTTTTGTTTCCTGCTGAGCATTTGCATTGAAAAATTGCCTCTTGTATTTTAAATTTTTTATTCATTTCACGCGGTTGGTTTATTTATTCACACTTTAATTTAATTGCATCAAAAATAATGTTTCAAATGTCTATTCATTAATTTCATCTTCATTAAAGGCTCTCAAGAAATTATTTGAATGCTAGATCAATTTTAAAGATAAGACTTGAATATTCATGTGGGTGCGCCGTATTGTTATTATTATTGTTTCAGTTGTTTGAGCGATAAAAGATGTTATGTTGATAGAATGATGGACACGCGTTTGTTTACTCGTTATGTATGTTTTCATTATGCTTGCTTGTGTTTGATGTTTACTTGTACTGTTGATTGTTTAGCATGTAAGTCAACTGAAACTTTATCTCTTCGATAAGTTGTACGTTAAACTAAGTTTGAATTGTTTGGAAGTTTATTTGTTTGATTTTAAAATAGACTAGATAGGATTTTGGAATATTGTGGAATTTCTCTGCATAAAATATTGGATATGAAAACTATATGCTTATTATTTAGATGATCAATGAGATTGATTTTTTTTTAAATTTCAAAAAACTGATCTAGTTTCATTGACAATGTAAGTAGCAATGATATCATACAGGAATTGAGTAGTTTTGGATATCGGCTGGGAGGAAAGACTTTCATCTCATTTAATTTTACTACACAATGCGCTACATTGTGGTGTTTACAAAACCGATATCATACCGACTGCGCCAATTTGTTGCACAATACCAGTACACCCTATGTATACTGGCATGCGCTGGGAGCTTGATATCATGTGTTTCCTATATACACATCAAGGTTCCCGGGGAGAGAGAGATATTCCTGTATGATACTTACCTGCTATTACATTCTTGTCAGCTAGATCAGTGAAAAGGTGCTTTTGTTTAATGATTTAATTTTTATTTTATTCTTTGTTTGGTCATATAATAACACGTTCAGTTGACTATATTAATATTAATAACATATTTGCTATTGAATTCTTTCAATAAATAATTTATGACAGAGACGTATAAAGTTCGAGCATTAATGGAGCTTGTAAAATTCATATTTACTTCGATTATTTTTGTTATTTGAAGGAAATGTATGATATTGCTTGATATCATATTTGAGACACCAACCACTTGAAGCTTTAACTGTTGCTCGGGCTGACGCCTTGAGCACGCAGTTATATTAATGAATCGATTGATTATAATCCAACTGCTAGCCCCGGGCACAAAGCCTTGGGACGCTCATACTCGGGCGGATGCCTTGAGTATGCAGTCAGATTGATAAATCAATCAATTACTAGTTCAACTGCAGGCCCCGGGCATAACTGCCTTGGGGCGCTAATACTCAGGCGGATGCCTTTAGTCAGTGAATGGAGAAATTTTTCTCCATTTTCTTGTGTCTCTAATTTTCTTTTATACTATAGTCATGCTGACTTTATTGCTTACCAACTAAAATAATGAAGACAATTAACCATTTAAAAAAGATCAAAGTTCAACAACAAAAACAGTTTAATGTATTTAGTGCCATCTCTCTGTGACTGGTGCAACCACAAAGCTAAAGCTTTCGCTCGATTTGCAATACATGTAACCAATTCATTCCGCTGGGCGGTACGTTCGATTGCGAAGTCTTGTGTGTATATGTTTGATACTTAATACGAGTATGGATACACACCCACTTCTGCTAATCCATGATACGACACCGCGCCCACAGATGCATTGATTACAATTCGCAGCTTTTCGTATATGTATGTTGTCATTTACAGTACACAGAGAGGAACGACGGAACACGAACCGAGCAATATTTGGACTGCCGTTCCCGTAACATATATATATATATATATATATATATATATATATATATATATATATATATATATATATATAAATATATCTATATATTTATATATAGATATATATATATATATATATATATATATATATATATATATATATATATATATATATATATATATATATATATTTATATATATACATATATATATATATATATATATATATATATATATATATATATATATATATATATATATATATATATATATATATATATATATATATATATATATATATATATATATATATATATATATAAAGATATGTGTGTGGTTTGGTAATTGTATTTGAATCTTCAATTCAAGTTTTTCGATTCAAGTCAATTCACTTAATTTTTCAACCAAAAACTATTGAGCTTTTCAATTTAAATAAAAATAAAATTTTTCAATTTTGTTGTATCGGTAACATGAAAGTAATGATTTTCAATGTTTTCGTTATCGGCGAATTGTGTCAATTGAATTATTAGCTTATCTTTCTGTGACAATAAATTTATAATGAATCCAGAACGTGGCATCTCATTTATTAGTATCAGCTCTAGTGATGTGTGATTTGGAAACAATGGATATTAAAGCAAATAGCCCCGTTGAGATTTCCAATTTATACAATTAATAGGAGTCGTAATCTACACTATCCCTTAATGGTGACCTCCGTCGTTTGACAGTATTGAATGCCAGAATTTCAGTCCACCTTTATTAAGTAAAATTTTTAATTAGGACGAGTATATGTGTTGCCGAGGCACACATGCTAAACTATTTTAAAGAAATTATAAACCCTTTTTAGATAATCATATCGAGAAGCAATGCTCGAAGATCAAAATTTCGAATAAAAAAAAAGAAAGAATAAATTACAGAAAGACTGAAAATCAATCAATCAATAAAGAAAGGCAAACATACTCTTCAAAGTAAACAGTATGTGTTTTATTTATGCGAAACTGAAACTAGGAGTGTTTAAGTTCAACACGTTTATACCCGCGCAAAAAAAATTAGTGTTTGAAAATTATATCAGGTAGATTTCCAAAACATATCAATATAACAAAAAACAAATTTCTTGTTAAGGTAATAATTTATATACAGGTTACTTTTTTTTATTATATTTAAATCGTTTCAAAGAGTGGGATGTATGCTGCGGCGCGGGAGACATATCTAGCCTAGAAGCACTCCGTACCCTTAGGCAATTTAAATTTTTTTTTGTTTTTAAGTCATATTATAATGACTGAAAGTCAGTAAGTTTTCGGTGACGCCCTAATATCTACCAACGTTGGTGACGGTGTCGATAATAGAAGTCGTAATAATATTCACACGACTTCTTCTGCCAAAAAACAAACAACTTATACTGCATCACAGTACATTAGCGCAGTTTCAATAAATGCATGTCCATTTTGAAAAAAATAACCGGAAGCATGGCTTCTTCAACGGAAAGTCAGTTCAATCCTGGGGGTAATACGGTAGAGCAAACAAAGTTTCATTACTTGCTTTCGGCTCTAGAGCAGCATATTTTCATGAATCTTAAGTGATCTTATATCTACTCGTACATCTCACCTAACAATCCATATTCTAGTTTCAAACGAGCCTTAATAGATAGGCTATCTATTTCAGAGTCCAATAAATTAAAACAAGTTCCAAATGAACTTACTCTAGGGAAAAATCTCCCTTCGCAACTGCTAACGTATATGAAAACAAAAAAATGAAACCGTTTGACTGAAGATACTATAAAAATGTTATAGCTCCAACGGTTAGCTTCTCAAATGGAGGCCTGTGCCAACAAAATTCATGAAATCCCTAGCACAAATTCGATTTATTCATTAATAGAATCTAGCTTTTCAACTTCAGAAGTTAGTATTGTAAGTTCTTATACTACTAACAACGCAAATATTGATTTCCTCAAGGAACTGACTCAATTAAAAGCAAATCTTTCAATGGTGGTCCATTCATTAAAAGCGGAAATGGTTTCAATCAGCAGATCTAGAAGTTCTGATTGAAAAAAATTGTTTTCAAAGCAGTTCTAGATGTAGAACTCTTGCTCGTAGTACACAAAAATGTTCGCACCAAAGCGCGTAAATGTAGACAACCCTGCAAGTTTTCCAATGTTCCATTAAATCAAGACTAATCTTTAAACTAATGGGTGTATCCTCATAAACGGTCGTTGATACCAACTGACATAATAGCCGTTCAGAAGTTCTTGACCCCTGATCGTGATTTTCATATTTTATTGATACAGGGTTCTTCTTCAAATTGCAATTTTAACTTAAAAGTTGCTAATGCCACTAAAATTAAAACTTACGGTCTTAAGTCCACATCTGTTAGTTTTGGTCTATCAAGAAACTTTACGTGGAGTTTTATTATTGCTAATTTAATGCAACCTCTCATTGGTGTTGATTTTTATGGAAATACGGCCTTATTGTTGCCATCAAACGTATATCACTCATTGATCCCTTAACCAAATTACTTAGTAAAGCAAAAATCTCGCAATCACTTTATGAGTATTTGGCAATCTTACTTTCTATTGATAACAATATGAAATTAGAGGAATTGCTAAAGCAATTCAACCATATTATTGTGAACGATAACACATTTAAGCCAATTAAACATTCCGTTACTCAGCAAAGTACTACATCAGGACATCGTATTTCTTCTGAGGTCAGCAGGTTAACTGGGGATTGTTGCCAGATGCAAAGAAGAGTTTTGATTAGGTGATGGTGTTACGACAACAATTATTAACATATGTGAATACCAATTGCTTGGAATTCTATACAAGTTGACCGCGCCCCCATGCCTTGCTTACGACACGTTACGACAACAATCATTAACATATGTGAATTGCTCGGAATCGCATAACAGTTGATCATGCCCCCATACATCGCTTACAACACGTTACGACAACAGTCATTAACATATGTGAATTGTTCGGAATTCTATAACAGTTGATCATGCCCCCATGCCTCGCTTATAACACGTTACGACAACAATCATTAACATAAGTGAATACTAATTGCTCGGAATCGAATAACAGTTTATCACGCTCCCCATGCCTCGCTCGTCGCACGTAGCGTTTATCTGCAATCCAACAAGCAATGTATGCTTCACCGCCCATGTTTAGGGAACGGTGACACCCTACATAGTATACATAATCGCAATTTTTTATATTTTATATCCTACGTTTTATTAATCAGGTCACTAAATTGGCTCCCCGGTGAATTCCACACGCATACATGGTAGTCCATATAATTACCATTTTGAGAGCACATGAGGAACATGAACACAATCGAATGTGTGTACTATGCGCAATCCGCTCAACTGAGTATCAATTCGCCGCAACAACCAACTCAGAAATCATATCAGGAGAAGTCTTCGAATATTCGGATACATGAATACTGAAGACGAAAAGAGCAAAAACATAAGATTGGATCTGACGTTCCTTTGGTTGCTTATTTGTAACAATAGCGTCAGGTATTTGTCGTGTATCAAAAACACAATGATCTTCCCTATTGCTTCTTGTTAAAGAGAACAAGTTGGGTTGACAGAACTACCTTTATGTAAGAATGGCTTTGTACTTACCTAAAAAATGCAGTTATGGATTGTAAAATAGGAAAACCGCTATGAGAAGAAAGAAAAAATTTCACAACACACAAAAAATATATTCTTGCTTTATAAGTCTTGATCTTAACCAGTAAACATTATGTTCCCGTATTGCTGAAACCATTGACTGATCTTAAATGTATTTTTTTTATACATCTTGTCTGAATATTTGGAGCAGATCTAATCAAAGGTGTAGTGTCTGGCTCGATGGAAAACCATGTAGTAGAAAAAACGTATATAATTGTTGCAATCGGAGGAATTTCAAATGGGTATAACTTCTGTAAATTTCATTGATACTTATAGAATATAAGGATCTTTTAAAGAGCTACTTAAATGGCCGATTTCATCCAACTTGATGATACTGATGCAGTTTTACTGACGAAAATACAAAATCCTACTATTATTAGCAAAGTTAAACGAACTTCAACCTCCATGTTCTTTGTATTTGGATGTACCTCCATCAATTTTTGGGCTTTGCGAGAGAAATTTTATAAAAACGTACTAGTTTTGCGTCGTCTCTGTCCGTCCGTCTGTCAACATATACAACAAGGAGTTTCTTCAAAAACTACAGAAGCTACAAAGCTCAAACTTAGTCGAAAGGTCAAAAGTAGTGGTCTCGCAAAAATTTAGACCGTACCAAATATTTTAAATTTTTTTAGGGTGTTCTCTTTCCTAACAAAGAGGCCGTTAAACAAATTTATTCATCAAATTTAGTCGAGTAGAATATCAAATGAAAGGTTTTAGTGCTTTCCGAATCTAAAAAAGAGTGATTTTATGCATAAAGGGGTCCAGGGGGAGGCAAAATGTACGAAGATTATTTGTGTCTTCTGCCCTCGAGTTTGGACACTTTTGAACTAAAAATCTCTAAAAAATCGCAAAATTAGATCTTTGTGAGTACAAAGGCAACAAATACCTTAGAAATCAAAATTCACTTTACTCTGTTAATAATAGTATGATTTGTAAATTTTACTTTTTCCCCAAAAATTCGAAACAATGCCCTTAAATTTTGGTGTTATGAAGGTAGATATCAGACCCTTATCCCTACAAAATATCATGGTAATCAGACCAAAATCAATTGAGTCATCGCCATTTCGATTCCATGGAATGATAATAACGATAACACGTGTTGAGGTTGATATATATTTTAAAATGACCTAGATACTCTTATTTTCTTCAGATTTTCATGAAAATATAAATGATTGTGCTTATAATTTGCACATGTTAAATTGGCTGAGCCTTCAGAAAAATTATTTAAGCTTGATAAAATGGCGCCTGTTATGTACTTATAAAAGAAACTCTGCAACTTTTAAATATATTTGAATGATTTCTTATGCAAGTATTGATGAATAATTCAAGTCATCGATTCATGTCACCAGAAAACTTGTTTCTTACCCTAGGGTGTTAACAAAGCCCTTCTGGTAGCAGCACTGTCTTACTTAGCCGACTCGTTTCAGCTCCCATCTTCAACCATTCATTGATAAATTCAACATTTAATAGTGTTTCATGTACAAACAATTCTGCGAGCTACTGTCGCAATTGTTTTCACAACAATTAAGAACATCAAAAATTTACTCAAAATCAAGAGAACCCACCAAGCATCAACATCTGAAAGTGAGTCACTGCTCCATTCATTTGCAGTCGCTTGAATGTTCCCGCGAATTCGCCAATGTACGAGAACTGGATTGAATGACTACAGACCCTTTATAAAGGCGAGCTGAATGAATGGGGGGATCATTCATTACAACCGCGATAGAAAACTGCGATACGCGAAGTACAGGCGATATTGATTATTTGAGTGTGAAGTGATTTTAAAGTAGACAATTGCGATAGAAATTTATGGACAAGTAGAAGGTTGAATTATAATAGTGAAAATTAAAGTTGTTAAATTCTTAGTGAAGTGACTGTGCATTTTTGACAAATTAAATAAACTCTTTTAATTTAATTTAAAAGACATTGCGTTTTCACTTTCCCGGAACATTAAATTATTTGCCGCGAACCAAAACACGCGACAGTGGTGTCAAGAAGTAAGAAAGAAAAGTTTGGAAGTGAAAACGATTAAACGTTTTTGAAGTGCACAATAGTGAGAATTAACGTGGAAACTGGTGGAAAAATAGCCGAAAACAATAAAAATGCCAGGAAATTTGCATCTGAAAATTAATCAGTTGAGCATATCGGAGCTCAAAGAGGAGTTGGAACAACGAAATCTGGCCACACAAGGTACAAAGGCCATACTGATTGCACGCTTGCGCGACGCAATCGAGTCGGAAGGCGTGAATCTGGATTCAGGTGAGCTCTCAGATGCGGAAAAAGGCGCAGAAGGTGGAGAAGTAGGAACACCAAAATCAAAGGAGCCAGAAAATGCGCTAATGCAAATGTTAATGGTGATGTCATCCAGTCTGACTGCGAAGCTAGATGAACAGTCATCCAATTTAAGAGCGAAGCTGGATCAACAAGCGATCAAAATCAAGGCAGATTTTCAAAAACAGTCCACCGAAATAAAAGCGGAGCTCGGCAGTCTGAACAAACAAATTAAAGGCGTCGAGGAAAAGGTTTACCAGGTCGAGGAAAAGGTCAGCCAGGTCTAAGAGAGAATGAACCATGAGATGGAAAAAGTGAAAAAAGAATTGGAAGCAGCGAAGGCAGTAGTAACCACTTCACCAGCCCCGCTTATAACCGCGGCGCAAAGCACATCCAGAATGTGCAAGCACCAATATTCGATGGGCAAACGGTCTGGAGTATTTACAAGACCCAGTTTAAAGCTGCCGCAAGGGAAAATCACTGGAATGAGCAGGAAGGAGCAACTGCATTAATTCTTGCTCTAAGAGGCCCAGCTGCCGAGCTTTTGCAGACGATCCCCGTTGAATTGCACTCAAACCCGAATGCTATAATGAATGCGCTCAACATGCGTTATGGAGACGATCATCTGAAGCAGATTTATCGGTCACAGCTAAGGCATCGGATGCAGAAGTCTGGTGAAACCCTACCGCAGCTAGCCCAAGACATTGAGTGACTAGCACTTTTGGCGTACCCAGCCTACGACCCAGAACATCGGGATGATGCAGCGACAGAAGCATTCATCAGTGCACTAAAAGACCCGGAATTGCAACAAGCCGTGCGTTTAGCTCAAAAGCAAACGGTTAAGGACGCATTGGCTTACAGTCTGAACTTTGAGGCAGTGAAAAATGTGACTAGTACCACTGCCCGGGTTTGTGAGGTAGTGACAGACGAGCGCAGGTGTGAGCGCGTCGAAATTGAGCGAGAGCCGCAGATGAATGGTGCGCCTAGATGCTGGAATTGCGGAGGGGCACCTGCAAAGAGACTGCAAGAAGCGAAGAAAACCGAGCTATTGTCCAGGGTGTGCAGCTAGAAGGAGATCCAGACCCAGTCAGGAGCCCAAAATTAAGCCCTTCAAACAGAGAGGTCGGGAAACATGTAAGAGCCAACTTCGTGGGGCAGAGGTTGGCTAGGAGGATCGACGTCCCCAGCACCACCATCAACGTGTCAACACTACATCGTGGAGAAGCGGACTTATGCCTTCCGGGTCACGCTAACGGAGAACACTGCACCATAACAATCGACACTGGTGCAACCCGATCGATTATCCGACCAGGCCTAGTTAGACAGCAACAACTTCACAAGGGCAGAATTTTCTCACTACGACTAGCTACGGGAAAAACTGCACCTGTTCATGGAGAGGTCAACCTCCAGATACAGTTGGGAGACCTTGTGTTCCGACACAATTTTCTGGTTGCGAATATTATGGATGACTGCATTCTTGGAATGGATTTTCTACGACCACATGGAATCACGTTGGATTTGGGCAAACGTGCATTGAAATGGCAGAATGTCGAAGTACTGATGGAGGATCCCAGCGTCCAAATTCCCAAGATGAATGTACTGGTATGTACTGACACTGATGTACCGGATTCTTCCAAAAGCATTGTATGAGTCAAGCTTGATGGTGATTCTGGAGACCACCGGTCTTATCTGATAGAGCCAACGAAGACGTCCGCATTGCGCAGTTTGATTATAGGACGAAGCCTTGTAAGATCTTTAAGGAACGGATATGTGCCGGTTAGAGTCCTTAACACCGCAGACTCAACCACGAGCATCAAAGCGGGAGAAGTCATCGGCAGCTGCCAGCCTGTTTCCACCATCACCTCTTTGGAAGCTACTCACGACCATCATTGCAAAGGAGGCAAGACACAGACAAAGCCCGGGAATCCACGTCTGCAATATTGAAGCAGGTCAAATTGCCAGTGCAGCTATTCAAACGAGCCTCTGATCTGGCCGCCAAGTACAGTGACATCTTCTCAACAAGCCCGGATGATCAAGGCCGAACGAGTCTGGTAACTCACGTCATCGATACACAGGGAGCCAAGCCGATTCAACAAGCACCCAGACGCCTCCCTATAACCAAACAAGGAGAAGTGAGCGCGCTGATCTCGGACATGGAAAAACAAGGCGTTATTGAACCTTCTGTCAGTCAATGGGCCACGCCTGTAGTTTTAGTAAAGAAAAAGGATGGTAGCACTCGTTTTTGTGTCGACTATAGGCAGCTTAACGACGTCACTAAGAAAGATAGTTACCCGCTCCCACGCATCGATGACATCTGTAGTGAATAAGAGGAGTTTCAATAAGTCCGTAAAGGACTGCAGCGATGTTCTGCTGCCTCGGCAGAAGAAGATGACAATATCTGCCGCGAATGCCCTCGTCTGGAGACGCGTGAATGTGCTGGCAGGCTAGCATTGCGGCGTCGTGGGGCGGGTTCATTTTCCCCAGCACGAAGACCCACTACAAAAAAATTTCGCAGTCACGAATTGGATGTTGCTCACGAGGCGACCGAAGTCGCAAAAAGTGTAGCTAACTACACCGAGGGAGATGGTACTTGTTACGAACACAAGAGGAACCTGAGAAGGAAGGCGGAGTTGGGGTAACCTCGTCATCACCCGACGAAGCTCATGGCCCACAAATGAAAGAGGGGCAACCGGATGGTGATGGAGCCCCTTCGCACCCACCCAACCGGAATAAATCCATATTTACTTTGTTGCAGTGGCCAGGTATTCCTCCTCTGAGTGGAAAACTCATACAACTTGAATTGCATGAACTTTCCCATCAGAAGGGGAGTACACCGGTGATCAATTTATGCCATAGAATTATACAATTTGATTGCATAACGCTATGCCATAAAGAGGCATTCTGCTTGGGCCACTCAACCCGCGGCGTCACCTGAAACCAAAAAGATTACATTGTACCCGGCGGCTGGCTCATGTTTAATGAGGAGAGCCTGCCACCGTACCGGGTCCTATACCCGGTCAAACAGGACAAAAATGAAAAGACCGGCGTTACACTCTAGCAATCCATTATATTAACGCATTCTTTTCCCATAACTACAAACATTAAATCACTTAAATATCGCGACACGATTTTAGTGGCTTCCAGGGCCAAATTTGAGATAGAAATAAGAATAAGTTGGGTAGACAGACCTATGCTCATGTCAGAAGGGTTTTGTACTTAACTTACAAAATGCAGTAACCAGCAACGAATAAAATCATGAAACATGTCAAAGACGATTTTATTCGAGAAAATGTGAAATTCGTGGTTCATACTATTATTAACAAAGTTCAACGCATTTTGACTTCTGAGGTATTTGTTATAGTTATACCCATAAATATCTCCTTTGATAATTTTTTCAGATTTTTTAAGATCACGGGTGTCCATTCGCGAGGGAGGAAACACATTTTTCATGTATTTCCCCCCCTCCCCCCTGTGCCCCAACTGAAGCAAAAACGGTCAGTTTAAGAACTGTTTTGAAAAGCTCTCATAGAGAACTTTCAATTGATACTCATATCGGCTACTTTTCATGAAGTTTTTTTTCAGGGGCCACTCTTCTGTACTGTAATCATCGATTCATGGCCTATTTTTTCGAATCCTAGAATGGTTACAAAGCCCTTTTGCTAGGAGCTCTCTCCTGCCTCTTCGACTTGTTTCAATTGTATGTACTCATCTTCATGATATCTATCACTCCTGAAATTTTCATGCAAATTCTAGCAAAGCTGTAGTGTCTAAGTCGGTAAAAAGCGCATATGGCTCCATAGCCATATGTTTCCATAGTAATACAGGGCATATTGCTCCATAGTAATACAGGAAAATTCAAATCACTATAACTTCGGTAAATACCATTCGATCTTTATGAAACTTTCAGAGAAGATCAATCTTATAAATAGTCATCTGTTTACTAAATTTTACTGAATTTAAGGGTACCATTTATATTTTATTCAAGAAAACATAAAATCGATAAATCATACTATTACTAACAAAGTTGAGTGAATTTTGACTTCTCGTGTATTTGTTGTTGTTGTACTCATGAAGGCCTACATTCATGATTTTTTTCAGATTTTTCGGATGGAAGGTGTCCAATCGCGAGGGGGGGTACGCGAAAAGTTCGTAAATTTCCCCTTCCCCTGCCCCCCTCGGTACTTACAAGGCAATTTTAAAACCTGTTTGGAAAAGATCTCATTGAGACCTTTCCAACGACACCCTACTCGACTACCAATGGTGAAATTTTTTTTTGAGGGGTCACCTCCCTATATGGGGAGACCCCCCTTAAACGCCTTTGAAAAATTTTTCCACCCTTGAACTTTCAAGAGGTCACCACTTCTGACCTTTCTACAAAGTTTCATGGCTGTAGCCTCTATAGTTTTGGAGAAAAAGTGCTGTGACATACAGACGGACGGACGGACGGACGGACGGACAGACGGACACAGGTCGTGATTGCAATAGGGTTTTGTATTTTAGTACAAAACCCTAAAAATTAAAGCAAAATTTGAAATATACGAAAAAAGAATCAAGCAAAATTTGAAATATAAATAAGAAGAACGAAAGGCAAAAAAAATTTAAAATATATCTGAGAAAAAAACCCAAAGGCAATATTTGAAATATAAATACAAAAAAATTAACGCAATAAAATTTAAAATGTATATGTAAGCTTAATTTGAAATATAAATACAAAAAAAATTAACGCAATAAAATTTAAAATGTATATGTAAGCAAAATTTTAAATATAAATACAAGAAAATTTAACGCAATAAAATTTAAAATGTATATGTAAGCAAAATTTGAAATATAAATACAAAAAAAATTAACGCAATAAAATTTAAAATGTATATGTAAGCAAAATTTGAAATATAAATACAAAAAAATTAACGCAATAAAATTTAAAGTGTATATGTAAGCAAAATTTGAAATATAAATACAAAAAAATTAACGCAATAACAGGGTACTTACCCCACATGGTCCGTCGAGCGCTCGATGAAGAATGCGGGTGTCCTCTGAAACTTTCATTAAGTTAAATTCTCAGATCAAAAACGTTATAAGTTTATCTAACAATTAGTGCGAGAGTTTCTTCACGATCACTTGTAGCTTTACATAAAATGCAGATAGTTCATTTTCTTAAAATTTCAATCACGTTCACACGTTAATCCCGTTTGAAATATTTCTCCATGATAGTATCCAATTCTTTGGCGCCTCCTTCATGTGTCTTATTTTGCACACAGTTCTCGTGCGAGAAGAAAAGTACCAGCGCATAATTCGTCACGTCCTTGACTTGAGCGTACACACCAAATCCCAACTGGCGTTCATCGTTTAGCACAGGCCGTTGTCACGTGATGAACTCCAAACCAACAAATTGCCAAGCAGACAATCAAATACACCAAAGTCCTTGGGTTTTTTTATTTAAGTGCGCGAGAAGAGTGTGTTCGGGGAAAGTGGATCTGATAGATTCTTCACTACCTAATGAGGGAATTTCGTCGACTCCCAATTTAACCGCGTATAAAGAAATTGCCTTTCTTTACTGAGTTGCGGAAGCATTTTGCACGCACGCAAATTTCTTTTTCGGCGGATTCGTGAACACACCGACGACAACGACTACCAAGGCTCTGTCCCCCGCAAGTACACTTCCCTCTTTCTGTTCGATGTCTTCACAAGTCGAACGGCGAGGCGTTCGAAACGAGTGGCAATGGTCCGAAATCACAAGGTTCTAGGCAATTGATAAGATTTCTGAGCGATTTTGGATTCACTGACCGATTTCGTAAGGAAACGAGTTTCCGCCACCGATTTGTTCAATTCGCCTATGCGAAGATTACGTAAAATCTGAGCTAAACCGCACAATCTGCTCGCGGCGAATCTCATGTAGCTTATCGATAAATCGCGTTCGTACAAATAATACACGGGAAACTCGCACTTATCACCTTTCACAAGATTTGTTTATTGTCGTTGTCCAGACGAGCCAAAATGACAATCCTCCCCCGGATCCGACCACATGCGTCCCCCGTACGTGAAACCGTTCAAAAACGTGTTCGCCACATCCTATCCACAGTACGGAACATTCCCACGATTCCGCTACGTTATGTGCCGTAATCTTTTACTGCACTCCAATCACTACCGATTTCCCCGGTCTTGCTTTATTTGTTTAGAAGCTCAATTCCGCGATTATTTCCGCGTTTCTTATTGTCCCCGTCCCATTTTTTTTTCGTCGTCTCGGTCGCCGTCGATTTCTTGCGCCCTCCTTCTACTTCAATTCCAATCACCAAAACTTTTCCTCGCGCGCGGGAACTCAGCTACCGGCGTCCGCGCTGTGTGGCGGTTTCGAGCAGACTCTCTGGATGTATTGCGCATGGCATTGACGGTGCTAGTCAACTGATTGTATGTAACCGGTATGCTGGCTTTGCTGAATTGGTTAATTTTAAAGTTGCTGCCTATCTGCTGTGAAGCATTTTGGTAATAATGCCGTGGTAGAAGAGCCTTGGCTTCCAACATATTTCTTACGGTTGGCTTTTTGTTCGATGGTTTACTTATGGAGGTAGACATGTAGGAATGTTAATTTGCTTGCAAATTATCTTTGCTGGTGTTGCAAGGTTGGACGGAGAATCGTGAAGTGCGCATTGGTCGTTCGCCTCTGATTGCTTGTGGGCAAGTGGCGACGATTTTCTAGCAGCATTGGGATGAGAAGTCGATTGGGATTGAGCTTTCTCCATCAACTGTACAAGCTTTGTTGTGGTCATGCTTTTTAACTCCTCTGGCGATAATTGAGCCAACAAATCTTTCAATTTCATATTGCTTTCTGATTTGATCAGTGATCTTGGTTTCCGAGAAAGACCTTTTTCTTTACGTAAATCTTTTTCTAGATTTCGTGGCCCTTTGGCCTTGTCTCCATTGTTTTGTTCTGCAACAGTAACACTTAGCTCTGGTCTCTTAGCTGTTAATTCATTTGTTTGTGAAAAAGTTACGCTAACGGTTTCCGGCGCAAAAGCGCCGCTCTTCCGAAAAAACTACAAGTTTTTATTCAAAGCATAGTTTCCATGTTGATCTACGGTTGTATTCGCTGGAACGTTCATGGGTTTGAGTAGTGAACGACTATTATTCTTTCCGCTTGAAAGTTGGCTCAAAGAGTACTTCTGTATGTCTGTAGCGCCTGAATTTTTTTTTTCTTTACTGATTGTTGCTCATTCCGTCAGTCGATTTGGGGCTATCAAGCCTTTGAACCCATAATTTTGAAGCTCTGAGTTTAAGATTCTAGGTTGTTTTGTGGGCAGTTGTACACTTTCCTCAATAGTTGGCTTTTTAAGTCCTACCTACTCGATTACTACACATCATGGACACTTTAGCCGACGCAAAACGGTTTTCTACACTCGATCTCAAGAGTGGCTATTGGCAGGTAGAAATCGACAAGAAGGACCGAGAGAAGACCGCATTTTCAGTTGGGACCGAATCGTGGCAGTTTGTGGTGATGCCATTTGGGCTTTGCAATGCTCCAGCCACTTTCGAACGCTTGATGAAATACGTGCTACGTGGTCTAACCTGGAAAACTTGCTTGGTGTACCTAGATGACATCATCGTCATCGGGAGAACGTTCGAAGAGCATGTGCGGAACTTAGAAGAGGTTTTCTCCCGACTGCGACTGGCAAATTTGAAACTTAGTCCCGACAAGTGTACACTTTTCGCAGCTGAAGTAAAATACCTGGGACACATTGTATCAGCAGAAGGGGTCAAAACAGACCCTGAGAAGATTGAAGCCGTGAAAATCTGGCCAACACGAAACAACAAGCGCCAACTACGAAGTTTCCTGGGTCTGGCAACCTACTATCGAAGATTCGTCAAAGACTTTGCCAAAATAGCTAAGTGTCTCCATCAGCTAACCGAGAAAAATCGTCCGTATGTCTGGAATGAACAATGCCAGACAGCCTTTGAGACCCTGAAGGAAAAGCTGTGTGAATCACCCGTGCTGGCGTATCCGAAACCCGGTAAAATGTTTGTAGTTGACACCGATGCAAGCAACGGCGGTATTGGAGCTGTACTCTCCCAGCAGATCGATGGCGAAGAAAGTGTCCTCTCGTATTACAGTCGAATTCTTTCAAAAAGTGACCAGAAAGGAGCTATTGGCTATAATACAGGCCACCAAGCAGTTCCACAAGTATCTATATGGCCAGAAATTTCTTCTTCGAACGGACCACGCATCACTGAGATGGCTGCTCAACTTCAAAAACCCCGAGGGACAAGTTGCGAGATGGATCGAAAGATTGCAGTCATACGACTACAAAATTGTTCATCGGAAGGGCGGAGTTCATGGAAATGCTGACGCCCTATCTCGTCGTCCATGTCCAGCTAACTGCAAGCATTGCCGACGGATTGAGGAAAAGGAACCGCTCGTTGATCTGCGATTGATAACGGCCGAATTCGATGAAGGTTGGGCAGCGGAGGAGATTCGAAGCGCCAAGTTAGCCGATGAAGACATCGGACCATTACTCGTATGGAAGGAGACGACTGGGCGACCTGAGTGGAAAGACGTTTCAACGCATGGCGCAACCCTGAAAAGCTATTGGGCACAATGGAACTCCCTTCAGGTGGAGGGTGGCGTACTCAAGCGGAAATGGGAAACGGCGGATGGTAGCTCTTATAGGATGCAAACTATACTACCCAAAAGCCGAATTCACGATGTGATTAAGGAAATGCATGAAGGATCCTCGGGAGGCCACCTTGGTGTTAACAAGACCTTAGCGAAATTGCGGGAAAGGTTCTACTGGCTTCACGCACGAGAAGACGTAGAGGACTGGTGCCGTCGATGCACAATTTGTGCTTCCGTCAAAGGCCCAAAGTGACGACTGAGAGGACAAATGCAAACCTATAACGTGGGCGTGCCATTCGAAAGGATTGCTGTTGACATCGCAGGGCCCTTTCCTGAATCCGATTGGGGAAATCGATATACGCTGGTTGTAGCCGATTATTTCAGCAAGTGGCCCGAGGTCTACCCCATTCCCAACCAGGAAGCAACTACCGTAGCTGAACAGCTAGGGTTAAATTGGGTCAGTAGGTACGGCGTACCTTGCGAATTACATTCAGATCAAGGCCGAAACTTTGAGTCACTAGTTTTTGGCGAAATGTGTGAACTACTGGGAATACGGAAAACGAGGACAACACCGCTGCATCCCCAATCCGATGGAATGGTCGAACGGTTCAACGGCACTCTAAATAAACATCTGGCCAAGATGGTTGACGAGAACTAAAGGGACTGAGAACGACATATCCCACTATTTTTGATGGCGTACAGAGCTGCCGAACACGCATCGACGGGCCAAGCCCCAGCCAAAGTCATTTTTGGAAAGACTATTCGTCTGCCAGCCGATATAAAGTTCGGAACACCCCCTGAGAAACCCCAAACGATCTCGGAGTACGCAAGTGATCTAAGGCAACGGTTGAACCAGATATATCGGACAGTGCGAAATCACCTCGAATCGGCTACTGACCGCATGAAGACCAGGTATAATCTCAAGGCAAATTCTACTGGCTTCCAGCAAGATGACTTGGTATGGCTACATAACCCGCAACGGCGAAAGGGTAGGTCTCCAAAGTTGCAACATAATTGGGAGGGACCATACCGAGTTGCAAAGTGAATCAACGACGTCGTATGTCGAATACAGGAACATCGTAAGCCAAGAGCCAAAATGAAAATCGTGCACCTGGACCGTCTTGCCCCATATTACACCCAGGGAGAATTGACTACAAATAGCGACACATCTTTTCGGGGCGAAAAGAACTGAGGTGGGGGCAGTGTTACATGTACAAACAATTCTGCGAGCTACTGTCGCAATTGTTTTCACAACAATTAAGAACATCAAAAATTTACTCGAAATCACGAGAACCCACCAAGCATCAACATTTGAAAGTGAGTCACTGCTCCACTCATTTGCAGTCGCTCGAATGTTCCCGCGAATTCGCCAATGTACGAAAACTGGATTGAATGACTACAGACCCTTTATAAAGGCGAGCTGAATGAATGGGGGGATCATTCATTACAACCGCGATAGAAAACTGCGATATGCGAAGTACAGGCGATATTGATTGTTTGAGCGTGAAGTGATTTTAAAGTAGACAATTGCGATAGAAATTTATGGACAAGTAGAAGGTTGAATTATAATAGTGAAAATTAAAGTTGTTAAATTCTTAGTGAAGTGACTGTGCATTTTTGACAAATTAAATAAACTCTTTTAATTTAATTTAAAAGACATTGCGTTTTCACTTTCCCGGAACATTAAATTATTGGCCGCGAACCAAAACACGCGACAATAGCATATAAGTGGATATAGAATATACTTTCTAGGCCACTTTTTCCAATGTTGTTCTTTCACTTAGGACAACCAGCAATCCTCAAACAAAATTTTCTTACACTTTTTCCATACAAACTTTAAATGCTGTCAAGGGTGTGTTTCTTGGGTGCGGGGGTATTTGTATTGGGGTGGGCTAGGTAGGTGGCTTGGATAAGGCGGTGTGAGTACGGGATAGGTGTGGATCCCTTGGATAATTGCCTGCCGAGGCTGTGTGTCTTGGGTGTGCGTGCGTGTATTAAGTTAGTAGAGGTGGATGCCTGAGATAAGAGGGTGTGAGTCCGAGATAGGTGTGAAAGTCATGAATGGTTGCAGGGGAGGATGTGGGCGTTAGGTGTGTGGGTATGTGTTCCGATTGGTGTAGGTGGGATGAGTCCGGGCGGGCCTTGGATAAGTACGAATCCGTGTCCTGATAAGGTGTCTTGGCTATGTAGCTGCGATACCAGGATCGGGATTCAGGTGACTGATTCCCAGTCTCCCATACAAAGTGAAACAAGTTGGGTAGACAGACCTATGCTCATGTCAGAAGGGTTTTGTACTCAACTTTCAAAATGGCGTAACCAGCAACGAATAAAATTAAGAAACACGACATGTTCGAGGATCATACTATTATTAACTAAGTTGAAAGAATTTTTTAACTCTGAGGTATTTGTTAAAGTTATACCCATAAATATCTCCCTTGATAGTTTTTCAGATTTTTTTAAGATCACGGGTGTCCATTCGCGAGGGAGAAAACACATTTTTCATGTATTCCCTCCCCCCCCCCCCCTCTGTGCCCCCACTGAAGCAAAAACTGTCAGCTTAAGAACTGTTTTGAAAAGCTCTCATAGAGAACTTTCATTAGATACTCCTCTGTACTGTAAGAATCGATTCATGGCCTATTTTTTCGAATCCTAGAATGGCTACAAAGCCCTTTTGCTAGGAGTTCTCTCCTGCCTCTTCGAATTGTATGTAGTCATCCTCACGATATCTATCATTCCTGAAATTTTCATACAAATCCTAGCAAAGCTGTAGTGTCTAAGTCAGTAAAAGCGCATATGGCTACATAGCCATATGTTTCCATAGTAATACAGGGCACATTGTTCCATAGTAATACAGGAAAATTCAAATCGCTATAACTTCGTTAAATACTATTCGATCTTTATGAAACTTACAGAAAAAATCAATCCTATAAAAAGTCATCTCTTTGCTAAATTTCATTGAATTTAAGGGTACCGTTACAATTTTATTCAAGAAAACATAAAATCGATAAATCATACTATTACTAACAAAGTTGAGTGAATTTCGACTTCTCATGTATTTGTTGTTGTTGTACTCATGAAGGCCTACATTCATGATTTTTTTCAGATTTTTCGGATTGAAGGTGTCCAATCGCGAGGGGGGGGTACGCGAAAAGTTCGTACATTTCCCCTTCCCCTGCCCCCCTCGGTACTCATAAGGCAGTTTTAAGACCTGTTTTGAAAAGATCTCATTGAGACCTTTCCAATGACACCCTACTCGACTACCAATGGTGAAATTTTTTTTTTGTGGGGTCAACTCCCTATATGGGGAGACCCCCCTTAAACCCCTTTGAAAAATTTTTGCACCCTTGAACTTTCAAGAGGTTACCACTTCTGACCTTTCCACAAAGTTTCATGGCTGTAGCCTCTATAGTTTCGGAGAAAAAGTGCTGTGACATACAGACGGACGGACGGACGGACGGACGGACGGACAGACGGACACAGGTCGTGATTGCAATAGGGTTTTGTATTTTAGTACAAAACCCTAAAAATGATCATAGCCTAGAATTGTCCCATATTTTTAATTAATAGATTAAAGATCTAGATTTGTCAGCGTGGATTTAGATTGGATCAATAGGTGAGCTTCCGATTAATAGGAGCTAGTCTTTGATTTTATAGCCACGGCTAATTTAATGTATAGGAGATCCATGTATAGAGTTGCTAACTTGAAATATTAGGGCTGCTGATCCATTAGAGAAGCTCTGTGAATAAGTGGCGTTCCAGGTAGTTAGTTTGCTGATTGTACTGCTTGAGATCCTTTAGCGTGTGTCACTTATTGAAGGCGTTTCGGTCGAGCTATTTACTTGATCACGTTAAGCGTGCATGGACGTTTTTATGGTGTGAATAGCTGCGTGATGAGGGCGGGCGCTGGATGATGGACTTACCCGTCAGCGGGTATTCTAAGGCATGGATATTTGCTTTATGGGCGCTTGGATAAGGAACGCGTTGCCCATCGATTGGTGTCTTCGGCTAAGAATGGGAGCCAGATTATGGAAATGGCTTATTTGCTTGATCATGTTAGACATGCTGAACGTTTTTATGGTGTGAGTGGTTGCGTGGTGACGGTGGGCGCTACTGTAGATGGGTGACTTTACATTATGGATTGGCGACAGGTTTGCTTTCGACGGGCACTCAAGGCATGAGAATTCACTGTATGTGGTTAAAGATGGACGGCATTGTAGATGTGATGTGCGTCATTTGTTCGAGGATGTAATTTGAGGTGTAAGTTTCCGTGGCGGCGAACGGTGTGAGCCATAGAAATTGACCTCGTGAGCACTTGGTTAAATTTCAGCATTGCTCATCGAAAGGCATTTATACTTGTCTGGACGACGTAGAAGTAGATTTGTTCGGCGGTCAATGCTGTTATGCATGGAAATTTGCGTTGGGGACGCGTGGCATAAACAAGAAACTTTGCTTGTCAAGAGTAGTGTTTTGTGCACGTAGACTTGACTGTCGGCGGGAGCTTTAGGGCATCGGAAACTACATCATTGAACAAAAGTGGCATGGCATACGTTGCATTGTAAGATGACTTTGATTGTTGGAGGCGGGCATGTTTGCTTGGAGAAAATAGTGTGTGCATTGCGCGTTGCTTAACACTAGAAATTGTTAGGAATAAAATAATTGTTTATGTGTACATAGGCTGCGGATAACGGGATGCGTGGGATTCAGACGTGTTTTCACAAATATCCATTTGCAGATACGCCTGCTTTAATTTGCCGAATATTGTTTACATTGATCTTTTTCGTTTTCTTTTTGCTTGGATATGTCATTTCTTTGTTCTGAGACTCATTGCTTTTGTATATTATTGCTTTTATCGGTTTTATGTCATTAGTACTTTAAGAATCGTCTACAAGTATTTGCAACTACTATGCTGATTGCTCAAATTTACGGATGCAGTGAAAGAGATCTTAATGTTTATTGTGATGGGTTCTTGATGTATAGTCTAGTATTAAATTTTAGTTTGCATGTTTGTCTTCATCATCATCACTTATTTCTCCAAGCAATTTCTATACTTCTTTCTCTGATTTTAATAATATGTAGAAGTATGACATCCGTATATTCATTCATTTATTCATTTTTTCTTTACTTTTGGATACTCGTTGGTTTTGTTCAAAGATTCTAGTAATTTTTTCCAAGACGAGCTATTTTTTCACATAAATGGTCTTGTAGTGCATGAGAAGGTGATAATTTTGTTCGTACATCTTATCATTTGTATATGATTTTTCCCTTTTGATAAGGGCGTGATAAAGATGCTTTATTTTTTAGATCATTTAGTTCACATGTATGTTTTGGGTATCTATTCTAAATTTGAGATTATTTACGGATGTTGTCTAGGAAGAATACAGAGTGCGTACGGTATTTGAGGACAACTTGAGAGTAAAATTAATTAGCCTGCATTTTTGACAAAATTTAACGAAATTTCAGGAATTTTTTATGCAACCTTAAATTAATATATGGCTATAAAGTAATTCAATAAAATTGCCATTAGCAGCAATAACCTCTTCGATCCGGGTCCGGAATCGATTACATGCCCAAATCAAATGCTCCTTGTTCATATTGACCAAAACGGCATTAATAGCAGTCTTCAGCAAAGAAGGGTTATTATGAGGACGCTTTCTGGTCTCACACTCAGCTACGCCCCTTACATAATAATCCAAAGGATTAAGGTCTGGTAAGCTAGGTGGCCATAGGTTTGGTGTTTAGTGGTCATGAAAATTTTTGGCCATCCAACCTTATGTCGCCATCACTTTATGTGAAGGAGCAAAGTCTTGTTGATGAATGTATGCTCTGCCTCCGCTTACATTGTCTATTCAGGGTTTCAGTACCCTCTCTAAAACCTGGATGTATGCTGCAGAGTTCACTCGAAGTCCTTGAGTAAAAAAGTGTGGTAGCATAACATGTCCTTCGTTGCTGACAACACCTAAAACCATAACAGTGGCTGAAAATTTTGTGTGCATAGCAACAGGAACCTCCGTAAGATTTGAACATAGCCATATGTCATTTCCGCGACTGGTCTTTTGATCTTGGTCAACATTTTTTTTGTCGGAAAAAACCATAACATTTTGGGCGCCTCAGGGTGTTTGATTTTCTTTAAAAGACGTTTTGATCGGAGAACTCCCTGTTCCTGTGTTTGTTCCGACATGAACTATCCTCTGCAATCACGTACGACTTATACCGAATGTCTTCGTGAAAAACTCTACGAATAAGGCGCTCAGAAACATGAAGCTCACTCGCAAGGACCCTCATTGATTTTGAAGGGTTCTCCTCTATGATCGCCTGCACTTGCTCTTAAAAATTCTGCAGATCTGAGAGTGTCAGAACGTTGTTTGTGCTTTTTGCGTTTTGCAACCGATTCTGTATTGCCTCCTGATGCTTCCAATACGCGGCGCACCTTATGCACGAATGAACGGGCGCAATTAAGAAAATAAGAGATCTCTAAATCTGTATGGTTCGCACATATAGCGACTGTGACAGCATGTCTCTTCATTTCTTGAGTAATGTTGAAGTCCGCCATTACTTATCTGAATAGGAAAAACAATGAAAAAAAATTCGTGAAGTTATAGTCACAGTTATGCATGTCCTTAAATACCGTACGCACCCTGTATTACAGTTGATAGTTTCTGGAATGCTACTTTTTTATGGAGTTCCTGTATGATGAACGTAGAAATCATCGGAGTAATCCTAATGAGTGAGAATATTTACGCATTTTCATTGATAAATTTAAAAGATGTGCACGTTTAAGAGAAAATTCATTGTTTTTCTATTTTCAACGGTCGCCATTTTGTTGCAAACCAACAAAAATCACTCAAATTTTGAATTTTGAAAAATAGTTATTCTATTGATCTCATTTGAAAATTTTAAGAAGAGTAAATGAAAACTGCAGTGACCGATGCAATGGAGATCGTGTGTTACTATTGTTGTAATTGGAGAGATTTCAAATGCCCATTACTTCCGAGTATATCATTCCTGTAGGACTACTTAAATATTGAATTTTGTTGAGTTTAAGTGTACCTATAGGATTTTATTGCGAGCGTCATAAACACCTACCACCATAATTTTTTTAAACTTTTTCGGATCACAAGTGTCCAATCGCGAGGGGGGCACCAATTTTTCATGTATTTCCCTCCCTGTGCACCCCTCGAAGTAAAAAGTGTCAGTTTGGTTCTCATCAAGACCTTTCATTTGATAACCATATTGGCTACATTTGATGAAATTTTTTTTTCGGGGGCCACTGCCCTATATAGGGAGACCCCCCTTAAGTACCATATAAAGTTTTTTTGTAGCTGAACTTTGAAGAGAGCAACACTTTACATCTGCATACAAAATTTAATGTTTATAGCTTAAGTAGTTTGCGAGAAAAGTGCTGTGACACACGGACGGTCAGACGGACGGACGGACAGACGGATAAACAGGACACGGTTTTAGTAAGGTTTTGTAAAATTATTTATATGGGGTTCATGTATGATGGACGTAAAAGTCATCGGAGTAATGATAATGAGTGAGAATATTTACGCATTTTCATTGATAAATTTTTGCTACGTACTGAAAGGAAGAAGCTAACATACGAGTAGAACAAGTTGGGTAGACAGACCTATGCTCATGTCAGAAGGGTTTTGTACTAAACTTATAAAAGGCAATCACCAGCAACGAATAAATCAAGAAAAATGTCAAAGAGATTTACTCGTTGAAAAGAAAATCCATTATTTTTCCATTTCCATGAGTTCCCAAAAGTATTTATGTTATCGATCTTATCCGAAAATTTTAAGTAATAAAAACACTTTTCAGTTAACTTTCACTTTTTATATTTAATTTTAAAAAATTTTAAGAAGATCAAATCAAAACTGCGGTATCTGGTTCGATGGAAAGTCCATAAAATACCAAAATAGTGTGTTTTAGTTGTTGTAATTGGAGAAATTTCAAATGGATATAACTTCCGTGAATATGATATGGATTCCATCAAACTTACAGAGTATTAGGACCTTGTGTAAGGTTGGGTTTAAAGGCATCCATACGATTTTATTGGAGAAAATGTGAAATTCGAAGATCCTACTATTATTAACAAAGTTGAACAAATTTTGACTTCTGAGGTATTTGTTATTGATATATTCATAAATATCTCCCTTGATAATTTTTTCAGATTTTTTAGATCATAGGTGTCTAATCGCGAGGGGAAACAAATTTTTCGTGCTCCCAATGAAGCAAAAACTGTCAGTTTAAGAACTGTTTTGAAAAGCTCTCACAAAGACTTTTCATTTGTTACTCATATCGGCTACTTTCGATGAAATTTTTGTTTCAGGGGCCACTCCCCTGTGCTGTAATCATTGATTCATGGCATCAGTATTTTTTTTTTCGAACCCTAGAGTGGTTACAATGCTCTTCTGTTAGGGTCTCTCTCCGGCCTCCTCGACTTGTTTCACGTATGAATATTTATTGTAAGTACTCATCTTCAGTCATTCATTAAATCGAATCCAATGTTCAAGGCATGCATCTTAAAAATAAATAACTCAAAATTATTCAATTTTCGCATTTAAAACAACCACTATTTTGTTTTAAGATTACTGATACCACTAGCTGAACCAATTTTCAAAGATATTCATGATACCTATCATTCCTGAAACTTTCATGCAAATCCTAGCAAACCTGTAGTGTCTGAGTCAGTAAAAAGTGCATATTGTTGCATAGCCATATGTTTCCATAGTAATACAGCGCATATTGCTGCATAGTAAAACAGGAAAATACAAACCGCTAAAAGTTTGTTAAATACGATTCGATCTTTATGAAACTTGCAGAACATGTACAGTCTTCCACAAAAGTCAAGGTACAGAGAATCGGTAACTGAAAATTGTATTACTGAATCAATATTTTTATTTGAAAACCAAAAGTTATGAAATGGTAATAATACGAGTTCTGTTGAATTTAAGTTTTCATAAATTTAAAGGGATTCGGCAATAAAGATCATTGAAGAATATAATTTTTTGTTGGCAATGTCTCTTTTTTACTCCACAAAAGTCTTGGTACAGTTGCAGAAAATGCCCTGTTATTTATAAAAAGGGGAATCCCCCAAGTTCATATTATCAGAGTGAGTTAACAACCGTAGGCCGCTGTCTTTAATATCGCGTCCGTATTCGTGGTGTATCTTTTATTTAATAAAATTTTTAAAAAATGAGTCGAAAGGAGTTGAGTATTAAGAAGCGTGAAATAATTATTAATCTGCATTCAAATCAGAGCAAATCATATTCTGAAATAGCTGAACTAGTGTTGCGAAGTCGGTCAACCATTCAAAACGTGATAAATCGATTTAAGAAGGAAAATAGAGTGGAAAATGTGCTCCGAACAGGTCGTCCATCTAAACTAAGTGCAAAGGACAAGAGAAAAATTTCGCGAATGGTAAAACAAGATCCATTTCTAAGCTGTAGAAAAATCTGCGATGTTCTTGGAATTAATGATAAGAAGGAGGTTAGCGCAGAAACTGTGCGTAGAGCTGTCGTAGAAGCTGGATTTTCATCTCGTACGCCTAGAAGAAAACCTCTTGTAAGTTCCATAAACCAACAAAAAAGAATAACATTTGCAAAAGCATAACCAATAACGTTTTGGGATAATGTTTTATTTTCGGATGAGTCTAAATTTTGTATATTTGGTGTAAATGGGCATAACAGGTTCTGGCGAAAAGTAGGAGAAGCATTTAATCCCAAGAACACTATTAAAACAGTAAAACATGGAGGCGGTGGTGTTATGGTTTGGGGTTGCATGGCTGCTGCTGGAGTTGGAAATCTGACATTCATCGAAAATACTATGGATCAGAACTCTTATTTAGAGATTCTACGAAACAACATGAAACAAAGTGCAGCCAAATTAGGTATGCGAGAAGATTTCTTGTTTCAACAGGACAATGACCCTAAGCACACTGCGCATAAAGTTCGAATGTGGCTATTGTACAATACTCGCATGCTTGCTACACCGCCTCAAAGCCCTGATTTGAACCCTATAGAGCATCTTTGGAATGAGCTTGAGACAAAAATCCGAAAAAGAGTGATATCAAGCAAGGCGCAGCTTAAGGATGCTATATTGGAGGAGTGGGCTGGAATCAGCAGCGAATTTACTAAAAAATTGGTATATTCTATGCCTAAAAGACTGAAGTCAGTAATTCAGATGAAAGGATATCCGACAAAATATTAAGAAAAGTATAATTCAAATAACTATGCAAGACTATAATTACAATTTGTATCATTTTTCTTTAGGTGTACCATGACTTTTGTGGACTTCATTCATTGACTTTCCAACACATCATATGTAATAATATATTAATACGACAGAATTTCGTTTTGTTTTACATGAATTTAAAGTGTAATGATTAAAGTTGAAGTAATACCAAAAAAATTTTATCACTATAGGTTTTTTAAATAAAAATATCAAACAATTTTCATGATATTTATCACTGTACCTTGACTTTTGTGGAAGACTGTATGTATGTAACCATTTGTGTACCAAATTTGGTTGAATTTAAGGGTACCGTTAAGATATTATTCAAGAAAATGTAAAATCGATAAATCATACTATTACTAACAAATTTGAGTGAATTTCAACTTCTAACGTATTTGTTGTTGTTGTACTCATTAAGGCCTATATTCATGACTTTTTTCAGATTTTTCGGTTGAAAGGTGTCCAATCGAGAGGGGGGAGTACGCGAAAAATTCGTGCATTTCCCCTTCCCCAGCCCCCCACGGTACAGATACGGCAATTTTCGACCTGTTTTGAAAAAATGTCATTGAGACCTTTCCAACGACACCCTACTCGACTACCAACGGTGGGAAATTTTTTTTGACGGGTCACTTGCCTATATTGGGAGGCCCCCTTAAACCCCTTTGAAAATTTTTTCCACCCCAAAACTTTCAAGAAGTCGCCACTTCTGACCTTTCCGTAAAGTTTCATGGCTGTAGCTTCTATAGTTTCGAAGAAAAAGTGCTGTGACATACAGACGGACGGACGGAAGTACGGACAGACGGACACAGGTCGTGATTGCAATAGGGTTTTGTATTTCAGTATAAAACCCTAAAAAAAGTGAATGAGGTAGATCATTGACATTGGGAGTTTGTTGGTATTATGTTATTATTCTTTGTTTATGCCGATAATGCATGAATAAATATTTTTTAGTCCTATATGATGGCATAATATGCATGCACTAGATTGAGTAAATTTTTATGTTTATCTTAAATCACTCGTAAGTGCTGTTATTGTGGGTTTTATTTACTTTAGCTAGTTTCAAGAGTTTCAGTGTAATATCGAGTAAAGCTTTTATTTTATGCTTGTCACATATTCTTCACATCATGGTTTCTAGTATTGAAAAATTATTTATGTATGGATTGCTTCAGTATGATTACTATCATTTATGAATTTGTTAAGCCATATCTCCGCTAGGAACTTATTGATGTGTCAGTATGAGATTCCCTAATTTACAAGTATTATCTCCTTAGGAAAATAATGCAGGCTTGGATGATGCCACTATTTAATAGTTTTTGGATGCATGTTATCGCTTTTAGTGCCTACGTGATTGCATGAGAATTTAAAAACCTCATACTATGTATACTTGTATTATGCGTAAAGTCATTGCTTCTGTATTCATATACATTTTCAATACTTGAGAACTAAGTAAAATACGTATTCGCTACATTTTAAATATACTAGATTGATCATCATAGGGATTTTTGGGTATGCTCATTGACATATTCACGTATTATTTTCACTTAAACAAAGTATCTTCTTGCTGAGTTGTTTCTTATTAGAATTTTTTTCAACATATGGGATAGGGTTTGAGCTAGCACATTGCCACTATAGATCACTTAAGCTAATGATTATGTAAGATTTGTCGGTAGTGATAACGATGCTAGCGCACATGAGTTTATGGTAGGCTATTTTTAGATCGATCTCGTCTTATCATGTATAGACAAGTAGCATATGTTATCGAGTGTTCTTGATAACGATGGTTGCAAGTCATTGTAGCATATTGAGGGAGGGTTACTACTTTGAGGAAGTTTTCGTCTGCAAGTAATTAAATAAGCAGATGTACATTGGAGTGGAAAAACGTCATAAAGGATATTTTGTCCATCGTTAGATATTTATGAATGGTAGAGTTAAGTGTTTAATGTTTGGAAGTTTTGAATATGAAAGGAATGTTTGGATCAGTATGCTTGGTTGTTTGAGGTATTTATTTGCTTGAACAGTGGTAGAAAAATTGATAAAATTAAAAGACTGTATTCTTTTCAGATAAAATTTATTTATTGAGAAATACTTTTTTGACATATACAAATAAATGTTGATAAAATATTTAACAGCACATATGATAAATAGCTTTATAGTTGTATGAATTCTTCAGCATGTTGAACAATTTTCAAGTTAGCATAACTTAGGTTTATTCAGCTGCACTATTTGTGCTGTTTGCCCATACTGATTTATAATCAGTCCTCTCACGCTTCCTTTAATGTATACAGTACAATTTGTACTCAATATCCTTGGCATGTCATTGTAGCTTATGTCACTTTGACTCTATTGCAAACTGTTGATGTTGTTTCAACATCAACATCCCATACTTTCTGGAAGAGTACCATGATATTTAACCCGACCATCGAATACGTATAGAGAATTAAATGATTGAATATGGAAATGTGGTTGAGAAAGTATCTAGTGAACATGGGATACACTATCAAATATGTGAATGGTTCAACTCTAATACAACATCAGGCACTAATACATGCATTTGTCATTCATATTATAGAGATACGAGAAATATTTTCACACTAATAAAACCATGCCTACTCCAGCAGTCTCGAATACATACGACAAAGTAATAATTCATGACACCGGGTAGTATAAATAGTCCAAACAAAACTAGAACCAACTAGTGGCCAGCGCTATCAGGATGAAAAAGTTTATCATCGATATTCAATTTTGTCAAGGAACTTGCTATTCTTCTATAGGTATGGATCTCCAACGCAATGTTTTATAATATTAAGCGCATCTTCAAAAGCATATAACCAAAACGATTTTGGAATTGAAACAACATCAACATTTTGTACTAAAGTGAAGGTGACATAAGCTGCAATGACATGCCAAGGATATTGAGTACAAACTGTACTGTATACATTAAAGGAGGCGTGAGAGGACTGATTATAAATCAGTATGGGCATACGGCCCAAATAGTGCAGCTGAATAAACCTAAGTTAAGCTAACTTGAAAATTGTTCAACATGCTGTAGAATTCATAAAAATATAATGCTATTTATTATATGTGCTGTTAAATATTTTAACAACATTTGTTTGTATATGTCAAAAAAAGTATTTCTCAATAAATAAATTTTATCTGAAAAGAATACAGTCTTTTAATTTTATCAATTGTTCTACCACTGTTCAAGCAAATAAATACCTCAAACAACCAAGCATAGTGATCTAAACATTCCTTTCATATTCAAAACTTCGAAACATTAAACACTTAACTCTACCATTCATAAATATCTAACGATGGACAAAATATCCTTTATAAGGTTATTCAACTCCAATGTACATCTGCTTATTTAATTACTTGCATACGAAAACTTCCTCAAAATAATAACCCTCCCTTAATATGGTACAATGACTTGCAACCATCGTTATCAAGAACACTCGATAACATATGCTACTTGTCTATACATGATAAGACGAGATCGATCTAAAAATAGCCTACCATAAACTCATGTGCGCTAGCATCGTTATCACTACCGACAAATCTTACATAATCATTAGCTTAAGTGATCTATAGTGGCAATGTGCTAGCTCAAACCCTATCCCATATGTTGAAAAAAATTCTAATAAGAAACAACTCAGCAAGAAGATACTTTGTTTAAGTGAAAATAATACGTGAATATGTCAATGAGCATACCCAAAAATCCCTATGATGATCAATCTAGTATATTTAAAATGTAGCGAATACGTATTTTACTTAGTTCTCAAGTATTGAAAATGTATATGAATACAGAAGCAATGACTTTACGCATAATACAAGTATACATAGTATGAGGTTTTTAAATTCTCATGCAATCACGTAGGCACTAAAAGCGATAACATGCATCCAAAAACTATTAAATAGTGGCATCATCCAAGCCTGCATTATTTTCCTAAGGAGATAATACTTGTAAATTAGGGAATCTCATACTGACACATCAATAAGTTCCTAGCGGAGATATGGCTTAACAAATTCGTAAATGACAAAAATCAAACTGAGGCAATCCAAACATAAATAATTTTTCAATACTAGAAACCATGATGTGAAGAATATGTGACAAGCATAAAATAAAAGCTTTACTCGATATTACACTGAAACTCTTGAAACTAGCTAAAGTAAATAAAACCCACAATAACAGCACTTACGAGTGATTTAAGATAAACATAAAAATTTACTCAATCTAGTGCATGCATATTATGCCATCATATAGGACTAAAAAATATTTATTCATGCATTATCGGCATCAACAAAGAATAATAACATAATACCAACAAACTCCTAATGTCAATGATCTACCTCATTCACTTTTATCTATGCTAGCTTCTTCCTTTCAGTACGTAGCAAAAATTTATCAATGAAAATGCGTAAATATTCTCACTCAATAGGATTACTCCGATAACTTTTACGTCCATCATACATGAACCCCATGCAAAAGTAGCATTCCAGAAGCTTTAAACCGTAATATTTTTCCTAGACAACATCCGTAAATAATCTCCAATTTAAAATAGATACCCAAAACATATATGTGAACTAAGTGATCTAAAAAAATAAAGGATCTTTATTAGCGCTTATAAAAAGGGAAAAATCATATGCAAATGATACGATATACGAGCAAAATTATCACCTTCTCATGCACTACAAGATCATTTATGTGAAAAAATAACTCGTCTTGGAAGAAATTACTAGAATTTTTGAACAAAACCAATGAGCATCCAACAGTTAAAAAAAAAAGAATAATTATATGAATATACGCATGTCATACTTCTACACACAGGGTGGGCCAGAAAGGCGTACGATTTTAAAAACACTCTTGTGTTGGAAGCTTTAGAGAGGGGACTGCGCGGGTTGTGGGGCTAAGTAGCTCGGTTCTCGGAAATTTAGTCGCGATGGATCACTTCACCGTAGCGCAACGTGCATTCTGCGTTAAACATTATTAAAAATCACAATTCGTGCGCTATTGTTCAGCGTATATTTCGGCGTGAGTTTGGATTACATGACCTAAATCAGTGTCCGAAAGAAAGTGTGATTCGATCGAGGGTCAGAAAGTTCGAAGAGACTGGTTCGACTCTCAAACAGAAGCCTGCAGGACGCCCAAGGTGACCAAGAACGGAATTATCGGACCCTACTTTTTCGAAAAAACAAGGCCAATCTGTCACTGTAAATTCTGACCGATACATAGCCATGTTAAGGGATTTTTTCTTTCTACAACTGCAAGAATTTGAAGCCTATAATCGTGTGACATGGTTTCAACAAGATGGCGCGACATGCCATACAGCTAATGCCTCTTTGGCGGTCGTAAGCGAGATGTTTCCTGGGAAACTGATATCGCGCCGAGGTGACATTGCATGGCCTCCTAGAAGTCCGGATCTGACGCCACCGGACTTTTTTTTGTGGGGATACCTAAAAAGTAGAGTCTACACCAATAACCCAGCCACGATTAACCAGTTGAAGACCAATATCCGGGAAGAAATGGCAGCTATTCCCCGTGCAATGTGCCAGCGAGTTTTTACCAATTTGAGGGTCAGATTCGAAGAATGTTTGCAGCGGGATGGTGCACACCTGGATGACGTTATTTTTAAGAAATGAATTTCCCAGATGTCAATTATTATAGAAATAAAAATTTGTATGTGAATTGTACTCAGTTTTTTTTAATGATTTTTTCAAATTCGCAATTCTTTCTGGCCCACCCTGTATTATTAAAATCAGAGAAAGAAGTATAGAAACTGCTTGGAGAAATAACTGATGATGATCAAGACAAACTAAATGCTGCTACATGCAAATTAAAATTTAATACTAGACTAAATATCAATAAACATTAAGATCTCTTTCACTGCATCTGTAAATTTGAGCAATCAGCATCATCAGCATAGTAGTCTAACCAAACAAAATACATTGTACACGATTTATAAAGCACTATTGACATGAAACCGATAAAAGCAATAATATACAAAAGCAATGAGTCTCAGAACAAAGAAATGAGGTATCCCAAGTAAAAAGAACCCGAAAAAGATCAATGTAAACAATATTTGGCAAACTAGAGTAGGCGTATCTGTGAATTGATATTTGTGGAAACACGCCTCAACCCCACGCATCCCGTTATCCGCAGCCCATGCACACATAAAAAATTCTTTTACTTATAGCAATTCCCAACGTTAAGCAATGCGCAATGCACACGCTATTTTCTCCAAGCAAACATGCCCGCCTCCAACAATCAAAGTCATCTTACAATGCAACGTATGCCATGCCACTTTTGTTCCATGATGTAGATTCCGATGCCCTAAAACTCCCACCGACAGTCAAGTCTACGTGCACAAAACAATACTCTTGACAAGCAAAGTTACTTGCATATGCCATGCGTCCCCAACGCAAATTTCCATGCATAACAGTATTGACCGCCGAACAAATCTACTTCCCGATCACCATCCTTCAACAAGCGACGCCCATCAAACCTTACTCGCCAATAAGGTCGTCCAGACTTAAGTATAAATTCCTTTCGATGAGCAATGCTGAAATTTAACCAAGTGCTCACGAGGTCAATTTCTATGGCTCACACCGTTCGCCGCCACGGAAACTTACACCTCAAATTACATCCTCGAACAAATGACGCACATCACATCTACAATGCCGTCCATCTTTAACCACATACAGTGGATTCTCATGCCTTGAGTGCCCGTCGAAAGCAAATCCGTCGCCCATCCATCATGTAAAATCACCCATCTACAGTAGAGCCCACCGTCACCACGCAACCACTCGCACCATAAGAAACGTTCAGCATGTCGAACATGATCAAGCAAATAAGCCATTTCAATAATCTGGCGCCCATTCTCAGCTTAAGACACCAATCGATGAGCAACGTGTTCCTTATCCGAGCACCCATGAAGCAAAAATCTATGCCTTAGAACACCCGCTGACTGGTAAGCCCATCATCCATCAATAACGCACTCACCCATCTATACCAGCGGTCGCCATCATCACGCAGCTACTCACACCATAAAAACGTCCAGCACGCTTAACGTGATCAACCAAAAATCTTTCGATAAGTAACACACGCTAAAGGATCTCAAGCCCTACAACCAGCAAACTGACTGCCTGGAGCGCCACCTATCCACAGAGCTTGTCTAATTGATCAACAACCCTAACACTTCAAGTTAGCAACTCTAAACATGGATCTCCTATACAGTAAAATAGCCATGGATATAAAATCAAAGACTAGCTCCTATTAACCTGAAGCTCACCTATTGATCCAATCTAAACACACGCTGACAAATCTAGATCTTTAATCTATTAATTGAAAATCGGGGACGATCCTAGGCTATGATCAACTTTTAAATTTGTATGGGAGACTGAGAACCAATCCCCTGATCCTGATCCTAGAATCTCACCTACATAGCCAAGTCACCTTATCAGGACACGGATCTGTACTTATCTCAGGCCCGCTCGTACTCATTCCAGGCACCCGCCTATATCAATCTGTACACATACCTAACGCCCACACCCTCCCCTGCAACCATTCATGACATTCACCCCTACCTCTGACTTACGCCTTCTTATCTCAGGCATCTACCTCGACCAACCTGATACTCGCACCCACACACCCAAGACACACAGCCTCCCCAGGCAATTATCCAAGGGATCCTATCCCAGACCCACACCTTCTTATCCAAAACACCTACCTATCCCACCCCAATACAAGCACCCGACACCCAAGACATACACCCTCGACAATATTTGACTTTTGTATGGAAACGTGGCCTAGCAAGTACATTCTATATCTACCCATATACCTTAAATGTTGAAGTATAGGAAAAGTAACTCAAATTTATTCAATCTCCTCATTTAAAACCGCCGATATTTTGTTTTACGATTACAGATGCCACTAATTGAAAAAACCCTCAAAGATATTCATGATACTTATTGTTAAAAACTGCTTTTAATTTTATTACCGTCATTAAACTTGCTCCTGCTATTAAATTTCATTATGTTAAAAAACTTCTCTCAATTTCATTGATGTGATTAACTTCGCTATTTCATTATTGTTAATACACCATAAATTCATGTCATTCACCTTATTAATGTAATCAACAAAATTCGTGTTTTCAAGTTGTCGTGAAAATCATACTACTCAGTAGTAATCAATTTTTTATAAATTCATTGATTTAGCTTAAAGTACAAATTTTGATTATATGACAATTAAGTTAAGTTTGCAATTAAGCAATTTAATTGTATAAAAAAAATTCAATGATAATAAATTTTCGTATTCGAAAGCTAAGCGTGGACCAAGCCTATTTATTTTCCTACAGTGAGGCTGCTGTGGGGCGCGAGTTCCTTTGAATACCTTAGATCGAGACTAACAATTGTGAAGTCTTAGAATTAGACAATTGGTGTTCCACTGATTGTGTATAAGATTCTATCTTCACGAATTGTTTCCTCGATTGCCCATTGCAGAAGCATTAGGTGTTCCACTTAGTGCATTTATCCCTATCCTTTTTAAGCATTAGGTGCAATACTTAGTGCAAATTAAACCCTACATTTAATTTGGTGATTCACCATGTTAAACGTCGAGATCGGTGAAGACTCTTCTCGAGAAAATAAGTTCTTTCCTTAACATTTTGGTGACCCTGCGACGTGATACATTAGAAGAAAACAAAGATGGAGGCTTTAGTCAATGCTCAACTAGAGCTGGGCAAAACTATTGAGCAAAATTTTGCCAACTTTAGAAAAGATGGCAAAGAAAGAAAAACCGAGGAGTACGTTCAACAACGGTTAGCTGTCTTAGAAACTTACGCAAAAATCTTTGAATCCAATCACAAAGCGCTTTGTGCCTTTGAAAGTACACACGCTGATCACTCCTACTTCGAAAAGAATTATTTTTGCCAAGTCCAGGAAATCATATCCAGACATTCTCAAGCACATCAGGAGATGAGGCAGCCACTCCAAACAAGCTCCAGGGAAAAGACGTCTGAGGCTTATGGAGTTACACAATTATTAAAGCAAAGAAAAGGGTTTATAGCATACGCTCGTCCACTAATTGACGGCATTCAGGGTCGAATACAAACAGACCAAACAAAGCAATTTTGGGAGTTCAAACTCGGACTTTTGCAAAAGCAAAAGGAGCATCTGGACGAAAATAACCAATGCATATGGGAAGCATATGAAAGTTACGGTGATAGCGAAGATAAGGCAATTTATGATGAAATTGATACTAGACATCAGGAAGCAATCATTGCTATAAGAGAAAAATTAGAATCATTGCAACTTGGTAGCAAATCGACCAGTAATGTGAATGAAGCGGCCATAAAACTTTCAAAAATTTCGGTGCCAACATTCGATGGCAGTTACTTGAAATGGACCCAGTTTAAAGAATTATTCATCCAATTAGTCCATAAACAGCCAATAAGCGACATACAGAAGATGTATGACCTTATTAGTAATCGTAGTGGGGAAGCCCATGCGTTAATCCAACATCTGCCGGCATCTGGTCAAAATTACGATGTAGCATGGGAATCCTGAAGCGCAGATACGACAATGAAAGGTTGTTAGTTACGTCCTTATTAAACAAGTTGATGGAACAATCATCTATTCAAACAAAATCGGCTTACGCTATTAAGCGACTTCATGATGTCACGAAGGAATGTCTCATGAGTCTTGAAACACTAGGTGTGCAGGTGCAACATTGGGACGCGATTTAAATTCACATTATCCTGAAGAAGGTGGATAAGTCACTCATTCATTCAACTTGAAGCGTTTATCCTGCCACAAATCACTGCGAATCAACCCTCAAGATATTTAAATACAAATTCGTGGAGTCTACCAACTTACATCAAGCTTGCTGATCCACACTTCTATCAACTAGACCCAGTGGATATCTTAATAGGAACTGAGCATTATTACAATATAGTGAGGAGTCGACGCATTAATCTTGGACACAATTTGGCAGTTTTACAAAGTTCTGCGTTTGGTTGGGTTGTCGCAGGACGAGTGAAATTACAAGGCAGTGATGTAAATGTTGGCTACTACATATGTACACAAGAGACAATCAATTTGAACACCCAGATCGAGCGGTTTTGGCAACTGGAAAATATTGAGGACTTGCCAAGACAAACAACTGCCGAAAGCGATTGCGAAACTTTCTTTAAGGAAACAACCAGACGAACCAACTCTGGGCGATTTATTGTGAAGCTTCCATTTTTTAACGATTCATTAGCACTAGGAGACTCTAAAGATTTAGCGCTTGCTCGGTTTGTAGCCATTGAAAGGAAACTTGCGAAGAACCCATGTCTCAAGAAGGAGTATCAGGCCTTTATGGCAGAGTACGGAAACCTGGGTCACATGACGGAGGTGAATTTTAATGAAATATCAGGTTCTTGTTTCTTTCTTCCTCATAATTGTGTTGTCAAGCCAGACAGTGAGACTACAAAACTAAGAGTTGTATTCGATGCGTCCGCCAAAACATCCAGCAATATATCATTGAATGATCTATTACATACTGGTCCGAAGATTCAGGAAGATCTTATGACGGTTCTGCTGCGCTTTCGATTGCCTCGGTATGTCTGCACGGCGGACCTCGAAAAAATGTACCAGCAAGTTATAGTCTGCGAAGAAGATCGAAAATTTCAATTGATAGTGTGGAGAGAAAACCGCAAGATTCCATCAAATACTTCCAACTAAATACCGTCACATATGGAATGACAGCAGCACCATACTTGGCCATCAAATGCCTGCACACGCTAGCTGACACCTTTGACAATGAAAAGGCCTTAGGAGCAAAAGTTATACGAAAGAATATGTATGTAGACGATGCGATATTTGGGGCCGACAGCATTGCAGAATTGCTGGGGAAGCAAAAGCAAGTGGTTGAAATTTTGTCTAAAGGGGGATTGAAGCTTCGAAAATGGTGTTCAAGTCATGTAGTACCTTTGAACTATATTCCTGCGGAGGACAAATCATTGAAATTCGAACTGTCTGATAACAACGAGCATCAAGTCAAAGCTCTGGGTCTTGCATGGTAGTCTATTGCTGACGAATTTTGAATTACCATAACGTACAATGAAGCGGAACGATTCGCAAAACGTCAGATATTGTCAGATATTGCGCATATATTTGACCCGTGAGGACTAATGGGACCGGTCACCGTGATGGCAAAACTTATGCTTCAAAAACTGTGGGATCTGAAGCTTGACTGGGATGATGAATTGCCTGACAATCTGCAACGTGAATGGTATCAATTTCGTAAACACTTAAAAGCTCTGGCCACACTAAAAATACCACGACATGTTATCGCACACAAAACCGCACGCGATAAATAGATGCGTGTCTTCTGTGATGCATCAAAAAAAGCTTATGGGGCCGCAATTTATGTTCATACCACGGCCACAGACGCAACATTATTAGTAAGACTATTCTGCGCCAAGTCACGGATCGCAACACTTAAACCAACAACATTGCCACGCTTGGAACTCTGCGCTGCCAAATTGGGATGTGACTTGATGACACGAGTGTGTAAAGATTTAGCATGGAAGGATCGTGTTTATCTTTGGACGGACTCTGAGATTGTCTTGGCGTGCTTGCGAGCGCCAGTGTCATCCTTGCAAAAATTCGTAGCTAACCGTGTTGCATCCATCCAAGAAGCATCAGTTCAGTCACAATGGCACCATGTGCCGTCAAGGCAAAATCCTGCGGATCTAATTTCTCGAGGCATCTCACCCACCAAGCTCAGCAGCTGGCAACAATGGTTTTATGGGCCATTATTTTTACACGGCAAGGAAGACATCTGGCTCAAAACAGAGATATCACTAGAGTTCACTCTAGAAAGCAAGCAACCAAAGACGGCACTTCTAATCACTCTGAACCACAGCCTTTTCATCGACTCACTTGTTCACTTAAGCTCAATAACACGAATCAACAGAACTGTTGCATATTGGCTTCGGTTTCTGAACAACATTAACAAAAAAAGCCTAACAATCTGCAAAGGAGAACTTACAGTTTTAGAGCTAGAAGAAGCCATGCACAAGATCATACGGGAAATCCAGTCCACATCTTTTGCAAAAGACATAGACGATCTCGCAACCCATAAGGGTGTTGACAGCGGAAGCTCCATCTCCAATCTTTCTTTCTGGATGAACGGAATATTCTTCGGGTGGATGGAAGGTTAGAAAACGGAGATGTCACATATGAGGCCAAGCATCCCATTCTGCTTCCAAAACAACATTTCATTACGAACCTGATAATTAAACAAATACAAATCGAAAATCGTCACGTAGGACCACACGCACTCCTAGCAATCACACGTCAAAGATATTGGCCGATCAATGGGAAGACCTTAGCCAGATCAATCGTACAAAACTGTGTCCGCTGCGCCAGACTCAAACCTAAACTCTTAGAACAAATAATGGGTGATTTACCAAAAGATAGGGTACAATCAGCCTGCCCTTTCCTAAAAACTGGTGTTGATTTCTGTGGTCCATTTTATGCGAGACTAGAAATAAGAGGAACGGTCCCGCAAAAGGCTTATATCGCCGTCTTTTGCTGTTTCGCAACAAAGGCGATCCATCTTGAAGTTGTAAAAAACCTAACTACCGAGGCTTTTATTCTGGCACTAAGACGGTTTATCGGCAGACGGGGCTACTGTGAGACAATCTATTGTGACAACGCGACAAATTTCATCGGGGCTAACAATCAATTAAGCGAAATGGTCAACACCATATACAGTGACGAAGCCTCCCAAACAATAAACAACTTTGTAACTGAAAAACGAATCAACATTAAGCTTATACCACCACGCACTCCACACTTTGGTAGTCTATGGGAAGCTGCCATAAAATCTGCGAAGGAATTATTTCACAAAACTGTTTCCGGCCCATTAACCTATGAAGAACTCACCACAATTACGGTTGACATCGAAGCCATTTTGAATTCAAGACCACTCGTTCCAGCATCAAATAACCCGAATGACCTTGCAGCACTAACGCCCGGCCATTTTTTGATATGTGGACCCCTTAATGCAACAATCGATCCGCTTGCGCAACCATACTGCCAACCACTCGTCGAAATTTCAAAGGAATTACAACGTATAAAAAATGACTTCTGGCTACGATGGAGTAAAGAGTACCTAAGTGAATTGCAACAACGGAACAAATGGCGGTCTCCTACCGATATCGTAGAACCAGGCACCATGATTGTTATTAAGGAAGACAACACTCAACCATATAATTGGCCTCTTGCTCGCATCTTAAACACGTTCAAAGGAAAAGACGGGAAAGTAAGAGTGGTTGATATTAAGACGTCAACAGGCATTTTTAAATAAACGATTCATAAGCTAGCTTCTCTTCCAATTGCCATCCAAAACAAGATTATGGAAAACCAACCACAAAGCGATAACATAATTACTTCAGATGCCGACAGGAAGTTGGAACCACCCGCTCCAAAAAGGCGAAGAAAAGGGCAGTCTCTGCTTTCAGCCCTACTGGTCTTATGTCTTATTCGAACAACTCCAGGAGCAATTGATGTAAACATCACCTCATTCAAAACACAGCCAGGAATTTATTTTGAAAAATTGGGCTCGGTATCCCTAATAGTCGAAGAATGGAATATGGTTGCATATTACGATATGAAACCATACTGGATGGAATTTAATCTCATTAAAAATGGGACCAATCAGCTTAGACAATTTTTTAATCGCCTGATTGATCATGCATTATGTTTAGAGGCAATTGATCACTTTATGACGAACATACATGAACTTAACATCAACAACAAATTGTTAAATCAAACAACAGGGTCTCGAATCAAAAGATCACTCTTGGATATCGTGGGAAATGTCGCCAACTCATTATTTGGTGTTCTTGATTCACACTACGAGGAAAAAATGTCAACTATAATAAATAATCTTAGTGTCAACGACAAGCACCTTCTCAACCTAATAAAAAATCAAAAATCCATCATTGACCCGACAACAAATCTTATTCAAAAATCAACCGGAATTACCGCTCAGCAATTACAACAATTCCAATATTATCTCAACACAACTATGGACGCCGTCAATCAAGTCAATAAGGCAGTAGAAAACCAACGACTGCTAGAAATTTTCAACTCCCTGTCTGTACGACTGATTCTCGCTATATCCAACCTACAACGCATCCAGACGGTCATAGTTAACTTTCTTGCAGACACGCAATACGGAAAGGTTAACCCGTCATTAGTATCACCATCGCAACTACTGCAGCAACTACAATTGATCAAAGAGCACTTAGAGTCATTTGGGGTAACTGAGCGCAGTGGATAAGGGAGCGCACCGCGTATATCTCCTGAAGGCAGTGTGCGTGATAGGTGTTCGTTAGAGTGAAACAAGAACGCCACAGTGGCAATCTAGTTTTGATATGACACTGCCCCATAAGACATTGTTTCAATTTGTTCCTCGCATATAATTAGATTTACTATTTTCCTTGGTTATTTTATGTGTTTTGCGAAATCCTGTCACGTCCACGTTTTTGGATCCGATACTCGTAAGTCATACTTTCTTAGATTATGCGTATATTCTTGTAGATACATGAGAAATAATATTGAGGTTATGTTTGTGTCACAAGCCGGTAGCATTATTAATTTGTGTTTTGTCTCCATGGGGAAAGTGTGCGCGGATAAGTGTGCGCATGCGTACACTTACCCCCATGAGCAATACTAAAAATGGATGGTGACTTGGTTGATTTTCAAATCTTATATGAATCATTTTTTCATGTTACAGTGTCATCATGCCGCGAACATATATTCGAAAAAAACCCGAACTAGCACCAGTGACCGAGCAACAAATTGTTAAGGGTAAAGAGCTTATTCGAAATGGAAAAAGTCAGAGAAGTGCTGCAAATGCCATTGGCATAAGCGAATCCTGTCTGCGCAAAAGACTTAAACTTGGCAAAGCTGCAGATTCAATGGGCCGCTTTAAGCCAACATTCAGTAATGAGCAAGAGGAAGAGTTTGTCATTCATTGCAAGAAAATGGATGAAAGATATTTCGGTCTCACTATAAATGATTTGAGGCGCTTGGCATATGAATATGCTGCCGTTAATGAGATTGATAACCGATTTGATCAGTCTTTAAAAATGGCAGGACGTGACTGGGTTTAATGTTTTTTAAAACGTCATCCTGAACTAGTCATACGACAATCTGCAGCGACCAGTCTGGCTCGAGCTATCGGGTTTAATAAAGTTCAAGTTAACAGATTCTACAAAAACTTGAAGGAATTGTATGAAAAATACAAATTTCAGCCAAGTCGCATATTCAATGTAGATGAGACAGGCATGAGCACTGTACCGAAGAAAACTCTGAAGGTGGTCACCACAAAAGGAAAAAAGGTAGTCTCTAAAGTTGTATCTGCAGAAAGAGGCATTACCGTAACAGCGATCTGCTGCATGAGTGCTAATGGTCATTATATCCCACCAGCATTGATCTACCCTCGCAAAAGACCCCGTGATGATTTATTGGATGGAGGCCCAACACAAAGCATTTGCATGGTGTCTGATAGTGGTTTTGTAAACACAGAGCTTTTCGTAATCTGGCTGCACCACTTTAAATATTTTGTCCATTCCACTCAGGAAGATCCTGTATTACTCTTACTTGACAATCATTCATCTCATATCAGCTTGGAGGCAGTAAAATATGCTCGTGAAAATAACACTGTGATGCTGACGCTTCCTCCGCAAGGAAGTCACAAACTTCAACCTCTGGACAGGTGCCTTAACAATCCTTTAAAAGTTAAATACTCGATAAAATGTGACAAATTCATGTCGCGACACCCTGGAAGAGCCATTACACAATATCAAGTGGCTCGCTTATTTAACGAAGCATACAAAAAAGTAGCCACGCTAGGCAATGCTGTGTCTGGCTTTTAAGTGACTGGAATATATCCCTACGATATGACCTATTCGATGAAGCAGATTTTGCACCATCATTAGTTACAGATCAGATGCAACAAGATGTACAGCAGACATCAAACCAATCTGTGGAAGTGTACCAGCCTGAAAGAAACGAAGCTGAGGATAACCACCCTACAGAAGCGGAACCTTCTAATGAGAGTCAAGATCAGCTAGAGTAAATGACCCAGACAGCTAAAAGACAGATTGTACCAAACGGAGACAACCTCACTTCTATGGAAGATGAATTTCTTAATCATGCATGTGACGACAATCTACTCAGAAAGGCAGCTACACCAAGTCCTTCAATACTTGATCCCGTAGGGGAAAAGTTTATTGCCGAAGCTTCATCTTTGAATAGCGTATCTAATAATCCTGGTATTGAAAATAGGCAGAGCATAAATGAAATAATTGATGAAATTCACATTGCTCTTGGATATCTTCCATTAAAAGAGCCTGCGATGGAGGTTCTAATAAAAACAAATCCGGCTATTGACTCTTACACTGAAAAAAGACGTAGTTCTGGTGACTATAAGTTAAATCAAAAACCAACAAGTAGCCATCATGTGCCTATATCTCACCTCTCACTTCTTCCTCGGATGAAAGAAAAAAGACGTGGAGGCAGAGTTTCCATGAAATCAGAAGTAATTACGGACAGTCCATATAAAAAACTGCTATGAGAAAAGAAGCGCCAAGAAAAAGAAAAGAATATAAGCAAAAAGAAAGTTCCAACTTTGTCATTAACTGTTCCTACTCAAAAGAAAAAACAAGCTTCAATAGAGAATAAAAACCGAAGGAACAACAAAACGAATGTTTATAAAAACAAACAGAAGTTCCCTCTTTCAGAAGCGAAAGAAAGGGATTACTATTGTCCCCTTTGTCTACAAAAATATGAAGATCCACCATCAGAGGAGTGGATCAAGTGTAGAGTTTGCGAGGAATGGTGGCACGAACAGTGCACTGCTTATGAAAGAGGCGCTTTTGTATGCGATAATTGCATTGACAATTAGAAAAAACGTTTGAAAATTTTAGTTTTTAAGAAAAATTATTTTGGTTTGATATAGTGCTTCACTAAGTACGCACTGTGGTGGTAATCATGTCTAATTGACTTGCGAGGAATAATATGATTAATGAAAAGAAAAATGTATCTTGTATTTGTTTTGTTTTCCTTTAACACATTTTATTCATGATATGTGTGGTAATTAATCAGACTGATCTTTGTGATATCTTTCAAATGAAGATTAATATTAATTTCACTCATGTTTGTAATCTCCTTTTAGGTTGAGGTAAATATGATGAAGTCCAAAAACTTTGATGAAGCAATATTAATTTTGTATTTATAAATAAGACTGAATTATCAGCAAAAACAAGAAATATAAATATATAAAAAAAACTATTTTTTGTAATTGTTTGTGTGTTTCTCTGAGGAATGCGTTTACTTACCCCATATGCGCTTACTTACCCCTTAGGGGTGCGCGCGGTTACCCGCAATACGGGTAAAGTGAACGCATTCTGATTTTCTTTCTTTAATTGCATGTTGCAAAAGGATAAACGTCTAATTTGTTAACTTTTCTATTTTCATTCATATACGAATAAATGTTCTTTCTAAAGAAAACGCTATAATTTACATAGCTTTAATATTAACAATATAGTGTGGTTTGAAAGGCAAAACTGCGCACAGTTGCCCCGAATGACTCTACCACCTCATCTCCGACCACCCTTAGGAGCTGATAATCTGCTGCGAATCTATGGACTGTTATCCATCGAAGGAAGGGTGTTTTCAAATCATATAATTTTTCGTATCAAAATTTCACTATATACTGACATTAACTACGATTTATTGTCCGTAATCCCAGTTCCTATCATGAAGGGTGACACTTTCCTCACAATACATCCAACTTCACCGTATGCCTTGGTTAACTTTCGAAGGGATCAGTACTACCCACTCAACGAACAAAACTTGAGATCCTTATGCTCAACCATTAGAACCACCGATTGGACTTGCAAACTTGGCCGATCAATCAACTATTAACCGACAAAAAGCGTATTTGTGAACTGAACACTCTCTTCGACAGTTTCAATCTTTCCAATTGCACATTTTCCAGAGCAGATCATACGCAAAGGTGGACCCAACTCTCGACAAGCAACTCCTGGATCTACGCTATGACAGAAGTGATCACAGTTAGCGTTATTTGTGACAAGCAACTCTCACAGCACACTATTCACGGCGTAGGTACCATTACCATTCCTGCTGGCTGCTCAATCAAGGACAACAATACCACACTTGGAGCCAGCCACTTTACCAATTCCGTCGAAGCAGTAGTTATATCAATCAAGGATATAACTCAAGGAATGCCTGATTCACCTCTCAACGAGAACTTCATATCTCAAATAGCTATTAATACCAGCCTATCGAACGAAATCGCCCGAATCAAGGAGAATATTCAACTTTTGCGTCAGGACTCAACACTGCCACACATGTAAATCAACCAGCACGACATCCACCAGTATGCCGTATCGTACACTGCTTTGGGTCTAATAGGCATCGCCCTAGGAATTTGTGCAGTACGACGTCTCATATCCTCCAGAAGGTTGCGCCAATTTTCTACGGCTCCGATACGTCAACGAGAATACCAACATGACTGAAATTTTGATAACGACTTCTGTGTAACTATTTCATCTTGAACTCCTCCATTCAAGGCGGGGAGTATGTTAAAAACTGCTTTTAATTTCATTACCGTCATTTAACTTGCTCTTGCTATTAAATTTCATTATGTTAAAAAACTTCTCTCAATTTCATTGATGTGATTAACTTCGCTATTTCATTATTGTTAATACACCATAGATTCATGTCATTCACCTTATTAATGTAATCAACAAAATTCGTGTTTTCAAGTTGTCGTGAAAATCATACTACTCAGCAGTAATCATTTTTTTATAAATTCATTGATTTAGCTTAAAGTACAAATTTTGATTATAGGACAATTAAGTTAAGTTTGCAATTAAGCAATTTTATTAGGACAATTAAGTTAAGTTTGCAATTAAGCAATTTTATTGTATAAAATAAATTCAACGATAATTAATTTTCGTATTCAAAAGCAAAGCGTGGACCAAGCCTATTTATTTTCCTACAGTGAGACTGCTGTGGGGCGCGAGTACCTTTGAATACCTTAGATCGAGACTAACAATTGTGAAGTCTTAGAATTAGACAATTGGTGTTCCACTGATTGTGTATAAGATTCTATCTTCACGAATTGTTTCCTCGATTGCCCATTGCAGAAGCATTAGGTGTTCCACTTAGTGCATTTATCCCTATCCTTTTTAGGCATTAGGTGCAATACTTAATGCAAATTAAACCCTACATTTAATTTGGTGATTCACCAGGTTGAACGTCGAGATCGGTGAAGACTCTTCTCGAGAAAATAAATTCTTTCCTTAACACTTATCATTCCCCAAACTTTCATTCAAACCTGTAGTGCTTGAGTCGGTAAAAAGCGCATATTGTTGCATAGCCATATGATTCCATAGTAATACAGCGCACATATTGCATAGTAATACAGCAAAATTCAACCCGCTACAATTTCGTTGGATACTATTCGATCTTTTTCAAACTTTCAGGGCAGGCTACTCTTATAAATAACCATTGTACTCGTATTGTATTTAAGGGTACCGATACGGTTTTATTCAAGAAAATGTAAAATTGATAAATCATACTTTTACTAACAAGCTTGATCGAATTTTGACTTCCAACGTATTTGTCGTTATTATACTCATAAAGGCCTACATTCATGATTTTTTCAGATTTTTCGGATGGAAGGTGTCCGATCGTGAGATGAGGGGGGTACGCGAAAATTTTGTACGTTTCCCCTTCACCTTCGGTCATGATAGTGACTCTGTAGAGTGTCCGGAGTTTCAACGCAGAATATTGATCGCCAGGAGGAGCACCGACTACAACTTCGATGATTGCTAATCTTTCTAATCAATCAAGTGGAACAAATTTAACACCCATGTATGCTAATATAAGAAGCTTAAGACATAAGCTAAGCGATATTTAGGTTTGCCTTCAGCAAAATTCTGACATAGATTTGATTATTCTCAATGAAATCTGGATTTACCAAGAAGAAGCACGGTTTTACAATATTGAAGGATATAATGCGGTATTCTCCTGCAGACCTGGAAGAGGTGGAGGTACAGCAATTTACGTATAAAATACAATCAATTTCATTACCAAGAGAGTGACGCATGATAAATATAACGTTATAATAATTGAAGTACGCCATACTGGTAAAAAAATAAAATTAGGGACGTACTACAATCCCAATCGTATGAATGTGCAAGATTTTTGCACAGTACTAGATACATTATTCTCAACTGAAAAAAATTTAATCACAGTAGCGGACACAAACATTGATGTACTAATTGAACCACCAGAAACAAGGATTTATAAGGATACGCTAGAAACAAATGGATCGGTAATCATAAACAACAACCAAATTACTCGCCCAGTGTCAAATACCTGTCTGGATCATATAGAAACCAATGATTTAAAAGTCGCTGAAAGCATGACATACATATTTGAGGACTGGCCGGAACTGGATCACCGTGTGTTAAAAATTGCTATTCAAGACGAAACCCTGAACAAACAGAAGCCGACTTACAAAACGTTCAGATATCTAGACAAGGAGCTCTTTAAATCAAACATACGAGAGTTACTGGAAAAGCGAAAACCAAATAGTATTATTGAACTCAAAAATATCATCATATCTGCTAAGCAAAGCTCTACAATTGAGAAAAAAATCAGGTATCGACAACGGTCTCGGAAAACGAAAAAAGTAATTGATGCAAGTATTAAACAAGTTGGGTAGACAGACCTATGCTCATGTCAGAAGGGTTTTGTACTTAACTTACAAAATGCAGTAACCAGCAACGAATAAAATCATGAAACATGTCAAAGACGATTTTATTCGAGAAAATGTGAAATTCGTGGTTCATACTATTATTAACAAAGTTCAACGCATTTTGACTTCTGAGGTATTTGTTATAGTTATACCCATAAATATCTCCTTTGATAATTTTTTCAGATTTTTTAAGATCACGGGTGTCCATTCGCGAGGGAGGAAATACATTTTTCATGTATTTCCCCCCTGTGCCCCAACTGAAGCAAAAACGGTCAGTTTAAGAACTGTTTTGAAAAGCTCTCATAGAGAACTTTCATGAAATCGGCTACCTTTCATGAAATTTTTTTCAGGGGCCACTCTTCTGTACTGTAATCATCGATTCATGGCCTATTTTTTCGAATCCTAGAATGGTTACAAAGCCCTTTTGCTAGGAGCTCTCTCCTGCCTCTTCGACTTGTTTCAATTGTATGTAGTCATCTTCATGATATCTATCACTCCTGAAATTTTCATGCAAATTCTAGCAAAGCTGTAGTGTCTAAGTCGGTAAAAAGCGCATATGGCTCCATAGCCATATGTTTCCATAGTAATACAGGGCATATTGCTCCATAGTAATACAGGAAAATTCAAATCACTATAACTTCGGTAAATACCATTCGATCTTTATGAAACTTTCAGAGAAGATCAATCTTATAAATAGTCATCTGTTTACTAAATTTTACTGAATTTAAGGGTACCATTTATATTTTATTCAAGAAAACATAAAATCGATAAATCATACTATTACTAACAAAGTTGAGTGAATTTTGACTTCTCGTGTATTTGTTGTTGTTGTACTCATGAAGGCCTACATTCATGATTTTTTTCAGATTTTTCGGATGGAAGGTGTCCAATCGCGAGGGGGGGTACGCGAAAAGTTCGTACATTTCCCCTTCCCCTGCCCCCCTCGGTACTTACAAGGCAATTTTAAAACCTGTTTGGAAAAGATCTCATTGAGACCTTTCCAACGACACCCTACTCGACTACCAATGGTGAAATTTTTTTTTGAGGGGTCACCTCCCTATATGGGGAGACCCCCCTTAAACGCCTTTGAAAAATTTTTCCACCCTTGAACTTTCAAGAGGTCACCACTTCTGACCTTTCTACAAAGTTTCATGGCTGTAGCCTCTATAGTTTCGGAGAAAAAGTGCTGTGACATACAGACGGACGGACGGACGGACGGACGGACGGACGGACGGACGGACGGACAGACGGACACAGGTCGTGATTGCAATAGGGTTTTGTATTTTAGTACAAAACCCTAAAAAAGGAAGGCATGCATGAACTACAGGAAGAACAATGGAAACCAGGCTTTCAAGTTTGTATATATGCAAGCGAAGAAAGAATCGAAGCGACTGGTGAAGGAGGCTAAATTCTTATATTTCTCAAGAAGAATGGAAATAGCGGCTGACAACCCCCGTGAAATATGGAAAATAATAAATGAGGTAAAGGGTAACTCTTCAACCCAGGGTATATCACAAAGTTTTCAACTGAATCCTGATGGGTCCTCTAATACATCGTGTCCACGTGACGTGGCGAACTCATTAAATAACTTTTTTTCAACATTTGGTGGGAGAATCACTAAAGAAATTGTTGCCAGTTCAGCAAGCGATTTAAATACTACAAATATCTCAATAAATTCCATCTTTCACATTCATCAAACAAATAAAAGGGAAGTCTTTCATGTAATCAATGAATTGAAAAAGAATACGGCGCCAGGCATTGATAGCATCACGATGAATGAAATCAGTATAATAAAGGAGGACATAGCCCAGATTATGGCAAATTTTATAAACGTGCATATTAGGAATGGGACTTTTCCGGAAGAAGAAAAGCTTGTAAAAATAGTTCCTATATTTAAGGGTGGTGATCATCTCGACCTGAATAACTACCGCCCGGTTGCACTGCTGACGGGATTTAGTAAGATATTTGAAAAAATACTAAACAATCAATTAAAATTATTCTTAGTTGAAAACTCTATCATAAGCCAACATCAGTTTGGTTTTCAAAAGAACAAGAGTACTTTAGATGCCCTACATTATGTCACACGTTTCATCAATTTAGGACATGACAGAGGTGATTATGTCATCGCAATTTTTGTGGATTTGAAAAAAAAGCATTTGATACAGTTGATCATGACCTCTTGCTTCGTAAACTTGAATCGTACGGTATTCAGGGTACTCCTAAGCAGTTGTTTAACAGTTACTTGGAGGAAAGATCGCAGAGAACTTTAATCAACAATGTCCTGAGTGATCATGCACCTACGGAAACAGGAGTTCCCCAAGGCTCAAAACTTGGCCCAACTTTGTTCCCGCTATACACAAATAATCTAAATACATGTAGGCTGACGGGATATCACACATTATATGCTGATGACACAGTTCTACTTTATTTAGGACGAGACAAAACTGCCATTGAGAACACTATCAACGAGGACCTAGGAAAATTCCATCAGTGGTTAATTGAAAACAAACTAGTATTGAACACTTCAAAGACAAAATATATTGTTTTTAAGCAAAAGAACGAAGGAGGCATAAATGTGAAAAATTGCAAAGAGTGCTAGAAATGAAATATCTCGGTCTTATCATAGACCATCGTATGACCTGATTACCACACATAAATAGCTTAAGGAGGCAATTAGCCCCAATAATAGGATTGTTAAAAAGATATGAGGATTTTCCAATGCACAACAAGAAACTTGTTCTAAATGCGTTTGTTCTGGCGAAATTGCATTATGGAGTACTTATTTGGAGTCAATCAGCAAAACAACATTTAAACAGTATATCCAGGCTGCTGACCAAAGCGTATAAAACATTCTGAAGCTGCCAATGCTTACTCAAACTAGTTTGGTTTACCAATTGGCATAATCATTAACATTTAGTCAAATCATTGTTATGGAGAAAGCTAAGTTTATCTACAGAAATTTAAAAACTAATGGATCGGAACGAGCGCCATTAATTAAGGTATCACAGATCAACCCATATAATGCGAGGAATACAGATCAATTCGTAATACCTTTTGCCAGAACGGATCGTCTAAAGAACGATGCAACAAATGATGCTCTGCGTATATATAACAATCTACCAGAAATTGTTAAGGAAGCAAACTCACTTTTGGTATTTAAGAAAAGACTAAGGGAGCATTTAATGCACACTTATTGAAGCGTGGACCTGTAATTCTGCTCTTATGAGCCCAGTATCTTAGGGCGTTCTTTTTCACCCTATCGCCGAGATACTGAAGTGATAGTTACTCAGAGTTTTTTTTTTGAATGCGTCGTATTATATTGAATTTTGTTTTTTATCTCTGAGAGCTGATCATGATTTTTTGGACTAGATGTTCACGAAAAGGACTAGTTCACATTATATTGTGTGCCCCTTTATACCGATGTGTTAAACATTGTCTGGGTGGCACAAAGGACCAAGTGACGTAATGTGAATGCAGATCGCATGAGCGTTGTGCGACGAAGAAAGAGTGATGGAGAGAGTGTAGGGGATGAAGGTATTTAAAAAAAAAATGTTAAGACGTGCTGAAAAGATCTCATTAAGACCTTTCCAATGACACCCTACTTAGCTACCAACGATGTGAAAAAATGTTTAAAGGGCCACCTCCCTATATGGGGGGAGACCCTTCTAAAAGTTCTCTGAAAAAATTTTCATCCCAAAACGTTCAAGGAGTCACCACTTCCCTAAATGTTTCATGGCCGTAACATTTATAGTTTTAGAGAAAAACTGCTGTGATATACAGACGGACGGACACAGTTCATGATATCAATAGGGTTTTGTATCACAGTAGACACAAGGCTTTAAGACCTATTCAGACCAACTGAACAGCTATTGTTCCTACGATAATGCCATGTACGCTCCATCTTGACCTTAGTAAGCAGTCATTGATAGGGCTAAGCTCTACTAAAGCCAAACGTAGTTCTACTAGTGCTGTATTATATGTATTGTCATCTTTATAATACTCGTATGTACTATGTATTCGTTAGGTGTTTTAAACAATGCGTTAATGCAAAATTATTCAAACCTACTAGTAATGCTTGTTCTGTATTAACAAACAGTAAAATAAAATATTTCCAATGTAGGTACATTCGAAAATGAATCAAATCTTTAATAGTTTCCTGTTTCAAATTTGACAGAATATTCAAGCAAGCATCACCATCAGTTCAAGCATCTGAACATTTACTACACGCTTCCGTATTATCTATGGTTGAATTTGATGATGACATTTTCGCTGCTGGCAATTGCTTTGATTGGAATCAACACCCGTCTAAGCTTGGACTTTTTTGCCCATTTGCTTATCGTTTACCGCCCCCAGACGAAGGCGCATCATTTGCAAAGGATTTAGCAGCGGAATATCATTACCTTGGAAATACTTCAGAATGGTTTTTCTTAGCGAGAAAAAATGCAGAAAAAGTTATTGCGAAAAATAACCAGCATACAAAAGGTAAGTTTTATCACTGAAACCCAACAGATATATGCATTTGATGATACCTCTAATAGAAAAAAGACGGCATTTTTGATATAAAAACTATTTAATTGATATTATAAAATAACAAACATTTTAAGTATAATTTTTACACTGCCATCTATACAATTTTCTGGAAAAGCACCGAATGAATTTCTTTTTAGTTTTCTTAGCTAGAATTGTTTAAATAATGATAGTAAAAAAAAATATTCAATTTAAAATATGTAAAAGTTTTTCAATAGATAAATTATTGTATTTCACGAGATATAATTAATTTTACTAAAGGTAATTTGACAGATGCATGCACATGTCCAGCAAATCGAATGATCTTATTGCTCGATTCAAGAATCATTAATTTGGATGCTCGAACAAAGGTCTTTAAAATGTAGTGAAAGAACTCAACAGCAAATGAATATATTTTCAAGTCTGAAAAATTATTTATCTAATAATAAAATCTACTTATCCGTGAAAAAACAAGTCCCTCAAAGGCAATAAACTATTTCGATCGATATCCATTTAATAATTCTTCCAGGGTAACTTCCTTTTGGATTCGATATTTTTGATGCACATGTAATATTATTGTTACAAAAAAATGTTATGAATTATAGGGAAAAACAAAAGCTTGCTCAACGTGTTGGTTTCTTCATGCCTAATTTTGCTTGTATTTTTTAACATTCAGTATATGTCTTTTCAGAATTAATTTTTTTTACTGAAAATCCCTTCATAAATACTTCAAAGTAAATACTTTTAAAATTTAATAAGGTCTTTTGTAAATGGTAATTTTTTAAATAATTTATGATTAACTTTAATTCGTTCCAAGTTTGTCAATTTTTAAGATAACAAAAGAAAATTTGTTGCAATAAGAAAATTATTACCTAAAGCTTTGCGAGCTTGGAAATGAATATCAATAGAAGCGTTTGTGCTATAAATCGTTGTAAGTACTTATGGTTCAGGTAGGAATGAGAAGGGATGGTGCTACAGCAAACAATAATAAAAAAAACGTTTCACTGCAGGGTTACATTTACTTACATTTATAAGGCATAATCGAAGGAATAGGATTCTAAAAATATGAAGACTTCGTCGAGAACGTCTGGATAATTGTGTATCTCTGAAAAAATACACATATAGGGCCTTCCATCAGGAAAATAATAATTTTGTTTCTTTATATGAACGCACACTTAAACATTTTTAATGAACTGTCAATGTCAAAACGTTAGTTCTAGTCAACAGCAGCAACTTTTGAAAATTATTAAAAATTACTATCGAGATCCTGGGTCATTGGTCGCAACCTTAAAACAGCTTGTTGCGAGCGAACAAAATCAACATACTCGTGTATACTTACGCTTCATCACTGAAGTATTTGCGAGCAAGCAAACACTACCTATGTATTCACGTTTCGCCATTGAAATTAGTCACGCAAGTACATACGCCCATCGCTATCGAAGCATGTCGTCCAATGATCAAGCGTAAAAGTAAATCAGCGAGCGGAAAAGTAAATATATAGATTAACCCGCAATGCACTTCACACGGTTATCACATTGTGAACGGCAAGCTTTTTTCGTGCCTTGAAGAGAGTGAAGCTGAAAGGAAAACTGAAAACTCCGGCGTAAACGCGCTCTTGTTTAATGTCCCCACTTTCAATATTTCACCTCAAAACATTGTGGGAAAGCCGTAAGCTTAAGCGAATAGCATTCCTTCGCTAAATTGCCCTAGTTTCGCATAATCACTATCTGAACAAGCGAGACGGAGCGGGGAGGAAAAGCTTTCGTGGAACGAGAGCTGCTCCTCAACACTTATTAAGAGAATTTAAGTTGTAAGCTCACAAAAAACTGTATTTAATGTTCTTGGGTAAGGTATGCGAGGTAGTTGAAAAACGTTTGTGCAAGAATACACATCGAATCCCGTCTTTGCAGAAAAATATCAGTTAATGGTGAGGTGTTGGCATTTTGGCCAGGTTCCTCTTGGCTTTTAGCGTTAACGCTGCGTAGCCACCATTGCTAATCTTATTTTCCCTTTCAGGCGAGCGGAGATCGTCCACGTCCAAGTGGAACAGCCGCCGCAGTAGTTAGTGGCTCAGGGCGAAAAGGAATTCCCGCAGCATACCCCAGACCCAAGATCGCCAGTGTGTGTGTGCTGCTCTACTCTTTGCCAGCAAGTGCCCCCATCAAGCACCAGCTCGGAGTTTGGAGCAGGTGCTCAAGTCAGAGCCGCGAGCCGGGCCCCGGCCGATCAACAGGGAGGAGTACGAAAGGAGGCTCGAGGTGCCCTCGACACCACGACCCACACCACCAAACCAAAGCGTCCATGCGGAGGCCGGCGGGAGCGTGCGAGGAAGGAGGAATATGAGCTGAGGCGGCTAGCCTGCTTGTCCATTATACCCGCGGAATGGGTATTTTTCCGTCGGCAAGCACAGAAGCTACGCCGTGGGATCCGGAGGGAGACAGCAATCCGGCATCACACTGAGGCACGTCCTCAGTCCTCAACAACCAGCAGTTCCGAAGAACCCAAACACAACGCTGTAAGCCCCAACAATTGCAATAAAGATTAATTAAACAAAATTTAATTGTGCGTTTTGCTACAAATGCAAGGAAATCTGCTTGGACAGCTTACATGTGCGTAGGTAAGTGACGAATAATTGAAAGTAGTACCGTGGGGCTCTCCGTAAGGGGCCGGCAGGATACTAGGTAGGAATTTATAACATTAGCGCAGCTGGTTTTAGTCACTGAACGGCTCTAGTACGGCAATTCGCTGCAGAGTCACCAATTTGGTACAGACTAAATTGGTTAAACGTTCGAGACTGGAATTTTATACTTACACTCTTAGTATAAGCGCAGTCATCTACGCACGGTTGATCGGTTTTCATACCCTTGGAATTGTAGCAAGAACCATCCAGTTAGCAAATGAGTGATAGGAATCAGGCAACTGTTGCCACCAGGGTTTTTAGTATCCAGGTAAAATGTGATTTCTGTGGCTGAAAGGGTCATGGCGTGGGTACATGTTTCCAGAAGGAAAGATGGGAAGCCAGGCAGCAGGGAAACGAGGCACAGTTGAGTTGAAAATGCCCGACTTAGCTACAATAAAGATGGTGCAACCAGGAAGCAAATATCTCAGTGGGAAGGTTGAATCAAGGGTGTCACAGGAAGTCGCTGGTGGGCTAAGCACAGTAGATAACAGTCACAGAGAATCAAACCTCATGGCCGCTTCATTGGCTTTAGATATTGAGAAACAGGAAAAAACTAAATTTACCATGGATACAGGTGCAGCGGTTAGCATAATTAGCAAATCGGTAATACGCGATACGTGTCCAATAGATGTTAGTCGTAAACTCACTTTGTCAAGCCCTTTTGGGGAAGGAGAGACCCCTGGTTCAATGCAAGGTGATTTCAAGCTTCCCACCAAGCTTCCTTATACTTTCCATGTAGTAGACGCAATTCAGGGGCGTTCAATGATGGTCTTCTTGGAAATGACTTTCTAGCAAAAAATTGTAATATAGAAGGTCCTCCTTCTCACACGGAAGCAAATAGCAGTGAGTTCAGGGTGCCTCTTGAGTGCCAAAAAGGTACAGTTGCTTCACATCAGTGTTCGGTTGAGGCGCCAAATAGCACAAACGCATTATCCACAAGGGTGACGCGAAGCGCGGTGAGCTTATCAGACCAAGCTGAAGATGTGAATTGTAGTTCTGCCAAGGGGCACACTAGATCAAAAACATCCAACAAATGAAACCACAAGCAAATAGGACGCTAGCACGGAGAACCTTTTCAGGCAAAAACCGCTGTTGGCAAGAACACCGATAAAACAAGTCACCGATTGCGGGGGAGGCAGCAAACCCCAGAAACACTGTCAAAGTCAACATCACAGGTTAAATCATCGGAGACAGACCACAGACGGACTAACGAACGAAAGAAGGCAGAGTGCGTTGTGCAACCTGGCATCATTGCGTCCTTTGGGCGTAGTAGAAGGACTATGCGCACCCCGGAGGGCCCAGTGCAAGACGTACACAATCCGGAGCAAGCTGCGACACCAACAGAGGCCAGTGTACGACTGGGGGAGGGAGAAGTTTTGCCGTTGGCCGACGCCACTTCAAACGCGACCCAAGCGATAGAAGCAAAAGGGCTAGGAAACGGGGGCCTCTCCCAAGAGGTGGCGCCAAATAACACAATCGCCCTTGACCGCGCCGAAGAGGAGCGGCTTACTCGGAAAGCGGGGAATATCGTCAAACAACTGAGGGCTGCCTGCGAAGTGCAGAAAAACATAGGCAAGAGTGTCAAGAATGGCATTCTTGAACTGGGGGAGCTTTTTGGCCGCATAACGCACTACAGGCGGAGGTGGCTTGCAACCGAAAAGCACCAAAAAGATGCACTCTCCCTCGAGGCATCAGTGGGTCCTAGCAGCAGCAAAAGAATGGCCGGTAGCCCAATTGAAGGCGACCGTGAGAAAAGGAGGAAGGACGAGACCATAAACGAAGTTGACACTCCAGGCGAGGAGTTTCATGTGGTACGAAACAAGGCAGTGAAAAAAGCGGCCAAAAACTACTCCTAGAAAAAACAGACAAAGAGCTCAACCACGAAAAGAACAAAGAACCCCCCGATATACCGCAGAAAACAAAAAGCAAACCGCGGCGCAAACCCTTGCGAGAGGCACTGCTTATTAAACCCACTAAGGGCCGAACCTACGCAGATGTCCTCCGTGAAATTAAAGGAGCGGTCAAGCCAGACGACACCAAAACTGCCATCAAAGCAGTTCGACCAACCCGGACCGGTGGCTTGCTGGTGGAATTCGGGCCAGAGGCCACAAACAAAGATCCATTCCGTGACGCGGTTCAAAAGGTTCTTGGAGATGCGGCAACGGTTGCCTCGCTCGAACCAATGGCCACCCTGAAAATCAGGGACTTCGACTGCGTCACGGACAAAGCTGAAGTAGAGGATGCCATTAGGAGGGAGTTCCCCAGCTTAAGTGAAGTCAAGGCAAGATTGACACGTGAAAACACAAGGGGGCAACGCATGGCTATTGTCGAACTAGCTGATAAAGACGCCCAGCAAATCCTGGCGAAGGGCAAAATTAAGATAGGTTGGGTGATCTGCAGGATACGGAGAAGAGCGATCCCTATCCGCTGCTTCAGATGCTTCGAATACGGACACACCGCGTATGGCTGTAGGGGACCCGACAGGAGATCTCTGTGCTGCAAATGTGGTGAAACGGGGCACAAAAGGAAGGAGTGCACGAACGAGGCAAAATGCATTCTTTGCAAGGGTGCTTAGCTAGCACCCGGCGACCTCAAACATGAGCCGGGGACAGGGAGATGCTGGGTTTTCAAGGAGGCCCTAACTAAAGCCAAATCGATACTCAAATGATCCGTATCCTGCAGGTCAATTTGCACCGAAGCACAAACGCCCAGGACCTACTTAAGAAGTTTGCGAGGGATAAGAAAGCTGACCTCCTTTTGCTGAGCGAGCAACATCATAACAAGGACTCGCAAGCGTGGTACCCTGACAAATCTGGTACCTCGGTCATCTGGGTTCGAGACAGCGCCCGCCTTCAGGTGCAGGGCCATGGACGCGGGGATGGTTTTGTGTGGGTGCGGTGTTCAGGGATAACATATTTCAGTGTTTATCTGACGCCTAACGAGGCAATGCGATCTTTTCGAACCAAACTTGATGCCCTGGAGGACGCTGTCTCGAACACAGAGGGCCACATGCTGGTCGGGGGAGACTTCAACGCTAGAGCCATTGAATGGGGTATGCCACAATCCGACCCAAGGGGAAAGCAAATCCTGGACATGGCGGCCAGAACAGCGCTTTTTGTCCTAAATACTGGTAACACTCCTACTTTCCGCCGCTGGGGTTGCGTAGAAACCATACCTGATGTGATACTCGCTTCGGAGTCCCTGGTACCTACAGTACACAACTGGCGAGTACTAGAGGACTACTCGGCTAGTGATCACCAGTATATAGTGGTTGAGATTCACGACGATGCCACACTGCGTGCATATGCCCAAACTTCAATCCTCGGATGGAGGACTGGGAGGATGGACGTCGAGAAGTTCACTGACGCGCTTACGGCAGGCGCACCGTTGCTGGGAGCTCCACCAGGGAGTGGAGGGCCTACAGCCAAGGACTTGGTGAACTCAACTATGAGTACCATCATAGCTGCTTGCGAGTCTTCCATGCCCCGCCGAAGACCCCGACATGGTAAGCCTCCAGTATACTGGTGGTCAAACGAGATCGCCGAACAAAGAAGCGAGTGTCACAAACTTCCGCGAGAGGCCCAGCGGGCGCGAACACGGGAGGAGGCAGACACTAGGCTAGCAGCATACAGGTCCGGCAGGAAATATCTTTGCAGGCTTATTAACAAGAGCAAGGCCCGATGCTGGCAAGACCTCGTGGACGATGTAAATAGGGATCCGTGGGGCCTTGGCTACAAGCTGGTCATGGGGAAACTTGGTGCCCTACGGAAGCCTTGCACACATGACGCGGAAAAGATGGATGCGATAGTGCGGGGACTCTTCCCCGCCCATCCCGTCCGTGTTGACGCTGCCCATGGTGAAACAGCAGTCGAGTGCCCACTCTTCACACAGCTGGAACTGGATTAGGCAGTCCTCCCCTGAATGCGATGAAGGCTCCAGGTCTAGATGGTGTTCCAGCTGAGGTTTTGCAGCTCGTCTATCACCATTGTCCTGACTTGCTGCTCAGCACATTCAACGCTTGCCTACGGGACGGGGTTTTCCCGGTACGATGGAAGGTGGCGAGGCTTGTGCTGGTCAGCAAGGGGAAGGGAAATCCCGAATCACCGTCTGCATACCGCCCGTTATGCATGCTAGACACGGCTGGGAAAGTGCTAGAGAAACTCATCAAGGGAAGACTCATTGACGCGATTCGTGCTGCTGAGGACCTATCTCCTCGGTAGTACGGCTTTAAAGCAGGACGTTCTACCATTGATGTGATTGCAGAGGTGGTGAACGCGGTCCAAAAGGCAGAGGCATATAGTCGCACCAAGCGACGGATCGTCCTGTTGGTGACACTCGACGTCAGGAATGCCTTCAACTCCGCTAGATGGATGGATATTCTGGATACGCTGGAAAACTCTTTTCAAGTTCCAGAATATCTAATGCGGCTTTTGAGGAACTACCTAAAGGACCGAAGCCTGCTCTACGACACGACACAGGGCCAACGAAGGATGGAAATTACATCGGGTGTTGCCCAGGGATCTATCCTTGGTCCGGACATGTGGAACGTGTCTTACGACGGGCTACTGAGACTTGAGATGCCAGATGAGTCGCGCTTGGTCGGCTATGCGGATGATGTTGCGGCTCTGGTCGCCGGACGCACCGTTGAACAAGCGCAACTTAGGCTAGGTATGCTAATGCGCCGAGTGAGGGACTGGATGACTGCTCGCGGGCTCAGTTTAGCACTGGAGAAAACCGAAGTGGTCATCTTGACAAAAAAAAAGAGTCCCTAGAGTAAGGATGATCAGTATTGGAGATATACAGATCGAATCGAAGCCAGCGGTGAAGTACCTGGGGCTACTGATCGACTCGAATATGAGTTTCTCTGAGCAAATCAGGGCAACGGCTGAGAAGGCTGCTTCGGGAATATCGGCCCTGAGTCGACTTATGGCCAACGTAGGGGGACCCAGCCCATCAAGAAGACGCCTCTTGAGGAGTCCTGTAGGGTCAGTGCTAATGTACGGAGCAGAGGTATGGGGCGACGCTCTCAGCAAAGAGGTATACCGAAAACGATTGGCACCGGTACAGAGAAGAGGAGCACTGAGAATTGCATCTTCGTATCCAACAGTCTCTGACTCGGTGGTGAGAGTGATTGCAGGCGTGATACCTGTCGCCCTCCTTGCTAGAGAGCACCGCGCTATTTACCTGCGCCGAAACGAGGTTGCGAGGGAGATGGTTGTCCGCGAGGAGAGACAACGCTCGCTCAACGATTGGCAGCAGTCTTGGAGGAATTGCACGAAGGGAAGGTGGACTGCGCGCCTCATCCCGGATGTGAGACCGTGGCCAAATCGAAGGCATGGTGAGACTGACTTCTATCTGTCCCAGCTTTTGAGCGGGCACGGGTGTTTTCAGTCTTACCTGCACAAGATCGGCAAGTCACGGTCTCCCGATTGTCGGTTTTGCCCAGGAGAGGAGGACAATGCCTGTCACACATTTTTTGCGTGTACCAAATGGGCCAGGCTGCGAAGGGAACTCTACAGGGAGACGGGAGAGCTCACCCCGGATAATATAGTTGCGGTGATGCTCGAATCGGTTGACAAATGGAACCAGGTGGCACATTATGCTCGGGCAGTCCTAAAATATAAAAGGGACTCACAGCAGCCGGAGGCACTGGGGCTGGGGGATCGCTCTTCTGGCAATTCCTTTTCCCCTCTCCCCTCCCGCTAGGAAACGGACTCCCCAGCTTGAAGGCGCCCCACGGCGTAACAAAACGAGACCTGGCCCGAAATAATGTGTCAAACGGTTCCAGGCTAGGTTCTCAGATTGACAGAGGAGGTGTTTAGTGGGTAGTCCAAAGGTATCCTCCATGGGAGTCCCACACTGCCAGACTCGGCGGGCATAAATGCCTTCACCTCCCTACCACAAAAAAAAAAGGGGCACACTAGCAGCCAAATTAGCTTCAATGGAACCTCCCTAGTAAGTTTTTGTTGCTACGGACACAACATCTAGTGGAGGTTCCGATTCAGTTGGATTATGAAATGCTTTGTACTGAAAGTGCGATAGCGGATGGCGTGTTTCTAGCCAATGCTCTTCTAGATCCGGTCCGCCCTGTAATAGGGTTGATGGAGTCGAGTGAGGTACCAGTTGCACTTAACGAGACTGTCTTGGAACTTGAGAACTTAGATGAATATTTGATTGATATTCTGGAGGATACGAATAAGGAAGGTGAAGCGCCTTATAAGGGTTGCCTCGTGAAACCGGTAGGTGGTAGTATCAGCTGAGGGAGGAACTCAGAAGTCAGCGAATGGTCAGTCAGGAAACATATAGACTAAATCAGCGCATCAATTTCCCCCGGCTGATGCTAGGTGCAATGCATTGTTGAAACAGGAGCTCATGTTTTATAAACATATCAATGCCGAGGAGAGGACTGCTATTACTGAATTATGTTAAGAGTTTAGTGACATATTTTTCTTCCCGGGGGATAAAGTGAGTTTACAGGGAGGCCATAACACATGAGTTTCCATTGAAGATGGACCAACCACTGATAAATCAGAAAATGTACCGATTGAGTACCCCCCAGAAGGACATTATTAACGAGCAACTCAAGGGGATGTTGGATAGCGACAATGTCCAGCCAAGCAAGAGCCCCTGGAACTCCCCCTCTTGGTTGTACCCAAGAAGGCCGGAGATGATGGAGCAAAGAAATGGAGAATAGTCGTTGACTTCAGGAGACTGAACGAGAATATTATAGGAGACGCTTTTCCATTAACCCGTATAGAGGATATTTTAGACCAGTTGGGGCATTCACGGTATTTCAGCACGTTAGATATGGCCAGCAGATATCATCAAGTCCTAGTGCACTCAAAAGATCGGCCAAAACAGCATTTAGCACCAGTTACGGGACACTATGAAAGGGGCACCAGCCACTTTTCAGAAACTAATGAACTACATACTAACAAGTTTTCAAGGTTCTGATTGTTTTGTGACGACATAATGGTTTATGGGAAAAACTTGGGAGATCACATTGATAAACTACGGAAAATCTTTGTCAGACCAACGATAAACAACGTAAAACTGCGACCAGAGAAGTGCCAGTTCTTATGGCTTGAAGTGGTATATTTGGGACATAAATGTTCTCAAACAGATGCGCCGCCGGATTCGAGTAAGACTAGCTGCATGCATGATTTTCCCGTTCCCACAACAGTCCGTAGGGTCCAGACCTTCCTAGGGCTGATTAATTACTACCGGAAGTTTATCTTGAATTTAATATAGCCACCCTTGCAAATTAGCTCCGTAAAGACGTTCGATTTACAAGGACGAATAACGGATTTCAACTGTTGAAAAATTTGTTGGTGGAACCCCCATTGATGGCGTATCCTGATTACTCGCAGCCTTTTAACCTTACCACTGATGTAAGTAACGAGGCACTGGGGGCCATCCTATCTCAAGGAGAAATTGGCAAGGGCCACCCTATAGCCTATGCAAGTTGAACGCTGAACAAGGCGGAGCGTAATTTATCCACTATTGAAATTGAAAAGGAATTGCTTGCGATGGTTTGGGCAGTGTAAAATTTCAGATGTGATTTGCAGGGCAGGTGTTTCACCGTTGACATGGATCATAACCCCTTAAAAGGGGTATTTAACGTGAAAGATCCTACCACCCAATTTGTAAGGTTCCACCATAAATTATCGGAATTCGATTACCGCATTGAGTACGAACCGGAGAGGTATAATACTAATGCCGACGCGTTGAGTAGAATTTCTCAAGACATGGTGAATAAAGCTCGAGCGCAAAAACAGCGGGAACTGCTTGGGCAAGCTCTGGAAGGTAGGTCAGCGGAGCTGACATAAAGAGCCCATCAGACAAGTAGGGATGACACTACCGCCGGTACAGATGGAATGACTAATACCGGATGTTTGCAAACCGTGCCGTAGTAATAGAATTTACCCAACTTATTGGAGTTTCACGATTCTCCTTCTGGAGGACATGAAGAGGTTGCAAAAACGTACAGAAAGATTCGCAAGAAGTATAAATGGAGGAATATGCTATCAGACATTAGAAAGTATGTGAAGAAGAGTAAGAAATGTCAAGTTATGAAGACTTCTTCCCAACATGCATGCCAATGATTGTCACAGACAAAGCGGAGAGGCCATTTGATAAAGTATGTTTGGACATCGTGGGGCACCTCATTGAAACAATTTCTGGAAAAAGATACATTTTGACCTTTCAGGAAAATTTAACAAAATTTGTCAATTGGTACGCTTTACCGAACGCTGAGGCGGAAACAGTGGCCAAAAGATTCTTTGACGAAATTATAGCTAGGAATAGAATATCCAAGCAGCTAGTTAACGATCGGGGGGCTTATTTTGTAGGAAAACTATTCAAGCAAACGTGTAGGCTTTTAAATATAAAGAAAATGCAAATTACCACCTATCACTCACAATCCAATGGAGCATTGGAACGAGCCCACAGACCCCGTATTGAATATTTGAGATCCATGGTGGATTCAACTCCCAGGTTCGGGATCAATTTCTGTGTACGGCCGCGTTCGTGTACAATAACATTGAACATGATAGCACGAAACTGACTCCAATAGATTGTCACTATGGGTCACGGCAGACTTTCCGTCGAATCTAAAGAGGGAGCCAGCCTCTCTCTATGACCATGAGAACTATGATCTGTTATTAAGGCACAAGTTACAAAAGAAGTACACCTTGGCCCGTGAGAACATAATGGAGAATAAGTTAAAATCAAAGGCCCACGATAATGACAACGGTAGACCAGTTACTTTCCATATAGGGGATAACGTTTTGCTAAAAAACGAGAATCGTAAGCACAAGCTCATGCAGGTATGGGTTGGGCCATATGAAGTCAAAGCTGTTACTTCCCCTGTCAGCACCACGATTGCGATAAGGAAAAAACTGGTCAATGTTCATAACAATCGGCTTAAACCATACTATTAATAAATTTTTACTCCTTTCCTCCTTTTTTCTTTCTTTTTTATTTCTAGTAATGGCCATCGGCATCGTCATCTTAGGCTTGCTCAGCGTTGGTGTTTTGGCAGCCCCAAACGAGGATCTGAAACCATATTCACTTGAGAGCATAGTGAACACAGGAATACTGTTTAAAGATGTTGGCAGTCTGTTGAGCTACTACAGCACCTGGAGTGTCGTGATGGAGTTGAATCTAGGAGAAATCCAGGAGCAAATAGGAGTGGCCGAGTGAGCTAGACACCTCATTAAAATGCTTTGTGCAGGTAATGGCTTGGGACGTACGGAGCAGTTTAGGCACGTCCATAGCCTAGTAGAAAACCTTGAGATTCACTCTCAAGCTCTGTTTGAGTCGCTGATACCTAAAAGGGCTAATACGTTATTCACTGATGGGATTGGGAGAGCGCTATGTTCGGTATTCGGTACCATGGATGACGAGAATGAAAATTAGCTATACAGTCTGTTAGATCATCTGAAGAACAAGGAAAGGGAATTAGTCAAATTAGAAAAACAAAGGATTAGTATTGTAAACATATCCTTGGAGGAAATCCATAAACCGATGTAGGACGTGATTAGCAGACAAGTGAAACTTGGCTTGAAAATTTCTCATGGTCGATAAATTACTCGCAGCAGAATGGAGGAATGTGGCACTGACTTCATGGCTAGCTCAACTACTAGAGATTGAGACCAGGCAACGCACCATCATTCACATCGCTGCGTCAGGTGCAGAACAATATATTAATTCTCTTCTGATTTCCAGCAAAAGGTTGCATGAAACCTGTATTAACCCGAGCAATAGATGTCCTAAATTCTGCGAGCAAATCTTGGCGCAAGCGGCGGAGTTGCAGCATTTTAGGAGGAAAACTTAATTAGTGGTAATAATCAGGCTGCTTTTTTTTCAATTACCCCTAACGAAGTTATATCATGTACACCTTTTTCCTATTAGAACCAACGGGACAATTTTTCTAATGTCATCTATGGAATACTCGTTCATAGCAGCTGACATTACCACTCAGCAATTTCTGCCCCTTACGGACAATGCAAGTCACAAGAAAATAAAACATCTGCAACCAGGTGACTTTTATGCGGCACCATCAACTAACGATTGTTCAATCACCACTGTCCACAAATGAAATTATATCACTCCTGTACAACCCACTCAAACTGAAGACGGTGCTTCCCTTTCGAGTTAATACATCGATAACCAACTCTTTGATCAAGCTGGGCAAACCGAACAGTTGGATATACTTTCTACATATTGAAACTCCCATTCATATCCACTGCAATACTAGCATCACAATACACAAACTGATTGGTCAAGGAATGCTAGCCCTCCATCTCCCCTGCACAAGTACTCACCCATTCGATATAATTCAACCGCAGTATTTAACCGAATTAGACCCCTGAATTTTAGAACTAGCTCTTGCTGATTTAGCGGACAACCACAGCATGTCATGAATGAAGCTGGTAATGGCTAAAAATGGAGGCATTCATGTCGCAGCCAGCTCCCACAGCCTCAATGAAATCTATTCGCACCTCAAGCGGATCAAATATAATGAGACGGCCAGAAGGCATGTGCACCTATTCACGGCCTCGACCAGCATAGCGGTGGTCTCAATTTTAATTATTGGGATATATTTTTTGATCAGGCTAATTAAGGGGCGTTGTTGGACAAAATCGAACAATCGACGTTCTACAGAGGTGTCAAACCCTGGTATTGCCATGCAAATCCATAATAGGGAGGCGAGCCAGCGGGTTTCACCAATACCTTTAGCAACTGATAAGTTCCGAGATGGCGTCATTCACAGGGAGCAGCTTATAACCACGCGTAGCCCAAATGCACAAGCACCCAATCCCCCAAGTAGTACTCAACCCCGAATCCAAGTGCATTTTTCCACCTGTTCCTTTCGACTGGTCTAGTTATAGCAAAGATATAAAATAAAGAATATACATATATATATATATATATATATATATATATATATATATATATATATATATATATATATATATATATATATATATAGAACATAACACAAAAAAAAAAATAATTATAATTAATAGTGATACTACTAGTATATAAAAAGAACCAATTTCAAGCAACGAATGCTTTAACTTTGTCAAATCCTATATTAACCATACAATTACTAACCAAGCAACAGTTATGTATTGTTCTCATTTCCTACACCTCGCACACTATAGGCATAGTTCTATCATTTACTTATAGCGAAGCTAATCTCCTCAGAAAGATACGATTGGCTAACAATTTACATGGTACCCATATATTAGCAAGCTTCCTATTAATAACATATGAATGATATCTTGCGACAAATCGTCCGTTTCAATTCGTAAGTATGCGTCGAAGAGCACAGAAAGTTATTACCTAATAACAAGCTTAAACGAGCACGCAAAAAGTCAGCTTGAATGTTAGCTGCTAGCAAATCATGTACAATAAATAAAGAGAATGTACCCGACACAACTTTCTGGCTCGATCAAAACTCATACGAAACTTTGACGAAGTAAGCTTGGTCGGCGCCGCAGTATAAAGTTCTCTCACTGGAGTTTCAATTAACAAGCATACGTCAAAGAGCGCAGAAAGTGATCACCTGATAACAAGCTTATACGAGTATGCAAACAGTCAGCTCGAATTTTAGCTGCTAGCAACCCATGTACAACAAGTAAAAAGATTGTACCCGACACAATTATCGAGCTTGATCAAAACTCATATGAAGCTTTGATGAAGTAATCTTCGCCGGCACCGCAATACAAAGTTTTCTCTCGGTTGAAGCTAATTAAGCGATTGGATTTAACAATATTATCACCCGTACGAGTATGGGCAAATAGGACTTGACTTGACTTTCTATACTCATGTAAATAGTCACACACCCCATCCCATTTAGAATTAGCTTATGACGCACCGCCTATATACTAACAGAGACTCCCACTAATCTAGTGACACAATAATTAATATGCAGAACTAAGTAACATAATCTGAAGAATGGAAGAACCAATATGCAAAGTTTAAACAAAAAAAGAAAGGAAACAGTGGAATAATAATAACAATAGTAATATAGGTACGTTAACTGAATAGGAATTGAAAGGAGAAATAGATGCTTAGGCAAAAATAGCACAAAAGGAAGTAAAAACAATATTTATGAAAAAAAGATAAATGCCACCGCACCCACACGTTAAATCCTCACTAACGCTAACTGTGTATAATTTACTAGCATCTACACTAATCAAATAGTGACACTCGAATAATAACCACTAACCAAACAAGACATCGAATTAATTATTAATTACAATATTTGAAAAAGAATAAATGCAAGAAAACACACTATAATACTATTTAAAAGAAATGAAGAAGTGAAAAGCCAAAACATGTACAAGAAGCATAAGAGTCACAGAGTATAAATGCAAAATATATAGCAATGGATATTGTTAAGGACAACGAGCCTGCCCAGCGCCGAAGGAATCGTTAGTTCTTAGTCAAAAGATTTCAAATAATATCAGTGCCGTTCTTTTCGCTTCTCATATGTTAATATACCAATTACGTGTTTTGATCTTGTTAATGAAGTAAAGTTGTTATAGATATTTGTATGAAGTAGTAAAAGTGAAAAAGATATTGTGAGCTAAACACAAATACAGCTTTTGAGTTCGCGTAATATAAATACAGTCCACCCGCAACATAAATTGGTCCGTCGAGCCGGATCCGAAAGAACCTGCAGACCATATTGAGCGCTTATCCAGAACCACAACCAGCAGCCGTCAACTGATCCCGATGGTCATCATCCGGAGTCAAGGCGATGCAGCAGAGCTGGAGGAGCAGAAACGCCGAGAAAAGCAGAGGATCGAACAGCGAAGATTTTCTTTGGCGTTAGCGGCCTCGCCTTCATTGGTATCGACCGCTACAAACGAGAGCGCCGCGAGTAAGAGAACGATTGTGGCAGCGGTTGCAGGTACATCGTCACAGCATGCGAATGATATGAACGAACCTGGAGCCAAATCGCCAACACGATCAGTATACTCACAGCAATCTACCAACAGTGTTGAAGTGCAGTTGCGGTTAGCGGAGTTAGCTGCCGCTGAAAAATTAACCGCAGTAAAGAAAAAAGAGTTGGAATTGGAGGCTGACTTAATTAAGAAGCGAATGGCAGCCGAAATATCGGTTCTTAACGAGGAGAAAAGTTTTCAAGACGAAAAACTATCTCAAGCTGAAGTTGATGGAAAAGTAGATAGCTGGCTACATACTCTCTCGATAATCCTGGATGGACGCCATCCCTTGACGAAGCTCATTGTGCTGCGAGAACACTGCGCTGCTGGTCACGCAAATTGAGAACGCGTGACAAATGACCTACGACAGCGTTATTGGATTATTCGCCTTCGACCCACCGTTCGCGCTATAGAACGCAGCTGCGCCCTCTGGGCGAGTCAATGAATAAGGTGCGACCACTACAAGTTGGCGATATCGTGATCGTAGCCGACCACATGCTTCCCCGGAACATCTGGCCAATGGGATTTATCGAACGTACCTACAAAGGACCAGACGGTGGTATACAAGTCGCTGACGTAAGAACGAAAGCAGGCATTTTCAAACGCCCCGTTAGCAGGTTCGTCGTGTTATTACAAGAAGAGGCTGCGCAAGCTACGCCGGGGGGAGAAATGTTAAAGACAATGAGCCTGCCCAGCGCCGAAGGAATCGTTAGTTCTTAGTCAAAAGATTTCAAATAATATCAGTGCCGTTCTTTTCGCTTCTCATATGTTAATATACCAATTACGTGTTTTGATCTTGTTAATGAAGTAAAGTTGTTATAAATATTTGTATGAAGTAGTAAAAGTGAAAAAGATATTGTGAGCTAAACACAAATACAGCTTTTGAGTTCGTGTAATATAAATACAGTCCACCCGCAACAGATATCGAAAGTAATTTTGAGTTAAATAATGTTAAAATTCCAAGAGATTCAGAATATCAAAAACATAGATTGAAACCCACAGAGCAGAAAATACAATATATGTAACAATAGATATCAAAAGTAATTTTGAGTTAAATAATGTGAAAATTCCAAGAGATTCAGAATATCCAAAATGCAGAATGAAACCCACAGAGCAGAAAATACAAAATATGTAACAATAGATATCAAAAGTAATTTTGAGTTAAACAATGTGAAAACTCTAGAGTTTCAGAATGTCCTAAACATAGAATGAAAGTCCCAGAACAGAAACTACAAAATATGTAACAACAGATATCAAAAAATAATTTTGAGATAAGTAATAAGCAAATCATTAATGCATACTTTAGATTAAAAGGAAAATCGGCATGAATGTGGATGTTAAAATAAAGTGTAAAGCCAATTATACACGTATTGCAAAGAAGAATTTGAATTCCGGTATTCTTTAAATGTAAAAATAATAGTTTTATTCTCAAGAGGAAATGTTTTAAGACCGGGAAATTGTATTCAGGCTACAGTTCAACATCTGTATCAAACAAAGTATAAACTTATGGCACCAAATGAGGCATTTTAAAATGGTTACATAAATGAGCCATTGAATCAAACAAAACATTAATACATAATTGAAAAAAAAATCAAACCGTAATTCATTACTCTATAATTGTAGCAATATATGAATTCTACATAGATATGTAATACATATTAATTAACATCAACTCAAGGCACCAAACAAAATATTAAAATATGATACATAATTGTATAAAATCAAACCTTAACTTAGTAATTTTTAATTGTAGTAATTTACAACTGCAACACATGCATGAAGTACATATTATTTAGCATTAGCTTATGGTACCAAACGAATCACTATTATATTAATTTATGATTGAATCAAACAAAGCATTGAATAGAATCAACCCAGACATTAACTTATTGAGATAATATCAAGCGAAAAACATTAATGGATAATTAGACTGATTAACGATTGAGGCAAACAAAATCATAAATCCATAAATGTATAAAATCAAACCAAACATTAACGTATTAATTTATAAATCTAGAAATTTAAAATTAGAACGTTGACTTGTAAACATATTAAGTAACGTTAATTGGAAGATATAAATACACGAAATTAAGCGATAGAACTACATTAGCATCTAGTAAATTACGCCAAAATCAGCAGCAGAACAACGGTTAACAATAAATAGCGAGAAGTACAGCGGACAACTGCGTGGTAGCAGTGCAAACTATAAGTACGAATGGTTTGCACAAAAAGGAAATGTAGTAAGAATCAACGAACAATAAAATTTGCGAAAAACCAAAAGCGGACATAATCCGTTGGGGATACATTGGGTAATCTGGATCATCGGAGTAGAGCAACGATTTATAATACTCTCCAAGTACACTACATCTTATTTTCAACTGTGGGTAGAAATGTTGTGAGTGAACAAATACAACATACTCCGGTATACTTACGCTTCATCACTGAAGTCGTTTCGAGCGAGCAAACACTACCTATGTACTCATGCTTCGCCAATGAAATTCGTTAAGCAAGTACGTACGTCCATTACTATTGAAGAATGTCGTCCAATGATCAAGCGTAAAAGTAAATCAGCGAGCGGAAAAGTAAATAGAAAGATTAACCCGCAATGCGCTTCGCACGGCTATCACATTGTGAACGGCAAGTTTTTTGTGTGCTTCGAAGAGAGTTAAGCTGCAAAGAAAACTGAAAACCCCGGCGTAAACGCTCTCTTGTTCAATGTCACTAGTTTCGCTAATTCACCTCAAAACGACGGGAGAAAGCCGAAAGCTTAAGCAAAGAGCACTCTTTTTTCTCAATTTTCCCAGTTTCGCATATTCACTATCCGAACAAGCGGGACGGAGTGGAGAGGAAAAGCTTTCGTGGAACGAGAGCTGCTACTCAGCACCATTTATGAGAATTTAAATTGAAAGCTCACGAAAGGACGGTATTTAAAGTTCTTGGGTAAGGTATGCAAGGTAGTTGAAAAACGTTTGTGTGAGAACGCACATATAATCCCGTCTTTGCAGGAAAATCCCGTCTTTGCAGATAACTATTGGCTAATGGTGAGGTGTTAGCATTTTGGTCAGGTTCCTCTTGGATTTTAGCGTTAACGCTGCGTAGCCACCATTACTAATCTTATTTTCCCTATCAGGCGAACGTCCAAGTGGAACAGCCGCCGCAACAGTTAGTGGCTCAGGGCGAAACGGAATTCCCGCAGCATACCCCACACCCAAGATCGCCAGCGAGTGTGTGCTGCTCTACTCTTTGCCAGCAAGTGCCCCCATCAGGCACCAGCTCTGAGTTTGGAGTAGGTGCTCAAGTCAGAGCCGCGAGCCGGGACTCGGCCAATCAACAGGGAGGAGTACGAGAGGAGGCTGAAGGCGCTCCTCGACACCACGACCCACACCACCAAACCGAAGCATCCACGCGGAGGCCGGCGGGAGCGTACGAGGCAGGAGGTATATGAGCTGAGGCGACTAGCCCGCTTGTCCATCACACCTACGGAGTAGGCCTTTTTCCGTCGGTAAGCACAGGAGCTGCATAGTGGGATCTGGAGGGAGAAAGCAACCCGACAGCATGCTGAGGTATGTCCTCAGCCCTCAACAACCAGCAGCTCCGAAGAACCCAAACACAACGCTGTGAACCCTAACAATTGCAATAAAGATTAATTAAACAAAATTTAACTGTGCGTTTTGCTACGAATTCAAGGAGATCTGCTTGGACAGCTTACAGGTGTTTAAGCTCCCCTATCGGAGGCTGGCAGGACCCCAGGTAGGAACTTGTAACACGCTCACTCCAATTTTCGGCCTTAATAATCGTCCCACCCGACGGGCTGTGCGACCTATGGTGGATAAGTTCGAGTCCAAATTTTCACGATTGGACGTTCCAGTGCCAACAAGATATCGTACCGCTTGAAGCAAAGAAAATATCGCTGCCGTAAGTGCATCGATTCAAAATGAGCAAATAAGCTGATTCCACGTGGTTCTCAAGAATTGGGCATCTCTCAAACTACACTGTGCCTTATTATGCAAAAAACATTCGCCTAAATGGTCACAAGATTGAACTCACTCAAGAACTAAAGCCATATGATCATTTGGGACGCCGAAACTTCTCCAATTGGGCTCTAGCGAAAATTTGAGATAAGGAAGAATTTCATCGAAAAATCATCTTTATTGATGAAGCTCATTTCTGACTCAATAGCTTTATTAATAAGCAAAATATGCATTCTTGGTCAGCAACGAGCCCATATGTGCTTTCTGAGATCCGTTGCATCTCCAAAAAATTACTATTTGGTGCGGTTTTCATGCCGGAGGTGTGAATGGGCTATATTTTTTCGTAGATGAAAACGAGCGTCACAATATCGTCTATGGAGAATGCTATCGTGTTATGTTGGAAGATTATTTGTGGCCGAAATCGGATAAATTATGTGATTTCAACAATACGGTGCCACTAGCTACACAGCACGCCGCACAATCGATTTATTGAAAGGCAAACTTTGTGAACGTGTTATCTCTAGAAACGGTTCGGTCGTAGGGTGGCCTCGTTCATGCGATCTAACGCCATTGGATTTCTTTAAATGGGACTATGTCAAGTCACTGGTCTATGCCAATAAGCCAGTAATTTTAGAAGAGCTCAAAGACAACGTCCAATACGAAATTGCCAACGTTCAGGTCAAAATATGTGCCAGAGTGGTGGAAAATAAGGACGAAGGAATCGACCGCTGTAAACGGGCTCGTGGTGGTCATATGCTTGAACTACACCCACAATAAATTTGAACTCAATATCTCAAATATTTTTGTGTTTTATTAATAGATGAAATTGTTTTGTCTTTAACCGGAAAACCTTTACAAAAAAAAAAAATTTCAAACCAATATTTCACGTATTATAACCTTTAAAATTTTCTACATTGAATACTTTAATCTCTATTTTTTGAAAAGAATTGTAAGACAAATAATTTTTACTAGAAGCTTACATAAGAAAAACTTCAATATTGTTTAGAAATATTAACATATTTGTAAAATCAATACACGCATATTGGTAAACTTACAAAATAATATTGAAAGATATCATTGATCTGCAACATCTATACGGAAAATTTGGTTCTGAATGTGATTGTTTAAAAAGTAAAATTAAAACAAAAACTTCAAACATGATGATATCCAAAAAGGGTACTATGCAGATATCAAAAAATTCTTTGGATAAATTTCATGGTAAAATTCAACAGCTACAAATTTTGTTGCCAAGAACTAAAAAAATTTTCTCGTAGCAATTTTCCGGGAAAGTGCATACCTAGCATTAGAAACATTTTTTATCCTATAGTTAACTCGTTTATCTACTACATTTGAATTTGAATCCCTCTTGCCATTCTTGTGAGGGTATATGAAAATTCGTGCACTTTTAATTCACTACTAACCTATTATTCACTTGATGGTGCTGCTCATCATTGTTACAAGAATCGCTAAAGAAATGTAACTATGTAGAATTTTTATCATAATTTCAGTTGCTAGCTCATAAGTTATAGAAGAACAATTCTTTTTATTCAGCACTTTCATTATTTTATTATCTTTCTATAAAGGTCAACATATCGGGATACTGAATATAATTTGTAACCACCGTTTCCTTTAAATCAGAACTTTCTTTTCTGTAAGTAGTAATATTACTGTTGTATTATTACTGTTGTTGAACCAGCAATGCACTATAGTTTATATTTTTGTAAAACAGTTGTTTTTTGTAAATTTGCAATATTTTGAATTGAAACGTAAGATCCGTTCATCAACTCTTTTTGATTTCAAATGATTCATTCGAAATTTTTGTTATGAAATATAAGGGCTATCCCATAGATGCAGAGAGTACTTGATCCGCAACTAGTCGCGAGAGCCAAACCAATTAGCAACCTTCGCTAAAGTTGTGTCTTCGTTTTTGAACTTAACTTTACTCCGAAACACGTTCACGTTTATAAAGTTTTTGGTTTTGAAGATCACGTGTACGAATTCGGCACTTTTGTTTTATTTTTTATTAAAGACTTACGGATTTCCCATCAGTTTTGACACATGAGTTTTCTAGCCTCTATGAATTTTTATCAGCTTTGACGTTCGAGTTTTCTGTGAGAGAACGTTTGTTGTGTTGCACTCAAACTGTTCAGCGAATCAGTACGAAGACGCGATAGTGTGCACGTGAAACGAAATTTTGTAGGTGCACGCGGGTCAGCGAGGTAAGTGATTCTTCTGAAGAGAGCAAAGAAAACGCTCTCAGGAAACAAAGGGGAAGGTGAAGCAGAGGGAATCATATAGTTGAGAGAGAGTAAGATATTTATGTGTAAAACTTGCTCATCCATTTATTTATATCTTCTTCTTCTTAGCACTACAGCCCCTCTCACGCGTTTACTTCCTGCAAATAGCGCCTCCAAATATCTCAGTCCATTAACTGTGTCCTCCGATTTTGAAATCCAAGCAGCGATGAACTGTCTTCGTCGACCGAGTCAGACTAGCGTTTCCTCGGTTTCCCTACTGGCCGCCTGCCTTCAGTTCTCCCAACGAATACCTTTTTGGGTATCCTTTGTTCATCCTTACAATTCATGTGGCCAGACCATTTGCACATTCCGATGTCTTACAACCATTGAGACCACCAGCTTGTCAAAAATTTCATACAACTCATGGTTGTATCGAATTCGCCATTTGTCTCCGTCTAGCTTCCTTTCGATTATTCGCCTCAGGACTCGTTGCTTAAAGGCGTTCAATATATTTGTGGATGCTTGGGTTAGGGTCCATGTTTCACACACATAGCATAACCCAAGTTTTATCACTAGTTTGTATACTTGGGGCTTTGTTTTCCCATGTACGCAGCTGGTCTTCAAGATTGTCAAAACTGAATAAAATATTTTATTTGCCAGCTGTGTTCTTTACCGTGTTTCGTCGCTTCCATTGCCCGTTTTCGTTATTGTGGCACCTAAATACACAAATTTGCTTACACTATTAGGGTATTGTAAAATCATTTTACAATACCCCACTAAAATTGCGTCCTGTCAGACAGGACGCGTCTGACAGGACGCGATTTTAGTGGGTGGTGTATGTCACACCACTTTTTCTCGCAAACTGCATAAGTTAGAAGCATAAGATTTTGTAAGTGGGTGTAAAGTGATGCCCTCTTCAAAGTTTCATCACAAAAATTTTTTTTTAAGGTATTAAAGGGGGGTCTCCCCATATAGGGGAGTGGCCCCCGAAAAAAAATTTCATCGCATGTAGGCAATATGGGTATTAAATAAAAGGTCTTGATGAGAACTTTTCAAAACAGGTCTTAAAATGACAAATTTTGCTATGAGGGGTACAGGGGAAAGGGAAATGAACGAAAATGTGGTGTCCCCTCTCGTGATTGGACACCTTTCTCCCGAAAAATCTGGAAAAAATCATAGAGATGAGACTTTAAGGGCACAAGGGCAAAAAATACCTTAGAAGTCGAAATTCGACCAACTTTTTTAATAATATAATATAGTTTTTTACGTTATTGCCTATAAAATCAAAATGGGACCCTTAAATTTCCCAAAAACTATAATTTAAGTTTTTCGAAAGCAATTGTATGTGTTCTGAAAATTTCACAATAATCGAACTATAAACAGCTAAGTTATAGCCGATAGAATATTTAACAATTACAGCAACATTAACACGTGATACTAGGAAAATACACGTTTGCAACGGACCTAGACACTACAAATATGTAGGAGTTTTGATAAAAATTTTAGAAATGGTTTGTAATATTGATGTATTATCATGACTTATTGAGTGACGGGATCAAAATACTTGAAGCGAAATGGCGGCGAATATAAAAATACAATAATCATAATAATTCTTCGAACACAGTTTGTAGAATCTTTATATTAGTCATGTTTTGATATGCAGAATATATTGTTTGATTTACTAATTGTTTTACAATATCCTTCTGGCAGGAGCACTCTCCTGCTACTTCAATTTGTTGATACTGTATTCGCCAATTGTGATATTTTGTATGTGAGGTATTTTTCCTCAACTGCGTCATGGCCTTTGTTTTATTTTCAATGATTTGTAGTCCTACTACTTTTGTTGCGCTGTTAAGTTTCAGGTTAGTTTTTCGGCAGTTGTTAATGACCGTGACAAAATTTTGATGTCGTCCACATAGGCTATTTCTTCGATCGACTTACATAGTAATGTACCTCATATATCGACGGGTACTTTCCTTATGACGTACTTCAGAGCCAAAATGAATGGCAATGGAGCTAGCCTATCTCTCTGCTTTAGTCCGATACTTGTGTCAAAGGCATCGGTGAGTTGGTTATTATTGCGGGCTTGCGAGGTTGTCGACGGCATGTTCATTTCGATAAGATGGTCTAATTTAGTTGGGATGCCAACGCAAAGCATTATTTGGTACGGTACGTCACGATCATTACTGTCGTATGTTTACTTGAAGTCAACGAAAATTTGGTGTACGTCTATGTTGAACTCCCACCCTTTTTTAAGTACCTGCTTGACAGCTAACAATTGGTATATTGCCGATCTACTTACTTTAAACTACCTTGATACTCCCCAATATTACTGTGGGCGTATGATTTGCTTTTATTTTCTATGGTCTTTGAAATTATTTTGATCAACGAACAAAGTAGTGATATGCCTCTATAATTTTCACACTGTAGCTTGTCATCTTTTTGTGGATAGGGAATATAATTGATTGGCGCCACTCTTTTGGCAAGTGTTCTTGTTTTCAAATGTGCTTATGCCTTGTTGCCAAATATGCTGTATGCCTTTGTGAATAGCTTGATAAACACTACTGCCACCATACTTGATGAGCTCCACTAGAATCTCATCAATGCCCGGCGCTTTATTATTCTTTTGATTTGGTGGGGCCAATGGAAGCTATAGGCTCCAATGTTCTGGAGCTGTGCGGGGGACTAGGGAGGTTCTTGAAATATGATGCCCATCTTTCCTTAATCTTAGTTTCATCTGTGTCTGAGCGTTACCTTTAAATTATATTCGAACCACTGTGAATAAAGTAAATAACAATTATGCCACTGTAAATGTAGTAAATACCAAGTACGCCACTGTATACGAGTATGTGCAACTTAGAACTTGTTTTAATATTAAATCTCTCTCTCTCTGCAAGTTATTTGAACAAAACGGACGTATTTTAGTCGTTCCCTATTCTTAACCTCGCTTATAGCAAATGAATATTCTACAATATTTGCTTGAGCCCCTGCAGGCCCAGAGTCACTTTTACATGGGTCAACTGCAGCCCCACCATTTGGCCCGTCGAGCTGGATGGCGGATAGTGAATCTCATATCGGAAAAATTTGCAAATTAGTATCTCGCCGAGTCAGTTCTTCATCTTGATTTAAGTGTGCTTAAAATGGATTTGATCACGCCCGACACAATCGAAAAGTGCAAGAGTCATCGTCTGACTCTCGAAAAGAAAGATTGTGTGCGTGAAGTGCTGAAAATGTCTTAGATGTATCGTGTGTAACCGAGTATGAGCGGGTGCTAAAAGACATAAAAAGTGTGTGGACGAATCTTGATGATATTTAAGATCAAATCATTGATTTCGTCAGTTCGGATGAATTCAGAACCCCAGATGAGCTACGCGCTGAGGAAGAACATATACAGCCGTTGTACGGAAAATACGTGAAAACAACTTCCCAGCTGCAGAATGTGATCAAGTCGTCGATCGGTCAAGAGGACACATCATCGAGTACTGCAACTGCGTCGAGGGACATGGTTAAGAAACTATTATTGCAAAGTGCAGAATTGATCACAAGCATGAAGCTACAACGGACGCCAACCACTCTGACAACTGCTACGGGCAATATTGCAACATGTGCAATTCAATAACCACATCTACCAACGCTAGAGCTAATCAAATTCAGCGGCAAACAAAAAGATTGGGCATCATTTCGACGCACGTGGGAAGCGATTGTCGAGAACAGCAATATGCGCAACGAGCAGAAGATGGAACTGCTAAAAGATACCGTGTGGGGAGGTACCGCAGAAAATTGACTCCGCAACTTTGGGATTTCTGCCGTCAGTTTCAAAGATGCCTGACAGAGATTATGCGAAATGTACGGGAAATTGAAGAATGCTGTGACGGCTTACATTTCCGCACTTTTGAATCAAAATCCATGTTCAAAGTATGATATCGCCGGTTCCCTGCAACGTTTACACGAAACGTCAGACGATTTAATTCGCTCGATTTCCACGTTGGGTGATGGTGCCGATCGATGATGATGATGATCGAGATTTCTGGGTTATTTATATGTTGAGCGAGAAGCTAGATGAGCATACGCGAACCGCTTGGTCACTACACATGGCTGATAATGAAAAACCTACGTTTCGTGATTTATTAAACTTTATGGAATCATGCGCTATCGCGACTAAGCCGCATTCTGCTTTATTGGCAAAGAAACCAGAATCAAATGTGACACAGGGGAGGATACACACGCCGCTCAAATCTCACGCTGTAACAGCAATCTCATGCTCTTATTGCAAAGGAGACCATCGCATATATGCATGTGATGGATTAAAATCACTGCCAGTTGATGCTAGGAGGATGTTGGCAAACAGTAAGGGTATGTGCTTTAATTGTTTAAGCAGTGGACATCTTTTTAGAGAATGCAGATCTGAAGGTCATTGCAAAATATGCAAGGAGGGGCATCATACGTTGCTACACGCGAATAAGCCTCCTAAATGAATTGGCGCAGAAACCACAACGACTAATGCAATTGCTACTGTAACCGCCACCGCCATACCTAGCTCAAGCAAGACAACACAGCAATTGATAACACACGTTGCTACAAACGTATCATCACCGAAAGTGACTGCACTAAACAAGGAAGGTACATTTGGCCGTGCCTTATTACCGACCACAATCGTCGAGAACGTGCATGGCTGGCGGCTACGTGTACCAATGCTACTTGATTCTGCGTCGACTGTTTCTTTCATTACCAAAAAGTGCGCGCAAGCACTTGGAACAGAACGAACACATGCGAGAGTCAGTGGACTTTCGAGTATAATGGCTGGTACTACACGGGGAAAAGTGTGCTGTAAATTGATCTCCTTATTTAGTGGTGAGACTATTACTGCGGATTTGCTAGTATTATCGCGCATAACGGGCAAATTACCTACTGAGAGGCTAGACCGAAGACAATATCAACCGTTCAAGATGCTTGAATTTGCGGATCCTAGCTTCGACACTCCAGGGCCTATCGATGTGCTATTGGGTGCTGACGTATTCATGCACGTACTACGTAATGGACGTATATCGACTGGTGATAGTGGTCCGATTGCTCAAAATAGTCCCTTTGGATGGCTAGTATCTGGCAGAGCTCAAAGTAACGAGAACCAAGATGACCAGTGCGGAATTATCACATGTACAACCGATATCGATCTAGATCGCTTGCTACAACAATTCTTTGAATTGAAGTCACACAATGCTTCCAAATTACACGCACCACAAGATGAGCTGGTTGAACGACATTTCAATAAGCCACACTCGCGCGACGGCAATGGAAGATACGTTATACGACTTCCATTTAACGATAAAAAACCTCTTCTGGGACGTAATCTGTATGGAGCTACACGCGCTCTGCTTGCTTTAGAGCGCAATTTTTGAACTGATCCTGCATTAAACGAACAGTATACTGCTTTCGTGCAAGATTTTATTGACCAACAGCATATGGAAAAGATACCTCCAAACGAGATTAAACGTGCTCGCTGTACGTATCTGCCGCACCTTGCTATACGCAAGGAATCTAGCACAACTACGAAACTTTGAACTGTGTTTCACGCGTCTTGTCGAACTGAAGGAGTACTCTCCTTAAACGATACACTTTACACGGGACCTGTTCTCCAAAGGTCATTGCGAGATATTCTACGCAACTTTCGACTACACTGCATTGCCTTGGCCGCTGACATTAGGCAAATGTATCAAATGGTACGCGTTAGTGAGGACGACGTCGAATATCAACGTGTCGTATGGCGCAAAGACGAAGCAGAACTCATCGATCATTGTCGCATCAAGGTAGTAACATATGGTACCGCAGCAGCTTCGTACATTGCGACAAAGGTTCTTTATGAAACCACTGAAAATTACAAACAAACATGCCCTGAAGCATGTGAAATAATACAAAGCGATTTCTACGTGGACGATCTACTCTCAGGGGCTGATTCAATAGCAAAGACGGTAGTACTCTGTTTACAAATCAATCAAATTCTCGAGTCTGTTGGGTTTCATCTTAAAAAATGGGCAACGAATTCTCCTGAAGCTCTGGCTAATATTTCACATGATGATAGCGCGCTGGACCCGAAACAGATACATGCCGAAGAAGCTATTGGAACTCTGGGCATTGACTGGCATCCGACCAGTGATGACTTCGCCTTTCGCGTTAGACACGTTTAACATTATTCCGAGTTTTGCTTCTAGGGTGAAAACATCGATTAATATATTTGCTTCTAATTATCTTTACCCAAACCAGAACATGGTGAGGACATTGTCCACAACACTGCGATTTCTAAATCCGCAAAAATTACTTCGCGAAGGGAAGACTTGTAATGAAAACAACAAGACGATTCAATCACAAATCTTGATTTTATTCAATCACACTTCAGTATTCATACACTTTTCTTTCACTTAGCCTATGTCTTACGCAGCTAATTTGTTTTCTGTTTTTTTACAAGTGTAAGCAAAAATGCATTATTTGACACAATTCTACCTATGCTTTCCATTAAATCGATTTTATTGCCTCATAAACAAAAACTCACGCGTCTCGATATTACCAATGTGCAAACACATGCATTTATTTTCTTCATTGGATAGATATCCATATTCCATACATTATGCATGCACTCATATGTCAATAACCCATGTTCGTACGTATCACTTTGGTATGGTCGCTGGCCTCTTGATGAGTAATACAATTAGCGTGCATTGAGTGTGGTCAGGAAATATCTCCACACGTGATGGGTTATGAATGAATTGCAACGTGATATAAGTTCATTCGATATTTAGAATGAGCGTAGAAGAAATAAAAGAAATTGCATTGAATGATTATGCAACTGATTATGTTTACATGTAGCCATGCGATAGGATTGATATTTCATGGTGGTCTTTTTTTGTTTGCTTAGGTTGGACTTTTGTTGGTAAACAAATTTATTTTGTTAGTAAGCAAATAAATTGAATGATGTGCAATTGAACATGTGTACATAAGCTTGCTTGTGATATGTACGTATGAATGTTATTACGATTGTTGTTTTTGTTCATGATATGTGAATTGAATCTACTATTATAGTAAGTGAATGAATGTGTACATATGTTTGCTTAAGATGTGTACGTATGAATATTATTATGACTGTTGTGTTTTGATATGTGAATTCGATCTATTACACCACCACTCTACTTGATGAGTCTTATATATTAATTTTTAATTCATATACTGAGACGAATCACAAAATGATTACTTTGTATTTTACCTGGTGTGGGCGGTTATTGTTTTTTACAATTAGAGAAAAAATTTATTTGTGTTTTTTTTTTTGTTTTTTTTTTTTAGCTAATACAATTTAACATTATTTTTATGTACGTATTTATGTTTTCCATCTAAGTCTATTAATATGTTACTTTCTTTTATGCCTATTACTTGATAAGGACCTTTGTACGGTTTTTGATGTTTCTTTCTGTTTTCATTAAAATCATATCTCCTATTTTGACTTCCAAAGGATTTATATACCTTGATTTATTTATCCGTTTTAGTTTAACTTGTTTTATTTATTCTCATGCTTTCAGAACTGATCTTTTCAATCTAATTTTTAGTTCATTTGCGTAGTTATTAAAATTATAAATTTTTGTATCATTTTCGATAATATCGTTGGAAAGGGAAGGAAGTTTTCCGAAGATAAGTTCATAAGGAGAATATCCTGTGTCGACATGTGGAGTAGTATTATACGCAAAAGTTTAATACGGTATCCATTTGTCCCATTCATAATCATCGGTGAAAGAATACATGTATTCATTCAGTACACGATGATTACGCTCAATCCCTCCTAAACTCTCGTGATGATATGGAGTTGAAAAAACATGCTCCATTTTTAAAAATTTACATATTTCTGCTAAAAGTTTGTTAGTAAATTCCGTACCTAAGTCTGTTTTTAGCTCACTAAATTTTCCATACCTTAAAATAAATTCGTTAACTATACCTAATGCTACTGTTTGTGCTTCTTTATTTTCTAAGGTAAGCGGTTCTACGAATTTTGTTATCTCGCATTGTAATGTTAATATATATCTATAACGTTTGAGATACGAAGTGGACCTACGGTATCTACTTCGATTGTCTGAAAACTTGTGGATGGTGTGTCTGTCTTCAACATCTTTTCAGACGTGTGTCTGACTTGCTTGCTCGTGCGACAAGTTTTGCAATTATTAACATGATGTTTAACCATTTCGTTCATGTTCTTCCAACAGAATTTTTGTTTTAGCTTGAGTAACGTTTTTCTTACTCCAAAATATCCTCACTGAGGTTTATCGTGATAGTCTTCTATGAACATCTTTTGTTCTTTTTCATCGGTTATATTTCTGAGTGGCTCGTAAATTAATATTTTTAAATTCGTACATGGACTTCCCTGTTGCAATCTATTAAAAATTATTTATCGATCGATTTAAATATCTCATCGGTAGAAGATAATGAGAGTTCACTGATGTTTTCCTTCTTAGCAAATATCAATAGCTTTTCTAACGTTGAAAAGAATTTCAAATTAGACTTATCGCTATTGCTCTCGTTATTGTATATGGTACCATTAGTGTTATCTGTTGATAGCATAGCAATGGCAGAAACGTGTTTCTTGCTACATTTATCGCTATAACACACTTCAATATATTCATTTGTACGTACTATTTTATCATTCGTATTGTACAACATAGTAAATTTCAACATAGTAAATTTACATTTTGATATACCGGTGAAGTCAGACAAACTAGTGCAATTCCAACAATAGAGTTGATCAGGCGTTGGTGCATTTCTTGTTGACTTCATTTTTCTTCTTATCATTCTTTGCCATGCCCCTGTTTACTACTAACAACTTTCGTTTGACACTTTCATCAGTGTCTGGAGGAATCATTGCTTTTAACATGTCTGAATCTAATTCGATTCTAGATAAGGCGTCTGCATTAGTATTCATGCTGCCCTTTTTAAAGACTATCGTAAAGTCGTAATCAGCTAGGTCTGCACGTATCCTTGTTAATTTCAAAGAAGGGTTTTAATGATCAAAAAGTGAAACAAGTGGCCTATGGTCAGTAACCACTATGAATGTTCGACCGTAAAGGTAAGGTTTAAAGAACTGTATGGTCCAATATATAGCTAGTAACTCTTTCTCTATGGTGGGTTTGTTGATATCATGTTTTGATAATGATTTACTAGAGTAAGATATTGAAAGGTCGGAACCGATTTCACCTTGCGACAGAACTGCGCCCAATGCATAATTAAGTGCGTCTGCAGTTAATATGAATGGTTTATCGAAATTCGGATATTGCAGAATGGGTGGTTTGATGAGATTTGCTTTTAAAGTTTCATAGGCTTTCTGACACTCTTCTGTCCCATTGAATGTAACATTTTTTTAAAGAGAAAATTCAAACGTTTGGCTGTTTCAGCAAAATTTTGAATGAAGCGTCGGTCGTAATTACAAAAAACTACGAATCTACGAATTTCATCCGCGTTTTTTGGCACTGGATAATTTTTTATACTTTGATGGGTCAGTTTTGACACCTTCACTAGTGATCAAATGCCCTAGGTACACTACTTCCGATCTTAAAAACTGACACTTTGATGGATTTAATTTTGGACTATATTTACGTCATCTGTTCAATGCATTGCGAAGATTGTCATTGTGGTGTTTAATGCTAGAACCAAATACTATTATGCCGTCAACATAAAAAAAAAGCCTCATGACTTAACCCACTAAGTGCAATAGTTAACGTCCGTTGGAAACTATGGGACAAAATTTTCAAAACAAAAGGTAATCTTTTAGATTTGTAATGACCATTGTTTGTTGACAATGCTGTTAATGGTCTAGAGTCTTTTTCAAGTTCAATTTGGTGAAAAAAAAACCAGTCATATCTAGAGTGGAAAAATATTTAAACTTTCCAAGCTTATCCAAAACGTCTAAGTCTTGTTAGAGGGAATTTATCGTTAACGATTTTATCATTGAGTTTTCGGAAATCGACTACCAATCGACATTTCTGTTCTCCAATATTCGCCTTCTTTAGGACTACCAAAAGTGGTGAATTGTAGGGACTAACAGATGGTTTGATGATGTCGTTAGATTATAGGTCTATTACTTGCTGCTTAATTACGTCATTTTGGGCTTGTGGTAATCTGAAATTTTTAATATAAACTGGGCTTGCGTCGGTTGTTTGCAAACGTTGTGTATAAAAATTATTCATAGCCAATTTTTCTCCTTCTAAATGGAACACAACTTGGAATTCATCAATTATTTTCAACAAACTCTTCATAGAAGATTTATCCAAATTACCTTTATTTATTGTTTCTAGCTGTCTTTTAAGACGTTCTTCATTAGAGATTTGATTCGCTTGTATCATTTGGTCGTATATCTGTATAGATAGTACATCATAATTTTTCAAAGGTTCAACTTGTGCCTTGAATTCTTTTATGACAACGTCGTTGTCTGTGGTGTTCAAAATTTTCACAAGGTGGATTCCTTTTGCTGGTATGATAGAATTTCCAATGAAAAGACCCTTTTAAATTTCCGAATTCAACAGAATGCAGTCTTCGTCCAGCGTCAAGTTTACTGGGGCTATTGCTTCTGCTCTAGTGGATAAGTTTATTTGATAACTGTTGGGTCTTTTTGTACTCATAGGTCAGACGACTTCATCATCCTTGATATTAAACAGGATGGTGTATGTTTCATGGTCAACTTTACACATATATTTGACTAATACAAGTATGTCTCTTCCTGTGATACCATCCGTGGTTATAGGGAAGTTCTCGGTTACGATATGAAATGAGCTAGTTAATATGTTTTCCCCTATCTGTAAATCTAAATCTAGAGTTCCTTATGACCTAGTAACCTCTTTGGTTATGCCGGAAAGTTTTATTTTATTATCCGATCTTATCTCATACTCCACTCCATTATATATATTAACCTTGCATATGGATATAGCTGCTCCTGTGTCAGAAATTTTAATTTAGTGCCTGCATTATCGCAATAGATTTTTATAAAATTTGTGCATGTGTTAGTTATTCTTTGCACTTTGAGTTCTACACCGGGAGGCTGTCTCGCATATCCTCGCTGGTTTCCTGCAAGTTTCCCTGGTCGGATACAATGTTTGCGAACCTTCTATTGTTTTCGTTCTGGTTGTTCCTATTTTGATTATACCTGTTATTTCCCCTATAGTTGCCATTATTCCTGTAGTATGAATTTTTACCGCCGTCATAGTTTTGACGACTATCATTATTGTTCTTATTATCTTGATTATTTCTATTGGTATTGTTACTCCTATTTCTATCGTTATTGTATCTGTTGTTATTGTTTCTAATATTATTATTATATCTGCTGTTTTTGTTGTCGATTCTGTTGTTTTTGTTTCTTTTATTTTTGTTGTTATTGTCAACTTACATCACAGAGGCTGTTTGCGGTTCTGAGTTTTCTAATTCTAAGGCCAAAGAGACAGCTTCTCCAAAGTTTTTGGGTCTAGCAGCGAAAACGAGCTCCTTAATTGGTCGTTCAGATCATTTTTGAATATCGTTGGAGCATAGCTATCATTGATGTTGGTTATTAATTTCTATTCAGTAGCTGATGCCTCATTCCCAAGCTCCTGAATTTGAAGTTGATTTAATTCGCAAATCAAAGATGTAATTTTGTCTTTATAAGCTGTAACACTGGATTTCTTCTGTGTCGTGTTACTATGTTGTGTATGTAAATGAGGGATTGTTTGTTACTTTTGAATTTTGATAGCAGATAATTTTTGAGTGTTGCTTAATTATCTATATCGCTATTATTGATAGAAAGTTTAACGGACGCACTAACTTTGACATTTTTTACAAAATCTATAAGTAAAGATTTGCCGATTGGAGATAATGTCGAGTCGAGTAGTTGTATAATTTTTAGGAACGATTCAAACTCTTTATATTTCCCTAAGAAAATCGGGATAATTTTAATCGCGGTCTCAATTGAAAACTTGGCCATTTTAAATTTTTCTTCCAGAATAGGTAAACTTTCTTCTAGTTCTTCTTGGATACTAGAATTGATTTGAATGTCTTCTTCGGTGTATCCTTGTCCTTCTAACTGTAGCCAAAGTTCTCCTTCAAGTATGGCTGCTTCGGCTCTAAACTTAAGTTTCAAGTCTAAAATTTCCGAATTGCTCTCTGAAAGGTCATTTAGTAGAACTTTAAATTCTTCCTTTTGCTTTGTAAGTAAATGCAACTTCTCTGGTAGTATTGCGAAGGTATATAAATTCTTTGGGCTCTTTCTTAGATTTTTCAAAGTTCTTTCGTCGTCATCTGCGATATTCTTAAACTTGTCCATGAGAAGTGAACTGAAAACATTATATTGATGTTTATACAAAAATTCTGAATATTTATTGAGAAAGTAACAAGACTGTAAACATTATATTAAAAAGGTGGTAGTTTTTAAATATTAGTAGCTCTATTTACACGTTTGATTACGTATTTCTTATTGTACTTATCATATGCGTAAAATATAACTAATCATATGATGTAGATTGACAATGTAGTGATCGACTGTCGATATTCGTTGATGATTCCATTGTTGGTTGTCAAACATTTGTTCCCCATCGTTGAAATGAAGGTGGTTCAATGCGAACAGCTGCTGTTGTAATATCTTTTTAGGGTTTTGTACTAAAATACAAAACCCTGTTGCAATCACGACCTGTGTCCGTCTGTCCGTCCGTCCGTCCGTCCGTCTGTATGTCACAGCACTTTTTCTCCGAAACTATAGAGGCTACAGCCATGAAACTTTGTAGAAAGGTCAGAAGTGGTGACCTCTTGAAAGTTCAAGGGTGGAAAAATTTTTCAAAGGCGTTTAAGGGGGGTCTCCCCATATAGGGAGGTGACCCCTCAAAAAAAAAATTTCACCATTGGTAGTCGAGTAGGGTGTCGTTGGAAAGGTCTCAATGAGATCTTTTCTAAACAGGTTTTAAAATTGCCTTGTAAGTACCGAGGGGGGCAGGGGAAGTCGAAATGTACGAACTTTTCGCGTACCCCCCCCTCGCGATTGGACACCTTCCATCCGAAAAATCTGAAAAAAATCATGAATGTAGGTCTTCATGAGTACAACAACAACAAATACACGACAAGTCAAAATTCACTCAACTTTGTTAGTAATAGTATGATTTATCGATTTTATGTTTTCTTGAATAAAATATAAATGGTACCCTTAAATTCAGTAAAATTTAGTAAACAAATGACTATTTATAAGATTGATCTTCTCTGAAAGTTTCATAAAGATCGAATGGTATTTACCGAAGTTATAGCGATTTGAATTTTCCTGTATTACTATGGAGCAATATGCCCTGTATTACTATGGAAACATATGGCTATGGAGCCATATGCGCTTTTTACCGACTTAGACACTACAGCTTTGCTAGAATTTGCATGAAAATTTCAGGAGTGATAGATATCATGAAGATGAGTACATACAATTGAAACAAGTCGAAGAGGCAGGAGAGAGCTCCTAGCAAAAGGGCTTTGTAACCATTCTAGGATTCGAAAAAATAGGCCATGAATCGATGATTACAGTACAGAAGAGTGGCCCCTGAAAAAAAATTTCATGAAAAGTAGCCGATATGAGTATCAATTGAAAGTTCTCTATGAGACCTTTTCAAAACAGTTCTTAAACTGACCGTTTTTGCTTCAGTTGGGGCACAGGGGGGGGGGGGGGGAATACATGAAAAATGTGTTTCCTCCCTCGCGAATGGACACCCGTGATCTTAAAAAATCTGAAAAAATTATCAAAGGAGATATTTATGGGTATAACTATAACAAATACCTCAGAAGTCAAAATGCGTTGAACTTTGTTAATAATACTATGAACCACGAATTTCACATTTTCTCGAATAAAATCGTCTTTGACATGTTTCATGATTTTATTCGTTGCTGGTCACTGCATTTTGTAAGTTAAGTACAAAACCCTTCTGACATGAGCATAGGTCTGTCTACCCAACTTGTTTGATTCTCCGTGAGATATCCTTATCACCCTGTGTAGTTCCGCTCGTGCTTGTTTTAGCTTCTGGCCTCCTCTTTTCCTTCTACGAGCAGGAATTCTAGTTAAGTCCTCCATTTTATTCTTGAATTGATTGATGTTCTCGGCTGAGGTCCCGCTCCGATTTTTGTCGGGTTATACTTTGGTATCCCGCAACAGTCTTGTATCTTGGGACAATACTCCTCCGTTGATTTAGTTTGCAGCAGCTCCTCAGCTAATGAAAATAGCTTGTCGAAGCGTTGATTTATCTCCACGTCAATAACTAGGATATCCTCGTCTTCCGAATCCTCTCCAAATAATTCTTTGAACTTTGCCTTAAGTTTAGCAGGATCGCCATGAAATGGTTTAACATTATTCCGAGTCTCGCTTCTAGGGTGAAAACATTGATTAATATATTTGCTTCAAATTATCCTTCCCCAAACCTTCGCAAGCGGAGAATTGCTCCGCAGAGAACATGGCGGAGACATTGTCCACAACACCGCGATTTCTAAATCCGCAAAATTTACTTCGCGAAGGGAAGACTTGTTATGAAAACGCCAAGAAGATTCAATCACAAATCTTGATTTTATTCAATCACACTTCAGTATTTATACTCTTTTCTTTCACTTAGCCTTTGTCTTACGCAGCTAATTTGTTTTCTGTTTTTTTTACAAGTGTAAGCAAAAATTCATTATTTGACACAATTCTACCTATGCTTTCCATTAAATCGATTTTATTGCCTGATAACCAAAAACTCACGCGTCTCGATATTGCCAATGTGCAGACACATGCATCCTCGAAGCAATTGCATTGTATGATTATGTAACTGGTCTGTTTGCATGTAGCCATGTGATAGGATTTATATTTCATGGTGGTCTTTTTTTGTTTGCTTAGGTTGGGCTTTTGTTGGTAAACAAATGAATTTGGTTAGTAAACAAATTAATTGAATGATGTACAATTGAACATGTGTATATATGTTAGCTTGTGATATGTACATATGAATGTTATTACGATTGTTGCTTTCGTTCATGATATGTGAATTGAATCTATTTTTATAGTAAAGGAATGAATGTGTTCATATGTTTGCTTAAGATGTGTACGTATGAATATTATTATGATTGTTGTTTTTTAATATGTGAATTCAATCTAGTACAGTAGATCATGAAGCAACGCACCGCATAATAGCTTCAGAGGCTGCAAGAATCTTTGATCCCCTGGGACTTCGTCTTTGTTGAAATTTCCAAATAAATACTCATTCAGGAGACTTGGAAATTAAAATTGGAATGGGATGATTGTCTTTCACCTGAGCTTGGAAATAAGTGGCGAGACATACGAGACACACTGCAATCTTTGAATGATCTTCGAGTTTCCCGCTGGGTAAAAAACTCAACAGCTACTTCACTTCAAATCCATGGATTCGCTTATGCCTCTACGCAAGCATATTGTGTAGCCGTTTACGTGCGAGCAGCCGAAAATGAAACGATTTACATGCATCTACTGAAAGCATGTACACAAGTAGCACCTATGAAAATACCCACACTTGCTAGGTTGGAGCTTTGTGCAGCGGTGATGCTGGCAAAGCTAATGCAACAAGTGATCGAATCGTTGCCGAATTGGAGCATGGAAATGTTCGCATGGACCGATTCAGCAAACGTACTCTACTGGCTGTCGTCACATCCATCCAAATGGGAAACGTTTGTCGCGAACAGAACAGCTGCGATTATTTACATTATTCCCGCAAAGCAGTGGTGACACATTGACGGAAAATAAGATCCGGCCAATTGTGCGACAAGGGGGATGAAAATTGCGTAATTCTTGCAAACGCGGCTCTGGTGGGACGGGCCAGAGTGGATTAAAATGGATCCAAGTCAGTGGCCTGTAACAAGGGTCACGTCCGCGAGAGATCAAAGACTTGACATTTATGTGTTAGACTTTACCGCAGGAACTGAAACCATCGCTGATAACTCAATGATAAATAGATATTCGTGCATAAATCGCTTACTACGTATCACTGCCTTATGCCATAGGTTCATAAAGTTGATGCGACGTAACATCACCGGTGAAAGTGACAAGGTACATCAAACTGTAAACAAAAACCACAAGAGTCTCAACTAGCGCACTTCACCCCTATCAGTAGTGAAGAAATTGAAACGGCATTACGGATATACACACGCCAGAGCCAATCAGAAAGTTTTCAGGAAGAAATGAAGCGCATTCAGAATGGAAAGAAATTGAAGTTGAACTCCGTGCTAAGACTTTTAAGCCCCTACATCGAATTTGCTTACCATACAAATTCCACATGATGATCGTCGTTGCACACTTAAGAGATTTGATATTTAATGGAAAGAAAATGCTGACGATTCGTCTGCATGTTGAACTTGCATGGCTTAAGAAGTGGTTTACAATTTCAAATTAAACAAGATACATTGTATTTTGTTCGAGCAAGCAAAAATTAAAATTAAATATGATACATTCTACGATTGAAGCAAAAAAATAGTATTGCATGGAATTATATAAATTGAATTGAACTTTATGCATTGAATTTTGTGATGTATTTGTACATTCCCTGCCCCCTGTTGAAGGCTTCCTAAACTGATTGATTACACGTTTATGGCGAAGTCTGCATCCACGTGGGTTCTTGGTGTTCGTGTCGGTTTTGAATTTTTGGAATCACTGTGACCTTGCCAGTGAACAAGCCACTTCCAGCAGATGATTATGATGAGTATAATGAGTGGCATGAAGTTCGTATAGCCAATTGCTAACGACTGGTGAAGCGGTTGCTGAATTTCATTAGGTAGCGCAGAATTTTGCTGGTTTGCCAATAATTGCTGTAGTGTTGCAAGGTCATAGACATCGGCAGCATACGGACTAGCATTGTGAATTCTCAAATTTTCTATAACCAGTAAATCTGAAGAGATATTTAAGTTTGTAAATGATATATAGGATAATTGACTATAAACGCTATAGCTGTTGAGCAGCAGTTGGGTGTTTCTTAATGAGCACTCAGATTGAAGTTCCAAGAGTCCAGCATATTCCAATGTAACTTAAAAGTGATTGGCACCGCAGACTGCATTTAGATTGGTTGGCTCCTTAACTGCGAATATGCAATGATTGACCCTTTGCAGTTTCACGCACATGTATTCGTCAATAAGTTTTGTTAAGGGACATAAAGCATTGCTGTTTTTGTTGAACAGGTTCACTTCACATGCCAAGTAGCTGGATACGGATGTATGAATGGTTTGTATGCTGGGACACAGGAGGTACTCTGGTGGATTCTTATTGCAATTTTGGAGCATCTTGGATGTTACCGGTAGATATTTGTCCCTAAGATTTGTTATAGCCAACAACGAGATCCTTGATTTGATGGCAACCATGGTGTTGTTAACTATCATTGGAATTGGTGTGAAATGGAATGCATGAAATCGCTCTTGGTTGGCCAATGGCAACTTTATGTTGAAGATAAAATGATCATTGGTGGCGGCACCTTTTATCGGCATTAGTTAGTTAGATCGTTGTTCTGGATTTGTAGCTGGAAAGGTGGTGCTAATTGAGCCTTTATTTTGCTGACCTTTTGTTGAATTTGACCGACTGGTAACAACATCGGACTAAATTTTCCATGGTGTGTGTCAATGAGAACGTCTTTTAGCAGGGGTCGCACCCTTTGCAAACTGGAGGCTCTTAATGTGAGCTGAATAGACAAAGTGGTTACTAACTGTAAGAGCTGTTGTTGATATTCTTGAACATCATGCTCCTGGATCTTGTGTGCCATGTCATTCATTTGTTTTTCCATGTCACCAAGTCTGATCATTTTTAATGATGTTGATGGTGGCATCAAGAATTGACGTCTGGTTCTTGAGAAGATTAAGGAGGTGATCTTCATTTACCTTGACATGATCAATGGTGTTGGCCATTTGTTGTGCATATTCCGTGTCCATAATACCAAAAAGTGAGTGCGTAGTACTGCCAACCAGGTCAATGGCGCCCCGTTTAGCACGTTTTCTGGCTAGCAAGACCTCATTAAGCTGATGAACATGATCGAATTTTTTGATGAAGGCATGACAGGAGGAGTTCCGATGAATTGATCCACATAAATGTGGTAAGGCTTCTCTCCCGGTGAGCATAGCTAGTATGCCCTTCCAAATTGGTTTAATGTCGTTATAGATTATTAAATTCAACTCGGCTGCTATGGGTTGAATGGTTGAAATATGCTCAAAATGATTGTGTATTGCGTTTTTGAATTTCGTTATTCGAACTAGTGATGCCGAAACTAGCGGTAGAAGCAGCAAGGTGACTATGATGGTGAGCATCCCCAGATATGCTGTAAACTTTTGTCGCTTTTTCGGCACTACCTGGGTGGCCAATACCCTTTCGCAGTCAAGCTGATGTGCCTTGAATCAGGTGACTCGTTATGTGTTCGTTCTTTCTGTGGCTAGAGGTAATCTCCCACGGGCAGTGGAGCCAATCTGTGAATTGGCCTTGTTCTAGCACCAGATGCAGTTTTAACCTCTGCAACGTGCACCATTCCGTCATTTCCCTTAAACGTCTTGATTATGTGTCCAAAGGGCCAATTTTGAACAGGACAGTCATCTTCCTTTATCACCACCATCATGCCCGGCTCGATGTTGGTCGCTTGGTCATTCTGTTTTTGTTTTAGTTGCAATTAATTTAAATATTCTGTGGAACATCGTCTCCAAAACTCCAGTTTTAAGCAGCAGCAGCCCTGAAGTATTGGGCCGGGCATTAACATCAATCTGTGCCGTCGTTGGTTCACCAATTAGGAAGTGGCCTGGTGTTAAGTCATTTGGGTTAAATGACATTGGGCAGATTGGTCTTGAATTTAGAACTGCCTCGACACCAATTATGATTGTTTCTAGTTCCTCATAGGTGAGGGAAGCGGTTGGAAGGGTATGCAGAAGCAAATGTTTTGCGGATTTAACTGCAGCTCCTAACAAACCTCCAAAATGAGGTGCTCTTGGAGGAATGAGTTTAATCTGAATTCCTCTTGTGCTGCACGCCTTGATGATACTCTCTTGTGCGACTGGCGAGTACATGGAAGGCTCAAGCTCAGCTAATTTGTTCTTTGTGCCGACAAAATTTGCTGCGTTATCGCAGCAGAGTTTCTCACAGTGTCCTCTTCGTCCCAGAAAACGGTGAAGTGATCCAATGAATGCACCTGTTGATAAATCGGTGACGAGCTCCAGGTGAATAGCCTTTGTGGCAAAACAGCAGAACACGACCAAGTATACCTTCTGTGGCCTTTTTCCTCGTGTTTTAAAATGGACCCAAAATGGACCACATAGATCCACCCTAGTATTTATAAACGGTCGCGCTGGCTGAGCTCTGGTGTCAGGGAGATCGCCCATTACTTGGTTGATCGACATTGGTTTTGCCTTACAGCAGGTCATGCAATGGTGTACGATCGCTCTGTCCATTGTTTTTCCCTTGATTGGCCAAAACCTTTGCCTGGTATGCTTTGCATCTACAATTTGACTATTTGGTCATTATTTGGCATTAACATGGGGTGTTTAGCATAGTATGATAGTGATGAGGCTTCCAAGTGGCCACTAAACTTTATGATTCCATCCTTGTCTACAAATGGTGATAAGCCAACCAACGAACTGCCTTTTCTTACTGTCTTATGTCTTTTTAAGTGGTTTAGGTTATCCTTGAAGTCACCTTGCTGGATTTTCCGTACAATTACAATTAATTCATCCTTCCATTCCGCTAGTGTCGGAGAAATGTGCGTCGGCCGAGTGCCTTTGGCTCTGCTGAGTGTCGAGTGAATCAGAGCATATATGCAATTATCCGTTGCAAGGTCACAAATGAGTTTCTGTGGTTGATCTTGTACATTACATTCTCCAATCCACATGTGGTAGTAACTGTTGGCTCTGGTTGTTTTTTCTTCAGCTCTGAAGAGTTTCCGCAGGATATCTGGTCAATGTTTCCCTTGAAGGGTGTTGGCCACAAACTCTCCCTCCCATACAAAAATAGCGGCCCATAAAATCAAAGGTTTGATGACGCAAATGATCGAGCCGGTAGACCATGCGATAATATGTCAGTTGAATTGTCTGCAGATGGAACATGACGCCACTGGGAAAATTCAGGAAGGCTCTTCCTGAATTTTTGACACCCTGTTTGCAACAAATGTGTGGAAGGTTGATGAGGGTGAGCTGACCCAAGCGAGGACGACCTCTGAATCAGTGCAGAAAAATGTTGCGTGACTATCAAACTTTAAATTCCTTTTAACTCTAGAGGCCAATTGGACACCCATCAACGCTGCACACAACTCCAAACGAGGTAGAGTCTGAGTTTCGAGAGTGGCTACTCTAGATTTTGCGCTCAAAAGCTTGACAATCACTTTTCTATCCTGAAGGCTGAATTGCACGTAGATTGCTGCTCCATATGTTTTCTCGAAAGCATCAGCAAAAACATGAACTTGCACCGATTTCAGGATCCGCTGAGAAAACACATGTCGTGGAACTTGTATGTCCTGCAAGCTGTTGAGATCACTGCGGAATGATCTGCATGTTTTTTCGTAATCTGGGGGCAATGGATCATCCCAGGAAATATTCAGTTGCCACAGTTTTTGGATGAAAATTTTGGCAGTCACCACAACCGGAGCCAGTATTCCCTATGGGCCAACAATTCTGGCAAAATCTGATGTGACGGTGTGCTTGGATATCCTATTGAATGTCTGCTGGTTTACCCTTATCAGGGATTGGTCATCGCCCGGACGCCAGATCATGCCCAATGTTTTTATGGAATTTACTTGCATCTCTTCCAAATCCAAGTGGACTTCTCGATGTTCCGGTGAAATGTGATCCAACAGTTGCTTGTGATTGGCACTCCATTTGCAAAGGCTGAAACTGGCAAAGCTCATCAGTTTCGTCTTTGTCTTTGAATTTCAAGAGCTTCCACCAATGAATTAGAGCCCACCAACCCATCATCCACATAAAACTGATCATTAAGACCAACTAATCCCAACGGGTACCTCTGGCGGTTGTCTTCTGCAAGCTTTTGGAGGTATTTGGTTGCCAAATATGGTGCTATACGTGTTCCGTATGTGACGGTTTCACGCCATAATATAAGTTGCTATTGTCTATCTTCCAGATGCACGAATATCTCCCGATACGTCTTTTGAATATTGGCAGTAAAGACAAAAGTTGGTATCCGGAAGCGTAACAAAATGGTGAATAACTCCGGTTGAACTGTTGGATCCGTGTGCAACATATCATTGAGTGATACCCCAGAACTAGTTTTTGATGAAGCATCAAATACCACTCGCAGTTTTGTGGATGTACTTGCCGGCTTCAGTACACAATGGTGTGGTATCACATAGTATCTCGGTATATCTATGGAATTGATTCTATTCATATGACCCAGAGACTCGTATTCCTTAATGAATTCCTTGTATTGTTCCTTTAAGGCTGAGTCCTTAGCCAAATGTTTTTCGAGAGCACACAGCCGATTGAACGCTGTTCTTCGAGACTCTCTCAATGTTGATGGGTCATCCAGGAAGGGCAATCGGAACAAAAAGCGACCGTTTTGCAATCTGGTTGTATTCTCCACGAAATGAATCTCACACCTTTTGTCCATCACTGATAGAGCTGGCTTATTGTCAGTAACTTCATCAATCCTCCAAAATCGCTCTACCAGCTCGTTAGTGATTTCCTCTTCAGCAGTGAAAACACCACACGTAGCATGACTCACATGCTCCTGATTGACTCTTCCTGACATTATTTCGAAGAATGGGAGTAGCTTCAGTTAGCTTTAACAGACCTGGAGCTAAGAGTTCATGATAAAATCCAGCTCCCAAAAGTTGTCCACGTGCTCTGGTAAATTGAATGTGGGGTATGCCAGAAACACGGTTGATGGAATTCCCAAGAGCTGATATCCACGTGCTGAGCTGGTTGCTTGGATACAATTCCAGGCAGGATAAATGCTTCAAATCTTGTTAAAAACTACGTGAGTCGAGATTGGACCGCTAGATTGATTCGTTGCCTGGCGATCCTCCAATTCCCTAAATCTGCAAGCTTGCCTTTTTAGGAGACAAACCGAGACGACTTACAAGTCTCCCCGTCACCAAATTCACCTGAGAGCCGGAATTTGGCAATGTTCCGCACGATGGTCCTCCCATTGCAAGCCTTGACTAGTATTTTTGCCGTATCAAGGAGTATGTAGCTATGGCGCTCATGGTCAGAATAGGCTGCAAGAGAAGAAGACTTGAAGATCTGCCTTTCTTGCTGAGTTGGCTTGGGGGTATCCTTTTTGGCTCCATTACCCTGAGCTGGGTCCAGGTGCAGCAACGTGTTGTGCTTCTGGTAGCACTTACTACAAGCTCGCAATGTGCAGGCACCTGCCTTGTGCCCAACTCGCAAACAATTTACACACAACCGGGGTCTTGTACACACTGCAATCTGGTTGCGGCCGACATCTGCAGGAACTGTTTGCAATATTTAATGTATGTCCTGCTTGCTGGCAAATTATGCACAATGTCCTTCCCTTGTTAGGTGTTGTTGAGGTTAGTGCCTTTGCAGTGCTCGATTTTCCCTTCTGACCGATTGCCTCAAATGATTGGAATCGAAACTCTAAGAAGTCCAGAAAAGATCGTATGGATTGGTTTTCCTTAAGCTTCTTGATGGATTCCTCATATAACATGTGGCTTCGTCGGTCCAACTTTTTAACGAGAAAGTGAAGAAGCAGTGGATGTCAGGACAAAACATTTACTCCCAGGTTGCTCAACGCTAAAAGACCCTCGTAAATAGTGTCGTGAAGGGTCTACACAGCTGAGGATGATGGGATCACCTTAACTACGGCTGGGGTGCTCATGACTTTGGAGATTATGGCTGACGTCAATACTCTGAAGTTATTGTAGCGCTCCTGAATCAGATTCCAGGCTGAGGCATAGTTTTGCTCTGTTAGAGCCAGATGTCGTATTAGTTTTTCAGCTTCACCAGATAGATTCGTCTTGAGGTACCACATTTTTTGAATCGCGGGCATTGATTGGTTGTGGACCATTTGGGTGAACATGTCACAAAACCGGCCCCACTTCAGGTTGTCACCATCAAAAATTGGGATGGTAAGGGCTGACTGTTACACAAGAAGCCTGGTTTTTATGTGTAGATGGCAGCGCAGCTGTCCTTAAGTGGTTTTCTCGCACCAGCTTTTCCATTTCAATGAATAAGTCCAAATGGTATTCATTGGATTATTGCTGAGTCCCAGGATGAAAATGTGCAGATTTTCAATCTGATGCCATAATTTGGTGATGCTGCTGGTGGTCACGCGTACAGATTGGGGATTCACCTCACCTGATATAATGGCTAAATGGCACTGGATGGTTGCAGTCATGGCCGTTTGTCGTCTAATTATGGTTGCTACTTGTGCTGGTCCTGGCTTCTGGAAAGGCTGGTCCTTAAAAGATGCAATTGGGATTGGCTATCACAATTCCTTTCGCCCTGTGGCCTGGACCTTGGTGTCCTTCTCAATTATCTGAGACAGCCTTTCTTCAAATATATTTAGATCTTTGTGAACCAGATCTGAGATTTTCTCATAATATTCTGATCAGAAGTATGGATGATCGATAGGAACGTTCTTAAGCGTGCGGAAGCTGTTGTTAGATGTAAAATAATATTCAATATGATTCTGTGGATCAATTTATTCGATGATATAACCTTTTTTTCCCAAAAAAATCAACATTAGATTTGGACGGATTTGAAAAATCAATTTAATTAGTTGAAAACTTGACAGGAGTGAATTGAAAACACGTCTATACGCAACAAAAGCTAGACGTATATAATAAATACTTCTTCAATCAAACTCTTTAGCCTTCCGTTCAAACTTCATTCAAGAAGCCTAATCGTTCTACTGAGTGGGCTTTGAAAATTCATAAATTAAAACAATTTGAAACCCATTGAAAAAAGAAATATTTCAGGAATCTGTTTTAAATGGTTTCATATCATTTCATTTAAACTTATTAGTTAACAGTTTGCAATTCCATAATAAAATAAAGTAAAAGCATAAGAAGCTGGCGCACTGGGCAAGTAGCTTTTTAAGTCAAATTACAAAAACAAATCCCTTTTTAGGGATTTTGTAAAATAATTTTGCAAATTGCGACCTGTCTATCTGTCTGCCTGTCCGTTCGTGTGCCACAGCAATTTTTCTCGCAAACGCTTAAGCTAGAAACATCTTGTAGGTGTAAATTTCATCAAAAGTAGCCGATATGGGTATCAAATGAAGTCTTGATAAGAACTTTTCAAAACAAATCTTAAACTGACATTTTTTGCTTCGTAGGGCACACAGGGTGACGAAATACACAAAAAAATGTGTGTCCCCCTCTCGCGATTGGATACCCTTAATCCGCACAACAACAAAAAATCCCTTAGAAGTCAAAATACGTTCAACTTTGTCAATAATGGTATGATCTTCAAATATCACATTTTCGCTAAGAAAATCGTACATTTAACCTTAAACTCAACGAAACTCTATAATCAAATAGTCTTATAAGAGGTCCTAATATTATGTTAGTTTGATGAAAATCTAATGATAAATACGGAAGTTATAGCCATTTGAAATTTCTCCAATTACAACAACAATGACACTTTATTTTGGTATTTTATGGATTTTCCATCGAAGCAGACACTGTTTTTTTGATTTGATCTCCTAAAAGTGTTCAGATAAGATCGATAAAATAAGTATTTTTTGGAATTCATGATTTGGGTGAATTTTGTTAGTTTGCAATAAAATGGCCACCGTTGAAAAACAATGAATTTTATTTTAAACGGGCACATCTCTTTGACATGTTTCTTGACTTCATTCGGTGCTGGTGACTGCATTCTGGAGAAGTTGGGTACAAAGCCCTTCTGACATGAAAGTTTGACTTTTGATTGATCAATTCATAATATTATCGATATTTGCCCTATTAGTGTTCAAATCATTGCCATAATTTTGTTTCTAAAGAAATTAAAGGTGAAAAAATGCATCTAAATAATCATTAATATTGTTTTAGCAATAATCAAAAAATTTAAACAATATTAAATCAGCTGACAATTAATTAAGCACCATACTATATTAAGTATACTTTCATCATATAAATAATAAAATTGTTGGGTTCGACGAACGTAAATAACAGAAAATTGACTATATTTTCTTCCGACTTTGTCACTAGATCTAGTGGAAAATTGATCCCTCTATTGACAATTTTTAATATTTTAGCGTTCAAAGAAACAGTAACAACTATTTCAGCATATTTTTTCGGAATTTTTCGGCATATAAGTTAGTGCAATCCAGCAAATTAGAAAAATAAAATTTTAAAACTTATTTGGAAACTGATACGAGTTACATTAGATATCCAATTGATTTGAAGAAAGAGAGAATAATGTTGGCGTTACATGCCGATGTTCTAAACTCAATTCTTATTCGATGGTACACATAAGTAATCAGCTAAAGGCTTCGTCACACAGAATGCTGTTGGCTGCCGTGGACAGGATTGATGCCACATAGATCACGATACTTGACTTCGTATTTTGAGAAATCGGCTGCCGATCTGGAGGTCAGTTTTTGGGTTTTGTAAAATAATTTTACAATACCCTTCTAAAATCGCGTCCTGTCTGTCCGTCTGTCTGTCCGTCCGTCCGTGTGTCACAGCAGTTTTTCTCGGGAACTACTTAAGCTAGAAACATCAAATTTTGTATGTAGGTGTAAAGGGGTGCTCTCTTCAAAGTTCAACTACAAAAAAATGTTACACCTAAGGTATTTAAGGGGGTCTCCCCATATAGGGGAAAAAAAATTAATTTAAGGTAGCCGATATGGGTATCAAATGAAAGGTCTTGAAGAGAACTTTTCAAAACAAGTCTTAGTTTGGCAAAGTTTGCTTCGAGGGGCGCACAGGGAGGGGAAATACACGAAAAATTTGTGTCCCCCCTTCGCGATTGGACACCTGTGATCCGAAAAATTTGAAAAAAATCATGAAAGTAGGCCTTGATAGGTACAACAACAACAAATACGTGAGAAGTCGTAATTCACTCAACTTTGTTAGGAATAGTATGATTTCCGGATTTTATGTTTTCTTGAATAAAATCTTTACGGTACCCTGAAATTCAATGAAATTCAGTACACAGATGACAATTTATAAGGTGGATCTATCCTGAAAGTTTCATAAAGATTGAATCATAATTAGCGAAGTTATAGCGGTTTGAATTTTCCTGTATTACTATGGAACAATATGCGCTGCATTTATCACTATGGCAACATATGGCTATGGAACAACATGCGCTTTTTACCGACTCAGACATTACAGATTTGCTAGGATTTGCATGAAAATTTCAGGAATGATAGGTATCATGAATACCTTTGAGAATCGGTTCAGCTAGTGGTATCAGTAATCGTAAAACAAAATGGTGGCTGTTTTAAATGCGAAGGTTGAATAATTTTGAGTTAGTTTTTCCCAACTTCAACGTTTAAAGTGCATGCTTTGAACACTAGATTCAATTTAATGAATGACTGAAGATGAGTACCCACAATTAATAACAATAAGTGAAACAAGTCAAAGAGGCGGGAGAGAGCTCCTAGCAAAAGGGCTTTGTAACCATTCTAGGATTCGAAAAAATTGGCCATGAATCGATGATAACAGTACAGGAGAGTGGCCCCTGAAAAAAAAATCAAAGGTAGATAATATGAGTATGAAATAAAAGTTTTCATGGGAGCATTTGGAAACAGTTCTTAAACTGTCAGTTTTTGCTTCAGTGGGGGCACAGGGGGGAAACACATGAAAAATGTGTTTCCTCCCTCGCGAATGGACATCTCAAATAATTATCAAGGGAGATATCTACGAGCATAACAATAACAAAAACCTCAGAAGTCGAAATTCGTTCAACTTTGCTAATAATAGTATGATCTTCGAATTTCATATTTTCACCAATAAAATTGTCTTTGACATGTTTCTTGATTTGATTCGATCTGGTGACTGTATTTTGTAAATTGAATGCAAAACCCTTCTGACATGATCGTAGGTCTGTTTACTTAACTTGTTTTAAATATGAAGACGTTACCCCATGCGGTTTTTGGTGGACCGTTGCTCCGTTGTCACGGGAGCCTCCCACACACGAGTTTAAGGGTGCCCGCGGTCTTATTTAAAAGTATAAAAACAAAAAAAAAGGAAAAAAAATATAAGTTCTCCGCGAGGAAAACTTCCCGAGCCAGGCGGAAGTAGAAATTTAAAATGTATTTAATCCTTTTTTTTTAATTTTAGTTGAAACTCTTAACCTAGTCATGAAATTTAGTGTAAAGCAATAAAACATTAGTTTTCTGTTTTGCGTAGATAAGTCAGTCTTTACATATAAGTAAAAAAAAAAAAAACACACTAAACACTTTAGTTATTTAATCCGTTTAAAACGAAACTACTCACAACATCGTAAATTTTAACTAACCCGACAGATAAGAAACCATGCAAAATGTTAACATTTTTATAAAATATGATTTACTCATAGAGACATTTTAAACTTTAACTCAGCAAAGGAAAATCAGCGAGTCCACAAGAAAACGAGACAGAAACACCAACAAAGAAGGTGGAGAAACACACGCTGAAAAGAGCACTTACAAAATCGCAGAGTGATGATGAGGAAGAGTCCCAAACCTAAACAGACCAAACAGGGCCAACCACAGTCGTCGACTAGCAAAACACAGGGTACACCTTCAAAAAGTGTGGCTGAAACATCATCGCTCTACTGTTGCTTAGCCAAATGGGTTGATAAAAAAATATTATGCGGGATGAGTGACAGAAGAGAAGGCCGGCAACAAATATGTAGTTTTATTTGAAGACGGAGCATCCAAAATACTTCCACGAGAATCAATTGTGTTTGGCGAAGGAGATACTCTACCATTGAAGGATCATTCTGTCTATGCTCTGCCCGACGATGACTATGAACTAGGTACAGTGAAAGCAATCGACAAAAGCGGCGAAAAGGTAATTTACACTGTAGACATAGACGGAAAAGACATTAAAGTCAGTGCTCCCGACATTTATTTGACGGACCAACAAGCGAAAACAATTCAAAACCAAAAGGATAGTTCAAGTACACCATCATCGTCCAATAAGAATGCAGTTGACTCACCAACAGAAAAATCATCACCTGGTGCATCGCGATCGACCAGAAAACGACCGGCAACGTCACCAATAACACCAGAAGCAGGATTTTCCGGCGGTCTCACAAAGAGAGGTGGCAGGAAGCCGAAAAGTTCTTAAACAAAAACAAACAAGCGTACACACTGATTCGACGATTAACCAATTATACTTGCCGCTCGCCGTTACTTCGGATGAAAATGATGGAAAGATTAATTTTATCAGATATTGTAAATTCTTGATCATCGTCTGTATTCGCATTTCAAGACTCAACTATAAATACATGCTTCGAACAAAAGAACAAAAGTGTTAGTAAAGAAAATGTATCGGATATTGTGGCAAGCTTATTAGATATAGACCAAGAAAAGGTCCAAAATGATACAACGCAAAATTGTGCTACTGCTGATATGCCAAATGAACAGCAAAGCAAAGCAGAGCAAATATTTTACTGTTCCATATGTGGAAAACCGTATAACAATTTGAACACTCTTGCAACACATAAAATACGACACAAAGAAAGGCCATATGAATGTGAAATTTGCAAAAAAAGATTTTACAAACCTTACACTCTTCAAAATCATATGAACTCTCGCGGAAAAGGAAACCGGCATACTTGCACTGAATGTGGCAAAACTTTTTCATTCAATCGCAATCTACAACGACATTTAAAGTAAACGCAAAACAAAAGTTGGTCTCGGCAACTAAATAAACATTGGGAATGACAGTTCCCACCGAGAGCTTTTGAGCTGCCATATGATCAGTGCGTTCAACTGAACTTTTACAACAACGCCTACGGATAATGCAGCAAAGTTTGTAATGCCGCGCGCCTCCACTGGACGAGAAAGTGGAGCCACGTTCGGAAGCTCGTTTGGAGGAAAGCATGGCAACGAAGAAACGATAAAAGGCCCCGGATGGAGCTTGAAAAGCTCTCTTCTTTGGATTCTGGGAATTGGACTAGGCGAGCGTTTTTGGCGGAATTTGCTTTTGGAGGTTAGGCGGAATATTGAAGAAAATACAATTTTGGAGTTGGCGGGACGGCAGATTTCGGTGAACTGCACGGAAAAAGGCGATTGGAGGCGGAATATTCAAGCAAGTGCAATTTTTGAGTTGGCGGGACAGCAGATTTTGGCGAATTGCACGGAAAAAGGCGATTTATGGAGAAAGCCAGGAGAACGCTACAGTTGGAAGCCGCAGACTAGGGGCCCCCGGATAGTTAGCTACTATCGACATACGAGCGTAAGAGTATTTTTCGTTGTAGTATTTCTTTTTTGTATACTTTATCTTTTTAAATCTGAATTTCACGATAATAATAATTAGTTCCAATAACATTTGCTTTTGTAGAATTTATTTCTACAAGTGGAACATGCCAAAGTGTAAGGTTTGGTTCGGGAAGTGGCGTAGTGGGCGAGCACGAATAGTACCCCAGATGTGGAAGGCTCGAGGGTACTTCGCCAACACGTGGTGTGGCTCAAGGGTCCGGCAGGACATAAATTCCCCTTAGATTCCACGCACTGCTTAGGTGTGCGAGTTGGTGTAGGGAGGAATAGGCGACACAGTCGGTACGCGAGCGCGGAAATAACGTCGGTGCCGGTACGAGTCTTTGGCGAGTCGCGATTCTCGCTTGGCGACTCCCGTGGGGCCCGTTGGAAAAGCGAGTGGCGCACGGCCCCTCTTCATTGGGCTAACCGGGTCCGAGGGCCCCAGTTGAAGGTCTCTACCAGAGGCCCAGAGTGCTCCGGGACGGAAAAATTATAATACCGTTCTGTGTGGCAGACCGCACAGAATAGTGTTGGCCGCCGTGGGCAGAATCGATTCCACATAGATCACGATACTTGACTTTGTTTTCTGTTAAACCGGGTGCCGATCAGAAGGTCAGTTTTTTAAAATATCAGAGCGCTGCCCCATGCGGTATATGATGGACCGTTGCCTCGTTCTGTGTGGCAGAACTCGTTCTGTGTGGCAAAGACTTTAAAATTTTGAAACCAAATTGTCACTCATATTATTGAATTCAATAATCAACTACTGCCACATATCTCTTTTTTACGGCCCATCATGAAGCAAATGTGGCCGAATATGGTAAAAATTTCAATTTGTGCCGTTTCAAACGGAAAAAATATATTTAAATTTGCTACTACATCTAGAGATATCTAGCAAATTTTTTCATCTTATTTTGTACAAAACTGATGAGTGTTACATGCTGGATTGGAAAGATTTTTTTATGAAAATATGGCCAGCATTTAATATAATGGTGTAAAAGCAGCAAATATACCCATCTGAGTTCAAAAATTATGCGTTAACATAGATAATACAGAGCAGGTGTGGATGGAGCTTGCGTAGAAAGTGTTCGGTATAATCAAGTTTTAACCAGTAGGTTTTTTTTTAAATATAGATTAATTTCATTATTTTTTATAATTTTTCATTATACTGCATGCGCTTCTAACAAATTCGAGTGTAATTATTTATTTGAAGAATTTGAGGTGTTTATATATGGTTATGAATGGAGCACAAAACGTGTCAAATTACAAATTCTTTCAAACAATATTGAAAAATTAACTATGCTTTGTTGAGACTATAGAGTTCTGAATAATTTTCCAGTAATTTAGGGGTGAAGAACTTTTTTCCGTATTTTTCTCAAAATTTGAAGGCTCGCAGTTTCGGAGATCAGATGTGCTATTTTCTCGAACAACTCAAAAATTATTAACTTGAAATTTATAAACGGATTATGTTTAAGATTTTCAAAACAACCCCTTTCATTTGATATGTAACACAATATCCTTAAAAAATATTTTTTTATCATGTCCTCCCTTCGTCCCCAAAAAGTTACCTCAATCTCAAAAGTAAGTATCTTCAAGTTGCATGAACTTGTTTGAGTCACAAGAATTTGTATGCGTATTGGAGTGGAGCGAGTCCGGCATAAATTCGGTATGACAGACGGACAGACAGACACTCGAGTGATCCTGTGTGGGCTTTATTTTTCCATTTCAATGTACACAACCCTAGCTTGAAATGTACGTATGAAATCGATAAGCTTTTCTTCTTTCGGAAGTCGGCCAAATTCTGGTTTGCATTTGAAAAAATTAAATAGTCTTCTTAAAGAAGTGAATTCAGTGTGAAGAAGCATATAAAACAAAAAGAATGCTAGGTCTATAAGCTCTGTTACAACCACGAAGTCACCGCAGTTGCAAACAAGACTTAATACAAATAGAGTAATTGCTTGTCAAAGGTTGATTTTTAATCAACAAACGCCAAAATTGAAAGCTTTAATGTGAAACAACCGAAAACAAATGAACTTGTCGTGGATAATTTAGGGAACTTTCATTAAAATGCTTTAAAAGACCTTTAATTTTATTCTTCATAGGAGTCCCTAGCATCAAACGTAAGCAGGATATAGCGTAAATATAGTTGGCCTCTCATTTCTCAGAAGAAAAAATTAAAACCACCCTCTCATTACCACCCTAATCAGAATAAGGGTCAGCACTTTCCAGTGCATTGCTCTTGGTTGTAACGAAATATTCGATAAAATGAACCACAATTCATGTAAAAAGCTTATTACATCCACACTAACTTAGTTGATTCTTTTCCGATTAAAATGAAACAGCAGCAAAAGTTAAGTAAAAATACAAAAACAATTAAGTACACATACAAAAAAAAGAATTAATTAAAAGGAAGGGAAAATATAACCAAGAAAATCCTTTAGTACAGGAAAAAATGGAAATTATACGAAGTATCAAAGCTGGTGGAATCACAGGTAGAAATTTGTCTAAATGTACTGTTTTCAATTAGTGGTAACATAGTGAACAAATCAAAATAAGATTAACTTCAAATCCTAGTACCAAAATGCAACGACTCCCACCACATTTCAATAACTTCACAGCAAACAGTTCCATATTTCAATGCATAGCTGAAGAATTTAGAAGATTTTGTGTCGACTTATCTATCTATCCAACGCAAATGCAAGAAAATATTTTCAACATCAGTTATACGAGTAACTTAATCTAAAGACAATTATGTTCAAAAAATAACGTGTTTAAAGAATTGATGACAATTTTTTTCCAGCCAATTAAATCTTGAATTGGAAATATGTGTATATGTGTAAGATTTTATATATTGATTTGAATGATAGTTATAACTATACTAGCTAAACAAGTTACAAATCTGGGTTTTTGATTTTTCTAGCTTTCAACTGAAAGCTTACCTGTCACAACTTGATAGTGATAATTTCCAATGTAATGAGCTCTCGACAATAATAAATTTAATACGTTATCCACGGATTCCACGATAATAGAGTTGCACTGTATCATTAAAAATTTTACACTTCTCAAAAAAAAAACAATTATATAGCACTTCAACTCTAGAATCGTTGATTGAATACTGTGATTGCCAAAAATAAAAACACAAATGATGTAATATGGCTATTTTTTCCACCATGCACTCCACATATTCTTTCCTTACTCCACCATCCTTTGTCTGAAAATTCAATGTGACAATGGAACTAATGTAATGTAATGTAGCAAATAGATGAATTGGTTTAAAGGAGGTTTCTAGCAAATTTGTAGAAATTACATAAGATAACAGAACGAGAAGAGTTTTTTACGTTGTGTTTTCCTTATCATTATTATGATGTTTCTATGATTTGTCCTTTGCACTCTTTTCTCGAATACTCAAACCACTGCACCACGCGGACTACATATATATAAATATAATATATATAGGGTGCATCAGCAAAATCCGGAAAGAATATTCCGTTTATAATAATGAAAATGTATTAATTATAAATAAACATTAGTTCTTGTATCTTAATTCTAGGTATTCTCTTTAAATTTGTAACTCAATGTAACTCCCGCTTGTTTGAATCACTTCTACGATGCTCCATTTGAATCGCGAGAATACCTTCTTTAACTGCTTTCATTGTAAATTGATGAATGGTGCTTCAATAGCGGCCTGTAGGGATGCCATATAAGGACATCTGAACTTGTTAGTAACCCACTCAATAAGGCTCCACACGTAATAGTCCAGGGGGCTAAAATCTGAGCTGTTGGGTGACCAGAATTCCAAAAGACCCACAAATTCATTTTTCAGTAAACACAGAAGCAAGGGATAGCGCGTAATTTTTTTTTAAGCAGCCTCATACAGCATCTGCCGCACATTTATTACTTTGTACGTGTACCTCAGATCATCTCCGGCAATTTGACGCTTTACTTACCCTCAAAATGGCCCCCATTTTTGTAAGCAAGCTCCCAGGATCCTCCAAAATGAGGTCTTGGGCCCTTCGATCAACTTCCGGGTCCTTGCCGTCTTCTCCTTTGCATGAGTTTTTCTTGCTGGACTAGGAGAACCTCCCTTACAATTTTCCATGGCCGCATACTTCTGAGCAATATTGTTAAAAAACCAAAAAACCTTATAATTTCTGTTAGCGCCTGCTTTGCGCGAAGACTTTCAATAGCCGCCGCTCTTCGATTGCATTCCGCACTCGATTGCACGATCTCCACCATTTAGAATTCACGCTCAATACACACGTCTATTCGGTTGAAATGACTATAAATGACTGCTGTCTGTGAAGTTTCTCTGGATTTTAATAACTCAACCTGTGTATATGAAGTTTTCCACTAGGTACATATAAATGTTGTATTTTTATATGAACGAATCCTTAAATTGTTTTAATAAACTGTCAATGTCAAAATGATAGTCAAAATAAACATTTTCATCATGGTAAAGTTCACGAATGAGCAAGTTTTGGAAATTATTCAAAATTACCACCGAAATTCTGAGTCGGTGCCAAAACATTTAGAGCGCTTACTCACATTTATGGCGATAATAATCGTCCCACCCAACAAGCTGTGCATCCTACAGTGGATAAGTTCGAGTCCAAATTTTCACTATTGGATATTTCGGTGCCAAAAAGACGTCGTAACACCCAAAGCGAAGGAAATATCGCAGCCGTAAGTACATTGACTTAAAATGAGCCAAATTAGTCGATTCTACCTCGTTCTCAAGAATTGGTCATCTCTCAAACGACACTGTCACGTATTGTGCGAAACAATCTTGGCCTACATGGTCACAAAATCAAATTAACTCAAGAACTAAAGCCACTTGATCATTTGAAATGCCTTAACTTATCCAATTGGGCTGTGGCAAAGTTAGAAGAAAATGAAAAATCTCATCGAAAAAAAATCGTCAGCAATGAAACTCATTTCTGGCTCAGTGGCTTTGTTAGTAAGCAAAATATGAATTCTTGATTATCAATAAACCTACATGGCTCCTTGAGACACCATTGCTTTCGCAAAAAATTACTGTTTGGTGCGGTTTTCATGCTCGAAGTTGTGATTGGGCCGTATTTTATCGTGGATGAAAATGACCGTCGGGTTGCCGTCAATGGAGAGCGCTATCACGTTATGTTGGAAGATTATTTGTAGTTAAAATTGGATTAGCTTGACATCAACGAAATGTGGTTTCAAGAAGATGGTGCCACACCACGTCTCACAAACGATTTCTTGAAAGCAAATTTGGTGAACGTGCTATCTTGAGAAATGGTTTGCTCGTTCATGCGATCTAACGTCACTGGGTTTATTTTAATGGAGCTGTATGAAGTAACTGGTGTACACCAATAAACCAGCAACTTTAGACGAGCTCAAAGACAATATTTAACGCAAAATTGCCAACGTTCCGGTTGAAATGTGTGCCAGAGTGGTGGGAAATCGGCTGCAAAGAATCGACCGCTGTAAAAGAGCTTGTGGTGTTCATATGACACCGGAATATTATTCATAAAATATAATGCTTGCACTACACCCACAATAAATTTGAACTCAACATCTCAAATATTTCTGTATTTTATCAATAGATAAAATTGTTATGGCTTTGGTGAAAAACCCTTTATATTGTATATATTGTATACGGGATATAAAGAAATTTATACCACGCTAGAGGTTGCAATTTGGTTCAATTTTCAGAAAAGATGTATTGAGTAAACATTTCGGCCACGTTTGTGAACCAGCTATATCGGCAAGGCGAACACCAAATGGTGGCCATCTTAGACGAAAAATTGAGATGTCTATTCTGACCAAAATATTGCTCCCATTTGGATGAAATTTGATACAGAAGTTCATTCTCCGCAATAAAAAATCCAAAGTCGAACCGTCTCAAACATAATAGCGACCACTGAAAGATATGAAAAGTGCAAACACTTGTTGTAGTTATAACCAAACCTTTCAACCGATGAAAATGAAATCGGCAATTTGGTAAAGACATAGTATCTAAGAAACGATGTGAAAAAACTACAGGTCAGGTTTGTGGAAACAAAATGGTGGCTAGTTGAAGCTAGGAATTGTAAAGCCTTTTTCAAGTCGCGATTCTCATCCGATGTACTAAGATAGAAAATGATCAGATCTAAAGATTTTGTCAATTTGGTGATCATCAATGCGCAAGTTTCAAAATCACGGCGGTTCAAATATGTGATTTTTATTAGATTTTTGTGACTCTCTAGTGGCCATATTTTCTCACGAATGGAACATATCAAAATCGGATGGACAATAAAAATTCAAAGATCTTAAACGTAATATATTGAATTTAGCAGCCATTTTCACTAAAAATTTAATAATTTTGCCCTGCCTAGAGTAAGACTCCGAGATTTTCCACATTGAATAAAGATACCCCACGACACAAACATTTAAAAAAATGCAAAATCAAATGCATGCATTCAAAATGGCGGCCTCCAAAGGTCCGAAGATAGGTGCAATTTGCTATTTCAGTAGCAACTAAAATAATGAATATTTTTCTTGGAAACGTTTTAGTGGCTTAACTTGGAAGTATTTATGCAGCAAACCATTTTTAGGACATTTAAAATATGCTTAAAATACCCGAATAAAACCTCGTCTTGTCTGTCCACCTATCCGTTCATCCAAGTTTTCTTGCAAACCACACAAGCTAGAGTGATGAAATTTTCTACGTAGATCAGAAGTGGTGCCCACTCAAAATTTTTCAGTGCAATAAAATATTTTAAGGTATTTAAGGGGGTCCCTTCATATAGGTGGGTGGCTCTTAAAAATAATTTTTACTAAAGGTAGCCCATATCGTTGTCAAATAAAATATTTTGGTAAGAACTTTTCAAAAGAGGTCCTAAACAAGAAGCGTTTGCAAGGAGAGGTTCAGGGAGAAGGGAAACGTACGAAAAAGCTGTGCTGGATAGCTGGACATCTTTGGACAGAAAAATCTGAAAAAAGTGACAACAGTAGGTCATTATGAGGACAAGGGCAACAAATGCCTCATACGTGAAAATTCAATTGTATCTCAACTTTCTGATGCAAAAGTCGTGTTTCCTGAAAGTTTCATGAAAATTGAGCCGTAAACAGCGATGTTATAGACTATTGAAATTTATTAACATTTGCACGTGATACTGTATAAATCCTTGTTCGCAAAGAACCCAAACACTACATATGTGTGAGGATTTTGATGAAAATTTTAGAAATATTTTAAAACGTTGATATGTAATCGTGACTACTCAAACATTGAGGTCCACAGTCCGAAAATAGAATGGCGGCAAAAAAATATGATGACCATATATTATTTTTCCGAGCTCAATTCATGGAATATATGTGGGAGTCAAGTTTTGATATGCAGAAGACGTTTTTTGATTGACTCATTATTGTACGATACCCTTCAGATAGAAGAAATTTCTTGCTACTTTTACTTGTATTTAAATAGTATTTGACATTTAAAGCGGGGGCCAATTAAATGGTTATTTGCTTTTAAAAATTAGGGTGCTGATTTAAATTCAGAAAATTTCAAATTGAAAATCAAAGACAAAACCTAATGATAGAGTTTCCACGCCAAATGTAATGGCGTCCTCGTAAGGCTGAGCCGTAATTTCTAAAAACCAAAAGTCATTGTTGTAGCACACGGTGGTCTATATCAGTGCACTGGCCAAGCCTCTATTTTCGACAAACTTCCTTTAGACAATTTTTTTAACCCTAATTATATTAAGCATCACACGACGATTCTAATATAAATCAATTTAAAATCAATAGGTTACTTAAAATGTGACACCATTTCCAAAACAAGGATCAGATAACTCAATATAAATAGCATTGTCCCTTTGTAACCAAAACCGAAATAACGGTAAACAATGCCACCACAATATTCTAAGCAGGAAAACCCATATGTCTTAATTTAAATTGCATTGACTCATTCAGAACAATAAAGAAAAACAATGCAATTGCAATGTTTGTGTTTTCGCATGTGACACACTTTTTGGCTCATGCCGGCAAATGACCCAAGAGTCATATAACACCGCATAAGAATTAATGTGTGACTTTATGTGCAATGCGCATTTAAAACTTATACTTGAACTAAGAAGCGACGAGTCATGCTAATAATGGGAATTGTATATGAAATAATTTTGAATGAAACTATTCATAGATGATTTCCATAAGAGATGAAAGATGCATGAATACAATTGGTATGTACTACACCCTAACTTTTTCAATGTAGAAAGTTTGTGTAACAAAGTTGAAACATGGAAAAAAATCACGTGTGTCAAATGATTTTATACATTATATCAAGAAAAAATATCACTTGGGCTCTTATCTACAATTCAATTTCATTAATTGATTGTTGTGGTATTCTTTGTATATTATTTGTACGTCTAGTGTGGAGTCTACACCATTACTCTTAATAATTTTTATGGACCTTGATATGGTTTCCTATTTCCTTTTACTAGAACCTTATCACCGATTTTTCAGTTTGATGAGTTTGAGATTTGTTCTTTACTTAGTCTATTTGATTTTACTTTATCGATGATATTTCTAGCCTTATCAATAGTTCTATTTAATTTAGTTAAAGTTCATTAGCGAAATTATCTAAATCATATACTTTGCTATTTACATTAATTTCATCACTTGGTAAGTGTCGTAATTTTCCGAATACTAATTCATATGGTTTATACTGTGTATCTAAATTCGGTGATGTCTTATAAGTGAAGGTATAAAAAGTAAGCGACGTATCCCTTTCGAGATCTTCAGCAAAAGTTAACATAAATTCGTTTAGTACCCTATAATTCCTTTCAAGTATTCTAAGCGTTTCATAAGGATATGGAGTGGAAGAAATTTCTTCAATCTTTAATAAATTACAAATTTCTTTCATCAATTCATTGGTAAACTCAATTCCTCTATCTAATTTTAATACTTTAAATTGGCCGAAAAACTGTTTACTAGAGTATAAGCTGTAGTTTTGACATCTTTAGATTCGTTTGGTGACGCAAAGAAAAATTTTAAGATTTGACATTCTTAAGGCTCCTACTGTGTCTATTTGTATGACATCAAAAGTTGAAGGGGGTGTATTTGTATGTACTTATTTTCCTGTGGTATACCTTATTTGTTTACTTTTAGCACAATTTTCACACTTACTACAATTTTTCAATCATATTACTCATATTTTTCCAGCACTATTTTGTATGTTGTCTTTCTAACCCCTACGTATCCTCCATGTGGTGAATTATGCTACTCGGTTATTCGTTTACTTTGAGTAATCTTATCATCAATTCTTTTTGGTGGAGTCTATATTAAAATATTTAGTTTAGGGCGCTTGTTTTCTTCTTCTTAGAACACACGCCCTCTCAGGCCTTCGCTTCCTGCAAATAGCGCCTCCAACTGCCTTGGTCCATTGACCGCGTCCTCCAATTTTGACATCAGAGCAACTATGAACTGTCTTCGTGGACCGAGTCAGACCAGCATTTTCTCGGTTTCCCCACTGGTCTCCGGCCTTCAAATCTCTAACGAATTCCTTTTTGGGTACCCGTTGCTCATCCATATGATTTATGTAGCCAGTACATTGTAGCTTCTACAGTTTTACAATCGTTAAGACCTCCAGCTTGTCATAAGTTTCATACACCTCGTCGTTGTATCAAATTTGCCGTTGGTCTCCATCTAGCTTCCCACTGATTATTCGACTCAGGACTCGTGGCTCAAAAGCGTTCAATATGTTTGCGGATGCTTGGGTTAGGGTCAATATTTCACACCCATAGCATAACGCACGTCTTATCACAGATTTATATACTTGGGATTTGTTTTCCTGTGTATGCAGCTGGACTTCAAGATCTGCAAAACTGAATAAAATATTTTATTCGCGAGCCGTGTTCTTCGGTGTACTTCGTGATTTTCATTACTGTGCCTAAATATACCAATTTGCTCACCTTTTTGATGCTGTATTCACCAAGTGTGATATTTTTTGTATTTTTCGTCAACTGCGTCTTGAGCTTTGTTGTATTTTCATGATTTGTAGTCTACTTTTGCTTCGCTGTTGAGTTTAAGGAACAGTTTTTTCGCAGTTGTTAATGACTGTGACAAAATGTTGATATCGTCCGCATAGGTTGCTACTTGGTTCGACTTGTGTAGTAATGTACCTCGTGTATCGACAGGTACCTTCAAGAGCAATGGGGCCAGCCCATCTACCTGCATTAGTCCGATACTTGTGTCAAAGGCATTAGTGAGTTGGTTATTGATGCGAACTTGGGAGGTCGTTGATGTTATTGTCACTGTTCAGTTTCGTAAGTCAAAAAATGGTAAAATAATGTTCATACAAAAATTCCACGTACATATCCCCTGCAATAGTCTAGACGCAATGTCAGCAATGTTTGTCAGACGGTTTCAGGTGAATATGATCTAATGTATGGAAATGGAATTCACTATTTAATATGATATGATGCATGGGTACGGAATTCGCGAATTTAGTTCTCATGCACCATAGAAAAAAAATAATTATAAATAAGCATGAAATTAATGTAAATAAATCATTCTGTTAGCTAGTTTCGAAGCGGAGCATATTGATTAAATACCTGAGCATTTCAAGTTTTTGTATTAGACCAGAACTTAAGTAAATCTTTGAATATTTTGTGTTAGAATCTAAGTTCTGGTATTAAACCAGAATTTACCAACACTAGTTAATCGGAACACGGAGTGTAGTGTTAAATCTTGGTAGTGAACCAAGATTTAGTGCTGCAAGATTTTAGTGCTTTATCAAGTTGATCCTGGTATTGGACCAGGATTACATTATTCTGCAGAGAGGCCTGGTATTGTACCAGGACATATCGAAGCCCGTGGAAAGGCCCACGAGTCAATATTTGGTGACCCTGACGTGATAGGAGTCTACAAGGAGATCTAGAGCACATGATCGGCTTCAAGATCTGATATTTCGAGATTTCTTTTATCCAATGGTGGCCGAAGTGGTTGCAGTGAAGGTGGCTCAGCAGAAAAAGCTGGCCAGATAATACAAGCTACGCTTCTACGCCTTTGTAAAGATTCAAAGGAACGGAAACTGCAACCTGCCTATTTGGATAAAGCTTCTTCGGACCTCGAAGCTTCATGGAAAACAACGAATTTCTGGCAGAGAATTTGGACCCAAAACATCCTTACGTAAGGAACTCCTACTACATCTCGATACTCGAGGTACGCTCAAAAGCCATCGAGCTGATCAACCTCTATAGAGAGATAAAGTTAACGAATGTGGCATCGAGTTCATCGGGAAAGTCAGCAGGTACTAGAGAAACCACCCTTGCCCCAAACAGTGAGTGTGTGAAAGCAGTAAGGAGGCAAAATACCTTAATAGAGGAAGTGATACAGCAATTGAGCAATTTTGTGATAATGGCAAACGAAGGACAAGCTTCCAAATATTCCATGGAATTTCGTATGTTATGCGTCTAATGGAATACGAGTATGACACTGCTATTTGGAATTGCTCAGACATTGAGTACCCACATGGGTACGACGATACCAAATACAGAGCACTCAAAAGGGAAATTTTAACGTGCATCTCGCAAATGCAGTAGAAACTTAACAATTTGAATGGACGAAATGTTCCTAATTCTGCAGACACGACGACGGCAGTTAAACTTCCAAACATATCATCACCTAACTTCAATGGAGATAACCTGAAGTGGGTGCTGTTAAAGGAGCTCTATACTTAGATGATCCATGAGCAAGGGATCACAAAATCGCGAAAAATGTACTAACTGCTAAACAACGTCAGCGGAGAAGCATTGCGCCTCATTCAACTCTTATCAGTATCCGATCGCCATTATGATGACGCCTGGAGGCTTCTTAACGAACGGTACAAAAAAATGATTCTTGTCAACCGTCTGGTGCAGCGCCTGATATCGCAATCTAACCTACAGAGTGAATGCTCAAAGGGCATTGAATCCCTCCATGATACAACCAACCAATGTCTCCTTGGATTGAAAAACCTGGGCGTTGATGTTGGTTCTTAGGATCCAATTCTACTCTTTTTGCTACTTAAAAAATTGGACCGTTTCAGCTTACTCCTTTACGAGCAAAGAGATGCAACGCCACGAGAGTAAGATACCATACAGAATTTCCTGGCATGCTTCAAGCTACGATTCCAAAGCCTCGCAAGCGCATCCATCATACACTTGCGAGACCTTTCAAGGACAGTCACCAAAGCTCAGGTTAGAAACCGTGCGAAAAAATAAGCTATGTACAAATTGCTTGAATGCTGACCATTTTGCCAACCAGCGTGCTTCTGGTAGCTGTAAGAGCTGTGATAAAAGGCATCATACCCTGCTGCACCTCGATGAAAGCAAAGCCAGCAAACCAAAGGCAGCATGCAAACTTACACCAGCAACAAGTTTGTCCTGAACCTTTGAAGGCATTGGATCCAGTCCTAGATCAAAAGACAGCTACATCTTGCTTGAGAAAATTTGTGTGATAGTAAATACGTTAGATGGTCGGGAGCTAGAATGCCGAGCCGTTCTTGATTTCGGTTCCTAAATCAACGTAGTCACCAAGCGGTTAGTGTCAAAGCTGAAACTAACAACAACATCGTGAGAGCTAGCCATAGAAGGAATTGGATGAGGAAAACAGCTTGCCAACACTAAAACAGTCATCGAAGTTAAATCAAAGACGACTAGATACGCTACAACTTTGGAAGCATACGTCTTGCCTCATATTATAAGCAACCAACACAGCAAAGGAGTGAACATCGGCAACTAGCCAATTCCACAAAATATAAAACTGGCAGACCCTACCTTCAACAAAATAGGGCGAATTGACCTTTTGATCGGTGCTGGGAATTTCTTTCAACTGCTGTCTTTTAGCCAAATCCGCTTAGGAGAAGATCTGCCCACGATACCAAATACTGTTTTTGGATAGGTAGTCTGCGGAAGAATTGCGGAGATATCCAAATACGCAGTGATAACGTCAGGAGTATATTGTGTCTGTACGAATGAAGAACAATGGCTGAAGCAACAGCTTCTGGGAGATGGGTGACTTCAATCCACAATCGTCGATGACCAGTCAAGAGAAGAAATGTGAAGAATATTTTGCTCGTACAACAAAACGACATGCAGACGGCCGATTCGTTGTTCGCTCACCCATTTCACGGGATACAGCAATGCTGGGTGAAACACTAGAAACCACCTTGGGACAATTTTCATCTCAAGAGAGGACTTTCAAAAGGAACAATTCACTCAGGCAACAATATACTGAGTTAATGCAAGAGTATTTGGAATTGAGACACATGCGAGTAATCGACAAAGCAGAGTTATATGCACCACACTATTTCTTTCCACACCACTCTGTGATGAGACCAGATAGTAACGACACGAAACCAAGTCACTCGATGTGTCTGCAAAATCGTTGACTAATGTATCGCTGGATCAAGTCCTTCATACTGGTCCTGCTTTGCAAGATAACGTTTTGACAATCCTCTTGCGCTTTCGAACACTAAAATATGTCTTCACGGCTGATATCGAGAAGATGTATCATCAAGTCAAGGTCGATCAACGAGATCAACCGTACCAAACAATCGTTTAGAGCGATTTGCCAAACCAACCCTTGCGTTATTTCCAACTTACAACACTAACGTACGGTATGACTGTAGCACCCTACCTAGCAATCAAATGTTTGCAAAGTCTAGTGGAATAAGCACAAGGTTCTTCGGTGGAACATCTACGTAGACGACATAATAGCCGATGCAGACAGCTTACGAGAGACACAAGCAATGAAAATCCAGCTGACCACCATTCTTAGGTCGGGGTGTTTCCATTTGCGGAAATGGTGCTCCAATGGGCCACGCTTACATCGAGAAATTCCAGCGGCAGATCGGGCATTACAGTTTCATCTGTAAAATCAGAATAGTTGCCATGTCGAAACACTAGGTCTAACTTGGCTCCCTGCTTCCGATGAATTCACCATCAACACTATTGAGGTCAGCAAAAAAGATATAAACAAGCAAACAGTCTCCTCCGAGATTGCACATATATTCGACCCGGTTGAGTTCTAAGCCCAGTAACCATCCGCGCCAAGTTATTCTTACAGTTCCTTTGGAACTTACATCTAGATTTGGACGCGGCACCACCGATAGAATTTCACACGTGTTGGTGCACTCTCCGTGGGGAGATTGCTGAAAACCATTCGACTTCTGCGACATATTTTCACTGGCCGCTCTCCTCAGGTTTTGCAAATGCACGTATTCTGCGACGCATCTCTTTAGGCGTACGGAGTGGCCATCTATGTTCGATCCCAGCAAACCGGCGACTCTGTCGTGGTAAGATTGCTTTGCGGAAAGTTAAAGGTTTTACCATCGAAGAAGCCAATAATAGCAAGGATAGAACTGCAAGCTGCCACCATAGCTGCCAAATTCACCAGTCGCATTCGAAGCGACCTAAACTGGCAAGATGTCCCATGCTACTTCTTGTGTAATTCAGCGGTAGCCCTTGCGTGGTTAAAGTCGGAATCTTCATCTTGGTGCACTTATGCAGGCAATTGAGTAGCCCTTGCGTGGTTAAAGTCGGAATCATCATCTTGGTGCACTTATGCAGGCGCAATTGAGTAGCTGCAATCCAAGATTTAACTTCGAAGGACCAATGGCTTTACGTGCCTTTAAAGCAGAATATCGTGGACGTGATCAGCCGAGGATTACCACCTGCCCAACTGAAGCTGACTTCCATCTGGTTCTATGGCCCTATTTTTCTTCATGGCCGTCAAGATGCGTGGCCAAAGCAACCGATAAAACTCGAAACCGATCTCGAGCGCAAAACTAGAACAGCAGTTCTCATCACAACGAAGAATTTTTCAGATGTTATCGACTCAATCGACCATAAAAATTCGTTTCATCATCTGCAACGAATAGTGGCATATGTTTTTCTTTTAACTAATTGGGTGGGCAAAGTCAATAAACCTCCATCATCCATTCAACTCACTCTGTCTGAGTAAGATGCAGCATACAATACCATCCTAAAACACTGACAAGAACAGAAGTTTAAGGAAGATCCGCGGCAGTGGAAGAAGAAAGGCCAAGTCGATCAGCAAAGCCACATAGCTTCACTAACGCCACGACTAGATAATTATGGAGTGATACATATCGGCGGCCACCTTAAACAATCTCACCTCAGCTATGAGGCAAAGCATCCTGCAATCCTGAAGTATGGTCACTACATTACCAAACTAATCATGACACAAATCCACAACGAGAATAACCACGTAGTACCTTTAGCACTGCACGTCATAGCACGGCAACGATTTTGGCCCATCAAAGGTAAAACGATCGCCCGAAGCATCGTTTTTAATTGCGTCCAAAGGCTATTTTCCAGTGAGCCGCGTACAACCTGCTTGACCATGCATCACCTCGGGCGTAGACTCCTGCGGCCCATTTTGGGTTCACTTTGAAATACGAGGCAAACCACCCCAGGAAACGTATTTGGCCATCTTCATGTGCTTTGCGACTAAAGCGGTACACCTGGAATTGATGGGTGATCTTACTACAGATGCATTCATAGGGGCATTAAAGCGCTTTATAGGACGGAAAGGCAACTGCAGGACTATCTATCGTGATAATGCAACAAATTTTGTGGGTGCCTACAACCAACTTCGCGAATTGAACGACGACTTATACTCAGGCACAGCAACGGAATCGATTATGCGATTCTGTTCTAGCAAAGGAATCGATTTCAATTTCATTCCTCCCAGATCCCCACACTTCGGTGGATTGTGGGAGGCTGCCGTAAAATCTGCAAAGCAACTTCTTCTCACGTCGCTTCAAAAACTTTCGTTAACCAACGACGAACTCGCAACAGCTGTAGTAGAAGTTGAAGCCATTTTGAATTCGCGACCTTTAATACCGCTATCTTCTGATCCGAATGACTTGAATGCCTTAACTCTCGGATATTTTCTCGTCGAGGAACCGTTAACAAGCAGTAATGATCCGATAGTACCACCAAAGTACCCCAACTTGCATCAACAGTGCACGTGGCTACTCGAGATCAACCGCCAATTCTGGCACCGATGGACAAACGAATATCTTTCACAGCTCCAACATCGCTCCAAAAGGAAAAATGCAAAAGAGAACCTGCGAGTTGGGACCATGGTGGTGTTGAAATAAGCCAATACCTCTGTGCTGCACTGGCCACTAGGGCATATTATGAGCGTTGTAAGGGGCCAAGATGGAAGAGTGCGTGCGGTAGACGTAAAGACAAATTCCAGAGTACTACGCCGGGCGATAACTGACCTAGCACCTCTCCCAATTGAGATAGAAGAAGACGAAAAGCAACCAATTTCAAGGCAACATCAGCCAATGCAGGCAACATCAGTCTATTCGACGTAGGCTTCGCCATTAGTGACTACAAGACCTCTAGCGAACCACCACGGACTGTATTTCGAAAAAATCAGTGAAGGTCACCTCAGTTCCAACGAATGGAATCTCGTAATCTTTTTCAGCCAAAGAACCAAGCATCATAGCCCATGATTTCACTCAACTTGGTCAAATCTACGATACTACAAAGACATCTCGGGTATGCTCCTCAACATTATCTCAACTGGATGACGTATTCAGAAGCATTCAGTAGCGAAACGAACTTCTTCAAGACAAACACTCTCCGCGTAGAAAACGAGGAGCTGTTGATCTGATCGGCAATATCGCACATTTCTTGTTTCGAGTGCTTGACTCGGTTTATGCCCAGAAAATGGACGAAACTATACGCGATATTGAAAACGATCATGGACGCTACTACCGAAGTAATGCATCGGTCACACGAAATTATCGCCAATCAAATCGATGATCTAAACCTCAACCTCAACAGAATGTTAGAGGCAATAGCCCGACTCACCTACAATGAGCAGCAAATTCAAGCCATGGATTTCTTCAACACGTTGGCCACTCATATGCTGGTAAAGATGACGGCCTACGAAGGCACCCAAACTACTCTCCTGGACGTTGTGGTTGATGCTCATCATGGAAAGATCAATCCCAAGCTGCTTTCCCAAAGTCGCCTGCTAAAGCAGTTAACCATCATGAGGGACAATTTGCCTGCAACGCCGAAGCTGCCAGCAAAATATCACAACTTTCCGAAAGTCTACAGCCTGCTGACCGTCGAAGGCCGAATACTACCTAACAAAATCTTATTCCGGCTCACACTTCCCTTAGTGTCCCAGAACTCATACGATGTATTGAAATTACATTCAATTCCTATAAGCACTAAGGAAGGTTTCATTGAAGTAGTTCCAACTACCTCCTAGTCAACCTGGCCTGCGATTTTTTTTACCTCGTCGCAAGTACCGAGTTTTCTCAGTGCTTCATGTTCGAATTAGTCCACTACATTTCGCACGCAAATGCATCTCGTATTGCGGAAGGGACCCGGTGTAATGAACTGCGAGATCGCAATTCTCACACAATCAACTCCTGGCGCTCCGTGTCGTGTCGCTCACACTACAGTCATATGTGGTGAATGAACCAAGTAGCTTTCACATCGTTTGCGGTACCATTGTTCAAACTATAAGGTTGAGCGGAAGTGGCGAGCTCAACGTGACAAACGGATGCACTATCTGCAATCGAGCTGTAATATTGCTGGTTAGCAATTTCTGTTCCGGCGTATTACATGCATCATTTTTGGTATCAGGCAACTTCTCAATGAACCTTGCACCGATTAGCCCGGAAACGAAATTTATCATTGAGTAATTAAATAATACTGGAGTGGACAACCACGTGACCATGTGGTCGCAACAGCCCCTGCGACCACTTTTTCTACTGCTACGCTCTTGTTTACAATCTAAGAGAGAGCCACATTGCACAAGCAAACATGGCCGCTGCTCAATGAAAACAAGTTTTCAAACAATCCTTAAAAATTTGTTTTCTATTTGAAAAACCTTCACCATTATGAGGAAAACATGCAAAATATTAACATATTAACTACCTATCTGTGAAAGGAAGCACCTAAAGATGCTTCTCGACTATAATTTTTACACTAAGGCACTACACATTTCACTTCGAAATTGTAAAGTAATTTCACAGTGTCACACGTTAAAGTTATTCGGATCACAAGGCACGACAGAATGTTTAAGCACTTGGAATGAATTCAGATCGTGATCAGTTTTCACAGTTTTAATATTGGATAAAATTCGCGAAGAAACTTGCAATTTGCCATTTTGCGTTCAATTTGGATCTGTCAACTTGACAGACAGATCCAATTGAGTGAGCTTCTGGAACAAGAAAGTGAGCGGCAAGAGCCAGAGGGAGGGGAAATGACAGACAGATCCTTTGGAAGAGAGCAAAAACCGGTCGCATGTTCTCTTATCCATTTCATATGAGCTTAGCCCATCCAGTTCTTATTCATCTGGGAAATATATCCCAATAGAACGATTCATCAACGATACTGCCAGAAACATAACACAGCAACTGCAGCGCAATGAATCGAAAATTCTGAGTCACCCTGCTAATCACATCCGTCACTATAGCATTGTCTACATCAATCTTGCAATGGTCGCTGATTTAATGTTTTATCTGTGCCGAAAGGATTTCCAGCATCGAAACCAAGTCTTCATCAAAACCTTACCGATTCCTGCACCCCGACCATCTCGACAACCTTCCTTCTCAATGGATCCAGGACTTCAGGTTTGGACCCCAAGTTCAAGGTGGGGAATATGTTCAGTTACGTGCATCAAAAACTGACACCTCAGTATGGTAAAATAATGTTCATACAAAAATCCCACGAACATCTCCCCTGCAGTAGTCTAGACGCAATGTCAGCAATGTTGGTCAGACGGTTACAGGTGAATATAATCTAATGTATGGAAATGGGATTCGCTATCTAATATGATATGATGCATGGGTACGGAACTCGCAAATTTAGTTCTCATGCATCATAGACAAAAAATAAGTATAAATAAGCATGAAATTAATGTAAATAAATCATTCTGTTAGCTAGTTTCGAAGCGAAGCATTTTTGATTAAATACCTGAGCATTTCAAGTTTTGGTATTAGACCAGAACTTATGCAAATCTTTGAATATTTTGTGTTAGAATCTAGATTCTGGTATTGATCCAAAATTTATCAACATTAGTTAATCGGAACACGGAGTGTAGTGTTAAATCTTGGTTGTGAACAGAGATTTAGTGTTGCAAGATTTTAGTGCTTTATCAAGTTGATCCTGGTATTGGACCAGGATTACATTATTTTGCGAAGAGGCCTGGTATTGTACCAGGACATCTCGAAGCCCATGGAAAGGCCCACGAGTCAACAGTCACTTTGGTAAGATGAACTAATTTGGCTGGGGTACCAAAGGAAAGCATTATTTTGTGCAGTACATTACGATCAATGCTATCGTATGCTTGCTTAAAGTCAATGAAAGTTTGGCGTACATCTATGTTGAGCTCCCAGCATTTTTCTGAGTACCTGCTTGACAGTGAACAAGAGGTCTATTGTCGATCTACCTGTTCTCAACCACCTTGATACTCCCCAATAATGTGGGCGTATGATTTGCCTTCATTTTCTAAGATCTTTGAAAATATTTTATATGCCGTACAAAGTAGTGCACTGTAGCTTGTCACCTTTTCTGGGTATAGGAAATATAATTGATTGGCTCCACTCTTTCAGCATATGTTCTTTCTGCCATTTTTTCTTTAGTTGCAACTTGCTAAATATTTCTTTGAAATCTTCAATGTGCATACACTCAAATAATTCAGCATTATTGGCTGATGGTAGCTTATTCATATTCCCATAATGGGTAGTGTCCAGTAGCATCTCCATAATAAAATCGGAATTTGCATTAAGATTATCGCTACGACGCTTATACTGTAAAGCCAATATAGACTTCATCAGGAACGGATTCGCTGTGAGCTTCATCACTAAGACTTGTTGTAAATTCAGGCATACCAGCATTCTCCCATTCGCAACTGCAAATTGCCTCCGTTACCCCTTCACCTTCTTTTGGGCAATTAGATATTTTTATCGGTGTATTTATTTATTTTTATTAACATTTAAGAATTTCCCTATAATTTGTATTCTCCCCATCATCTCAATCCTTTCCTTTTACCTTATTATCAATTACCAAAAAAAAAATAAAATAATATAATAATAATCTCAACTTTCTCTTTAACAACATTTCATTCATTACTTCCCATTAACAATATGCATTACAGGCGTTTTCATTAACCAAACCTAGTCCCTTCCTTCATACTAACTAATTTTATTTACTATCTACCACTAACAAATTTTATTCGTCATACTAACAAAAATTACTTCTCGCTTCCCTACTAACAAATTTCATTTCAATGCCGATTAAGAAATGTTCATAGTTGAAGCTACTAAATAAATGAATGGGAGATCAACAGAATGTGGCTCCGGTGATAGCGTGATGAATTCTCAACCGAGGGGTCCGCTGGGACCCTGGGTTCAAGTTCTCCCGAGCGCAGGAAAACACTCTTTTTGGGATATTGGCAAAAGTAATTATTCCCGTATGTATGACGATTTGTATACAATCAAACGCTATCATAGTTGTGCAAATCGCCATATATGCAAAATGGAAATTTTTGTCGCCAACCGAAGTATATTGAACTTCGATTACGTTACTCGGAGGTGTCAGCGCTAATTGGGAATGAAAGGATTGCGGGATTAGGCATTTGGATTTGAGGGGACTCGGTATTTGGCATGCAGAGAGAGTGGAGTTCTTTTGCAGTTTCGGTGAACGTTTTTGAATGGGATTCGTGAGAAAAAGTTTTGTTTTAAGATGTAAGAGGTGAATTTTCAATTCGAGAAAAGAGGTTTTCGATCTTGGAGTTTGGAAAAGAAGTTCCCTTTTCTCGGTAAATTTTTGGCGGTGACGGAAGTTGTGTTTAGCGATAGTGGAGGGTGGAAGCAAATAATTTTATGAGGAGATGGAGAAAAGTGTGAAGAAAAGGAAATATAGAAAAAAAATGAATGTTAAGAAAACTGAATTTGAGATGAATACAGTTGAAAAAGGATAGCGTGAGACAATTTTAGACGAAAAGAGTGGAAAAAAAATAATGTAATTTGATAAACTGGTGATTCTAGTATTAATTGAATGATTTAATATAGAGTCCATCAACAGGTGTGTTTATGCTAAAGGAAGCCATTGTTTGCCTTCTATCAGAAGTAATTTATGAGCGACAAAGTGTTTAATTGAGTTAGTCTAATTATTTGCTTAACTGTGTAGGTTTCACTGCCAGACAAACGGTTCATTCTTCTCTGATGATTTTTTTTCTATTTCAAAATCAAAATCTATGAAAACGTGGAAAAGGGGTAAAAGTAAAATTAATCTACAAAATTTAATGTGTGTTCATTGCTGATTATTATTTTTTTGTTCTGTATTTGATTGTAGTATGTAAGAGCATAGTTAAAATTTTTAAATAAAAAACTCATGGTTCAGAAAAAATATTAAATTTTCATTTCTCCCAAGCTTTTCCTTTTGTGTTAATTTTTATGTAAGGTGGCTCAGCACGAGAAGAGGGTATCCCGGAAAATCCACGACATGACTGAGCCCTAGCTGGTCTCAGAATGCAACTCCGGGTTCCGCACCCCTCTGTTAAAACAAAATTTCTGCAACTGCGGTGACTTCCGCGGGTGCTACAGACTCTTACGTGTAGACGTTGTTGGCTTCTCTTCAAGTTCTGGAAAATTTGATCGCTAAATCTACGAATGAACAAATCTTTCTTCGTACATGCAATTTAAAGAAGTAGATATACTTTATTTTTGCTAGTGTGACTCATGGATTTTTTTCTATTATCTGTAGAATATTAACAAGTCCTCTGGAAAATTTGTACGCTAAATCAACGGATGAACACATCTTTCTTCGTACATGCAATTTGAAGAAGTAGATATACTTTATTTTTGCTAGTGTGACTCATGGATTTTTTTCTATTATCTGTAGTATATTAAATTTTAATATTTTAGCAGATTTGGTATCAGTCAATGATGTGCAATCGAAAATATGAAGTTGACGAGGCTTCTTTGGAGGATTGGCATCGTTGCTGATAACTGATTGTTCCTATTGTGGCTCGCCGACAAGAATACTCTTGGAGGCTAGCATTCTTAGAGAAGTGCCACCTTCATGTGCAGGGGGGGAGTGCCGATCAACAGGAGTAATTTTGGAGGCTAGCATTTGAAACGACCGCGGAAGTCACCGCAGTTGCAGACATAATGTTTTGGCAGAGGATTAGTTACCCCGGGGTGGCATACTGAGACCGGCTAGCACTCAGTCATGTCGTGGGACTATCCAGGAAATCCTCTGCCCATGCTGGGCCACCACACAAACTACTACCACCAAAAGAAAGGGGAAGGGAGAGGTCATTTTGAGAAATGCAAAAAATGGTTCTTTATCAACTCATGGGCATTTTATTCTATAAATGAGGTTACAATCAACTTAGAATGCGAATAAAGGTAGCAATAATAAATAAATAAACCACCTATTTTACGATATTATTCCACGTAAATACAAAAAAGGTAGCTTAAATTTGTGTAATGAACAGAAATAAAATAATCAAAATAATGGATTAACGAAAAAAATTATAGTGTAGTGTAGAAAATTGGTGCAAGTAATTACCCCAATTTCCCACACTATGACCGTTTGCCTGCTAGAAAAGAGGGGGGTGGGGCACCGAAAACTTAATATTTTTATCTTTATGTTAAATGCACGCAAGGAAAATAAACGGCCATTGAGTCTTCAGCTGATAGACAGCATTTAAGTCTCAAACGCACTCCAGCAATTTGCTTTACCCGATTCCAAACTGTCAACACGCTGTACTGTGAATCTTAATAGCAGCAACAAATTAATGTTTCTTAAAACTTTTGCACACTTTATGGTAAATCCGATTAAACTGAAATTTAGTGAATTCAACGTTTTTTACAACTTCAATTAACTTCCAAAAACAAACTTTCACTTGGCATCAGCCTCAATTCAACCAGCATTCACATGCAAAATGTCTAAGCGTAATCACCTGATTACACAATTTTTCGTTTGCACATTTTTGGGTAAATCCACATATATAGTTGATTCCACGTTTTGCTCAAATTGAATTAAATTCACGCCGAAAATTGTCTTCTGGGGGTAGAATTATTTTTTCTCTGGTGGGAACAATCGCTAGCCACTAATTCCATAAGATATGAACTCAGACAATGATCTCTTTATTTGAACGTCTCAACCAGGGCTTTAACTTCGCCAAATTAAAAAGATTGATGTAAAACTATGAAAACTGTTCCGCGATTTCAAACTTCCTTTCCTTTCCGCCTTGAAAATCCAAAATTGATCCTCGAATTAAAAACTAACGCACTTTTCCCGACACCGCCATAAGCAATCCTTCTTATTTTAAAGTCAAATACTGACTCCATCCCAAATCAAAAATTTCACTCTCTCAATCCCGAATCCTTTCATTCCCAATTACCGCTGCCGCATTTGGGTAACGTAACAGAAGTTCAATACACTTCACATACGTTACCTACACATTTTATTCAAATCGACAATCGCAACTATTTTCATTTTGCATGTATGGCGATTTGCATTTTGTTGTATGCAAATCGTCATATACACGGAAATAATTGCTTTTGCCAATATACAATGGAGTGTTGTTAGTGGGAAAGTTAAGACTATCATTATATTATTTTTTTTGTAATTAAAGATAGGGTAAGAGGGTAGGATTGAGATGATGGGGAAACAAAAATTATAGGAATGTTGTTAAACGCTAATAAGAATAAATATATATGTGCCCAAAGAAGATGCAGATCTAACGACGGAAATTTGAAGTTGTGAATGGGAGAAAGCCGGTATGCTAGAACTCGCAAACACATTCTTTGAGGAGCACCACCCCCACTGACCCGTGGATATGGGGGCGTCATGTGCCCCCCCCCCCCCCCCCCTGGAATGACAGGTAATGGCCCTAACTGCATCTGGACTACGCTTTGGACAGCGAAATGGAATTGATTCTTTGGGCTGCCGGATATGATGGTTTCGATCTAGTTGCTTTCCACGATAGCACGAAGGCGACACTCGTGCGCGAATGGCTTCAATTTAACTACCATACCGTCTTCGTCTCGGTGAAACCTAGGAAGATCTTGGGGTACGTTTGAAGTTCACACTATTGGGTGGGTGGTGTGCGTTTGGTTTTGATGGACTCCCGATTACCCTAGTCTAGCTCTGAGAACTTGTCCCCGTAAGGTCATGTGCCAACCCATGTAAGGCCCTCCTGCTCTGCAAAGATAAACATGGGACCGAGAAGGAAACTACACAAACAAATGGAGAAGGCGACTCTGAGGGGACACAATAAAACTGAAGCAACTAAAAACTCTAAAAAGAGATAAACAAAAGTTCAAAAACAGAAAGTGAAAATAACAACTATGTGGACGTAACTAGCGGCTGCAGCCACGATGTTAACACTACATCGGGAGCCACATAGGATATTTCCAGAGGAGCTGGTTAAAGACCAAAGTGGACCGGAAGGACGGAGAAGTGTAAAAGCCTAAGAAAACGTAGAAGACTAGGCTTACAGGGCATGTGCAGATAGCTTGACCATCAAACATCAATAAAAGATTGACGCCTAGCTCAATCAAAAGACACTGGGATACAAATAGGAAGGACGAGACACTTAATAGGCATGGTATGCCAGATTAGAGGTTCCAGACAGGGCTGACAAAATAAGCAAAAAAAGCCGCAAAGAAACTTCTTCAACAAGTGCCAGAAAATAAAGTTCACATGGACGCTCAACACGAAAAAGACCTGATTTGAAACAGGAGAGAAAGAAGCCCTGACAAAGACTCCGGCGGCAGGCACTGCTCGTAAAACCCCAAGATGACCGGCCCTACGCAGAAGTGCTATGAGATATCAGGGGAAATTTAAGGCCCAAAGACACAAACATTGCAATTAAAACGATGTGACTAACGCGGTCGGGTCACATACTGGTCGAGTTTGGAGCAGAGAAGCATTCTGCGATGCACTAATGAAATTACTTCGCAAAAGCGCGACCATGCCCTCGCTCGAGCCAATGGCAAGGATTGAAATGAGAGACATTGACTGCGTTACGAATCTGGCCGACGTAGAAAAGAAAGATATCTAGCGTAGGCAGAATCAAAACGAGGCTGACACTAGATAACCAGTGGAGGCAACGCATGACTATCATTGATTTAACCGAAAAAACAAACTGAACGATTTCTGATTAAGAGCAAAGTAAGAATAGGGTGGGTTGTTTGCAAGGTACGGCAAAGGGCAGCACCTCTTCAGTGTTTCAAATGCCCTGGTTATGGCTACACCACTAAGATATGCAAAGGACCCGATAGGAGTTACATATGGGTTAGCAATGGCAACTAACAAAAAGAGTGTACGATTAAGGCACATAGTATGTATGTCGGGTTTTCCATGAAGCCCTAGCAGAGACAAAATCAGAACTTAGATGATCCGCATCCTGCAACTTAACCTACACCACAGTTTACCCACCCAAAACCTGCTTGAGCAGTTTGCGAGGGACATGAAAGTCACTTTTTGATGCTAAGTGAGCAACACTATGATAAACGTTCTACATCCTGGTGTCCTGATGAAACTGGTACTGCCACTACCTGGGTTTGGAACAGTAATTTGCATGGAGAGAGCTCTGGACGGTGAGTCAGCTTCATGCTTCCGGACCACTTTCTGCAGTATTTACCTAAAACCGAACGAATCGATTTAATCTTTCTAACCCAAGCTTAATGTTTTACAGGGCGCTGTCTTGAATGCAAATGGCAACGTGCTTGTTGAGGGAGACTTCAACGCTAAATTAATTGATGCGATTGCAGGGGTGGTGAGCGTGGAACAAAAGGCAGAGGAATATAACCGCACAAAGCCACGGATCATCCTGTTGGTGACACTCGACGTTAGGAACGTCTTCAACACCGCTAGATGGGTGGATATCCTGGGTACGCAGGAAATCCCTTTTTAAGTTCCAGAATATCTAATGCGGCTTCTGAGGGACTACCTGAAGGACCGACGCCTGATTTGTGACACGGTACAGGGCCAATGAAGGATGGAATTTACATCGGGTCGGGTCTTTCCTTAGTCCGAACCTTTGCAACGTATCTTTACAATAGCCTTCTGAGACTAAAGATGCCAGATGAGTCATGTTTGATTGGATATGCGGATGATGTTGCAGCTCAAGTCACTAGATGATCCGTTGAACAAGCACAACTTAGGCGAAGTATGCTAATGGTCCACGTGAGAGACTGGAGAGACTGCTTGCGGGTTCAATTTAGCATTGAAGAAAACTGAAGTGGTTGTTTTGACAAAAAAGAGAATCCCTAGAGTAAGAGTGATCATTACTGGATACATGCTGAGTAAATTGACGTCAGCGGCTAAGTACCTGGGGCTACTGGTTGAACCGAAGATGAGTTTCTCTGAGCAAATCAGGGCAATGGCTGAGAATGCTGTTTCGTGAGTGTTGGCTCTGAGTTAACTTATGACCTACGTAGGGCGACCCAATTCATCAAGAGGATGCCTCTTGATGAGTTGTGTAGGGTCAGCGCTACTATATGAAGCAGAAATATGGGGCAAGGTTCTTAGTAAGTAGGTAAACTGAAAAGGCTTGGTATAGGTATATAGAAGAAGAGAACTGAAGATCGCAATTTCATATCCGACAGTCTCTAATCCAGCAGTCAGAGTTATTGCAGGCGTGATACTTGTTGCTTTCCTTAGTAGAGAGTGCCGCGATATTTACTTGTGTCGAAACAAGGACGCGGTAGAGATAGTTTGCCCGCGAAGAGAGACAGCGCTCATTCAATGACTGGCAGTGGTCTTGGCTAAATTGCACGAATAGAAGGTGGACTACGTACCTCATTCCAGATCTGACACCGTGGCTAAATTGAAGGCGTGGTGAACTTGAGTTCTACCAGACGCAGCTTTTGAGTGGACATGGGTGTTTTCAGTCTTATCTGCACAAGATTGGTAGGTCACGGTCCCCTAATTTTCGGTTTTGCCCAAAAAAAAAAAACAAGACGATGCCTGCCACATATTTTTTGCGTGTAAAAAATGGGGCAGGCTTTGAAAAAACCTTTGCAGGAAGACGGAAGAGTTCACCTTGGATAATATAGTTGCAGTGATGCTTAAACCGGTTGACAAATAGAACCATGTGGCACATCATGTTTGGTCCTAAAAGATAAAAGGGATTCACAGCAGCTGGGGACAGCGGGGCTGGGAGATCGCTTGTCTGGCAATTCCTCTTCCTCCCTCCTCTTCCTCTAGAAGAGGGATCCCCCAGCTTGACGGTACCTCACGGCATAACAAAGTAGTAATGTGTCAAACCGTTCCAGGCTGGATTCTCGGGTTGACAGGGAAGGTGTTCAGTGGGTATTCCCGTCACCTACGAGCATAAGGATCACAAGGAATATGTAATTGACATTCACTCCCCAAGACTAAAAACAAAAAAAAATAGTATCGCCATCTTTATACTCTTTTGCGCCATGCCCTTAATAATCGTCAAGGTCTTGTTAGCCTGTTCCTCCCTTTCTTTTGAGATCATATCTTTTAAAATATCAGAGGTAAGCTCTATACAGGATAATAAATCCGCGATGTTAGTTATTTTGCCTTTTTTGTTATTTTCAAAATTGTAATCTCTTGTCAGTTTTGAGGGTGGGTTTTTGTCTGAATAGCGAAACCAGTAGTTTGTGGTCTGTTACCGCTATTATTTTCCCATATAAGTACAGTTGAAAGGAATTGATTCCCCAGTGGATGGCTAATAGCTCGTTTTCAATCATTGGCTTGTTTAGTTCACGCTTGTTTATTGATTAAATCAGAGCTTATATCCTCTTTAGACAAATTTGCTTCTAGCGCGTGGGCAGTGGTCATTATAAAAGGTTTATCGAAGTTTGGATGCTTGTAGTAATCGAGTAGTCTACAAAGGCAAACTGTTGGAGAAACATTCACGAAAAGGGCAACAGAAGTAGAAGGAAAATCATGGGAATCTTGTAACAAAGAAGTTATGTAGGAGTTTTGCTATATTTTCTGAAGAATCTATAATTATTCTAATCGATGGTTTATTTCTTAAAGAAAAGAAATAGGCAACATAAACCTTCCTCTCAATTCTAATATGGTCGAATTACTGTTACTCTAAAATCTATTGGGTTCCATTCGAAATCTTTTGAGTTTGAAAAGGATTAAATTGCGGGGAATAGAAAAATTCGGGTCAATTCAATTTGCCATGCATCCGGGCATAAGACCCCAATTTGGTTTAGCATCAAACAAATGTACGCTTCCATTTAAGCTACTGGAAAACAGTTTGGTACAATTCATCTTGGTGATAACTGAAAATTTTATCATAAAGCAGAATTATCTCATATATCTCATACAAAATGGATATGTTAAATTTTATCGAAATACTCGTCTCAATGAACAGCATTAATAGTGGTGTTCCAACCCTAACAACATCAATACTATCACCAACAACTCTACGTAATATTGAACGTGATGTTATTGAACTAACATCTGAACCGCCCACATCAATGCCATATTTAGCTGGTTCCATACCACCAGTTTTGCTGGGTAGTTTTCAAGATTGCCATAATAATCATCGGAAGCATTTTCACATCATAGCATACACCATTATCAAATAAAGAAAATACAACACCTACAACAGATAATTCAAACGCTACATCAATTCTAACCAGCTGTTCAACAAAATCTCTTGTCGATTAGGCTACGGATACTCGGAGTACTTTTCCATTTTAAGTTCTTTGTAAAATTTTTTTCACAAAGACCTACTAGTTTTGCAACCTGTCGGTTCGTCCGCCTGTCTATGCGTCGCAGCAAGTATCCTCAGAAACTATAGAAGCTCAAACTTTGTGAAAAGGCCAGAAGTGGTCACCCCTCAAAAATTTAGGTACCAAACATTTCAAATTTTGTTAAGGGGGGTCCCCTCATATAACGAAGCAGCCCCAATTTTTTTAATCCAAGGTAGTCGACTGGGGTATCAAATGAAAGGTCTTGATTAAAACTTTTAGAATCGTAATTGAAAAGTCATTTTATGCATCAGGGGATCCAGGAGGAGGTAAAATGTATGAAAAACTGGTGTTTCCCCCCCCTCGCAATACGACACCTTTGAGCTGAAAAATCTCGCAATAATCAGAAATGTGGGCCTTTATGCGTGCAAAGGTAACAAATGCCTCGGAAATCGAAATCACCCAACCTTGATCATAATAGTATGATTTGTGGATTTTACATTTGCACTCATAAAATCAAAACGGTTCCTTTAAACTTCTTGAGATATTGTAATTATATAGACTAATATAAGATCTTTATGCTCACAAAATTTGATCGAAACCATTATAATCAAGCGAGATATCGCCATTTCAATTATATAGAATTAAAACAACAATAACACGAGCTGATGGTCGATACATATTTTAAATTGACCTAGCCACTTTCATTTTCTTCCGATTTTCATCAAAATTTACATAATAGTGCTTAATTTGAATATGTTTAATCGGCCGAGTATTCCGGAAAAATTATTTAAACCAGATCAAGATGGCGGCTGCAATGTGCTCATGAAAGAAACTCTGCATCTTTTGCATAAATTTGAACGATATTCTAGCCAAGCAATGGATTGGATTGCTATTAGAAAACTTTTTTCGAAGCCTAGGATGATTAAAAAGACCTTTTGGTAAAAACACTCTTCTGCTTACTCAACTTGTTATATTTGTCCATATGGTAGTACAAATAATTCAATAATCGAAAACAAATCGTCGTTAAAATTGCTCAAATTCAAGAAGAGACCGGATTTACTCCCAGCCAGATGGAACGATTTTATTCACGTTTTACTTAGTTGGATCAAGGTAATTGTGACGAGAGATGATTTGCTTTGAATTCCTGAATTAGCCATTTTATCCCATCGTATATGCATTTTTCGCTGAAGTAATGATGATCATGTTAATTGCAGGCAGTTCACGCGCGCCTTGGCACATTTTCGACCAATTAAAAAGACTAAACAAAATAAGATGAACAACCTAGAAGAGAAATTGCATTTTGCATTCAAGACATATGATCTTGATAACGAGGAAAACAATAACTACAGTTCTCAAAACAATGGAATCGAAATGCAATTATAATGACAAATACGCGCGAAAGTGTCTGAAGACGGAATACAAATACCCAGAGAGAAAAAAAAAGAAAACAAAGATATAATTGCCTGAGCGACTCAATCTTCTGTGAAACTAGAAAGAGCCCGTTCATGCGTTCAACGGAAATGTGGAGTGAGCGAACTTGCTATTGAGGAGTTGCTGCTAAGTCATGAATGGCGACGCTTGCTCCGGGAGAGCAGCAGCGGTTGTGAACGCGTTGGAGAATGATAATTATTGAAGGAAATTTGTTTGAATTTGCGCGAAAAGTTAATGTTTTAGTAGCTTTTATTGTTTTGGAAATAATGACGGAATTGTACCAAATTTTACTGTGTAGAAACCAGTGTGATTGTTAGAAGATAATGTACACTTGTCCCTTACAAAGAGAAGCGCACAGAAACGTAAAACAATCGGTAGAGAATATTTTTAACTTTATGCTGAAAGGAATAAGAAAGGTTTTATATACTCATAAAGAAAGAAGGATAACTAAGTGGAATTCAGGCAAATTTATCAGTACAATTTGACCGTGGAAAGTTACAGTGACGCAAGAGTGAATGGGAATAAAGCCGGGACTGGAAAAGTACCATATGCGCGTTCACGACGAAGGAACAGACGTTTTTTACCTTTCGTTGTTTTTGTTTAAAACGGGGATTTTCACGGAACGGGAATTGTGGCTTTACGAAGTTCGGTGCATAAACTTTACGGTGTGGAAAAGAACAGTTGGGGGCTTACGATATCACAGATATCATTAGCTTAGGATATTACATATACTAGCGGCACTTAAAACCTGCGCTCCAAATTATCAGCTCTCTCTTTCTGAATTTTATCCACGCTATCAAATTGTATGTTGTGGTAACCATTCATGATGCTAAGCCCACAAGTTTTGTAGAGTTTCGTAACTTTAAAATCGTCTATCATCACTATACTGGTCTCTTATTTTGCATATGTGTCGATGGAATGGAATCTCTGTTACTTGGAAGCTATTCATAATTTTGTTAAAGTCCTCAACGAATACTTCCACAATGCATATGTATTAGATCTTAGATGCAGCTTTATAAGGTCTATACAGTTGTTCATGCGATGCTTTTTGTGAGTAAAATACGAGAGTTATTGCAAACAAAAGTTTCGAAAAAAATTTTTAGCACTCAAATCCTTAAGTAAATTTATCTAGACCCGAATAATTTCTAAAATCATTTTTAATTACATGCATACTCCATTATCTTTGATACGCATAGTATGCTATTTATTCCATAGTAATTTTCTTTAAATATGTTTTTTCCATAGTTGAATTCTCAAAGACTTCATGTTAAGTTATTTATCGTTTAAATCGTGTTTAGTGATTAGGTGAATTGTTTGATGCAAAAGTAATAGTGATCGTCCGTCGTGTAAAAGTCTTTTTAATTATGACCTTGTTACATCCCAACTATATAGGAACTGCAACCACATTAGTTTATTTGGTTATATAAAAACATTTATCACATTCGTTTATTCACTTACGTTTAAAAAGTTATTACATGTATTTGTTTATTTACATTTCAATATTTGTCATGTCTATCTATTTATTTATATTACGATATTTATAATACGCTGTGAAGTTCCCCGGGACATATACGTACGAAAGTTTGCTGATTACATTACTTTAAAATTTTTTTGAAGGCACATTGGTGCATTACTTTGAAATTCATTTTCTGAGGCACATTGGTGCTTTTGTTTGAGATTCATTGTCAAAAGTATGTTTATTTATTCATTATATTGTAAAGACGTTAAAATCTTTATTTTTGATTTTATGTGTAATTCCGCTTAAATATTTATTACTTGTACGTAATTATTTTCATCTAAACATGTATTTTGAATGGGTTAATGTTTGTTTCTGTTTTTGTACAAAAAAGGTATAAAAAATAATAATAAAATGAGGCATTAAATTGGAAAATTGGTCTTCTCATTATTGCTTTGAACGCGTATGGGACCCGTTACGTTGGCTGGCCACTCCACTTATGAGCTAGCCATCGGGTAAGCTCTCGCTGGGATGCTAGGCCTTCCTCTCCCGACATGCATTAAGGTATCACCTTGGATCCTTGATCCGGCTGGGACGGGTGCGTGAGGGCATCGCCACCATCTGAGCGTTCCACTCTTATTGTTGGACCGTGAATTTTCATGGAAATGATTTCATCACCTCATTTTTATGCGGATTTTTTCCCTTAAGTCTCACTCGCACTTAACTGGGTATTGTCGTTGTTTTTCTCCATTTACTTCTTTCCGTTTGTTACCTAGGCTACTGACGCCTAATGAAGATCAATTGCTTCTGCGTTTTTTGTTAAACCCGTCCCACGGCATCGCATAGCTAGCTTGCCAGCACACTAAGGCGTCTCCAGACAATGTAATTCCAGCTAAACATGAATCTTGCGCATGCTGAGCAGCAGTCCTAAATAAACAGCTAACAGCCCATGCAAACATTGCACACCGTAAAATTGGTGGTTTGATTAGTTTAGCCTCAAGAGTATCAAAAGCTTCTTGGCATGAGTAGTCCCACAGAAATGTTGAATTTTTCTCAATAATGAATTTAAACTTTTTGCGATATCTTGGAAGTTTGAGATGAAACGCTGATAGTAGTTACAAAAAACTTCAAATTTGTGCACTCTATCCACGTTCTTTGGAACAATATAGTCTTTAACAATTTTATATTTCGCAGGGCCAGTTTTAATACGGTCTTTTCTTATTATGTGCACTAAGTAAACAACTTCAGTTTCGAGGAATAGACACTTCTTGGAATCCAACTTTAGGTTATATTGCCTTTAGTTTTCTCACGTTTTGATTGTGGTGTTTAATACTGCAACTAAAAATGATAATGTCACAAAAATTAAGAAAACTTCGAAATCAAGTCCACTTAAAGCAATAGTTAACTTTGAAAACTACTTGAAGAAACCTTCAATCCAAAGGGCAGCCCTGTGAACTGGTATTGACCATGGTAATCTGAAATGTTGTGAACGGCCCAGACTCTTTATCCAATTCAATCTGATGAAACGTGCTAGTTTGTCTATGACATCTTCTAACCTCGCTAGAGGAAACTTGTCATTAACAATTTTAGTATATTGTCTTCGAAAATTGACCACTAAATGCCATTTCTTATCCCTACCATTGCTCTTCTTTGGTACGATAAACAAAGGTGAATGGTATTGACTGTAGGATAGCTCTATGATTTTATCATTCAACGATTTCTGAACCTGGTTTTGGATTGCGGTAGTCTTAAATTCTGAATATAGACAGGTGTGCTATCTGTGACTTTTTAATATTTCCTAAAAAAGTTGTTGGCTGTTTTTCTTTTCTCGATAAATGAAAGATGTCTTGTCATTCTCGTATGATTTCCGAAAAACTATCTTTAGCCAAAGGATCTGTTTACGAAGTTTTGATATCCTCAAGAATCTTTTTCAGTCTTAATGATGATTCTGTTTCATAATTGTCCTAAATTTGAGTTTCAAGAAGGCTTCCTACGTTGTCAATCATAACATTTGAATCAGAAACATTCAGAATTCGAATATGTTTTATACCTTTTACCAGTATAATCGAATTACTGACCAATACGTTTTTCTGTATTTGCTTGCTTAAGACGACATGCTCTTTATGAACTTTTATACTAAGCGGTACGAGTGCTGCTGACCTAGCAGGTAGTCTAATTTGTTTTATACCTCTTCATTTGAATTCCACAGAGATGATGGTTTCAACTTGGTTCATAGAAAATGCAACTGAGTAACTTTCATAGTCGATTTTACACATAAATCGCTCTAAAATATCTCTTCCAATAATACCACCAGTATAAAATGGAGCCTCATCATCAATATCATATAAACTGTATGTGTAGTGAAATACGTTAGCTGGTTGAGCAGCTTCATTCTTTTTCAGCTCAAAACCCAAATCAATGGCGTCAGCCTATTGAAATCACGAACTGTATCCATCCGACTGTATAACACAGCAGGTTTTCTTCGAAACTGTAAATCTTACGGCCATGAAATATTGTAGAAAGGTCAGCAGTAGTGACTTCTTGAATGTTTTGGGGTGAAACAATTTTTCAGAGATTTTAGCGATTTGACCCTTCAACATTATTTTCCACCATTGGTAGTCGAATAGAATCTCATTGGAAAGGTCTGAATCAGATGTTTTTAAAACAGGTCTTGCAATTTTGGAACCATAACCCAGAGAGGCAGAGGAAGGAGAAATGTACGAAATGATGGCTGTTTTAAATGAGAAGATTGAATAAATTTGAGTTATTTTTCCCGTACTTCAACATTTAAGGTGCACGATATTAACGCTTGATTGAATTTATCAATGAATGGCTGAAAATGACAGGTGAAACAAGTTGATTAAGCAGGAGAGGGCTCCTACCAGAATGGCTTTGGAACCATGTTAGGCATAAGAACAAGTTTTCGGATGACAGGACTCGATGACTTGAATTATTCATCCAATACTTGCCTAAGAAATCATCGAAATTTATCTACAAGATTCAGAGTTTCTTTCATAAGTAGTTTTTCTGAATGCTTAGCCAATTTAATATATTCAAATTAAGCACTATTCCTAATAACATATTTTCATGAAAACCTGGACAAAATAAGAGAACCTAGGTTAATTTGAAATATGTATCAACCATCAACACGTGCTACAGTTGTTATAATTCCATACAATTGAAATGGCGATAGTTCACTTGACTATGATCTGATTTGCATTAAATTTCGAAGGCATTAGCGTTTTGCATCAGCCTACATAATACTTTAATTTAAGGGCACCGTTTCCCCCGCAGGGGGAATGCCGGTCGACACGAGCTCTCTTTGGAGGCTAGCATTCTTTGGGGAGTTCCACCCCCACGTACCCGAGGAAACTCCGCAGGGGGAATGCCGGTCGACAAGACCACTCTTGGAGGCTAGCATTCTTTGGGGAGTTCCGCCCCCACGTACCCGAGGAAATTCCCGCAGGGAGAAAGCCGGTCGACAAGAACATTCTTGGAGGCTAGCATTCTTTGGGGAGTGCCGCCCCCACGGACCCGAGGATATGGGGGGTGCCGTGAGGTTCCCTCTTATTGTATCTGGATTACGCTTTGGACAACGAACTGGAATTGACGCTTTGGGCTGACGGATGTGATGGTTTGGACCTAGTTGCTTTGCACAGTAGCGCCGAGGTGAAACTCGTGTGTGAACGGCTCCAATTCAACTATCATACCGTCTCCGTCCCGGTAAAACCTTGGCAGGCCTCGGAGTACGTTCGAAGTTCGCACCATTGGGTTGGTGGTGAAGGTTTGGTTGAGACGGACTCCCGATTAGCGCTGGTCTGGCTCTGAGTACTTGTCCCCATAAGGGCTTGTGCCAACCCTCACATGGCCTCCCTGCTCTGCAAAGATAACCATGGGACCAAAAAGGCGACTACACACACGAACGGAGATAGCGGCTCCGAGGGGGGACCCAATAAAATGGAACAAACAAATGAAACCACAAGCAAACAGGACGCTAGCACGGAGAACCCTTTCAGGCAAAAACCACGGTTGGCAAGAACACCGATTAAGCAAGTCACCGATTGCGGGGGGAGGCAGCAAACCCCAGAAACACTGTCAAAGTCAACATCACAGGTTAAATCATCGAAGACAGACCACAGACGGACTAACGAACGAAAGAAGGCAGAGTGCGTTGTGCAACCTGGCATCATTGCGGCCTTTGGGCGCAGTAGAAGGACTATGCGCACCCCGGAGCGCCCAGTGCAAGACGTACACAATCCGGATCAAGCTGCGACACCAACAGAGGCCAGTGTAAGACTGGGGGAGGGAGAAGTTTTGCCGTTGGCCGACGCCACTTCAAACGCGACCCAAGCGATAGAAGCAAAAGGGCTAGGAAACGGGGGCCTCTCCAAAGAGGTGGCGCCAAATGACACAATCGCCCTTGACCGCGCCGAAGAGGAGCGGCTTACTCGGAAAGCGGGGAATATCGTCAAACAACTGAGGGCTGCCTGCGAAGTGCAGAAAAACATAGGCAAGAGTGTCAAGAATGGCATTCTTGAACTGGAGGAGCTTTTTGGCCGCATAACGCACTACAGGCGGAGGTGGCTTGCAACCGAAAAGCACCAAAAAGACACGCTCTCCCTTGCGGCATCAGTGGGTCCTAGCAGCAGCAAAAGAATGGCCGGTAGCCCAATTGAAGGCGATTGTGAGAAAAGGAGGAAGAACGAGACCATAAACGAAGTTGACATTCCAGGCGAGGAGTTTCATGTGGTGCGAAACAAGGCAGCGAAAAAAGCGGCCAAAAACTACTCCTAGAAAAAGCAGACAAAGAGCTCAACCACGAAAAGAACAAAGAACCCCCCGATATACCGCAGAAAACAAAAAGCGAACAGCAGCGCAAACCCTTGCGAGAGGCACTGCTTATTAAACCCACTAAGGGCCGAACCTACGCAGATGTCCTCCGTGAAATTAAAGGAGCGGTCAAGCCAGACGACACCAAAACTGCCATCAAAGCAGTTCGACCAACCCGGACCGGTGGCTTGCTGGTGGAATTCGGGCCAGAGGCCACAAACAAAGATGCATTCCGTGACGCGGTTCAATAGGTCTTGGAGATGCGGCAACGGTTGCCTCGCTCGAACCAATGGCCACCCAGGAAATCAGGGACCTCGACTGCGTCACGGACAAAGCTGAAGTAGAGGATGCCATTAGGAGGGAGTTCCCCAGCTTAAGTGAAGTCAAGGCAAGATTGACGCGTGAAAACACAAGGGGGGCAACACATGGCTATTGTCAAACTAGCTGATAAAGACGCCCAGCAACTCCTAGCGAAGGGCAAAATTAAGATAGGTTGGGTGATCTGCAGGATACGGAGACGAGCGATCCCTATCCGCTGCTTCAGATACTTCGAATACGGACACACCACGTATGGCTGTAGGGGACCCGACAGGAGATCTCTGAGCTACAAATGTGGTGAAACGGGGCACAAAAGGAAGGAGTGCACGAACGAGGCAAAATGCATTCTTTGCAAGGGTGCTAAGCTAGCACCCGGCGACCTCAAACATGAGCCGGGGACAGGGAGATGCTGGGTTTTCAAGGAGGCCCTAACTAAAGCCAAATCGATACTCAAATGATCCGTATCCTGCAGGTTAATTTGCACTGAAGCACAAACGCCCAGGACCTACTTGAGCAGTTTGCGAGGGATAAGAAAGCTGACCTCCTGTTGCTGAGCGAGCAACATCATAACAAGGACTCGCAAGCTTGGTACCCTGACAAAACTGGTACCTCGGCCATCTGGGTTCGAGACAGCGCCCGCCTTCAGGTGCAGGGCCATGGACGCGGGGATGGTTTTGTGTGGGTGCGGTGTTCAGGGATAACATATTTCAGTGTTTATCTGACGCCTAACGAGGCAATGCGATCTTTTCGAACCAAACTCGATGCCCTGGAGGACGCTGTCTCGAACACAGAGGGCCACATGCTGGTCGGGGGAGACTTCAACGCTAGAGCCATCGAATGGGGTATGCCACAAGGGGAAAGCAAATCCTGGACATGGCGGCCAGAACAGCGCTTTTTGTCCTAAATACTGGTAACACCCCTACTTTCCGCCGCTGGGGTTGCGTAGGAACCATACCCGATGTTACACTCGCTTCGGAGTCCCTGGTACCTGAAGTACACAACTGGCGAGTACTAGAGGACTACTCGGCTAGTGATCACCAGTATATAGCTGTTGAGATTCACGTCGGTGCCACTCTGCGTGCATATGCCCAAACTTCAATCCTCGGATGGAGGACTGGGAGGATGGACGTCGAGAAGTTCACTGACGCGCTTACGGCAGGCGCACCGTTGCGGGAGCTCTGCCAGGGAGTGGAGGGCCTACAGCCAAGGACTTGGTGAACTCAACTATGAGTACCATCATAGCTGCTTGCGAGTCTTCCATGCCCCGCCGGAGACCCCGACATGGTAAGCCTCCAGTATACTGGTGGTCAAACGAGATCGCCGAACAAAGAAGCGAGTGTCACAAACTTCGGCGAGAGGCCCACACACTAGGCTCGCAGCATACAGGTCCGGCAGGAAATATCTTCGCAGGCTTATTAAAAAGAGCAAGGCCCGATGCTGGCAAGACCTCGTGGATGATGTAAATAGGGATCCGTGGGGCCTTGGCTACAAGCTGGTCATGGGGAAACTTGGTGCCCTACGGAAGCCTTGCACACATGACGCGGAAAAAATGGACGCGATAGTGCGGGGACTCTTCCCCGCTCACCCCGTCCGTGTTGACGCTGTCCGTGGTGAAACAGCGGTCGAGTGCCCACTCTTCACACAGCTGGAACTGGAGGAGGCAGTCCTCTCCCTGAAAGCGAGGAAGGCTCCAGGTCCAGATGATGTTCCAGCTGAGGTTTTGCAGCTCGTCTATCACCATTGTCCTGACTTGCTGCTCAGCACATTCAACGCTTGCCTACGGGATGGGGTTTTCCCGGTACGATGAAAGGTGGCGAGGCTCGTGCTGATCAGCAAGGGGAAGGGAAATCCCGAATCGCCGTCTGCATACCGCCCGTTATGCATGCTAGACACGGCTGGGAAAGTGCTAGAGAAACTCATCAAGGGAAGACTCACTGACACGATTCGTGCTGCTGGGGACCTATCTCCTCGGTAGTACGGCTTTAGAGCAGGACGTTCTACCATTGATGCGATTGCCGAGGTGGTGAACGCGGTCCAAAAGGCAGAGGCATATAGTCGCACCAAGCGACGGATCGTCCTGTTGGTGACACTCGACGTCAGGAATGCCTTCAACTCCGCTAGATGGGTGGATGTTCTGGGCACGCTGGAAAACTTTTGAGGAACTACCTAAAGGACCGAAGCCTGCTCTACGACACGACACAGGGCCAACGAAGGATGGAAATTACATCGGGTGTTGCCCAGGGATCTATCCTTGGTCCGAACCTGTGGAACGTGTCTTACGACGGGCTACTGAGACTTGAGATGCCAGATGAGTCGCGCTTGGTCAGCTATGCGGATGATGTTGCGGCTCTGGTCGCCGGACGCACCGTTGAACAAGCGCAACTTAGGCTAGGTATGCTAATGCGCCGAGTGAGGGACTGGATGACTGCTCGCGGGCTCAGTTTAGCACTGGAGAAAACCGAAGTGGTCATCTTGACAAAAAAGAGAATCCCTAGAGTAAGGATGATCAGTATTGGAGATATACAGATCGAATCGAAGCCAGCGGTGAAGTACCTGGGGCTACTGATCGACTCGAAGATGAGTTTCTCTGAGCAAATCAGGGCAACGGTTGAGAAGGCTGCTTCGGGAATATCGGCCCTGAGTCGACTTATGGCCAACGTAGGGGGACCCAGCCCATCAAGAAGACGCCTGTTGATGAGTGCTGTAGGGTCAGTGCTACTGTACGGAGCAGAGGTATGGGGCGGCGCTCTCAGCAATGAGGTATACCGAAAACGATTGGCATAGGTACAGAGAAGAGGAGCACTGAGAATTGCATCTTCGTATCCAACAGTCTCCGACTCGGCGGTGAGAGTGATTGCAGGCGTGATACCTGTCGCCCTCCTTGCTAGAGAGCGCCGCGCTATTTACCTGCACCGAAACGAGGATGCGAGGGAGATGGTTGTCCGCGAGGAGAGACAACGCTCGCTCAACGATTGGCAGCAGTCTTGGAGGAATTGCACGAAGGGAAGGTGGACTGCGTGCCTCATCCCGGATGTGAGACCGTGGCTAAATCGAAGGCATGGTGAGACTGACTTCTATCAGCTTTTGAGTGGGCACGGGTGTTTTCAGTCTTACCTGCACAAGATCGGCAAGTCACGGTCTCCCGATTGTCGGTTTTGCCCAGGAGAGGAGGACAATGCCTGTCACACATTTTTTGCGTGTACCAAATGGGCCAGGCTGCGAAGGAAACTCTACAGGGAGACGGGAGAGCTCACCCCGGATAATATAGTTGCGGTGATGCTCGAATCGGTTGACAAATGGAACCAGGTGGCACATTATGCTCGGGCAGTCCTAAAATATAAACGGGACTCACAGCAGCCGGAGGCACTGGGGCTGGGGGATCGCTCTTCTGGCAATTCCTCTTCCCCCCTCCCCTCCCGCTAGGAAAGGGACTCCCCAGCTTGAAGGCGCCCCACGGCGTAACAAAACGAGACCTGGCCCGAAGTAATGTGTCAAACGGTTCTAGGCTAGGTTCTCAGATTGACAGGGGAGGTGTTTAGTGGGTAGTCCAAAGGTATCCTCCATGGGAGTCCCACACTGCCAGACTCGGCGGGCATAAATGCCTTCACCTCCCTACCACAAAAAAAGGGCACCGTTTCGATTTCTGGAGGAAAATGTAAAACTTACAAAAAATACTATTATTAACAGAATTGAGTGAATTTCGATTTCTAAGTTTTTTGTTGCCCTTGTACCCATAAAGACCTACCTTTGCGATTTGGTTCAGATTTTCAGCTTAAAACTATCCAATCGTGAGGTGAGGGGACACAAATATTGTTCATACATTTTGCCACTCCCTGCACCCCCTGATGTATAAAATGACTCTTTTTCATATTCTGAAAATGCTAAAACCTTTCATTTGATACCCTACCTGACTCAGAATAGATTGGACTCATGGAAACGAACTCGCATTGGATTTTGGAATGTCAGATCACTCAATTACCCTAGCGCTGATAAGGAGCTTAAACAACAGGCTAGTCAATATAAATTTAAAATACTGGCAATCCAGGTAACGAAATGGACTGGAAATAATATTCAAGACATGAGATCGAATACAACATTCAAAAGTGGGAAGCCTACTAGAAAACGAGTATTCGGAGTGGCCTTACAGTGGATAGGGAGTTCAAATGGCACGTTATCGATTTCAGGATAGTTAATGAACTGCTTTGTGCGATCCGTATGAAAGCGGAATTCTTCAAAATCTGGCTCATCTAGGTACACGCCCCGATCGAAAAAAAGGACGAAGAAGCCAAGGAAATGCTTTACAATCACCTGGAGAGACTAATCAATTCATTGCCCACAAGTAACACAAAAATAAGTCTGCGTGATTTCAGCAAAAAGGCTGCCAATGAGATATCTCATCGGGAGACAACTGGAGGATATAGACTCCACGATGAAGTAAATGACAATGGCCAGCACCTGATTGACTTTGCATGCAGTAAAAATCTAATCATAAGTTCGACTTGTTTTCCACATCGGTATCACCTAGGTATCACCGGATGGCAACACAAAAACAAGTTCGACAATGTTCTAATCCAACAACGATGGGCCTCGACCATACTTGACGTCCGTAGATACCGAGGAGCTGATCGTAACTCAGATCATTATTCGATCAAATAAACTTATCGATGTCACATGTCATCGGCGTATTCACCGAAGACTAGCCCGCTTCAAAAATTTAACATGGAAAGGCTCCAAACGCCGTCTGTAGCCAAAAATTTCATGGAGACTCTCGACAAACCGCTGGCTCCCATCTTATCAGACGCATCGCTAAAAAAAAGTAGCAAGCTTTGGATGAAAGTAAAAGCTGCAATGAAGACCGAGGCAGAACAGACGATCAGACAACTGCCCGGCGCAAATAATGATTGATTCGATTGTTAGGACTATTACGGAGGCCTAATCAACCTGGGGCGAGTTCCGCTGGACGTAGCACCAAAATACCCACTTGTATTTATTTGGTGCGTCCGCGTATCCACTCATTGCTCTGGAATACCTGTGGAATACCTGTAAGCTACACTCAACTCCACTTCATAACTTTCCCAATGAAACACACGTTTCCTCCATCAAATACGTTTATTTAACTAACAACTACAATTTCTAATTTGAACGTTTTTACGGCGCTGTTCTGCCTTGAAATCCGGCTCCAATGATTTGGTTTCTGCTCAAAATGCCTCCCGCTTCGCTTTGGTAACCGCAAGACGTGCCAATCGGCGCAGATCACTGCCCTTGCGGCGGAACTCGACAATACGCCCACCTCTTGGCCGCTTTTCTTCCGGAGCGACGACCGTCGTATCGAGCGGCTTGGTTAAGCGTGTCCGGTACTCTTCGATCGTGATTGGCCTCGGACCCGTTCCGGGCGTCGCAGCAATTGCTTCCTCGACCGACGGACGGCGTTGCGTCATCATCACAGGCTGCAGGTGGTGGTTGTCCAGTCGCTGCCCTCGTATGTCAGTTGTGGCGGTTGCTGGTGGTGCGAGCTGGTAAATTCGTTGTGGATAGTGATTTGGCCCAATTGTTACGTCCGCACGATGCTAATGCGTGGTGCCGGTGGGTCTGCTGGCGATGCGTGTCGGTCGTGGTGGCTGCTGGCAGTGCGTGTCGGTCGTGGTGGCTGCTGGCAGTGCGAGCTGGTAAATTCGTTGAGGATGGCGATTTGGCGCGAATTGCTATGTCCTCGCGATCACTGGATCGGTTTCACGTTAATTTGCTCGTCCCTGGGCGAAACACCTTAGGGAAACTACTGCTCGGGCAAAGGCCTTGAGCAGGGCAATTAATGCTGTTTGGGTGATGAGCGTATGGGCTGCAAAATAGCTGGCTGATGTACGTAGGGCAATTGGTTGCCATTGTTGTTGTTGTTGTAGTTGTCCGTACGATCGCTGGATCGGAATCACGTCAATTTGCTCGTCCCTGGGTGAAATGCCTTAGGGAAACTGCTGCTCGGACAAAGGCCTTGAGCAGAGCAAGTAACGTTGTTTGGCTGATGGACGTATGGGCTGCAAAATAGCTGGCTGATGCGCGTCCGGCTACCTGGATTCTGGTTGGTACTCTCTTGAATTTGTCAACTTTTCTGATTTCGTTATTTTAGTTGCTAAGCTGCCGATCTCTTAAAATTGATAGCTGATAGTTGAAAAGGTAAACGAGAGGTATTTGCTTGTTTCAATTCGGTTTATTTCATGGCTCTCATATGTAGATTAACATTATTAATAATACATTCCTTTTGATTCCAATATTTTAATTTTTAGCTCAAACAATTATCCACAATTATTAATATGTCTTACATTTTGATTGTAAGCAATTATTTTCACTTTCATTTCCAAGTATTTTAATTTTCTGTTTGTTACAATGTAGTTGGTTGCTTTTCTTTATTAACTTCTTTCTTTACTTCATAATTGTTGTTTTTTTTTTTTGTTTTTTATATATTTATTAAATCTTAAGGAGATACAGGAATATTTTCATGTTTTGTTTTACATTTCCGCACTATTTTTTTGGGTTAAACATTTTCAAACGAGAATGTTTTATTTCTTTACTCTACTTACATAATTTTTTTTTAAGTCTACTAAATTTTTTCTTACGCATTTGTTAAGGTTTTCTATGATTTTGATTTTGAAAGAAGAAATCCTTCATTTGTATGATTTTTCTTCATAATTAAATTTCCAGACTATAACGAAAAGCTTGCTAAATAAGCTTTTAGTTATGTACTTTGCAATTAATATGTTAATATACATATTAGTAGGGAATGAATTTGTCTTGATTCTGATTGGTATATTTTCAGTTCGTATTTCATTGGGAGTAGTTTTGTTAATCTGTACATAGGGAATTAGGGTTTGGTTAGTCGAAACGTTGATCAATATTTCCACGATCGCCCGCAGTTGTTCGTATTCGTGGGCCAATAAGCTTGGAGCCGAATGAAAGCTTTCTATCAAGATAGGTATTGGATTGAGTAGCTCGTGATTGTTCGATAATTACAGAACTTTTGTGTGATTATTGTCTGGAGTTCACTTTCATTCAGTTTTATGAGACAGCTGCGTTACGCGATTATAGATAGACCAGTATGAGCGAAAATAGATGGACAATTTACGAGCATTTTTTTTCTTAACTTTTATTTATTTTAAGCTGTTTGAATTGCCATAAGGGATAGTTTTAAAGATGATGAGGGTGTACAACCTTGCCTTTGAAGCTTGTTTTATGTTTCTTTAAGTATTTTAAATTGATTGAAACGAACGAAATGTAATATATAATTGGAGTCTTGTTGGTGGGGTTGGTGGCTTTTTTGGACTACTGGGTTAGCTTCTGTTACTGCTGGCTGCCCATTGAGATTAAGAGTAACATGGGAAGTAAGAGGTTTTTCTGTTTTGCTATCTTCTGAATGCGGGTTGAGTGCTTTCGATGGTTTACGACATCGATACAATACAATTCGAATAATCAGATATGCTCCAATACCTAGAATAAGGAGTGCTACAACAGAAGTAGAGAGTTGGGCTAGTTGGATGTGGTTTTGGCTAGTTTCCTTGATTTTGATCTGATCTAGCTTGGAATAGATTTCTGTTAGGGAATGAATATTACTTTGGAAGATTTTATCTTCGACCGTATGTGGGGCTAAAGGTAATGATGCATTAGCATGTCTAACTGCAAGAGCTGAGAGGTCAAGGTTAAATAGGTTAGTATCGAATTCCGGGAAAAAAGGTGGATGTTGCATTACGAAATCTTGAGAACTTTCTGTTTGGTGCGGGATCAGAAGTTCATTTATTTGCAGGCTACAAGGCTGAGTAACGGCCAGGACCCCCTGACCGCTAAGAATATGCGTAGTTACGTTGTTTTCACATTGCACGTGGATGGGTGTGATAGTTAGGGGAAAATAGAGCCAACTTATTTAATTTCATGACGGCATTACGTGGAGATATATTTATACGAAGAGGTAGGGAAATTTTCCTGTGATATGAGTTATGAAGGAGTTTGATAATTTCATTTTCAGAAGGTGGAGAGCGAATTATTGGGGCATTCAATGGCATTACATACAAATCTCGGGGGGTGTCTGATTTTTTAAGACTTCGAGCATTTACCGAGGTGAATAAAAGGAACTGCTGTGTAGGAAGATGACTTGCAATGTATGTAATATTGACATCAGGAACCAAAACATATGTTTTGTTTGTACGAATTGGAAAAGTATGAATTTGTTGTAGCTGCATCTTTGGTAGTTGAAATAAAGGTAATCCTATGACTATGACAAGTTTATCCTTCATTCGATAATGTTGCAAGTTAGCTGACTAAAGTATAACTTGCTCACAAAAATTAGGGCAAACCTTTCCAGCCTTAGTATAAACTTCTTGTAGCTTTTTCGTGGATATTAGGAGGGGGTGTATTCTATTATTGTTAGTCGAGACTATAATGTCAATAAGTGTTCGTTGCCTAGACTCTATTTCTATTATTTGAGCAAGCAGAATTGTAATCATCTGCGTTTTCCGTTCATTTACCAATAAAACATTAGTAACATTTTCGATATCCCTGATTTGCATAGCCAATTATTGTTGTCTGTCCATCACATGGGCTAAAGGCCTATGAAGCTCTTCCAAAGAGGTTTTAACTACACTAATTCTATGTTTTTCTAGTTCAACTAGTTGTTCTTCATTTTTTTTCCACATATTGCAGTTTACTATGTACCTCATTTTCGTTCTCATTGTCCATTGTGCCAAATAGATAGTGCATAGTACGACCAACCCCATCGAATAACGACCGTTTAGATTTTCGGGGCATCCATGATTCGTAAAGTGTACTAGAGCGGTACTACAAATTCTCCACTAAAATGTGTATGTGCCTGTCCTGATCTTTGCACTCTGTGTTGTTGAAGGAACAAAGTTGCTGCATCAGATGCTCTGCCCGTTCAGCAAGCGATATTTGAGTTTTTATCTCTCCCAAGTCCAACTCCATCACGATGCTCCAAGAGCTATGATAGCACAAAAGGTCCCCTCTGGTTTCCAACAGAACCCCTGTATTATTTATTGGTGTGATCGTGAACGGAAGTGCTTCGATTCGTGTTTTCAAAATTGCACAAAGTTAAAAGGGTAACAATCCAAAAGCCACCCATTGCTGTTTGATAAAGAAAAAGGAAAATAAGAAAGAAATGATAAAATTGAAGGCGCTAACTTATTTATGAAAAAGTTTTAATCTATTGTTCTGTATGTTGATGTGTTTTTCCCCATCGCAATCGTGGTGTTGACCGGTGAAGTAATTTTCTTAACGATATACGGGCCTTTCCATACCTGTACTAACTTGTGTTTCCTATTTTCATTTCTGAGCAATACCTTATCCCCTACATGAAAAGTTATTGGCCTAGCTTTTTGGACGTAGTTTGCTTTAGATTTGGTTTTACTGGAAAGTAAGTTTTTACGAGCTATTTCAAACATTTTTTGGAGCTTAAATTTTAGAACATAGAAGTAATTCTCGTGGTTATATAAGGAAACAGGGTCCTTTTTAAGGTTAGACGGAATATCTGCTGTAAAACCAAATAAATAATCCATTGGGGTTAGTTTAGAACTATCGTGTTCACTGTTATTATAGACGAATGCAGCAGTCCTCAAGAACTGATCCCAAACTTGCGGATTCTCATCCACGGTGGTCCTTAAATACTCAACCAAAAGTTAATGAGCTCTTTCTAAGCCCCCATTGGACTCAGGATGATAAGCAGTTGTCTGTAACTTCTTAATATGTAGTAGCTTACACAATTGCTTAAACAAATGACCCACAAAATTCGTCCCCTGGTCCGTAACGACCTGTTTTGGGATTCTGTATCTTGTTATTATTTCCTCAAAAAAAAATTAAGCTACTGTTTTAGCCTCTGCATTTGGCATTGCATACCAGTCAACAAATTTTGTCAGATTGTCTTGAAAAGTGAATGTATTTATTTCCTGCTGAGGACTCAACTAAAGGGCCTACGATGTCAAGGTATACTTTATCGAATGGTTTATCAGCTATGTTTGACAGTTTTTACACTTTTTTATGTAAGACTTTATATCCCTTAACATGTGTTTCCATCGAAAAACCCTTCTAAGTTTCCGGTATGTCTTCGAAACTCCCTGGTAACCCCCAAAAGGAGAGTCATGAAATTCATGGAGTGTGGCCTCAATCTCATCGGGGGTATGTAACATGGTGTACCTATTCATTTCTGAGGTTACCCCCTGAGTCTCTTGAGGTTGACTGGATTCCTTGGGCAACTCATTACTCGTAGTACTTAATGTGTCAGGGTGGATCACTGGGTCGGGTTGCTCTTGTCCCGGGGGTTTCCCGAAAGTTGGTTCAGATATGCCCTAGTGCACTCTTGCCTGTTTCTGCTGAGATTATGTAGTAATATTACACTGATGTACCGTATCTTCAACTACAGGCTCCTAACAAGGATTCTGCTGAGAGCATCAGCGTTTGTATTATATTTGCCGGGCTTATATTCTATACTGTAGTCGTACTCTGACCTGAAACCTGATCAGGCGTGTGGTAGGGTCCTTAACGCTGAAGATTCCTTTCAAAGGTTTGTGATCAGTGTATACCGTAAACTTACGGCCTAGCAGGTAACAGCGAAAATTTTTGGCTGCCCAGACTAAAGCTTTTCGATAGTAGAGTAACTTTGTTCTGCTTTGTTTAATGTCCGACTGGCATAAGCTATTGGCTTGTCTTTTCCTATTTTCCCTTGAGATAAAACTGCACCCAGAGCTTCATTGCTGGCGTCAGTGGTAAGATTGAAAGGTTCATTAAAATTGGGGTAGGCTAGTAGAGGTGGTTCCACCAACGCAGTCTTAAGAAGTTGAAATGCTTCTTGGCATTTGTCTATCCAATTATATTTAACACCCTTCCTGAGCAGGTTTGTTAGTGGTTTGGCCACTTTGGAGAAGTTAGGTATGAATTTGCGATAGTAGTTTACCAGGCCTAGAAAAGGCTGCAACCTTCTTACCGTGTTTGGCTGGGGAAATTCTTAGACACAGCTGGTTGGGCACCAGCTTGGGAGCAGATATGTCCCAGATAAACTACCTCAGCATGCAGGAATTGGCACTTTTCCAGTTGTAGCTTTAAACTATTCTGCCTTAGTCGGTAGAATATTCTCCTAAGTTTGTCAATGTGCTCGCGTAAGTTTTTCCCATAGACGACTATATCGTCTAAATAAACAAAACAATCAAAACCCTGAAGGCCTGTCAGGATGTAATTCATTAGTCACTGGAAAGTAGCAGGGGCCCCCTTTAATCCAAAAGGCATGCGTTTTAACTCATAATGACCATAGCTTATGCTAAAAGCCGTCTTAGATCGATCTTGGGGTTGAACGAGAGCCTGGTGGTAGCCACTGGCTAAATCTAATGTGCTAAAATAGCGTGAATGCTCCAGTTGATCCAAAATATCCTCGATGCGAGGCAGGGGGAAAGCGTCTCCAATAGTTTTGTCGTTTAGTTTCCTAAAGTCAACGACTACACGCCATTTCTTTTTTCCGTCGGCCCCTGCCTTTTTTGGTACCACCAACAGAGGAAAGTTCCTGGGGCTTTTGCTAGGCTGTACGATATCATTGCCCAGCATTTCTTTCACCTGTTTGTTAATGACTTCTTTTTGTGGAGGAGCTAACCTGTACATTTTTTGATTTATGGGGGCTTGATCGGCGATCAATGGTATTTCATGCTGGATAGCGTTTGTGTGGGTGAGTTTATCTCCTGATAAGAGGAATACATCGTTAATTCTTGACATTGTTGCGTAATAGCCATTTTTTCTTCAGGGTTCAGATACTTGTAGAACATTAATTCATTCTCCAGTCTAACATTTCTTTGAGTGCTGGTATATTCTGTTTTATTTGCCAGGGGTTGCTCAAGGCTGCAATAATCGAGTTCAGTTGGATTATAAATTAGTCCTAGTTGTTCCGTTTGGACCTGTGAATTACTATGGTTGGCTGTAGGGTAGCCTGCTTACTTTTCCTCTTCAGCTTTTAGCTCTTTGATAGTGTATTGGGTGGCCGCTTCTAGGGTAAGATCCACCTGTGTCAAGATAATAGGTATACTAGTAGTGTTAAGTACTCCGATTAATACTCGGGATGGGTTCAGTAGAGAATTAGCTATGAAAACTCCGTCACGAATTTCTTCCGAACAACAGATCATTCCCTGCGGCAATTTTAGGGACACTTCCACTATCTGCTGGGTACAGGGGCACAAGGTGACAGCCTTTTCCAAAGCAGCCATGTACCTCCCACCTTCCTTTTCTTAACTAGTCGAGCCTAACTTTTGGCTTTGTTGACCGTGAATGGGTGGCTTGAGCGTCACGCCTACTTGCTCCTTACTAAAGCCTAAGTCTGCTTTATTTGACGCTCCTTTAAAACTCTGCTCTAGATGGTTCCCATTCAAAGGGAGGGATAATGGGAGGTAAAACTCTCTGAGGTTGATTTCTGTGCGAGGAAATCTGAGAGTTTGAGTGGGGCCCTCCACGTTGCAGTTCTTAGCTAGAAAATCATTGCCTAACAATCCATCATCAGTGACTCCAGGTATTTCATCTACTACTTGAAAGTTACAGAAAAAAAGGAGTTGGGAGGCTAAAATTCCCTACTATAAGCTCCAGAGTTCTCCCCGTCCAAACGGACACTGAAGTTCTACCTTTTGACGTGGATCTATGTTGCTTGGTTTGATAGCAGATTTTTTGACCAGACTTACTTCTGCGCCAGTGTCTATGGCCAATGTAGTTGTAGGTTTCATTCCTTTATCTAGGAGTAGAGGTGGCAGAAAACAGTTTAGTCCCGCCGAGATTAGTGCCAATTTAATTCTAATTAGAGTCGAGTCGGGGATTTTTGACTCGACTTTTTGGCATTTCCCGAGTTAGTACTTTCCCATTTCGTTTTTTGGTGGTAGTCCTCCACTTGATGGCCTTGGCGACCACATAAATCACAAATTACTGACGTGCAATACCCCTGGAGATTTTTTTTTTGTGGTAGGGAGGTGAAGGCATTTACGCCCGCCGAGTCTGGCAATGTGGGACTCCCATGGAGGATGCCCTTGGACTACCCACTAAACACCTCCCCTGTCAATCTGAGAACCTAGCCTGGAACCGTTTGACACATTACTTCGGGCCAGGTCTCGTTTTGTTATGCCGTGGGGCGCCTTCAAGCTGGGGAGTCCCTTTCCTAGTGGGAGGGAAGAGGGGAAGAGAAAATGCCAGAAGGGCGATCCCCCAGCCCCAGTGCCTCCAGCTGCTGTGAGTCCCTTTTATCTTTTAGGACTGCCCGAGCATAATGTGCCACCTGGTTCCATTTGTCAACCGATTCGAGCATCACCGCAACTATATTATCCGGGGTGAGCTCTCCCGTCTCCCTGTAGAGTTCCCTTCGCAGCCTGGCCCATTTGGTACACGAAAAAATGGTTGACAGGCATTGTCCTCCTCTCCTGGGCAAAACCGACAATCGGTAGACCGTGACTTACCGATCTTGTGCAGGTAAGACTGAAAACACCCGTGCCCGCTCAGAAGCTGGGTCGGATAGAAGTCAGTCTCACCATTCCTTCGATTTCGCCATGGTCTCACATCCAGGATGAGGTGCGCAGTCCACCTTTCTTTCGTGCAATTCCTCCAAGACTGCTGCCAATCGTTGAGCGAGCGTTGTCTCTCTTCGCGGACAACCATCTCCCTCGCATCCTCGTTTCGGTGCAGGTAAATAGCGCGGCGCTCTCTAGCAAGGCGGGCGACAGGTATCACGCCTGCAATCACTCTCACCGCCGAGTCGGAGACTGTTGGAAACGAAGATGCAATTCTCAGTGCTCCTCTTCTCTGTACCTGTGCCAATCGTTTTCGGTATACCTCCTTGCTGAGAGCGTTGCCCCATACCTCTGCTCCATACAGTAGCACTGACCCTACAGCACTCATCAAGAGGCGTCTTCTTGATGGGCTGGGTCCCCCTACGTTGGCCATAAGTCGACTCAGGGCCAATATTCCCGAAGCAGCCTTCTCAGCCGTTGCCCTGATTTGCTCAGAGAAACTCATCTTCGAGTCGATCAGTAGCCCCAGGTACTTCACCGCTCGCTTCGATTCGACCTGTATATCTCCAGTACTGATCATCCTTACTCTAGGGATTCTCTTTTTTGTCAAGATGACCACTTCGGTTTTCTCCAGTGCTAAACTGAGCCCGCGAGCAGTCATCCAATCCCTCACTCGGCATACCTAGCCTAAGTTGCGCTTGTTCAACGGTGCGTCCGGCGACCAGAGCCGCAACATCATCCGCATAGCCGACCAAGCGTGACTCATCTAGCATCTCAAGTCTCAGTAGCCCGTCGTAAGACACGTTCCACAGGTCCGGACCAAGGATAGATCCCTGGGCAACACTCGATGTAATTTCCATCCTTCGTTGGCCCTGTGTCGTGTCGTAGAGCAGGCTTCGGTCCTTTAGGTAGTTCCTCAAAAGCCTCATTAGATATTCTGGAACTTGAAAAGAGTTTTCCAGCGTGTCCAGAATATCCACCCATCTAGCGGAGTTGAAGGCATTCCTGACGTCGAGTGTCACCAACAGGACGATCCGTCGCTTGGTGCGACTACATGCCTCTGCTTTTTGGACCGCGTTCACCACATCTGCAATCGCATCAATGGTAGAACGTCTTGCTCTAAAGCCGTACTGCTGAGGAGATAGGTCCCCAGCAGCACGAATCGCGTCAGTGAGTCTTCCCTTGATGAGTTTCTCTAGCACTTTCCCAGCCGTGTCAAGCATGCATAACGGGCGGTATGCAGACGGCGATTCGGGATTTCCCTTCCCCTTGCTGATCAGCACGAGCCTCGCCACCTTCCATCGTACCAGGAAAACCCCGTCCCGTAGGCAAGCGTTGAATGTGCTGAGCAGCAAGTCAGGACAATGGTGATAGACGAGCTGCAAAACCTCAGCTGGAACGCCATCTGGACCTGGAGCCTTCCTCGCTTTCAGGGAGAGGACTGCCTCCTCCAGTTCCAGCTGTGTGAAGAGTGGGCACTCGACCGCTGCTTCACCACGGACAGCGTCAACACGGACGGGGTGGGCGGGGAAGAGTCTCCGCACTATCGCGTCCATTTTTTCCGCGTCATGTGTGCAAGGCTTCCGTAGGGCACCAAGTTTCCCCATGACCAGCTTGTAGCCAAGGCCCCACGGATCCCTATTTACATCATCCACGAGGTCTTGCCAGCATCGGGCCTTGCTCTTGTTAATAAGCCTGCGAAGATATTTCCTGCCGGACCTGTATGCTGCTAATCTAGTGTCTGGGCCTCTCGCCGAAGTTTGTGACACTCGCTTCTTTGTTCGGCGATCTCGTTTGACCACCAGTATACTGGAGGCTTACCGTGTCGGGGTCTCCGACGGGGCATGGAAGACTCGCAAGCAGCTATGATGGTACTCATAGTTGAGTTCACCAAGTCCTTGGTTGTGGGCCCTCCACTCCCTGGCGGAGCTCCCAGCAATGGTGCGCCTGCCGTAAGCGCATCAGCAAACCTCTCAACGTCCATCCTCCCAGTCCTCCATCCGAGGATTGAAGTTTGGGCATATGCACGCAGAGTGGCACCGTCGTGAATCTCAACCGCTATATACTGGTGATCACTAGCCGAGTAGTCCTCTAGTACTCGCCAGTTGTGTACTCTAGGTACCAGGGACTCCGAAGCGAGTATCACATCGGGTATGGTTCCTACGCAACCCCATCGGCGGAAAGTAGGGGTGTTACCAGTATTTAGGACAAAAAGCGCTGTTCTGGCCGGCATGTCCAAGATTTGCTTTCCCCTTGGGTCGGATTGTGGCATACCCCATTCGATGGCTCTAGCGTTGAAGTCTCCCCCGACCAGCATGTGGCCCTCTGTGTTCGAGACAGCGTCCTCCAGGGCATCGAGTTTGGTTCGAAAGGATCGCATTGCCTCGTTAGGCGTCAGATAAACACTGAAATATGTTATCCCTGAACACCGCACCCACACAAAACCATCCCCGCGTCCATGGCCCTGCACCTGAAGGCGGGCGCTGTCTCGAACCCAGATGGCCGAGGTACTAGATTTGTCAGGGTACCACGCTTGCGAGTCCTTGTTATGATGTTGCTCGCTCAGCAACAGGAGGTCAGCTTTCTTATCCCTCGGAAACTGCTCAAGTAGGTCCTGGGCGTTTGTGCTTCGGTGCAAATTGACCTGCAGGATACGGATCATCTGAGTATCGATTTGGCTTTAGTGAGGGCCTCCTTGAAAACCCAGCATCTCCCTGTCCCCGGCTCATGTTTGAGGTCGCCGGGTGCTAGCTTAGCACCCTTGCAAAGAATGCATTTTGCCTCGTTCGTGCACTCCTTCCTTTTGTGCCCCGTTTCACCACATTTGTAGCACAGAGATCTCCTGTCGGGTCCCCTACAGCCATACGCGGTGTGTCCGTATTCGAAGCATCTGATGCAGCAGATAGGGATCGCTCTTCTCCGTATCCTGCAGATCACCCAACCTATCTTAATTTTGCCCTTCGCCAGGATTTGCTGGGCGTCTTTATCAGCTAGTTCGACAATAGCCATGCGTTGCCCCCTTGTGTTTTCACGTGTCAATCTTGCCTTGACTTCACTTAAGCTGGGGAACTCCCTCCTGATGGTGTCCTCTACTTCAGCTTTGTCCGTGACGCAGTCGAGGTCCCTGATTTCCAGGGTGGCCCTTGGATCGAGCGAGGCAACCGTTGCCGCATCTCCAAGAACCTTTTGAACCGCGTCACGGAATGCATCTTTGTTTGTGGCCTCTGGCCCGAATTCCACCAGCAGGCCACCGGTCCGGGTTGGTCGAACTGCTTTGATGGCAGTTTTGGTGTCGTCTGGCTTGACCGCTCCTTTAATTTCACGGAGGACATCTGCGTAGGTTCGGCCCTTAGTGGGTTTAATAAGCAGTGCCTCTCGCAAGGGTTTGCGCTGCTGTTCGCTTTTTGTTTTCTGCGGTATATCGGGGGGTTCTTTGTTCTTTTCGTGGTTGAGCTCTTTGTCTGCTTTTTCTAGGAGTAGTTTTTGGCCGCTTTTTTCGCTGCCTTGTTTCGCACCACATGAAACTCCTCGCCTGGAATGTCAACTTCGTTTATGGTCTCGTCCTTCCTCCTTTTCTCACGGTCGCCTTCAATTGGGCTACCGGCCATTCTTTTGCTGCTGCTAGGACCCACTGATGCCGCAAGGGAGAGCGTGTCTTTTTGGTGCTTTTCGGTTGCAAGCCACCTCCGCCTGTAGTGCGTTATGCGGTCAAGAAGCTCCTCCAGTTCAAGAATGCCATTCTTGACACTCTTGCCTATGTTTTTCTGCACTTCGCAGGCAGCCCTCAGTTGTTTGACGATATTCCCCGCTTTCCGAGTAAGCCGCTCCTCTTCGGCGCGGTCAAGGGCGATTGTGGTATTTGGCGCCACCTCTTGGGAGAGGCCCCCGTTTCCTAGCCCTTTTGCTTCTACCGCTTGGGTCGCGTTTAAAGTGGCGTCGGCCAACGGCAAAACTTCTCCCTCCCCCAGTCTTACACTGGCCTCTGTTGGTGTCGCAGCTTGATCCGGATTGTGTACGTCTTGCACTGGACGCTCCGGGGTGCGCGTAGTCCTTCTACTGCGCCCAAAGGCCGCAATGATGCCAGGTTGCACAACGCACTCTGCCTTCTTTCGTTCGTTAGTCCGTCTGTGTTCTGTCTCCGATGATACCCCTGGAGATTACGCTCTTGTTTAATTGTGGCTTGCTGGGCCCTGCAGTCTCTGAGATCGTGACCGTACTGCTTGCAGGTAGGACAAAAAGGGGCGTTTTTACGCTTTAAACACTCGGAGGATGTATGCTCAAGTTTACTTCAGAAGTTGCAAGTTATCTTGTGTTGTTTTTTGCGCTCTTGCACATGCGCTGGGATGCTTTCTTCGTTCTCATTCCGAGGCTGGAACGATGGTGCGAGGGGGTTGGGTGAAAAGGTGGTTTGACTCATTGGATAGCTGAAACTAAGTTCCTGGGGAGTCCATTGAACATGGGCAGCCCCTTGCTGCATTTTCTCCATGTCCAAATGTAGTGACTAGTGATTTTCAAAAATGTCCGTAAAGGACTGCAGCGATGGTCTGCTGCCTTGGCAGAAGAAGATGACAATATCTGCCGAGAATGCCCTCGTCTGGAGACGCGTGAATGCGCTGGCAGGCTAGCATTGCGGTGTCGTGGGGCGGGTTCATTTCCCCAGCACGAGGACCCACTACAAAAATATTTCGCATTAACGAATTGGACTGCTGGAAATCGAGAGGCGACCGAAGTCGCAAAAAGTGTAGATAACTACACAGAGGGAATTAGAGCTTGTCATAAGGACAAGGGGAACCTGAAAAGAAAGGCGAACTTGGGGTGACCTCGTCATTACCCGACGAAGTTCATGGCCCACAAATGAAAGAGGGGCAAACGGGTGGAGGTGGAGCCCCTTCGTACCCACCCAACCGGAATAAATCCATAGATATCTTGTTGAAGTGGCCAGGTATTCCTCTTCTGAGTGGAAAACTCATACAACTTGAATTGCATGAACTTTCCCATCAGAAGGAGAGTACCCCGGTGACCAATTTATGCCATAGAATTACACAATTTGATTGCATAACTCTATGCCATAAAGAGGCACTCTGCTTGGACCACTCAACCCACGACCTCACCTGAAACAGAAGAAGGATTAATAAGTACCCGGTGGCTGGCTCATGTTTTGAGGTGGAAGCCTGCCACCGTACCGGGTCCTATACCCGGTTAGAATTTGAAGAAAGGAAAGACCAAAAGATTTCAATTACGCATCATTATTATTCAAAAAAAAAAAAAACAAAAACATAATTTGCCGATATTTACGTTAACATTTATTGTTTATTTTCATGTACAATTAAATAATCGCGTCTTTCTCTCATGTATGATTTAGGTATTCAAAATAAATAAAAAAACAACCTCTAAATTTTCTGACCAATTCAACATGCAAATAAAAGATATATATACCAATATACCAAAAGGGTAACAAAAGACACTTACCCGCAGGGTTCTCCGAGCGCTCGATGACACATGCGGGGGGGTCCACTGAAATTTTCATTATTATTTTTAATCGTTATTTATAAATATTACATCGACACATTAAACACTATAAAAAAATTTTTGAGAGAGAGAGCGTCGAATTAGATCACTAATTTATTTTTATATCCTTCTCCGAAAGTGTTTCAATTGTATAAACAACAAAAAAATTTATGCGATTTTCCGATTCCAAAATATAAGCGCCAAAATTATCTTCTCTTTCAATTCAACACCATCATCCGTCGTTACAGCATTCTAACCTCCTTTCTCTCGGAGATGCACGTGGCTCTATTTTTGCACCCACACGGAACATAAATACTTCGAAATTCGAGTGTGGGAAAGACGGAAACTCATTATTCACTACACAAAGCCTTAATCATGAGTTCCTCAAATGTGAGCTTCTCCAATGGCAGTAAATACTGGCGTAGGTGAGGGTTCGTGACTCCACCTTTTAGGGATGTCATAGCGAAATCCTCCAATTGCTGACTTAAAACCTTTACTGCCTCCTTTCCATACTTGATGTTGGCTGCTTCCTGGCTACGCTTCAACAGTTGTCGCATTCGTGAGGTGTAGGCAGTAAGCGTTTCAGTAGGGAACTGCTTGGCTGTAGCTAGCCCGATAACTAACTCCTGATAAGTTTCCCGAGGTAGATAAAATCGGTTTAGAAGCTCTTCAGCAGCATCGAGTGTTGTGGGGCAGCTAGAGGAAATCAAATGGTAGGCTTCACCACGCAGCCTAGTTGGGAAAATTTGCATAAACGATGATTGCTCCAATTTGTTCAAACATTGCCAGACTTGTTTGCTGCATCCTAAAAAGGTTTGTAACTCGTAAACTATGGTAGAGCTTGGGGCTCCTAAGAACAAGGGAATCATTTGCCCCATTAGTTTGGCTACTTTTATGTAGTCTGCCATTTTGCTGGATGTCCCTCCTACCATGGAGTCGTTAGTGACAAATGATGTATCACCCAGTTTAAGAGAGATTTTCTAGTCTCTGGAAGTTATTAATTCGTCAACTGATGCAATAGACTGCCTCAGCTTGGTGCCTGGCTATGCGAGGTTTCTCTGAACTGTTTGATTTTTCTCTTAAAATCTTCTGTGTGCTGTCGGAATTTACTGATGAGCTCCAATTGTCGAGTTTGGATTTTCCCTAGGGTGTCAGTTAGGGTCTGATATGACGTCAGTTCTTGGGAATCTCGCAGAACCTGGGCTGTGGTTACTTGGTTAGTAGCCTCTGATGACTCGGACTTACTTCTTTGTGTTTAAAGTATTCTTTGGCTTCGCAAAATGACTCCGCTGGGTTTACTTGCAGGCGTAGAATGGTGAAAAATGTCCTCCGCGCTGAAGGGTTTGTCGGTCATAAGTTAATCCTGGAGTGTTAACACTTTCTTATTATTCGACCCGCGGGTATTTGTCGTTTTCACTGAATGTTTTTTTTGTGTTCAAAATGTTCACTTTCCGCTCGAAATTTTCCACTAAATTGTAAAGTTCACTTTCTGCTTGTTCACTTGTCTCGCTTAGTTTGAGGTTTATATCTGCGTGCCACTGTAAGTTAAATTTTTATTAGTATGTGAATCGGAGATAGCGTGATTTTACACTGGGTCAACTGAGGAGTGAAGTGTATTTGGCAAAAGAAAAACAAAAAAAAAATATTCCAGGCAATGGATGTTTCCAACCTTGTTCCCAGGTACAAAAAGTTTGGTTCAGATATCGGCTGATGTTCCCATCGATTAGAATCCTATACAGTCTCTGACCATAATCTCAGCAGAACTGGCTACGCCAATTTTGTTAGGACTATTACGGAGGCCTAATCAACCTGGGGCGAGTTCCGCTGGACGTAGCACCAAAATACCCACTTGTATTTATTTGGTGCGTACGCGTATCCACTCATTGCTCTGGAATACCTGTGGAATACCTGTAAGCTACACTCAACTCCACTTCATAACTTTCCCAATGAAACACACGTTTCCTCCATCAAATACGTTTATTTAACTAACAACTACAATTTCTAATTTGAACGTTTTTACGGCGCTGTTCTGCCTTGAAATCCGGCTCCAATGATTTGGTTTCTGCTCAAAATGCCTCCCGCTTCGCTTTGGTAACCGCAAGACGTGCCAATCGGCGCAGATCACTGCCCTTGCGGCGGAACTCGACAATACGCCCACCTCTTGGCCGCTTTTCTTCCGGAGCGACGACCGTCGTATCGAGCGGCTTGATTAAGCGTGTCCGGTACTCTTCGATCGTGATTGGCCTCGGACCCGTTCCGGGCGTCGCAGCAATTGCTTCCTCGACCGACGGACGGCGTTGCGTCATCATCACAGGCTGCAGGTGGTGGTTGTCCAGTCGCTGCCCTCGTATGTCAGTTGTGGCGGTTGCTGGTGGTGCGAGCTGGTAAATTCGTTGTGGATAGTGATTTGGCCCAATTGTTACGTCCGCACGATGCTAATGCATGGTGCCGGTGGGTCTGCTGGCGATGCGTGTCGGTCGTGGTGGCTGCTGGCAGTGCGTGTCGGTCGTGGTGGCTGCTGGCAGTGCGAGCTGGTAAATTCGTTGAGGATGGCGATTTGGCGCGAATTGCTATGTCCTCGCGATCACTGGATCGGTTTCACGTTAATTTGCTCGTCCCTGGGCGAAACACCTTAGGGAAACTACTGCTCGGGCAAAGGCCTTGAGCAGGGCAATTAATGCTGTTTGGGTGATGAGCGTATGGGCTGCAAAATAGCTGGCTGATGTACGTAGGGCAATTGGTTGCCATTGTTGTTGTTGTTGTAGTTGTCCGTACGATCGCTGGATCGGAATCACGTCAATTTGCTTGTCCCTGGGTGAAATGCCTTAGGGAAACTGCTGCTCGGACAAAGGCCTTGAGCAGAGCAAGTAACGTTGTTTGGCTGATGGACGTATGGGCTGCAAAATAGCTGGCTGATGCGCGTCCGGCTACCTGGATTCTGGTTGGTACTCTCTTGAATTTGTCAACTTTTCTGATTTCGTTATTTTAGTTGCTAAGCTGCCGATCTCTTAAAATTGATAGCTGATAGTTGAAAAGGTAAACGAGAGGTATTTGCTTGTTTCAATTCGGTTTATTTCATGGCTCTCATATGTAGATTAACATTATTAATAATACATTCCTTTTGATTCCAATATTTTAATTTTTAGCTCAAACAATTATCCACAATTATTAATATGTCTTACATTTTGATTGTAAGCAATTATTTTCACTTTCATTTCCAAGTATTTTAATTTTCTGTTTGTTACAATGTAGTTGGTTGCTTTTCTTTATTAACTTCTTTCTTTACTTCATAATTGTTGTTTTTTTTTTTTGTTTTTTATATATTTATTAAATCTTAAGGAGATACAGGAATATTTTCATGTTTTGTTTTACATTTCCGCACTATTTTTTTGGGTTAAACATTTTCAAACGAGAATGTTTTATTTCTTTACTCTACTTACATAATTTTTTTTTAAGTCTACTAAATTTTTTCTTACGCATTTGTTAAGGTTTTCTATGATTTTGATTTTGAAAGAAGAAATCCTTCATTTGTATGATTTTTCTTCATAATTAAATTTCCAGACTATAACGAAAAGCTTGCTAAATAAGCTTTTAGTTATGTACTTTGCAATTAATATGTTAATATACATATTAGTAGGGAATGAATTTGTCTTGATTCTGATTGGTATATTTTCAGTTCGTATTTCATTGGGAGTAGTTTTGTTAATCTGTACATAGGGAATTAGGGTTTGGTTAGTCGAAACGTTGATCAATATTTCCACGATCGCCCGCAGTTGTTCGTATTCGTGGGCCAATAAGCTTGGAGCCGAATGAAAGCTTTCTATCAAGATAGGTATTGGATTGAGTAGCTCGTGATTGTTCGATAATTACAGAACTTTTGTGTGATTATTGTCTGGAGTTCACTTTCATTCAGTTTTATGAGACAGCTGCGTTACGCGATTATAGATAGACCAGTATGAGCGAAAATAGATGGACAATTTACGAGCATTTTTTTTCTTAACTTTTATTTATTTTAAGCTGTTTGAATTGCCATAAGGGATAGTTTTAAAGATGATGAGGGTGTACAACCTTGCCTTTGAAGCTTGTTTTATGTTTCTTTAAGTATTTTAAATTGATTGAAACGAACGAAATGTAATATATAATTGGAGTCTTGTTGGTGGGGTTGGTGGCTTTTTTGGACTACTGGGTTAGCTTCTGTTACTGCTGGCTGCCCATTGAGATTAAGAGTAACATGGGAAGTAAGAGGTTTTTCTGTTTTGCTATCTTCTGAATGCGGGTTGAGTGCTTTCGATGGTTTACGACATCGATACAATACAATTCGAATAATCAGATATGCTCCAATACCTAGAATAAGGAGTGCTACAACAGAAGTAGAGAGTTGGGCTAGTTGGATGTGGTTTTGGCTAGTTTCCTTGATTTTGATCTGATCTAGCTTGGAATAGATTTCTGTTAGGGAATGAATATTACTTTGGAAGATTTTATCTTCGACCGTATGTGGGGCTAAAGGTAATGATGCATTAGCATGTCTAACTGCAAGAGCTGAGAGGTCAAGGTTAAATAGGTTAGTATCGAATTCCGGGAAAAAAGGTGGATGTTGCATTACGAAATCTTGAGAACTTTCTGTTTGGTGCGGGATCAGAAGTTCATTTATTTGCAGGCTACAAGGCTGAGTAACGGCCAGGACCCCCTGACCGCTAAGAATATGCGTAGTTACGTTGTTTTCACATTGCACGTGGATGGGTGTGATAGTTAGGGGAAAATAGAGCCAACTTATTTAATTTCATGACGGCATTACGTGGAGATATATTTATACGAAGAGGTAGGGAAATTTTCCTGTGATATGAGTTATGAAGGAGTTTGATAATTTCATTTTCAGAAGGTGGAGAGCGAATTATTGGGGCATTCAATGGCATTACATACAAATCTCGGGGGGTGTCTGATTTTTTAAGACTTCGAGCATTTACCGAGGTGAATAAAAGGAACTGCTGTGTAGGAAGATGACTTGCAATGTATGTAATATTGACATCAGGAACCAAAACATATGTTTTGTTTGTACGAATTGGAAAAGTATGAATTTGTTGTAGCTGCATCTTTGGTAGTTGAAATAAAGGTAATCCTATGACTATGACAAGTTTATCCTTCATTCGATAATGTTGCAAGTTAGCTGACTAAAGTATAACTTGCTCACAAAAATTAGGGCAAACCTTTCCAGCCTTAGTATAAACTTCTTGTAGCTTTTTCGTGGATATTAGGAGGGGGTGTATTCTATTATTGTTAGTCGAGACTATAATGTCAATAAGTGTTCGTTGCCTAGACTCTATTTCTATTATTTGAGCAAGCAGAATTGTAATCATCTGCGTTTTCCGTTCATTTACCAATAAAACATTAGTAACATTTTCGATATCCCTGATTTGCATAGCCAATTATTGTTGTCTGTCCATCACATGGGCTAAAGGCCTATGAAGCTCTTCCAAAGAGGTTTTAACTACACTAATTCTATGTTTTTCTAGTTCAACTAGTTGTTCTTCATTTTTTTTCCACATATTGCAGTTTACTATGTACCTCATTTTCGTTCTCATTGTCCATTGTGCCAAATAGATAGTGCATAGTACGACCAACCCCATCGAATAACGACCGTTTAGATTTTCGGGGCATCCATGATTCGTAAAGTGTACTAGAGCGGTACTACAAATTCTCCACTAAAATGTGTATGTGCCTGTCCTGATCTTTGCACTCTGTGTTGTTGAAGGAACAAAGTTGCTGCATCAGATGCTCTGCCCGTTCAGCAAGCGATATTTGAGTTTTTATCTCTCCCAAGTCCAACTCCATCACGATGCTCCAAGAGCTATGATAGCACAAAAGGTCCCCTCTAGTTTCCAACAGAACCCCTGTATTATTTATTGGTGTGATCGTGAACGGAAGTGCTTCGATTCGTGTTTTCAAAATTGCACAAAGTTAAAAGGGTAACAATCCAAAAGCCACCCATTGCTGTTTGATAAAGAAAAAGGAAAATAAGAAAGAAATGATAAAATTGAAGGCGCTAACTTATTTATGAAAAAGTTTTAATCTATTGTTCTGTATGTTGATGTGTTTTTCCCCATCGCAATCGTGGTGTTGACCGGTGAAGTAATTTTCTTAACGATATACGGGCCTTTCCATACCTGTACTAACTTGTGTTTCCTATTTTCATTTCTGAGCAATACCTTATCCCCTACATGAAAAGTTATTGGCCTAGCTTTTTGGACGTAGTTTGCTTTAGATTTGGTTTTACTGGAAAGTAAGTTTTTACGAGCTATTTCAAACATTTTTTGGAGCTTAAATTTTAGAACATAGAAGTAATTCTCGTGGTTATATAAGGAAACAGGGTCCTTTTTAAGGTTAGACGGAATATCTGCTGTAAAACCAAATAAATAATCCATTGGGGTTAGTTTAGAACTATCGTGTTCACTGTTATTATAGACGAATGCAGCAGTCCTCAAGAACTGATCCCAAACTTGCGGATTCTCATCCACGGTGGTCCTTAAATACTCAACCAAAAGTTAATGAGCTCTTTCTAAGCCCCCATTGGACTCAGGATGATAAGCAGTTGTCTGTAACTTCTTAATATGTAGTAGCTTACACAATTGCTTAAACAAATGACCCACAAAATTCGTCCCCTGGTCCGTAACGACCTGTTTTGGGATTCTGTATCTTGTTATTATTTCCTCAAAAAAAAATTAAGCTACTGTTTTAGCCTCTGCATTTGGCATTGCATACCAGTCAACAAATTTTGTCAGATTGTCTTGAAAAGTGAATGTATTTATTTCCTGCTGAGGACTCAACTAAAGGGCCTACGATGTCAAGGTATACTTTATCGAATGGTTTATCAGCTATGTCTGTAATCATCATCGGCATACGATACTGGGGACTGTTCTTCGTTGTTTGACAGTTTTTACACTTTTTTATGTAAGACTTTATATCCCTTAACATGTGTTTCCATCGAAAAACCCTTCTAAGTTTCCGGTATGTCTTTGATACTCCCTGGTAACCCCCAAAAGGAGAGTCATGAAATTCATGGAGTGTGGCCTCAATCTCATCGGGGGTATGTAACATGGTGTACCTATTCATTTCTGAGGTTACCCCCTGAGTCTCTTGAGGTTGACTGGATTCCTTGGGCAACTCATTACTCGTAGTACTTAATGTGTCAGGGTGGATCACTGGGTCGGGTTGCTCTTGTCCCGGGGGTTTCCCGAAAGTTGGTTCAGATATGCCCTAGTGCACTCTTGCCTGTTTCTGCTGAGATTATGTAGTAATATTACACTGATGTACCGTATCTTCAACTACAGGCTCCTAACAAGGATTCTGCTGAGAGCATCAGCGTTTGTATTATATTTGCCGGGCTTATATTCTATACTGTAGTCGTACTCTGACCTGAAACCTGATCAGGCGTGTGGTAGGGTCCTTATCGCTGAAGATTCCTTTCAAAGGTTTGTGATCAGTGTATACCGTAAACTTACGGCCTAGCAGGTAACAGCGAAAATTTTTGGCTGCCCAGACTAAAGCTTTTCGATAGTAGAGTAACTTTGTTCTGCTTTGTTTAATGTCCGACTGGCATAAGCTATTGGCTTGTCTTTTCCTATTTTCCCTTGAGATAAAACTGCACCCAGAGCTTCATTGCTGGCGTCAGTGGTAAGATTGAAAGGTTCATTAAAATTGGGGTAGGCTAGTAGAGGTGGTTCCACCAACGCAGTCTTAAGAAGTTGAAATGCTTCTTGGCATTTGTCTATCCAATTATATTTAACACCCTTCCTGAGCAGGTTTGTTAGTGGTTTGGCCACTTTGGAGAAGTTAGGTATGAATTTGCGATAGTAGTTTACCAGGCCTAGAAAAGGCTGCAACCTTCTTACCGTGTTTGGCTGGGGAAATTCTTAGACACAGCTGGTTGGGCACCAGCTTGGGAGCAGATATGTCCCAGATAAACTACCTCAGCATGCAGGAATTGGCACTTTTCCAGTTGTAGCTTTAAACTATTCTGCCTTAGTCGGTAGAATATTCTCCTAAGTTTGTCAATGTGCTCGCGTAAGTTTTTCCCATAGACGACTATATCGTCTAAATAAACAAAACAATCAAAACCCTGAAGGCCTGTCAGGATGTAATTCATTAGTCACTGGAAAGTAGCAGGGGCCCCCTTTAATCCAAAAGGCATGCGTTTTAACTCATAATGACCATAGCTTATGCTAAAAGCCGTCTTAGATCGATCTTGGGGTTGAACGAGAGCCTGGTGGTAGCCACTGGCTAAATCTAATGTGCTAAAATAGCGTGAATGCTCCAGTTGATCCAAAATATCCTCGATGCGAGGCAGGGGGAAAGCGTCTCCAATAGTTTTGTCGTTTAGTTTCCTAAAGTCAACGACTACACGCCATTTCTTTTTTCCGTCGGCCCCTGCCTTTTTTGGTACCACCAACAGAGGAAAGTTCCTGGGGCTTTTGCTAGGCTGTACGATATCATTGCCCAGCATTTCTTTCACCTGTTTGTTAATGACTTCTTTTTGTGGAGGAGCTAACCTGTACATTTTTTGATTTATGGGGGCTTGATCGGCGATCAATGGTATTTCATGCTGGATAGCGTTTGTGTGGGTGAGTTTATCTCCTGATAAGAGGAATACATCGTTAATTCTTGACATTGTTGCGTAATAGCCATTTTTTCTTCAGGGTTCAGATACTTGTAGAACATTAATTCATTCTCCAGTCTAACATTTCTTTGAGTGCTGGTATATTCTGTTTTATTTGCCAGGGGTTGCTCAAGGCTGCAATAATCGAGTTCAGTTGGATTATAAATTAGTCCTAGTTGTTCCGTTTGGACCTGTGAATTACTATGGTTGGCTGTAGGGTAGCCTGCTTACTTTTCCTCTTCAGCTTTTAGCTCTTTGATAGTGTATTGGGTGGCCGCTTCTAGGGTAAGATCCACCTGTGTCAAGATAATAGGTATACTAGTAGTGTTAAGTACTCCGATTAATACTCGGGATGGGTTCAGTAGAGAATTAGCTATGAAAACTCCGTCACGAATTTCTTCCGAACAACAGATCATTCCCTGCGGCAATTTTAGGGACACTTCCACTATCTGCTGGGTACAGGGGCACAAGGTGACAGCCTTTTCCAAAGCAGCCATGTACCTCCCACCTTCCTTTTCTTAACTAGTCGAGCCTAACTTTTGGCTTTGTTGACCGTGAATGGGTGGCTTGAGCATCACGCCTACTTGCTCCTTACTAAAGCCTAAGTCTGCTTTATTTGACGCTCCTTTAAAACTCTGCTCTAGATGGTTCCCATTCAAAGGGAGGGATAATGGGAGGTAAAACTCTCTGAGGTTGATTTCTGTGCGAGGAAATCTGAGAGTTTGAGTGGGGCCCTCCACGTTGCAGTTCTTAGCTAGAAAATCATTGCCTAACAATCCATCATCAGTGACTCCAGGTATTTCATCTACTACTTGAAAGTTACAGAAAAAAAGGAGTTGGGAGGCTAAAATTCCCTACTATAAGCTCCAGAGTTCTCCCCGTCCAAACGGACACTGAAGTTCTACCTTTTGACGTGGATCTATGTTGCTTGGTTTGATAGCAGATTTTTTGACCAGACTTACTTCTGCGCCAGTGTCTATGGCCAATGTAGTTGTAGGTTTCATTCCTTTATCTAGGAGTAGAGGTGGCAGAAAACAGTTTAGTCCCGCCGAGATTAGTGCCAATTTAATTCTAATTAGAGTCGAGTCGGGGATTTTTGACTCGACTTTTTGGCATTTCCCGAGTTAGTACTTTCCCATTTCGTTTTTTGGTGGTAGTCCTCCACTTGATGGCCTTGGCGACCACATAAATCACAAATTACTGACGTGCAATACCCCTGGAGATTTTTTTTTTGTGGTAGGGAGGTGAAGGCATTTACGCCCGCCGAGTCTGGCAATGTGGGACTCCCATGGAGGATGCCCTTGGACTACCCACTAAACACCTCCCCTGTCAATCTGAGAACCTAGCCTGGAACCGTTTGACACATTACTTCGGGCCAGGTCTCGTTTTGTTATGCCGTGGGGCGCCTTCAAGCTGGGGAGTCCCTTTCCTAGTGGGAGGGAAGAGGGGAAGAGAAAATGCCAGAAGGGCGATCACCCAGCCCCAGTGCCTCCAGCTGCTGTGAGTCCCTTTTATCTTTTAGGACTGCCCGAGCATAATGTGCCACCTGGTTCCATTTGTCAACCGATTCGAGCATCACCGCAACTATATTATCCGGGGTGAGCTCTCCCGTCTCCCTGTAGAGTTCCCTTCGCAGCCTGGCCCATTTGGTACACGAAAAAATGGTTGACAGGCATTGTCCTCCTCTCCTGGGCAAAACCGACAATCGGTAGACCGTGACTTACCGATCTTGTGCAGGTAAGACTGAAAACACCCGTGCCCGCTCAGAAGCTGGGTCGGATAGAAGTCAGTCTCACCATTCCTTCGATTTCGCCATGGTCTCACATCCAGGATGAGGTGCGCAGTCCACCTTCCCTTCGTGCAATTCCTCCAAGACTGCTGCCAATCGTTGAGCGAGCGTTGTCTCTCTTCGCGGACAACCATCTCCCTCGCATCCTCGTTTCGGTGCAGGTAAATAGCGCGGCGCTCTCTAGCAAGGCGGGCGACAGGTATCACGCCTGCAATCACTCTCACCGCCGAGTCGGAGACTGTTGGAAACGAAGATGCAATTCTCAGTGCTCCTCTTCTCTGTACCTGTGCCAATCGTTTTCGGTATACCTCCTTGCTGAGAGCGTTGCCCCATACCTCTGCTCCATACAGTAGCACTGACCCTACAGCACTCATCAAGAGGCGTCTTCTTGATGGGCTGGGTCCCCCTACGTTGGCCATAAGTCGACTCAGGGCCAATATTCCCGAAGCAGCCTTCTCAGCCGTTGCCCTGATTTGCTCAGAGAAACTCATCTTCGAGTCGATCAGTAGCCCCAGGTACTTCACCGCTCGCTTCGATTCGACCTGTATATCTCCAGTACTGATCATCCTTACTCTAGGGATTCTCTTTTTTGTCAAGATGACCACTTCGATTTTCTCCAGTGCTAAACTGAGCCCGCGAGCAGTCATCCAATCCCTCACTCGGCATACCTAGCCTAAGTTGCGCTTGTTCAACGGTGCGTCCGGCGACCAGAGCCGCAACATCATCCGCATAGCCGACCAAGCGTGACTCATCTGGCATCTCAAGTCTCAGTAGCCCGTCGTAAGACACGTTCCACAGGTCCGGACCAAGGATAGATCCCTGGGCAACACTCGATGTAATTTCCATCCTTCGTTGGCCCTGTGTCGTGTCGTAGAGCAGGCTTCGGTCCTTTAGGTAGTTCCTCAAAAGCCTCATTAGATATTCTGGAACTTGAAAAGAGTTTTCCAGCGTGTCCAGAATATCCACCCATCTAGCGGAGTTGAAGGCATTCCTGACGTCGAGTGTCACCAACAGGACGATCCGTCGCTTGGTGCGACTACATGCCTCTGCTTTTTGGACCGCGTTCACCACCTCTGCAATCGCATCAATGGTAGAACGTCTTGCTCTAAAGCCGTACTGCTGAGGAGATAGGTCCCCAGCAGCACGAATCGCGTCAGTGAGTCTTCCCTTGATGAGTTTCTCTAGCACTTTCCCAGCCGTGTCTAGCATGCATAACGGGCGGTATGCAGACGGCGATTCGGGATTTCCCTTCCCCTTGCTGATCAGCACGAGCCTCGCCACCTTCCATCGTACCAGGAAAACCCCGTCCCGTAGGCAAGCGTTGAATGTGCTGAGCAGCAAGTCAGGACAATGGTGATAGACGAGCTGCAAAACCTCAGCTGGAACGCCATCTGGACCTGGAGCCTTCCTCGCTTTCAGGGAGAGGACTGCCTCCTCCAGTTCCAGCTGTGTGAAGAGTGGGCACTCGACCGCTGCTTCACCACGGACAGCGTCAACACGGACGGGGTGGGCGGGGAAGAGTCTCCGCACTATCGCGTCCATTTTTTCCGCGTCATGTGTGCAAGGCTTCCGTAGGGCACCAAGTTTCCCCATGACCAGCTTGTAGCCAAGGCCCCACGGATCCCTATTTACATCATCCACGAGGTCTTGCCAGCATCGGGCCTTGCTCTTGTTAATAAGCCTGCGAAGATATTTCCTGCCGGACCTGTATGCTGCTAATCTAGTGTCTGGGCCTCTCGCCGAAGTTTGTGACACTCGCTTCTTTGTTCGGCGATCTCGTTTGACCACCAGTATACTGGAGGCTTACCGTGTCGGGGTCTCCGACGGGGCATGGAAGACTCGCAAGCAGCTATGATGGTACTCATAGTTGAGTTCACCAAGTCCTTGGTTGTGGGCCCTCCACTCCCTGGCGGAGCTCCCAGCAATGGTGCGCCTGCCGTAAGCGCGTCAGCAAACCTCTCAACGTCCATCCTCCCAGTCCTCCATCCGAGGATTGAAGTTTGGGCATATGCACGCAGAGTGGCACCGTCGTGAATCTCAACCGCTATATACTGGTGATCACTAGCCGAGTAGTCCTCTAGTACTCGCCAGTTGTGTACTCTAGGTACCAGGGACTCCGAAGCGAGTATCACATCGGGTATGGTTCCTACGCAACCCCATCGGCGGAAAGTAGGGGTGTTACCAGTATTTAGGACAAAAAGCGCTGTTCTGGCCGGCATGTCCAAGATTTGCTTTCCCCTTGGGTCGGATTGTGGCATACCCCATTCGATGGCTCTAGCGTTGAAGTCTCCCCCGACCAGCATGTGGCCCTCTGTGTTCGAGACAGCGTCCTCCAGGGCATCGAGTTTGGTTCGAAAGGATCGCATTGCCTCGTTAGGCGTCAGATAAACACTGAAATATGTTATCCCTGAACACCGCACCCACACAAAACCATCCCCGCGTCCATGGTCCTGCACCTGAAGGCGGGCGCTGTCTCGAACCCAGATGGCCGAGGTACTAGATTTGTCAGGGTACCACGCTTGCGAGTCCTTGTTATGATGTTGCTCGCTCAGCAACAGGAGGTCAGCTTTCTTATCCCTCGGAAACTGCTCAAGTAGGTCCTGGGCGTTTGTGCTTCGGTGCAAATTGACCTGCAGGATACGGATCATCTGAGTATCGATTTGGCTTTAGTGAGGGCCTCCTTGAAAACCCAGCATCTCCCTGTCCCCGGCTCATGTTTGAGGTCGCCGGGTGCTAGCTTAGCACCCTTGCAAAGAATGCATTTTGCCTCGTTCGTGCACTCCTTCCTTTTGTGCCCCGTTTCACCACATTTGTAGCACAGAGATCTCCTGTCGGGTCCCCTACAGCCATACGCGGTGTGTCCGTATTCGAAGCATCTGATGCAGCAGATAGGGATCGCTCTTCTCCGCATCCTGCAGATCACCCAACCTATCTTAATTTTGCCCTTCGCCAGGATTTGCTGGGCGTCTTTATCAGCTAGTTCGACAATAGCCATGCGTTGCCCCCTTGTGTTTTCACGTGTCAATCTTGCCTTGACTTCACTTAAGCTGGGGAACTCCCTCCTGATGGTGTCCTCTACTTCAGCTTTGTCCGTGACGCAGTCGAGGTCCCTGATTTCCAGGGTGGCCCTTGGATCGAGCGAGGCAACCGTTGCCGCATCTCCAAGAACCTTTTGAACCGCGTCACGGAATGCATCTTTGTTTGTGGCCTCTGGCCCGAATTCCACCAGCAGGCCACCGGTCCGGGTTGGTCGAACTGCTTTGATGGCAGTTTTGGTGTCGTCTGGCTTGACCGCTCCTTTAATTTCACGGAGGACATCTGCGTAGGTTCGGCCCTTAGTGGGTTTAATAAGCAGTGCCTCTCGCAAGGGTTTGCGCTGCTGTTCGCTTTTTGTTTTCTGCGGTATATCGGGGGGTTCTTTGTTCTTTTCGTGGTTGAGCTCTTTGTCTGCTTTTTCTAGGAGTAGTTTTTGGCCGCTTTTTTCGCTGCCTTGTTTCGCACCACATGAAACTCCTCGCCTGGAATGTCAACTTCGTTTATGGTCTCGTCCTTCCTCCTTTTCTCACGGTCGCCTTCAATTGGGCTACCGGCCATTCTTTTGCTGCTGCTAGGACCCACTGATGCCGCGAGGGAGAGCGTGTCTTTTTGGTGCTTTTCGGTTGCAAGCCACCTCCGCCTGTAGTGCGTTATGCGGTCAAGAAGCTCCTCCAGTTCAAGAATGCCATTCTTGACACTCTTGCCTATGTTTTTCTGCACTTCGCAGGCAGCCCTCAGTTGTTTGACGATATTCCCCGCTTTCCGAGTAAGCCGCTCCTCTTCGGCGCGGTCAAGGGCGATTGTGGTATTTGGCGCCACCTCTTGGGAGAGGCCCCCGTTTCCTAGCCCTTTTGCTTGTACCGCTTGGGTCGCGTTTAAAGTGGCGTCGGCCAACGGCAAAACTTCTCCCTCCCCCAGTCTTACACTGGCCTCTGTTGGTGTCGCAGCTTGATCCGGATTGTGTACGTCTTGCACTGGACGCTCCGGGGTGCGCGTAGTCCTTCTACTGCGCCCAAAGGCCGCAATGATGCCAGGTTGCACAACGCACTCTGCCTTCTTTCGTTCGTTAGTCCGTCTGTGTTCTGTCTCCGATGATACCCCTGGAGATTACGCTCTTGTTTAATTGTGGCTTGCTGGGCCCTGCAGTCTCTGAGATCGTGACCGTACTGCTTGCAGGTAGGACAAAAAGGGGCGTTTTTACGCTTTAAACACTCGGAGGATGTATGCTCAAGTTTACTTCAGAAGTTGCAAGTTATCTTGTGTTGTTTTTTGCGCTCTTGCACATGCGCTGGGATGCTTTCTTCGTTCTCATTCCGAGGCTGGAACGATGGTGCGAGGGGGTTGGGTGAAAAGGTGGTTTGACTCATTGGATAGCTGAAACTAAGTTCCTGGGGAGTCCATTGAACATGGGCAGCCCCTTGCTGCATTTTCTCCATGTCCAAATGTAGTGACTAGTGATTTTCAAAAATGTCCGTAAAGGACTGCAGCGATGGTCTGCTGCCTTGGCAGAAGAAGATGACAATATCTGCCGAGAATGCCCTCGTCTGGAGACGCGTGAATGCGCTGGCAGGCTAGCATTGCGGTGTCGTGGGGCGGGTTCATTTCCCCAGCACGAGGACCCACTACAAAAATATTTCGCATTAACGAATTGGACTGCTGGAAATCGAGAGGCGACCGAAGTCGCAAAAAGTGTAGATAACTACACAGAGGGAATTAGAGCTTGTCATAAGGACAAGGGGAACCTGAAAAGAAAGGCGAACTTGGGGTGACCTCGTCATTACCCGACGAAGTTCATGGCCCACAAATGAAAGAGGGGCAAACGGGTGGAGGTGGAGCCCCTTCGTACCCACCCAACCGGAATAAATCCATAGATATCTTGTTGAAGTGGCCAGGTATTCCTCTTCTGAGTGGAAAACTCATACAACTTGAATTGCATGAACTTTCCCATCAGAAGGGGAGTACCCCGGTGACCAATTTATGCCATAGAATTACACAATTTGATTGCATAACTCTATGCCATAAAGAGGCACTCTGCTTGGACCACTCAACCCACGACCTCACCTGAAACAGAAGAAGGATTAATAAGTACCCGGTGGCTGGCTCATGTTTTGAGGTGGAAGCCTGCCACCGTACCGGGTCCTATACCCGGTTAGAATTTGAAGAAAGGAAAGACCAAAAGATTTCAATTACGCATCATTATTATTCAAAAAAAAAAAAAACAAAAACATAATTTGCCGATATTTACGTTAACATTTATTGTTTATTTTCATGTACAATTAAATAATCGCGTCTTTCTCTCATGTATGATTTAGGTATTCAAAATAAATAAAAAAACAACCTCTAAATTTTCTGACCAATTCAACATGCAAATAAAAGATATATATACCAATATACCAAAAGGGTAACAAAAGACACTTACCCGCAGGGTTCTCCGAGCGCTCGATGACACATGCGGGGGGGTCCACTGAAATTTTCATTATTATTTTTAATCGTTATTTATAAATATTACATCGACACATTAAACACTATAAAAAAATTTTTGAGAGAGAGAGCGTCGAATTAGATCACTAATTTATTTTTATATCCTTCTCCGAAAGTGTTTCAATTGTATAAACAACAAAAAAATTTATGCGATTTTCCGATTCCAAAATATAAGCGCCAAAATTATCTTCTCTTTCAATTCAACACCATCATCCGTCGTTACAGCATTCTAACCTCCTTTCTCTCGGAGATGCACGTGGCTCTATTTTTGCACCCACACGGAACATAAATACTTCGAAATTCGAGTGTGGGAAAGACGGAAACTCATTATTCACTACACAAAGCCTTAATCATGAGTTCCTCAAATGTGAGCTTCTCCAATGGCAGTAAATACTGGCGTAGGTGAGGGTTCGTGACTCCACCTTTTAGGGATGTCATAGCGAAATCCTCCAATTGCTGACTTAAAACCTTTACTGCCTCCTTTCCATACTTGATGTTGGCTGCTTCCTGGCTACGCTTCAACAGTTGTCGCATTCGTGAGGTGTAGGCAGTAAGCGTTTCAGTAGGGAACTGCTTGGCTGTAGCTAGCCCGATAACTAACTCCTGATAAGTTTCCCGAGGTAGATAAAATCGGTTTAGAAGCTCTTCAGCAGCATCGAGTGTTGTGGGGCAGCTAGAGGAAATCAAATGGTAGGCTTCACCACGCAGCCTAGTTGGGAAAATTTGCATAAACGATGATTGCTCCAATTTGTTCAAACATTGCCAGACTTGTTTGCTGCATCCTAAAAAGGTTTGTAACTCGTAAACTATGGTAGAGCTTGGGGCTCCTAAGAACAAGGGAATCATTTGCCCCATTAGTTTGGCTACTTTTATGTAGTCTGCCATTTTGCTGGATGTCCCTCCTACCATGGAGTCGTTAGTGACAAATGATGTATCACCCAGTTTAAGAGAGATTTTCTAGTCTCTGGAAGTTATTAATTCGTCAACTGATGCAATAGACTGCCTCAGCTTGGTGCCTGGCTATGCGAGGTTTCTCTGAACTGTTTGATTTTTCTCTTAAAATCTTCTGTGTGCTGTCGGAATTTACTGATGAGCTCCAATTGTCGAGTTTGGATTTTCCCTAGGGTGTCAGTTAGGGTCTGATATGACGTCAGTTCTTGGGAATCTCGCAGAACCTGGGCTGTGGTTACTTGGTTAGTAGCCTCTGATGACTCGGACTTACTTCTTTGTGTTTAAAGTATTCTTTGGCTTCGCAAAATGACTCCGCTGGGTTTACTTGCAGGCGTAGAATGGTGAAAAATGTCCTCCGCGCTGAAGGGTTTGTCGGTCATAAGTTAATCCTGGAGTGTTAACACTTTCTTATTATTCGACCCGCGGGTATTTGTCGTTTTCACTGAATGTTTTTTTTGTGTTCAAAATGTTCACTTTCCGCTCGAAATTTTCCACTAAATTGTAAAGTTCACTTTCTGCTTGTTCACTTGTCTCGCTTAGTTTGAGGTTTATATCTGCGTGCCACTGTAAGTTAAATTTTTATTAGTATGTGAATCGGAGATAGCGTGATTTTACACTGGGTCAACTGAGGAGTGAAGTGTATTTGGCAAAAGAAAAACAAAAAAAAAATATTCCAGGCAATGGATGTTTCCAACCTTGTTCCCAGGTACAAAAAGTTTGGTTCAGATATCGGCTGATGTTCCCATCGATTAGAATCCTATACAGTCTCTGACCATAATCTCAGCAGAACTGGCTACGCCAATTTTGTTAGGACTATTACGGAGGCCTAATCAACCTGGGGCGAGTTCCGCTGGACGTAGCACCAAAATACCCACTTGTATTTATTTGGTGCGTACGCGTATCCACTCATTGCTCTGGAATACCTGTGGAATACCTGTAAGCTACACTCAACTCCACTTCAAAACTTTTCCAATGAAACACACGTTTCCTCCATCAAATACGTTTATTTAACTAACAACTACAATTTCTAATTTGAACGTTTTTACGGCGCTGTTCTGCCTTGAAATCCTGCTCCAATGATTTGGTTTCTGCTCAAAATGCCTCCCGCTTCGCTTTGGTAACCGCAAGACGTGCCAATCGGCGCAGATCACTGCTCTTGTGGCGGAACTCAACAATACGCCCACCTCTTGGCCGCTTTTCTTCCGGAGCGACGACCGTCGTATCGAGCGGCTTGATTAAGCGTGTCCGGTACTCTTCGATCGTGATTGGCCTCGGACCCGTTCCGGGCGTCGCAGCAATTGCTTCCTCGACCGACGGACGGCGTTGCGTCATCATCACAGGCTGCTGGTGGTGGTTGTCCAGTCGCCGCCCACGTACTGGTATGTCAGTTGTGGCGGTTGCTGGTGGTGCGAGCTGGTAAATTCGTTGTGGATAGCGATTTGGCCCAATTGTTACGTCCGCACGATGCTAATGTGTGGTGCCGGTGGGTCTGCTGGCGATGCGTGTCGGTCGTGGTGGCTGCTGGCAGTGCGTGTCGGTCGTGGTGGCTGCTGGCGGTGCGAGCTGGTAAATTCGTTGAGGATGGCGATTTGGCGTGAATTGCTATGTCCACGCGATTGCTGGATCAGTATCACGTTAATTTGCTCGTCCCTGGGCGAAATGCCTTAGGGAAACTACTGCTCGGGCAAAGGCCTTGAGCAGGGCAATTAACGCTGTTTGAGTGATGAGCGTATGGGCTGCAAAATAGCTGGCTGGTGCACGTAGGGCAATTGGTTGCCATTGTTGTTGTTGTCCTCACGATCGCTGGATCGGAATCACGTCAATTTGCTCGTCCCTGGGCGAAATGCCTTAGGGAAACTTCTTCTCAGGCAAAGGCCTTGAGCAGGGCAAGTAACGTTGTTTGGCTGATGGACGTATGAGCTGCAAAATAGCTAGCTGAGGCGCGTCCGGCTATCTGGATCCTGGCTAGTACTCTCTTGAATCTGTCAGCCTTCGGCTAAATGCCTTGGGACGATTCTACTCCGGTAGAGGCCTTGAGTAGGACAAGCGTATTGTCAAGAGTGTTTGGTTTGTTGATGGCCATGAATATTTATACAAAAATAATACTTACCTCAAGTTTACCTTCGTTCTCATTCATTTGCATTACATATTGGGTGCATTTACCTCCTTGCTTAGTCAACTAAAATTACGATTAATTAATAGTAAATTATCTATGGGTGGCTAGCAACAATGCTTAAGCTTTTCGAGAAGTGATTTTCTATGTGTATTATTTCCATTAACCCCAGATGTGTGGCTTGGTCAATGCCAAGCTAAGTGGATGAGCACGATTCACTTACTTCTCAAGCCTTTGCGCATGATGCAGTATACCTACGAGAACCAATGTGTGAAGCGTTAGTAATGCTCGAGACATTGGCTGAGCCTAATGTTTCGAGGTTGGTGCGGTTCACCACAACACGATGATGAGTGCTTGGATGCTTAAAACAAAAGGATACAGACGTACAACGAATACGTAGTTAGGTAAACCAGGACGAGGAGGGAACATTATAAAAATCTCAGAAGAGTAGCGAATAAGTTAAATAGAAATCAGAAAAGAAAATACTATGATAATCAATTGAGAAGTATAAATATAAGTCTAGTGAGCAACAACACAAAACAAGAATACAAAGTATTGAAAAGCCTGAAACGTGGTTATCAACCCAAAACCACGCTCTGTTGTGATGACATCGGCAGTATCATTGCTAATCAAGCTAAAATTAAGCAGAAATTGGAGCCTATATGTGCTTTCGGAGAGCTTCCGTTGGTTCCACCAGCTCTAAATGAAGTTTACTCTACCATCAAAGCCCAAAAAATAATAAAGCACCAGGCATCGATTAGTTTCCTGCGAAGTTCATCAAATATGATGGCAGCAGTGTTCAGAAAGTCATCATAAAATTACTCAATACATTTGGCAACAAGAAAATATGCCGTAAGAGTGGAGCCAATCAATTATATTCTCTATCCACAAAAATGGTGACTAGCTACATTGCGAGAATTATAGAGGCATATCATTACATTATATGTCATACAAAACATTTTCTAAAATCTTAGACTATATAAGCAAATCATACGCCCTCAGTTTTATTGATGAGTATCAGTTTTGTGCAGGTAGACCAACATTAGACCATTTTTTCACAGTCAAGCAAGTACTTGAAAAGTGCTGGGAGTTCAATATAGACGTAAACAAAGTTTTCGTTGACTTTAAGTAAGTATAAGACAGTATTGTTCGTAACGTACTGTACCAAATATTGCTTTACTTTGGCATCCCAGCTGGATTAGTTCATCTTATCAAAATGACAATGACACCGACGACCTCCCAAGTCCGCATCAATAACCAACTCACCGATACTGTTTGCGCCAGGACTCTTTTGTCCTGGCCTCTTTCTTCTAGATACATTGCATTTATAAATTCACGCACAAATTCAAAATTCTCACTTGAAACGTTTAAATTTATTTACAGGACTCGATTTTCCCAAAAAATTCTTTTCCAATTTAGCTCTCTACTACACAATAACGTAATGATGTTATAATTGCAAAACTGTTTAACCTTGTTCAACATAAAAACATGTAAAATATTTAACAATGATCTAATTAAATACTTGTCAGCGACCTGTGTATCGCGACGATCTGATGACGACTGACGATTCCCTTCCCCCACCGAGCAAAAGGCGCCAGCAGTTCCCACGCACGAAAATGCTGACGCTTGAGCGTCCACAAGCATTCCATGCCCGGAAACCGCTGACGCCCGCGTCTGGTACGGGAAAGGAACTTTGGTTTCGCATTGCAATGCGTTCATGCGGCCACATCATGCATGCAAATGTGGTGTTTGTGTCTCCCGATCGTTTCGCTGACGCGTATAAGTCAACAAAATGATCCGAACATCACGCGAAACTGCTGACACCTGCGTCTGTGGCGATGCAAAATGTGGCCACATGAGACATGCATGCATCTATGATTTTAGCAACTAAGTCAAACAATATTAGTCACATAAGGTGACGAAATTAATTATCCACCTTTGCAAATACGATTTGTAAAATAAAATTTTCACTTAAGTCTAACGCCACTGATCGTGTGGACGGGCATTAACATCCACCCCCCCCCGTTGAACGGTCTGTTCAACCTCTTCCAGTGTGGGGCAAGCTGTGACGTCTAGGCAGTGGCACTGGTCTCGGTCGTTGCGATCGTGGTTGGCAGCTTACATTTTTGGCCTTGCACCATAAGAAGGCGACAATAGCGAGAACTGCGACGAAGCTCAGATATCCTAGTGCATACTGGTGAACATCATGCACATCCAGCTGGTCCCTCCAGGATAGATCCTGCTCCTTGAGTTGATTTCGCAGATCGTTGATCTCCGAAGTCTGCGTCCGGAAAGGTGTGGGCTCAAGGTGCTGTTGTACATGTCCCAAGTTGTCGTGATCAGTGTAATAATAGGTCTTCGGCTGAGTCGTTTTGATTGAGGATTCATATATGCAGTGACCCTTGATAGTTACTGCATCGGATTTGAGCGTGCAGTCGGGAGTCAGCTGCAGAATTCCGGAGCCCTGCAGTGTCAGGATGGATGTGTTGCCACTGCACACAAGCTGGGCCACCACCGGTGTGGTGAAGGCATAGATCCACTCATTGGACTGTGGGATATTCGTCCACGAGAAGGATGTAAGCAGCTCAACTAGGTGACAGTTGGTCATCGTCGGCATTCCCCTTAGCAGCGTCACTTCGCAAGTGCTCATATTGGCGTCCTTGTGATACAACGGATGGGACTGTCAGCACAAGTGGGTGTTTGGCTCCATCCAGTTACAGGCAGCATAATCCATCTCGTTGAGTGGATAGTAGACGTCGCGATGTGGGCTGATGATCAGATAAGGAGCGGTTGGCTGTATAGCAACGAGATGGTTGCGTTTTGCCGTTGGAATTGGTAGGATTCGATAGAGCTCAAACGTTGATACATCGATGAGTGGCATCTTGAGCTCGTAAAGAATGAAGTTCGCATTTGCCTTGGCCTTGATAGATGTTAGCCCAAATAATTTCAGAAAGTCTTCTCGGCCAACAGGGAGACGCTGATTTTCCGGCAGGTGATCCCTGATGTCGGTCATTGCCGCATTAAGTTGCTGTTGAGACAATAGCAGAGGATTGAAGTTCCCATGCTGTGTGTCTGTGATTACGTCCAAGAGGCTGGATTGGATGCGCTGCAAATTGAGTGTTGCCAGGGTCATCTGGAAAGATAGAATTGAGATTAAATCTGGTACTCGGGCTGGGGTGCCTTCGAGTTGCGGACCCTTGACCTCGTTGGAGAGTTTTGTCAGTTCGTGCTCTATGGAGGCAAAACGTTTTTGAGCCATCTGTTCTGTTTGACCGAGGAGATTCAACGTCGAGTCGATGATTGACGTTTGGTTTTCGAGTAAGGAGTGCAGCTTGGTCTGATCTCCCTGCATCGTCTTAATGGTTTGAGCCATTTGATTAGCGTACTCTTCGTCCAGAACTCCGAACAACGATCTGGCCAGTCCACCCACTACGTTTATTGCGCCTCGCCTTAACCTGATCCTCAGCATCTGGTTTGCGCCAGAAAACTGATCGGTCAAGTGTCGGAACTGCTCATGCAGATGCGAGCAGTCAGTTTGTCGAGAATCACGATCACATAGTTGTTCCAGCCAAATCGTGCCGTTCTGCAGCGTGGCCAGCTCCGTCCAGTAGGCTTCTAGGTCATAGTAGATCAAGAGTTTCCACTCGCTTGTCGACAGGAAGGCGTTTCCCAATGATTGAAAATGCAGTCCTGGATGTGGTCCAGTTGGTGACACCTTGATGGGGTTGGTTACTGTTAGAGGGCTCAGTAGGCAGACCAGCAGGAGCGATAGAAGAGGCGTCCTTCTGCTCCCGGATTGGAGCCCGGTGTGATAAGTATCGGGTGTGTCTGCTTGATGCGGTGCTTCAGGTTGGCTTGGAGTATTCGCTTCAGGCCCAGCTGCTTCAGGTATAGTGTTCTCCGTCACTGGTAGTGGCGCCAGACGATGAATAGGCCTTCTTACTATTCCAGTGGCTGTTTTTACGTCTGCAACTCTGACAAAGCCATCAGCCCCTTGATGCGTGTCAATGATTCGTCCCAGAGGCCATTTCATAGTTGGTAGGTTGTCGTCCTTGATGACGGGGAACCAGGGTAGCATTTGGTTGACCTTGTTGCCACTTAACGCGAAGTTGCAGTTGGTTCAAATATTCGCGGGACCATCGGCGCCAAAACTCGTTCTTCAAATGATTTATCCGCTTCCATCGGGTATGAAGTTCGCCTGCAACCGGCTCTGCCCGAGCATCCACCATGGCCGTGAGGGGCTCACCGATAAGAAAATGGCCCGGAGTCAACGCCGCCAGGTCATTGGGATCGTCGGACATCGCAGTTAAAGGTCTGGAGTTGAGGATGGCCTCCACCTGGACCACCAGGGTATGCAGTTCCTCGTACGTGAGTGTGGCTGATGTAGCGCCCCGGCGAAGCAGGTTCTTGGCTGATTTGACGGCCACCTCCCACAGTCCACCAAAGTGGGGGGCGCGAGGGGGGATGAAGTGAAATTGTATTCCCCGTGTGCTGCAAGAGTCGGTCACCTTGTGTTGACCCTCGGCTGAATGAAGTGATGAAGACAGCCCGCGTAGTTGACGTTGCGCACCTACAAAATTGGTCGCATTGTCGCAATAGATGTCCTTGCAGAGACCTCGTCTCCCGATGAAACGCTTCAGAGCACCGATGAAGGCTTCTGTGCTGAGATCGCCCACCAACTCCAGATGGACGGCCTTGGTAGCGAAGCAGCAGAATATAGCGATGTATCCCTTCTGAGGCCGCACGCCTCTACCCCGGTAGTGTATCAGCATTGGCCCGCAAAAGTCGACGCCCGAACGGATGAAAGGGCGAGCCGCTTGCACGCGAGCACCTGGCAGATTTCTCATAACTTGATTGAACAGTTGTGGCCTTGCCTTAACACATCGCACGCGTTTTCGAACAACCGCCCGGGCCAGCTGCTTCCCCCTGATGGGCCAAAAGCGTTATCTCGTGGTAGCTAGCAGTGCCTGAGCTCCGAGGTGGCAATTATTGCGGTGAATATCCGTCATCAGTAGTCTAGTAAGTGGATTCGCGAACGGCAGCAACATAGGATGCTTGGCCTCGAAAGCGAGTTGTGACGCTTCTAGCCTCCCGCCAACGCGCAGGATTCCGTCCGAATCCAGGAAGGGAGTCAGACTCGATAGGGGGCTGTTTTTGCTGACCTGCCCGTGTAGTTGGATATCTCGCCGATCCTCACGAAAATCGTGTTGCTGAATACACTTTACGATCACTCCGGTTGCTGTGGAGAGTTCGTGAGTTGTTACTGCACGGCTGCGCGCCTGAGAAGACTGGGAGCTTGTCCTGCAATGCGTTACAAAACGCAGCATATAAACGATCACCCGTTGAAGCCTTCCAAATGAGTTGCCGTGTTGAATTTCGCAAACAAAATGGTTGCTTGCACTAGCTGTTGTTGTCATTGCAATCCTGATTCATTTTCGCTTGACTTTGCAGGCCTGAGTGCCCTTGTATGGAGGCGGCCAGTTCACTTCAGGTCCAGTCAAGAAGAAGGGCCCCTGTTACCAGAGCTTGCAGTCCCTTAGCGCAGCTGGCGCCAGGCCACGGGATAGGATGTCCGCAGAATTGTCGTGGGACGCCACATGTCGCCACTGAGTTGGTCGTGAAAATGTTTGGATGGTCGAAACACGATTGGCCACGAAAGTGCTGTAGGATGAAGCGGTTGAGCTAATCCACGCCAATGCGACCTCTGAATCGGACCAGAGAACGTGAAAAACATCCGTCAGACTGAGCGCTCTCTTGACTCGACTCGTCGATTCCGCTCCAAGCTTGGCGGCACACAACTCCAAATGCGGTACTGTCAACACCTTGATGGGGGCTACCCTGGATTTGGAACAGAGCAGTCGAACGTTGACTTGACCGCTCGGGGAAGTTGAGCGAACATAGATCACAGTGCCATACGCCCTCTTCGAGGCATCGCAGAAAGTGTGTAGCTGCAGCTGAATTGGTTTCTCGCAGGCGATAACGTGTCGGGGAAAGCGAACCCTTTGCAATGATGGTAGCTCACTGCGGAACTTGGCCCACTGTGTATGTATTTCGAGTGGCAAAGCTGCGTCCCAGTCTAATTCCAACCGCCATAGCGCCTGCAGGAACAATTTTGCTGTTACGATAACCGGTGCTAGGATACCCAATGGGTCGAACATTCGGGCGATGTCTGAAACGATCGTCCGTTTTGTGAACTTGACCTCAGCGAGGTCCAAGTTAATGCCGATTTGGAAATCGTCCGTTTTCGGGAGCCAAATTACCCCCAAGGTTTTGATGTAGTCTTCCGACAAGCTACCAAAATCCGGCTGGACCTCCTGATCCTCGACACTGATTTACTGTAGAAGATGCGGATGATTGGCACACCATTTGTGCAAATGCATCCCTGCACTGGTAAGAATCTGACGCAATTCCTCCTGTGTTCGGATTGCCTCCGTCAAGCTGTCTGCTCCTGTCATGACGTCGTCTATGTAACAATCATGATGCAAGGCGCTGCTGCCTAAGGGTGCTCGATTTTGTTCGGCTTGTGCCAGAACCTGGAGGCATTTAGTTGCCAAGTACGGGGCACACGTTGTGCCGTACGTAATGGTCTTGAGTCGATAATATCGCAAAGGCTGGGTTGGACTTGTTCTCCAAATCACCAATTGAAAATTGCAATCGTCATGCTGAAGCCTTATTTGCCAATACATTTTGACAATGTCGGCAGTGAAAACGAACCGTGGCAAACGGAAACGGATCAAAATCCTGAATCGTGGGTCCTGTATGTAGGATATTGTTCAGAGAAACGTTCGTTGATATTCTGCTGGACGCGTCGAAAACCACCCTCAATTTAGTGGTACTACTACCTGGTTTCAGGACGCCCTAGTTTCTTGATAATGCGCTCGGTTACTAGGTTGATTTGGGAGCCAGGGTCCAATACTGCTCGGCAGTTGGTCACTCTTCCATTGCTGGCAACCACCTTCACAACGGCTGTGCTCAACAGAACATTTTTCCTCGGTCCAGGTTGCATGAGAGCCGTCAACGTTAGGGCGGGCGGCACAGGTGGCGGCTGAATGTCTGGCTTCTTGACTGTGGAGCCAGGCGTTGTCATCTTGGTCTAATTGGAGATTTTGCTTCCCGTCATATGTAACAAGGTATTGTGTTTTCCGGCACACTCCTTGCAGCTTCTTGCCGCGCAGCCGGAAGACTGGTGACCTTCTCGCAAGCAATTTACACATAGCTTCTTTAAACGTACAAGGTTTAGCCTTTTCACAGCGTTGTCTTGGAGAAACTCAGGGCAGTAGTATAGCGGGTGATCCTGCGAGCACCTTGGGCATCGCAATGCAGCCACGGTGGCCACGGTAGCTTTGGTAACCTTCTTGTGATTGCGGTCTGGGTCCTTAGGCGTACTACCAAGCGCTTCGAGTGCCTGGAACCGCACTTGTAGGAAATCCAGTGAACCCTTCAAAGGTGGCAGCTCGCGCGGGTTAGCTAAAGATTGCTGATAAAGGGCATGCGTTGTCGAATCCAATTTTCGCAGCAAAATGTGCAGTAGCAATGGATCCCAATCCCTTGTGGATATTTGCAGATTTTCCAGGCCTCTGAGACACTCTTGTGTGGTGTCATGTCGCGACTTTATGGCTACCGCTGACGATTTTTCACTGGCCTGAGATGGCTGCCCCATTAATTTGTCGATGAGGGCCGACACCAAGAGTCGTCGATTGTCAAATTTCTCATTAAGTGTCTTCCAGGCAGTTTGATAATTTTCGTCTGACAACGCAAAGTTTCTGATCAAGGATCCAGCCTCTCCTGTAAGGTTAACCTTCAGATACTAAAGCTTCTGGCACACGGACATCGGCTAGTTATGCACCATTTGCATAAACAAATCCCGGAAATGTCGCGAGTGGAGGTAATCCCCGTTGAAGGTGGGCAAAGCAATTTTTGGGAGCACCAAGCCTGGAGTCGCAGCAGGCGTAACAGACGAGGGCGGCATTTTGGTGGTGGCGTTGACCTTTACTTGCAAGCGAACAATGCAGTCCTGCACGTCCTCCTCCAACCGGATATGCTCTTCTGAATTAAAGCCCTGCGCTTGAGGATCCTCACAGGATTCATAGACTTGCTGATGAAGCTCATCCAATTGTTGCCAGCCTCGCTGCACTGCCTCCGCTCTAGCCTTAGACCAAGTCTCCGTGTTTTCTGGTGGTTCTGGGCGAGCCATCTCAGTGAATCTGCCGAGGCCCGATACCGTCGCAACTTGCATGTGAAAACTGCATTTTTCTGTGCCAAGACCAGTGTGGCTGAAGGCTTGTCATTGCTATCGTGTGCTGATGAGGGTGGCTGCGACATTGGCAGTGCCGTGCCCTGTAGAGCGTTGATCCTTTCGAGGAAGTGTTTCTGAAAACTGTCGTAATTTATCTTGGTCGTTTCATACGATTCGCCCTTGAAGTAGTCGTCTTCCGGTGTGATTTCGGGTAAGGATCGAACTTCGGTGTCCTTGCGTTCGAATTCCTTCCAAGCAGTTTCTAAACGCCGAAGCCGCTCTTCATAGTAGCCGACATCTAGTTTGCGGCTGGCCGAATCCTTCTTATAGTTGGAGATTACGGCTTCTACAGCTCTGGCCAATACCTTCAGCTCCCGAAACACGACCTCCGTATCAACCATTTTATTTTACGCACGCACGACAGGCACGTTTACCGGCACAACACCACCACTTGACACTGGTAATCCAAATTTAGACGAGATTGCGAGTGTTAATCCCGCCGGGGCCTCCAAATGTTTGCGCCAGGACTCTTTTGTCCTGGGTTCTTTCTTCTAGATACAGTGCAATTATAAATTCACGCACAAATTCAATATTCTCACTTGAACCGTTTAAATTTATTTACAGGACTCGATTTTCCCAAAAATTCTTTTCCAATTTAGCTCTCTACTACACAATAACGTAATGATGTTATAATTGCAAAACTGTTTAACCTTTTTCAACATAAAAACATGTAAAATATTTAACAATGATCTAATTAAATACTTGTCAGCGACCTGTGTATCGCGACGATCTGATGACGACTGACGATTCCCTTCCCACACCGAGCAAAAGGCGCCAGCAGTTCCCACACACGAAAATGCTGACGCTTGAGCGTCCACAAGCATTCCATGCCCGGAAACCGCTGACGCCCACGTCTGGTACGGGAAAGGAACTTTGGTTTCGCATTGCAATGCGTTCATGCGGCCACATCATGCATGCAAATGTGGAGTTTGTGTCTTCCGATCGTTTCGCTGACGCGTATAAGTCAACAAAATGATCCGAACATCACGCGAAACTGCTGACACCCGCATCTGTGGCGATGCAAAATGTGGCCACATGAGACCTGCATGCATCTATGATTTTAGCAACTAAGTCAAACAATATTAGTCACATAAGGTGACGAAATTAATTATCCACCTTTGCAAATATGATTTGTAAAATAAAATTTTCACTTAAGTCTAACGCCACTGATCGTGTGGACGGGCATTAATAGATACCTTTGACACAAATATCGGACGAAAGCATGGAGATGGGCTGGCCCCATTGCTGTTCAATTTAACTCTAGAGAATGTCATAAGAAAGCTTCCTGTCGATACATGTGGTGCATTACTGTGCAAGTCGAGCGAAGTAGTAGCCTATCCTGGCGACATCAACATTTTGTCACAGTCATTAACAATTGTCAAAGAACTCCTCCAAAACTCGACATCGAAACTAGTAAAGCTACAAATTAATGAGAATAAAATAAATTTCATGAAGCAGTCGAGGAAAAATTCCTAAAATGCCTAAAATTTCACACTTGGCGAGTACCAATATAAAAATGTAAGCAAATTTGTGTATTTAGGCAGTAATAAAAGATATGAAATATGCCGAAGAATACAGCTCGCAAATAAAATATTTTATTCAGTTTTGCAGATCTTGAAGACCAGTTGCATACACAGGAAAACAAAGGTCCAAGTATATAAATCTGTGATAGACCATGTGTGTGAAACATGGGCCCTAATTCAAGCATCTGCAAATATATTAAACACCTTTGAGTGACTGGTCCTGAGGTGAATAATCAGAGCGGGGTTAGATGAGAATCAATGGCAAATTCGATACAACATGAGCTGTATGAAATTTTTGACGAGCCGGACGTCTCAACGATTGTAAGACTGAGGAACTTGCAAATGGCTGGCCACATGAATAGAATGGATGAACAACGAGTACTTTTTCTTTTTAGAAAAAGCGGCTCAGCCTTATGGGGAAAGCTGTTATATTTGGCATGGAAAAGCTCTTATTAAGTTTTGTCTTTAGTTTTTAGTTTGAAATTTACATGACAGCGATCATGCAAATCCTAGACAGACATGGAAGCTTCCAACAAGCTTTTAAATAAGGCGATGCAAATTGTGGGAGCAGAAATATCAAAGATCATTCAGCAGGCAGAGAAATTTATCCCAGAAGGGCCAACGGCATTCAACATCCAATACATCCCAACGCCAGTTGAATTGTTGACAGATATTGGACCAAAACCATTCACAATAAAGGAGTATCACAGTAGGGTCCATGTGTCACACCCATAGCATAGCATAGGTCTTATCTAAGATTTGTACACTTGGAGCTTTGTTTTCCTGTATACGCAGCTGGTCTTCAAAATCGTCAAAACTGAATAAAATATTTTATTTGCGAGCTGTAATCGTCGGCATGTTTCATCTCTTTCACAGCCGGTTCTCATTATTGTGGTGCCTGAATACTCTAATTTGCTCACATTTTCGGTATTTCGCCAAGAGTGATATTTTGAGCTTTTGAGGTATTTTTACTAGATTTCATCGTGAGCTTTGTTTTATTCTTATAGATTTGTAGCCCTGCTAGTAACGCTTCACTGTCGAGTTTCAGGAAGAGTTCTTTGGCAGTTGTTAATTACTGTGACAAAATGTTGATCTATCCAGGCTACTACTTCGCTCGACTTGAAAAGTAATGTACCACGTGTATCGACAGGTAGCTTTCTTATGACGTACTCCAGAGCCAACTTGAATAGCAATGGGGCCAGCCCATCTCCCTGCTTTAGTCCGATATTTGTGTCAAAGGCATCGGTGAGTTAGTTATTAATGTGGACTTGGAAGGTAGTCGATGTCATTGTCGTTTTGGTAAGATGGACTAATTCGGCTGGGACGCCACAGTCAAGCATTATTTGGTACAGTACGTTACGATCAATACTGTCGTATGATTACTTAAATACGGCGAAAATTGTTTTAGCTTACGGTGTTCTATATCAATGCACTCATCAAGCTTCTATTTTTATCTGTGTATTCTAAACTTCCTGGTGGCAATTGATACAATGTTTTTAGCCCAAATTTGATCTAAAATGACGATGACTTCTTTGATAAATCAATTTGAAATCAATAGGTTACTTTAAGCGTGACACTATTCCCAAAATGGGGATCAGAGAACTCAAAATAAATTGCATTGTCGCTTTGTAACCAAAACCTTTTACTAAAACAAAGAAATAATGGAAAACAATGCCACCACAATATTCTAAACAGAAAACCCTAAACGTCTTAATTTCGATTGCATTGACTCATTCGGAACAATAAAAAAAAAACAATGCTATTGCAATTTTTGTATCTTCGCATGTGACATTCAACACTTTTTGGCTCGTTCCGACAAATGATCCAAGAGTCACAAAACACCGCATAAGAATGAATGTGTGACGTAATGTGCAATGCACATGTAGAACTTATACTTGAATTAAGAACTGTTGAGTCATGCCTATAATGGAAATTATTTATGAATTAATTTTCAATGAAATTATTTATTGATAATTTCCATAAGAAATGAAAGTATGCATGAGCACAATTCGAATGTATACCAGTGCCTACGACTATCAACTAGATTTTTTTTTCAATTTACGTTGTGAAAATTCGGTTAGCATACTTATTTTGACTGGCCACTATGCCTGTATATCAATTTGCGGTTTATATATTGAGCATTAAGTTCTTTGGCGCAGTTCTGGTTTCGTGCGTTCGTGAAGTTGTGGAGTTTTTGTGCATTTGGTTTCCTCAAGATTCAAATTGGTTATAAATCCTGTTCTATTTATTTTTCGAAATCCACATTGATTTTATATCGGTTATAACTTTGGACACGAAACTAGATGTCCTACGTCAATTTCAGGCAGGAGGGAAGACCGTATACTTTGGGGAAAGCACTTGGGCTGGAACCAATGACTGCGGCTATTAGTTGAGACCAAGATGCCACTCCGATAAGGCAATTGGCTAAAAAACAACGAGATTGTAACAAAAAGTTTAAACAAAGACCAAGAAGGGCTTTGTAAGGTGAAGTAATGATTCCCCATGCTACGGCAATTTTAAAGGCAATCATTGAAGAATGTGAATACTCTCCAAAGCAAGTCGTTAATCGGGATGAAACTACTTTGTTTTGGAAAGGTTTCCCAAGAAAGACATACGTTTCCAAAGAAGATATGAGCGCAACTGGCTTTAAAGTCTGTAAAGACTGCTTCTTTTTATATCTTGATGGTGACGCCAATGGAGAACTTAAAGTAAAACCCCTTTTTAGGGTTTTGTACTAAAATACAAAACCCTATTGCAATCACGACCTGTGTCCGTCTGTCCGTCCGTCCGTCCGTCTGTATGTCACAGCACTTTTTCTCGGAAACTGTAGGGGCTACAGCCATGAAACTTTGTAGAAAGGTCAGAAGTGGTGACTTCTTGAAAATTCAAGGGTGGAAAATTTTTTCAAAGGCGTTTAAGGGGGGTCTCCCCATATAGGGGGGGTGACCCCTCAAAAAAAAATTTTCACCATTGGTAGTCGAATAGGGTGTCATTGCAAAGGTCTCAATAAGATCTTTTCAAAACAAGTCTTAAAATTGTCTTATACGTACCAAGGGGGGCAGGGGAAGGGGAAATGTACGAACTTTTCGCGTACCCCCCCCCCCCTCGCGATTGGACACCTTCCATCCGAAAAATCTGAAAAAAATCATGAATGTAGGACTTAATGAGTACAACAACAACAAATACATAAGAAGTCGAAACTCACTCAACTTTGTTAGTAATAGTATGATTTACCGATTTTGTGTTTTCTTGAATAAAATCCAAACGGTACCTTTAAACTCAATAACATTCTGATGGATTGTAGCTTTGAGAAATTTTCGAATTTTGAACTTTGCCTAGCCGCCATTTTTATATTCTGGTCTGACGCTGAAGTGCTTTTTTATCTTACAACTTTTTTCGACGTTTGAGTGGCCGCCATTTTGTTTTTAACTGTTCCACTTTGAATTTCTTATTGTGAGCTTTATCACAAAATTTAATAAATTCACGTACCAGTTTTGGTACAAACCAGAGCTATACTATGGTCACACACTCGCACACACACACACAAACACACACACACACACACACCCACACACACATACACATCTATATATATATATATATATATATATATATATATATATATATACGAGGTGTGTTCAAAAAATATCACGAATTTTGTTTTTTTTTTCAAAAATTATTAATTTATTCATGAATATCTATTTTGTCCCCTTCAAAGTAATCCCCATGAGATATTATACACTTGTGCCAACGGTTTTTCCAATCTTCGAAGCACTTCAAAAAATCATTTTTTTTAGGGTTTTGTACTAAAATACAAAACCCTATTGCAATCACGACCTGTGTCCGTCTGTCCGTCCGTCCGTCCGTCCGTCTGTATGTCACAGCACTTTTTCTCGGAAACTGTAGGGGCTACAGCCATGAAACTCAGAAGTGGTGACCTCTTGAAAGTTCAAGGGTGGAAAATTTTTTCAAAGACGTTTAAGGGGGGTCTCCCCATATAGGGGTAGTCGAATAGGGTGTCATTGGAAAGGTCTCAATAAGATCTTTTCAAAACAAGTCCCAAAATTGTCTTATAAGTACCGAGGGGGGCAGGGGAAGGGGAAATGTACGAACTTTTCGCGTACCCCCCCCCCTCGCGATTGAACACTATCCATCCGAAAAATCTGAAAAAAATCATGAATGTAGGACTTAATGAGTACAACAACAACAAATACATAAGAAGTCGAAACTCACTCAACTTTGTTAGTAATAGTATGATTTACCGATTTTGTGTTTTCTTGAATAAAATCCAAACGGTACCTTTAAACTCAATAACATTTAGCAAAGAGATGACTATTTATAAGATTGATCTTTTCAGAAAGTTTCATAAAGATCGAATAGTATTCACCGAAGTTATAGCGATTTGAATTTTCGTGTATTACTATGGAGCAATATGCCCTGTATTACTATGGAAACATATTGCTATGGAGCCATATGCGCTTTTTACCGACTTAGACACTACAGCTTTGCTAGAATTTGCATGAAAATTTCAGGAGTGATAGGTATCATGAAGATGAATACATACAATTGAAACAAGTCGAAGAGGCAGGAGAGAGCTCCTAGCAAAAGGGCTTTGTAACCATTCTAGGATTCGAAAAAATAGGCCATGAATCGATGATTACAGTACAGAGGAGTGGCCCCTGAAAAAAAATTTCATGAAAGGTAGCCGATATGAGTATCAACTGAAAGTTCTCTATGAGAGCTTTTCAAAACAGTTCTTAAACTGACAGTTTTTGCTTCAGTGGGAGCACAGGGGGGGAAATACATGAAAAATGTGTTTCCTCCCTCGCGAATGGACATCCGTGATCTAAAAAATCTGAAGAAAATATCAAAGGAGATATTTATGGGTACAACTATAACAAATATCTCAGAAGTCAAAATTCGTTCAACTTTGTTAATTATAGTATGATCCTCGCATTTCACATTTTCTCGCATTAAATCGTCTTTGACATGTTTCTTGATTTTATTCGTTGCTGGTTACTGCATTCTGACATGAGCATAGGTCTGTCTACCCAACTTGTTGTTTATTAATACAAGAACACAAGAAGCATGAAAGGCTTTGATAAAATACGCGTTTGTATAGATTGGAGGGCGAATAAAAAAAATTCCGTTGGCACCACCTGTCGGAAAGGCAAAATTTTCGTAGGTACCCTTATTTTTAAAAGCAAATACTTATTTAATCGGTCCCCACTTTGAAAGTCAAACACCATTTGAAAACAAGTTAATGTAGCAGTAAACTCCTCCTACCTGAAGGGTATCGTAAAATAAATCGTAAATCAAACAACGTCGTCTGGATATTAAAACTTGACTCGCACATATATTCACTGAAGGTTGGAAAAAAATTATCATTATATTCTTATTGCCGCTATTCTAGTTTCAATTTGTTGACCTCAATGTGTGAGTAATCATGATAACATATTAATGTCTTGAAATATTTCTAAAATTTTCATCAAAATTCTTACACATCTGTAGAGTTTGGGCCCTTTACGGACGTGTATTTACGCAGTATCACGTGAAACTGTTGTTGTAATTGATAAATTTCAATAGCCCATCACTTTGCTGTTTACTCATCGCTTTTATGAAATGAGGGTTTTACATCAGAAAATTGATACACAAATTCTTAGCAAATTTAATGGTCATCCTTCGACTTTGTAGCTGAAAACGGAAAATTCATAAAATGTACTATTATTAACAAAGTTGATAGAATTTAAACTTTTGAGGTATTTGTTGCCTTGTACTCATAAGGATCTACTGTTGTAATTTTTTCAGATTTTTCTGTCCAAAGATGTCTAACAATACGGAGAGGTACACAAATCTTTCACACGTTTACCCTTACTCTGCACATCTCCTTGCAAACTCGTCTTGTCTAGGGCTTTTTTTGAAAAGCCCTCACATATTATGATATCCACTTCTCAATCTCATTTGGCATTTCCACGTCCTTGACTTTTCCTTTGATAACAATTATCAAGTGTGTTAATTTTATTGTCAATAACGACTTGCTATGCATAATCCACCATGTTCGATCAATCCATAAGATTCATCTTGTTGCACGGAAACCAGAGAGTAGTCATGAAAGTCGGTCCCACCAGTGCCGTCCCCACGAATTTCGTTTAAATTTCCACTTCTTTCTGCTTATTCACTTCCAATTTTCATCATTGCCATCTTACGATGTTCGTATTCATGGCACTTTTCGTGTACCTCTTCCCGACAATCTACTTATTTCATGGAATTTTTCAAATATTTCACGAATAAATCGCAAAAAATAACAACGAATCACGAACTAATGCGCGCTTTGCTTCTCTTTTAATCTTTATTCCTTTTGAATTATCGTTCAAGACAAGTGCGTTTTTCCTTCTCTTCAATAAACCGTAATCTCAACAGGTTATGGGCTCAGAACGCCTGATGCACTTTAATTTATACCATATCGAGTCCTGATATCACTTTAAGTAACTTCAATCGGGACAATACCATGCAAGCAAGGATGTAATCGACAATGAAAATTTGATGGAATTCGTAGTTTCAACAAAGCCGGTACGCCTTGTGTAGACAATTATCCCAGCAACGAAAGGGCAAAAAAAACCTATAAACATAATATTTGAGCAGTGTATTGCTGAGCACGTTTGAAACCCGAAGATTGGCCTTAGTAATAAATTACAATTTGATGAAATGTAACAATGCAACACACAATTAACACTCAATCAGAATATCAAATCGTAGCAAAAGATTGTTCGGATTTTTGCGGTTTGTCTTGTTCTAAAATTGATTCTTTATCATCTCTTAGTCTGCTATCTTCGTTCTCAGCCGGTGTATCTACAAATGTTTCTTTCAAGTTAACAATGTTCTCTGTGAACTTTTGGCGGAATGTTGTGCTATCTTATATCCACAAAGCAACAAGGATAAAAGCATACGAGTATACGTATATCATTTCGCTCTTTTAATCTAACACTGCACTTGTCTCTTTACCAAACGTCATAAATCTTAACAGAGCAGATTTTTTCTGCTCTTCTATCTCTTTTCCACCTTTTCCTCATGTAAACACGGCCACTCGACACTTATTTTCCCGGAATATTACATTTTCAACCAATTTTCTTTGCAAAGAAACTGTTCCTTGCAATAAATGGCTTTTAGGGGCCGAAATCTGCACGCTTTTTGGTCTTTTCCAAATCAATTCATTATGAATCACGCCACTTGACAAAACACCCACTTCGGACATGATATTGTGCTACTTGGTATAAGCCAACGTTTCCGAACCTTCGGCACCATTTTCTGCATTGACGAATGGCGATGTTTTGCGATTAAAAACAAAAAAATATCTGCAGCAATTGAAATTCCACGACACTCGACCTACGTTGACGCGCAGCTTGCTTGACAACTTTCTCATTATTTATCCGCACGCACGTTTATCACCGAAGACTCATCATCTCACCACGGAGGTTTCTTAGCGACGTGAACACGGTGGCGATCAAGAACCGACTCCTCTTGGTTGTCAGTCATCCTGTCCGGTATTTGTCGCACCGGGACTCGAATAGCAACCGTTCATTCAGCTACACAGCTTGCCTTTGCCAATGCAATACGTGCATGTGCTGCGGGAAACGATGTTGCCATACCCGAATTTTAATTGGAGATTTGAGCTATTAAGTTCATGAAAAACAATAATATCCAAAAATTTAAAAATAATAGAAAAAAATAAATACCATAAAGAATATAATTATGAAGAAAAATTTAATTTTAATATAGATAAAAAAATGATTTAAAATTTAGATTTACAAAAAAATATATATTTTATAATTTATGACTATGAATTGAAATAATTACATTTTTCAAATCTGCAATTAAAATTTCGGATGTGTTATGCCAGTTTTCGAACAGTTTTCAAGTTCGCTGCTCGATTACTATAGAGTAGCTAATTTTCTCGCGACCCCAATGTGACAAAGATTGTGACAAAGGAGCTGAAGGATCTTCAGGTGGTGAATCGATTGTGTTCGGGGTCGGAAACTAGAGTGGGACGACAGAAGAAAATGATTAGCGGACGGACAGACTATGCATGTGATTGAAACTAAGTACGCATGGACAAAACAGATGCGTATGTTTAAACTATTGAAGCAGGTTTTTTGCATGATATACCCTGACTTCTTTCCCTGACAGGTTTGTGAGGAGTTAACGATTGGGTCCTACAACATTCTGTACACGGTTTTTCTGAGAACGGCGATCTAGCTTGGCATTGTAATGCGCAGCAGCGTCGCCTTGGTGGAAGTTGCGACGAATGGTCGGGACCTCAGGTTGTAATGCATCTCATTTGCGGCCTTTATTTTCCATCCGATTTGATGGCGAAGATCACCTGAACGTTAGTGGGGCTCCAGCGGAACGACGGGATCTCAAACATTTTAACTGCCGTAGTCGCTTGTTCAATTTGCCATGGCAAATCATGTGCTGTCCGTAGGCGGCAAAGTTAGGCGAGACACCGCTCGATGGAATGATAAGACAACCACAAAGCACAAGTGATGGCGGACAATCTGCGGTCTCAATCCTTTTGAGTTGGATGCACATAAGAACAGATCGCGGCTAACAGTGTGCGATTCAAATGTTCCGATGCATTATATTGGGGAGAGTATATGGACGTCAGTTGGTGTTCGATACGGCACTGTTCGAGTAGACACTTGAACTACCAAAATTGGAAATGTACTCCGTTGTCCAATTAAACGCTTTCTGTTGCACCAAAAACACGGAATACCCAACTCGCTAAAAATTTCATAATAGTTGGAGTCGTATATTTGCGAATAGGTTCCACCGGCGGGAACTTAGAAAGCTGGTGAAGCACCACAATGGCTCCCATGTGTCCCATTCAAGAACGAGGGTATGAGCCGAGTAGATCTATATATAGACGTTGCAATACGTGCTCCGGAACGTTGAGTTGACTCGTAGGAGGTCGAATGGGCTGGTTGAGAGTTTTAGTGCCTTTGCAGGGCTTACAGGGACTTTCATTGTTTTTGACCTCAGATGAAATTTTAGGCCAAAAGAAGTACTTCTTAAGGCACCGAAGCGTCCGACCGTAGCCACCGTGGGCACTTAGAGGATGGTCGTGTGTGCGGAGCATCAGATTGTGAGTCATTTACTCCGGCACCTCGAGTTTCCAAGACACCTCTAGCTGCAATGAGTCATCGGTTGCGTATTCAATACACCTATAAACATAGCCATCTCACTTTCATCACTTTCAAATCAGGCCACTGTGATTGTTGGGTTACGATGGTTTGCCTCAACTCGTTGTAGCTATCTGAATTGAAATGCGGGCTGCCTTAGTCTATCTCGATAGAATCATCGTCAATTAATGCCAATCCCGCTCCCCCGGGTGTAAAAATTCGCGAGCGAGCATCGGGCACGACGTTTTGGGTCCCTTTTTGATGTTTGAAGGAGAACTTGAACCCTTGCATTTTAAGAGTCCATCGGGCAAGACGTCCATGTTGGCCCACTTAGCTCATCAGGCATTGTGGCAAAACGTCGTCTGTGATGAATGCAAACCAGTGGCCTTTGATGTACGCTCAGAATTTCTTGACAGCCATCACCACTGCCAGAAATTCTTGCTCGGATACGGTCTAGTTCCTTTGGCCGACTTCAGTTTACTGGACATGAAAGCAATTGGAGTTTCCTCTCCCTCTTTGGCCAATTGCACTAGGATGGCCCCAACTTCATGTTGACTTGCGTCTTAATGAATGGAGAAGGGTTTCTTAAAGTCAGAAATGTACAAGATTAGAGAAGATGTCAAGGCTTGTTTGAGCTCTCCAAATGCCTTTTGATTGAGTTCGAAACAAATGAACTTGCCTTTCAGGAGGATATCCGACAGAGATGCTGAAACTTTTGCGCACTTCCGAATGAAGCTTGAGTACCAGCCACGCACTCCAAGAAAACGTCGTAGCTACTCAACGGTCTTCGGTAAGGGCAACTCATCAATCGCCCGAGTTTTGTCCGGATCCGCTTTGATGGTACCATGTCCGATGAGATGACCCAAATATTGGACTTCGCTAATAACAAACTTGCTTTTCTGGACATTTATGGTGACTCCCGTCTTTCTGATATGTAGGATTACTTTTTGTAATAGTCAAAGATGTTGGTCAAATGTTTTTGTGATGAGTAGAAGGTCGTCCTGGTGCATCAACACTTGGTGTTTCAGATGAAGTGGAATTTCTTTGTCCTTCAGCCGGTTTATTGTTTGTGGAGCATTACACGGGCGTAAAAGCATGATGACAAACTAACAAAGTGATCTTCCGAGGACTATGAATGTGATTTTACCCCTCGATCCTTCATCGGGTGAAATTTACCAGAATGCAGCCTTCCTAACAATCCATTGATGAACGGAAGAGAGTGAGCGTTTTTAACGGTCACTTCATTGACTTTCCAGGCATCTAGACAAAGACGGACTGTAAATTGTAATTATACTCGAGAACGGCCACACCAGCCGTTGTTGAAAATTTCTTTTGCTTAGTGAAAAACTAACACAGATAAAAAACGCGTTCATTTTATTGGCGTATGAAGGAATCTCAATGTCCACTAAAAGAAAATTGTATTCTATACAATAATACCTTTCGTATGCCAGTAATTGAAGTCAGTATAAAAAACTTTTAGAGAAAAAGAAAACCGACGTCGAAATGCCCTAATAAGGATGAAATAAATTTTATGGAAGCGGTGCCATGTCATATTTCCCCCATTCTTTTGTGATGGTGCAGATGTTGGGATAGTTATATTGAAATGGGGGAATTGATTTGTAACCGCTTCCATAAAATTTATTTCATCCTTTTAAGGGCATTTCGAAGTCGGTTTTTTTTTAAGTTTTTTATTTCAGCGTTTTTAGTGACAAATTTTAGGTAAATTTCTCGAGAGAAATTTACCTATTGCGGAGAGTATTTTATATATATATATATATATATATATATATATATATATATATATATATATATATATATATATATATATATATATATATATATATATATTGTCGCTTGTTATGGTTCACGGCCAATAATTTTGAATGTTCCGGAAAAGTGAAAACGCAATGAATTAAATTAAAAGAGTTTATATGGTTACTTAAAAATGCACAATCACTTACTTAACTATTTCAGAATTTTAATTTTCACTACTAAAAGTCTAACTTCCACTTGTCCATCAATTTCTATCGCAATTGTCCTCTAAAATCACTTCACAATCAACGAAAATCACTTTTCTATTACTCGATCAATATCGCTGTCTATTCGCTCCAGTCGCAGTTTTTAGTATCACGGTTCTAATGAATGATCAGAATTTTAATTTTCACTATTAAAAGTCTAACTTCCACTTTTCCATCAATTTCTATCGCAATTGTCCTCTAAAATCACTTCACAATCAACGAAAATCACTTTTCTATTACTCGATCAATATCGCTGTCTATTCGCTCCAGTCGCAGTTTTTAGTATCACGGTTCTAATGATGTTCATTAAGCTCGCCTTTATATATGATCTCTACCCATTCAACCCATTTCTTGTACATTGGCGAATGTTCTGCCGAGAGATACCTGGTATGTTCGAGCAGCTTAATGAATGGAGTGACGTCACTTTCAGATGTTGATCATGCTTGGTGGGCTCTTGTGGTTTCGAGTAAATTCAGTTTGTTGATCATGATCTTCTTAACTATTGTGAAAATAATTGCAACAGTAACTCGCAAAATTATTTGTGCATGTAACACTGCCCCCACCTTAGTTCTTTTCGCCCCGAAAAGATGTGTCGCCAGTTGTAGTGAGTTCTCCCTAGATGTAATATGGGGCAAGGCGGTCCAGGTTAACAATTTTCATTTTGGCTCTTGGCTTACGGTGTTCCTGTATGCGTTATACGACGTCGTTGATTCACTTTGCAACTCGGTATGGTCCCTCCCAATAACGTTCCAACTTTGGAGACCTACCCTTTCGCCGTTGCGGGCTATATAGCCACACCAAGTCATCTTGCTGGAAACCAGTAGAATTTGCCTTTAGATCATACCTGGTCTTCATGCGGTCAGTGGCCGACTCAACGTGTTTTCGCACTGTCGGATGTATCTGGTTCAACCGTTCTCTTAGCTCACTTGCGTACTTCGAGATATTTTGGGGTTTCTCAGGGGGTGTCCCGAACTTTATTTCAGCTGGCAGACGAATAGTCTTTCCAAAAATAACTTTAGCTGGGGCTTGGTCCGTCGATGCATGTTCGGCAGCTCTGTCCGCCATCAAAAATAGTGGGATGTGTTGGTCCCAGTCCCTTTGGTTCTCGTCAACCATCTTGGCCAGGTGTTTATTGAGAGTGCCATTGAAACGTTCGACCATTCCATCGGATTGGGGATGCAGTGGTGTTGTCCGCATTTCCTGTATTCCCAGCAGCTCGCACATTTCGCTAAAACCTAGTGACTTGAAGTTTCGGCCTTAATCCAAATGTAGTTCACAAGGTACGCCATACGTACTGATCCAATTTAACAATAGCTGTTCGGCTACAGTAGGTGCTTCCTGGTTGGGAATGGGGTAGACCTCGGGCCATTTGCTGAAATAATCGGCTACAACCAGCTAGTATCGATTTCCCCACTTGGATTCAAGAAAGGGTCCTGCGATGTCAACAGCAGTTCTTTCAAACGGTACCCCCACGTTATAGGTTTGCATTTGTCCTCTCAGTCGTCACCTTGGAACTTTGACGCAAGCGCAAATTGTGCTACGTCTTCTCGAGCATGGAGCCAGTAGAACCTTTCCCGCAATTTCACTAAGGTCTTGTTAACACCAAGGTAGCCTTCCGAGGATCCTTCATGCATTTCGTTAACCACAACGTGGATTCAGCTTTCGGGAAGTATAGTTTGCATCCTATAGGAGCTGCCATCTGCCGTTTCCCATTTCTACTTGATTACGCCACCCTCAACCTGAAGGGAGTTCCATTGTGTCCAATAGCTTTTCAAGGTTGCGCCATACATTGAAACGTCTTTCCACTCCGGTCGCGCAATCGTTTCCTTCCATAGGAGCAATGGTCCGATGTCTTCATCGGCTAACTGGGCATTTCGAATCTCCTCCGATGGCCAACCTTCATCGAATTCGGCTGTTATCAATCGCCGATCAACGGGTGGTTCCTTTTCCTCAATCCGTCGGCAATGCTTGCAGTCAGCTGCACATGGACGACGAGATAGGGCGTCAGCATTTCCATGAACTCCGCCCTTTCGATGAACAATTTCATAGTCGTATGACTCCAACCTTTCGATCCATCTCGCAGCTTGTTCCTCGGGGTTTTTGAAGTTAAATAGCCATCTCAGCCTAACATAGTCTGTTCGAAGAACAAATTTCTGGCCATATAGGTACGTGTGGAACTGCTTGGTGGCCTCTATTATAGCCAATAGCTCCTTCTGGGTCACGCAGTAGTTCCTCTCATTTTCTGAGAGAACTCGACTGAAATACGGGAGGATTCTTTCTTTCCCATCCATTTGCTGGGAAAGTACAGCTACAATACCGCCGTTGCTTGCATCGGTGTCAACTACAAACATTTTTCCGGGTTTCGGATATGCCAGTACGGATGATGCACACAGCTTCTCCTTCAAGGCCTCAAAGGCTGCCTGGCATTGTTCATTCCAGACATACGGACGATTTTTCTCGGTCAACTGGTAGAGACACTTAGCTATTTTGGCAAAGTCTTTGACGAATCTTCAATAGTAGGTCGCCAGTCCCAGAAAACTTCGTAGTTGGCAATTGTTATTTGGTGTTGGCCAGCTTTTCACGGCTTCAATTTTCTCAGGGTCTGTTTTGATCTCTTCTGCTGATACGACGTGTCCCAGGTGTTTCACTTCAGCTGCGAAGAGGGTGCACTTTTCGGGACTAAGTTTCAAATTCGCCAGTCGCAATCGGGAGAAAACCTCTTCTAAGTTCCGCACATGCTCTTCAAACGTTCTCCCGATGACGATGATGTCATCTAGGTACACCAAGCAGGTTTTCCAGGTTAAGCCACGTAGCACGTATTCCATCGCGTTTGAAAGTAGCTGGATCATTGCAAAGCCCAAATGGCATCACTACAAATTGCCACAACCCGGTTCGAACTGGAAATGCGGTCTTCTCTCGGTCCTTCTTGTCGATTTCTACCTGCCAATAGCCACTCTTGAGATCGAGTGTCCATGATGTCATCGATGCGTGGAAGCGGGTAACTATCTTTCTTAGTGACGTCGTTAAGCTGCCTACAGTCGACACAAAAACGAGTGCTACCATCCTTTTTCTTTACTAGAACTACTAGCACGGCCCATGGACTGACAGAAGGTTCGATAACACCTTGTTTTTCTATGTCCAAGATCAATGTGCTCACTTCAACTTGTTTGGCTATAGGAAGACGTCTCGGTGCTTGTCGAATCGGCTTGGCTCCCTGTGTATCTATGACGTGAGTTACCATAATCGATCGGCCTTGATCATCCGGGCTTGTTGAGAAGATGTCACTGTACTTGGTGATCAGATCAGAGGCTCGCTTGAATAGCTGCACTGGCAATTTGACCTGCTTCAATATTGCAGACGTGGATTCCCGGGCTTTGTCTGCTTCTTGCCTCCTTTTCCAACGATGGTCGTGAATGGCTTCCAAAGAGGTGATGGTGGAAACAGGCTGGCAGCTGCCGATGACTTCTCCCACTCTGATGCTCGTGGTTGAGTCTGCGGTGTTAAGGCCTCTAACCGGCACGTATCCGTTCCTTATAGATCTTACAAGGCTTCATCCTATAATGAAGCTGCGCAATGTGGATGTTTTTGTTGGCTCTATCAGATAAGATGGATGGTCTCTCGAATCACCATCAAGCTGGCCCATACAATGCTTTCGGAAGAATTTGGTACATCAGTGTCGGTACATACCAGTACATTCATCTTGGGAATTTAGACGCTGGGATCCTCCAACAGCACTACGACATTCTGCCATTTAAATAACCGTTTGCCCAAATCCAACGTGATTCCATGTGGTCGCAGAAAATCCATTCCGAGAATGCAGTCATCCATAATGTTCGCGACCAGTAAATTATGTCGGAACACAAGGTCTCCCAACTGTATCTGGAGGTTGACCTCTCCATGGACAGGTGCGGTTTCTGCTGCAGCTCTCCATAGTGAGAAAATTCTGCCCTTGTGAAGTTGTTGCTGTCTCACATGGTCTGGTCGGATAATCGATCGGGTTGCACCAGTGTCGATTGTTATGGTGCAATTTTCTCCGTCAACTTGACCCGGAAGGCATTAGTCCGCTCCTCCAGGATGTAGTCTTGACACGGTGATCGCTCCTCCTAGCCAACCTTTGCCTCACGAAGTTGACCCCGTCAGTTTGAAGGGCCTCCATTTTGGGCTCCTGACTCGGTCTGGATCTCCTCCACCCTGGACAATAGCTCGATTTTCTTCGCTTTTTGCAATCTCCTTGCAAGTGCCCCTTCTCTCCGCATTTCCAGCATCTAGGCGAACCATTTACATGTGGGTCTCGCTCAATTTCCACGTGCTCACACCTGCACTTATCTGTCACTGTCTCGCGAACCCGGGCAGAGGTACGGCTCACATTTTCGCTGCCTTAAAGTTCAGACTATAAGCCAGTGCGTCCTTAACCGTTTGCTTTTGAGCTAAACGGACGGCTTGGTGCAATTTTTGGTCTCTGAATGCGCTGATGAATGCTTCTGTTGCTGCGTCCTCTCGATGTTCTGGGCCATACTCTGGGTTAGCCAATAGTGCCAGTCGCTCAATGTCTTGGGCTAGTTGCTGTAAGGTTTCGCCAGACTTCTACATCCGATGCCGTAGCTGTGACCGAAAAATCTGCTTCAGATGATCGTCTCCAGAACGCATGTCGAGCGCATTCATTATAGCAGCCGGGTTCGAGTTCAACTCAACGGGGATCGTCTGCAAAACTCAGCAGCTGGGCCTCTTAGAGCAAGAATTAGTGCAGTTGCTCGTTCCAGCTCATTCCAGTGATTTGGTCTAGCGGCAGCTTCAAACTGGGTTTTGTAAATAGTCCAGACTGTTTGCCCATCGAATATTGGTGCTTGCACCTTTCTGGATGTGCTTTGCGCTGTGGTTGCAAGCGTGGCTGGTTAGGTGGTGACTACTGCCTTCGCTACTTCCAATTCCTTTTTCACTTTTTCCATCTCGTTGTTGATTCTCTCCTCAACCTGGCTAACCATTTCCTCGACCCGGTAAACCTTTTCCTCGACGCATTTAATTTGCTTGTTCAGACTACCGAGCTCCGCTTCTATTTCCGTTAAATGTTTTTGGAAATCTGCCTTGATTTCGATCGCTTGTTGGTCCAGTTTCGCAGTTAAACTGGATGACTGTTCACTTACCTTCTTTGATTGTTCATCTAGCTTTGCAGTCAGACTGGATGACATCAGCATTAACATTTGCATCAGTGCATCTTCTGGCTCCTTTGATTTTTCGTTTTTGCGTCTCCCTTCAGCTCAGCCATGGTAAATTAATTTATTTTTATGAATATGGCTTTTATGTATTTATTTTTTTCCACCAGTTTCCACGTTACATTTCGCGATTGTGGATTTTTGTTTTTTTATGTTTAAAAGTTTTTCACTTTCAAAATGATCATTCTTGATTCTGGACACCGCTGTCGCGTGCTATGGTTCGTGGCCAAGAATTTTAATGTTCCGGGAAAGTGAAAACGCAATGTCTTTTAAATTAAATTAAAAGAGTTTATTTAGTTACTTAAAAATGCACAATCACTTATTTAACTATTTCACAATTTTAATTTTCACTACTAAAAGTCTAACTTCCACTTGTGCATAAATTTCCATCGCAATTGTCCTCTAAAATCACTTCACAATCAACGAAAATCACTTTTCTATTAGTCGATCAATATCGCTGTCTATTCACTCCAGTCGCAGTTTTTACTATCGCGGTTCTAATGAATGATCCCCCCATTTATTCAGCTCGCCTTTATATATGGTCTCTACCCATTCAACCCGTTTCTCGTACATTGGCGAATGTTCTGCCGAGAGATACCTGGTATGCTTAATGAATGGAGTGACGTCACTTTCAGATGTTGATCATGCTGGGTGGGTTCTCGTGGTTTCGAGTAAATTCAGTTTGTTGATCATGAGGTTCTTAATGGTTGTGAAAACAATTGCAACAGTAGCTCGCAGAATTACTCGTGTATGGAACAATATACATATATATATATATATATATATATATATATATATATATATATATATATATATATATATATATATATATATACATATATATATATATATATATATATATATATATATATATATATATATATATATATATATATAGGGTAAGCTGGGGCAAATCCGACCTAGTAAATGGTTTTGGCTATAAAATGCTTATCTTACATCGGATCAAGTCGTTATATATACCAAATTAAAGGTAAGACTTTTGCGCAACTTTCTATGCATAGCATTTTATTATTACCTTGTAAAACATTTTGAGATACAAGCGTTTTACGAAAAAGTTCATTTCTGCTATTTTCAAAAATGATGGGGTAAACCCGACCGCCTATGTTTTTGGTTGATTTAGTACAGATATAGCCTAAATATAATGGTTTTGCAATGATAAATCAATGACTGTTACATCATATAATAGTAATAACATATAATAGAATTTATAAAAATGAAAATAGCAAAATAATTAATCAGAGCTATCTGATTCGCTGCTCAAATAGCTTGCTGGCGTTTTTTTTGGTTCGAGTTGAACGTCTGGTTGGCTGCGATGTTGATGGTTTTGGTGTCATTGTTGTTTTTTGGCTTTTTTGCGGCAGCCGTTTTTGCCCATTTGGCTTTATTTTTTTTGTTTTGCTCAGCCTGTGCAACTTCAGAAATCGTTGCATCTGATGTTAAAATGCATGTCCGCCCAGGTTTACGACCACGTCTTGGTCCTTGGCTTCGTGGTGGAGCGCGCGGAAAGGGACGAATAGACTCTAACGTCTCATTCAAACTGGTTCTTGATGTTGCTTGTGTTAAAGTAGCAGGTGATGGAGTAAATGGAACATCGTATTCTTGTTCTTCATCAGTTTCAACTTCCATTTCAACTGTTTCTAATGGCCGATCTGTTGTTAAGCTGGGCATGAAGTCGATATCTTGAATAATGTCTGGTTCTACTGGCCAAATATCAGTTGCATGGAATCCAGCCTTTATATTCACTTCCGTTGCACCGATTTCAAGTGCTCGAGTGACCATCGCAGGAATGTCAAATATTTAAATTGGTCGGCCTGGATGCATTTGTATAAAATTTAATGATTGTTGGTTCATTGCTGTTTTGAAAGGGCCGAATACTGAGACATCGAGCGGTTGTAAGCGATGTGAGCAATGAGGTGGAAATAAGATGGCGTGAATGCCATTTGCTTGACAGAATTCCAAAGCAGCCAAAGATCGATGGCTTTCGTGATTATCCATTAACAACAATACTGGTTGATCAGGCGAAGAACGCGTGAAACCTTAAAAATGCTTCAAAAAATCCAAAACTAAATTGGCTGTGATCCATCCTGATGGATTTGCACCACCAACACTACCGGCTGGCCCGCCATTCAAAAAATATTCTTGAAATCGTGCTTTGGGGAAAACGAAATTTGGTGGCATACGCATACCAATAGCTGACACAGGCAAAAGAACTGTAACTAATTTTCCCCTTTCCGCAGAAGTAATTTGGCCAACATGTCGGAAGCCTCGACGAGCAACTACTCTAACAGCATGATGCGCCGTTGTGACGCCTGTTTCGTCGACATTCCAGATGTTATTCGGACCAAAAACATGCATGTCACTTACTGTTTTATAGTTTTCAAAAAAATTTGCAACATTATGGCGATTGAATGCGCTAGCTCTCGCTATACTAGTTGCTTCTGGCTTTCGTAACGAAACTCGTTGATGACGTTGCATGCAACCACGAAACCAATCGAATCCAGCCTTCTTTTCATCTTTCCATGATTCAGGAAACTTGGCTCTTACTTGTATAGCAAATTCGTATGCCAACAATCTTGTTTGAGTGACGGTCAAACCGAAAAAAACATCAGAAGCGTGTTTCAAATATTCTTCAAAAGCGGTTTCCTGTTCTTTGGTGAACATCTATTTGAGAACAAAAAATCAATCAAACCGAATAAGAGAAAACAGCAATATAATTTCAATGAATTTTAATACTTTACAGTATCACGGCCTTGAGAAGTGATAGTAATGCTGTTCAAGTCCACCTCAGTAGGTTGCGTAGTTACTTCATTGGCATGGCGGTGCAATAACAATGTCGACCTCGGAATGCCAAAATCACGAGCAGCAGCACGTAAACACATCCCCATTTGCATCGCAGCTACTGCTCGACGAATACCATTTTCATCACGTTTTTGTGTCTTTCGTTTGTAATTACGAACCATTCTGTTAAAAAAAAAACTATTTAGAGGTCGGATTTGCCCCACTGCGTAATTTTTCATAACAACGCAATTACAAAAGATATAATGAAAAAAATTAAACCAAACTTATATGCACTTTGTAGGACTTTAATCAAAGAATCTTAATCCACTTACCTTTTTTATGCGATCACATTGACAAAGAGAAATATCCTGCAGTCAATTATACACAAAAATTAAAGTCAAAATTGTCAAAACAAACTTGTTGCCGTTTGAGCATCTCAATGTTAACTAATAAAATGCTGTCATGCCACCATTTTAATTATTTTCGATGCTCTACAAGACAACACTAATATTAGTTTGCGTAGTGCTTTCGATTTTCGATAACAGAGGGAGGTCGGGTTTACCCACACTGTCGGCTTTACCCCAGCTTACCCTATATATATATATATTGTTACATGTACAAATAATTACATGTACAAATAATTCTGCGAGCTGCTGTCGCAATTGTTTTCATAATCAACGTCAACAAATGAATTTACTCGAACCCACGAGAACCCAACAAGCATGATCAACATCTGCAAGTGACGTCACTCCATTCATTAATTTGCTCGAATCTACCAGGTACCTCTCGGTAGAACATTCGATAATGTACGAGAAATGGGTGAATAGGTAGAGACCCTATATAAGGGCGAGCTGAATGAATGGGAGGATTCATTCATTACAACCGCGATAAGAAAACTGCGATATAGTGGAACGCGAAGTAACGATGACGATTGATTGTTTGAGTGCGAAGTGATTTAGAAGACAATTGCGATAAGAAATTTATGGACAAGTGTTAGATTTTTTTCATAGTGAAAATTAAAATTAGTGAAAGTGTTAAATTGTTAAATTGTTTATTGTGCATTTTTGTAATTAAATAAATTCTTTTAACTTAAATTAAAAGACATTGCGTTTTCACTTTCCCGGAACATTAAAATTATTGGCCGCGAACCAATAACACGCGACAATATATATATATATATATATATATATATATATATATATATATATATATATATATAGGATATAACGAAATTCGCGACCACGCTAGAGGTTGCAGGTTTGCTCCGATTTTCCCCAAATTTTCAGGAAAGGTGTATTGATTAAATATCTCAGTTAAGTTCGTGAACCAGCTATATTGGCCAAGCGAAAACGAAATGGCGGCTATTTTAGACGAAAAATCGTGATTTCTGTTCTGGATAAAGCATAGCTTCAATTTGGATGAAATTTGGTACAAAGGTTCACTAATGTATGTGATGAATCACAACCACAATAAAAAATCCAAAGTTGGTTCAGCTGAAACAAAATGGCGGCCGCTCAAATGTCGAAAAACGTACAAAATTTGGCTGTTGTAGTTTTGACCAAAGTTTTCAACCAATATTAATGAAACTCTGTAGTTTGATAGAACTTATAAATATCTAAAGAGTTATGTTAAAAAATTGGAGGTCAGGCAGAAAAAAACAAAATGGTGGCAACTCAAAACTTCAAAGTTTTCTAAAAGTCGCAATTTTGATCCGGCGTATATGAAACTTGATTTTGGGATAGAAATCAATCAGTTCTAGGGACTTCGATATTTTGGTGATCATGCTTGTGCAATTTTCAAAATGGCGGCTTAAATATGCGACTTTTTCAGGATTTCGTGGCCCTCTAGCGGTCACATTTTCCAACGGGTTTTGATGAAACTTGGGATTATGGATCTTCGTACTAAGTTCTTGTACTCTGCAGAAATTTTTTAAATTGAATGGAATGGAATTTTAAAACGTAATATTTTGAGCTGTCATTTTCACTAAAAATTGAATGATTTTGCCTTGTCTAGAGTGAAACTCTGATTCGAACGAGATTTATCGCATTGATTGATGAAATTCTAGCATACAAAGATTTAAAATAATCCAAAATCAAATGCATGCATTCAAAAAGGCGGCCCCCAAAGGTCAGAAGGCAAGCGCATTTCGCTATTTTAGTAGCAACTGAAATAATGAATATTTTTCATGGAAACGTTTTAAATCACTTAGCTTGGAGGTATTTATATAGTAGACCATTTGAGTGCGAAGTGATTTAGAAGACAATTGCGATAAGAAATTTATGGACAAGTGTTAGATTTTTTCATAGTGAAAATTAAAATTAGTGAAAGTGTTAAATTGTTAAATTGTTTATTGTGCATTTTTGTAATTAAATAAATTCTTTTAACTTAAATTAAAAGACATTGCGTTTTCACTTTCCCGGAACATTTAAATTATTGGCCGCGAACCAATAACACGCGACAGTGGTGTCAAGAAGTGCGAAAGAAAAATTTTGAAAGTGAAAATTTGAATATTTTTATAGTGCACAATAGTAAAATTTAACGAAACATTAAAAATGCCACGAAGCTTAAACTTAAAATTTAATGAATTGACCATATCGGAGCTCAAGGAGGAGTTGGAACAGCGGAATCTGGCCACACAAGGTACAAAGGCCATACTGATTGCACGCTTGCGTGACGTGATCGAGTCGGAAGGCGTGAATCTGGATTCGGGTGAGCTCTCAGATGCGGAAAAAGGTGCAGAAGGTGGAGAAGTAGAAACACCAAAATCAAAGGAGCCAGAAAATGCGCTGATGCAAATGTTAATGCTGATGTCATCCAGTCTGACTGCGAAGCTAGATGAACAGTCATCCAATTTAACTACGAAGCTTGATGAACAATCAGCGAAGTTAAATGAACAATCAGTGAAGCTGGACCAACAAGCGATCGAAATCAAGGCAGACATCACACAGAAGCTGGAGAAACAGTCAACCGAAATAAAAGCGGAGCTCGGTCATCTGAACAAACAAATTAAAGGCGTCGAGGAAAAGGTTGACCAGGTCGAGGAAAAGGCTTACCAGGTCGAGGAAAAGGTCAGCCAGGTCGAAGGAAAGGTCCGCCAGGTCGAAGAGAGAATAAACCATGAGATGGAAAAAGTGAAAAAAGAATTAGAAGCAGCGAAGGCAGTAGTAACCACTTCACCAGTCCCGCTTATAACCGCGGCGCAAAGCACATCCAGAATGTGCAAGCACCAATATTCGATGGGCAAACGGTTTGGAGTATTTACAAGACCCAGTTTGAAGCTGCCGCAAGGGCAAATCACTGGAATGAGCAAGAACGAGCAACTGCACTGATTCTTGCTCTAAGAGGCCCAGCTGCCGAGCTCTTGCAGACGATCCCCGATGAATTGCACTCAAACCCAAATGCTATAATGAATGCGCTCGACATGCGTTATGGAGACGATCATCTAAAGCAGATTTATCGGTCACAGCTAAGGCATCGGGTGCAGAAGTCTGGAGAAACCTTACAGCAGCTAGCCCAAGACATTGAGCGACTAGCACTTTTGGCTTACCCAGCCTACGAACCAGAACATCGAGATGACGCAGCGACAGAAGCATTCATCAGCGCACTAAAGGACCCGGAATTGCAACAAGCCGTGCGTTTAGCCCAAAAGCAAACGGTTAAGGACGCATTGGCTTATAGTCTGAACTTTGAGGCAGCGAAAAATGCGACTCGTACCACTGCCCGGGTCCGGGAGGTAGTGGCAGACGAGTGCAGGTGTGAGCGCGTGGAAATTGAGCGAGAACCGCATGGAAATGGTGCGCCTAGATGCTGGAATTGCGGAGAGAAGGGGCACCTGCAAAGAGACTGCAAGAAGCGAAGAAAACCGAGCTATTGTCCAGGGTGTGCAGCTAGGAGGAGATCCAGACCGAGTTAGGAGCCCAGAATGGAAACCCTTCAAACAGAGGGGTCGGGAAACATGTAAGAGCCAACTTCGTGGGGCAGAGGTTGGCTAGGAGGATCGACGTCCCCAGCACCACCATCATCGTATCAAGACTACATCGTGGAGAAGCGGACTTATGCCTTCCGGGTCAAGTTGACGGAGAACACTGCACCATAACAATCGACACTGGTGCAACCCGATCGATTATCCGACCAGACCTAGCTAGACAACAACAACTTCACAAGGGCAGGATTTTCTCACTACGGACAGCTACGGGAGAAACTGCACCTGTTCATGGAGAGGTCAACCTCCAGATACAGTTGGGAGACCTTGTGTTCCGACATAATTTTCTGGTCGCGAACATTATGGATGACTGCATTCTCGGAATGAATTTTCTGCGACCACATGGAATCACGTTGGATTTAGGCAAACGGGTATTGAAATGGCAGAATGTCGAAATACTGATGGAAGATCACAGCGTCCAAGTTCCCAAGATGAATGTAGTGGTATGTACTGACACTGATGTACCGAATTCTTCCGAAAGCATTGTATGGGCCAAGCTTGATGGTGATTCTGGAGACCACCGATCTTATCTGATAGAGTCAACGAAGACGCCCGCATTGCGCAGTTTGATTGCAATGTGAAGCCTTGTAAGATCTTTAAGGAACGGATATGTGCCGGTTAGAGTCCTTAACACCCCAGACTCAACTACGAGCATCAAAGCGGGAGAAGTCATCGGTAGCTGCCAGCCTGTTTCCACCATCACCTCTTTGGAAGCTACTCACGACCATCATTGGAAAAGGAGGCAAGACACAGACAAAGCCCGGGAATCCACGTCTGCAATATTGAAGCAGGTCAAATTGCCAGTGCAGCTATTCAAACGAGCCTCTGATCTGGTCACCAAGTACAGTGACATCTTCTCAACAAGCCCAGATGACCAAGGCCGAACGAGTATGGCAACTCACGTCATAGATACACAGGGAGCCAAGCCGATTCGACAAGCACCCAGACGCCTCCCTATAGCCAAACAAGGAGAAGTGAGCGCGCTGATCTCGGACATGGAAAAACAAGGCGTTATTGAACCTTCTGTCAGTCCATGGGCCGCGCCTGTAGTTCTAGTGAAGAAAAAGGATGGTAGCACTCGCTTTTGTGTCGACTATAGGCAGCTTAACGACGTCACTAAGAAAGATAGTTACCCACTCCCACGCATCGATGACATCATGGACACTTTAGCCGACGCAAAATGGTTTTCTACACTCGATCTCAAGAGTGGCTACTGGCAGGTAGAAATTGACAAGAAGGACCGAGAGAAGACCGCATTTTCAGTTGGGACCGGATTGTGGCAATTTGTGGTGATGCCGTTTGGGCTTTGCAATGCTCCAGCCACTTTCGAACGCTTGATGGAATATGTGCTACGTGGTCTAACCTGGAAAACCTGCTTGGTATACCTAGATGACATCATCGTCATCGGTAGAACGTTCGAAGAGCATGTGCGGAACTTAGAAGAGGTTTTCTCCCAATTACGACTGGCAAATTTGAAACTTAGTCCCCAGAAGTGTACTCTTTTCGCAGATGAAGTAAAATACCTGGGACACGTCGTATCATCAGAAGGGGTCAAAACAGACCCTGAGAAAATTGAAGCCGTGAAAAGTTGGCCAACACCAAACAACAAGCGCCAACTACGAAGTTTTCTGGGTCTGGCGACCTACTATCGAAGATTCGTCAAAGACTTTGCCAAAATAGCTAAGTGTCCCCATCAGCTAACCGAGAAAAATCGTCCGTATGTCTGGAATGAACAATGCCACACAGCCTTTGAGACCCTGAAGGAAAAGCTGTGTGAATCACCCGTGCTGGCGTATCCGAAACCCGGAAAAATGTTTGTAGTTGACACCGATGCAAGCAACGGCGGTATTGGAGTTGTACTCTCCCAGCAGATCAATGGCGAAGAAAGAGTCCTCTCTTATTACAGTCAAGTTCTCTCAAAAAGTGAGAGGAATTACTGTGTGACCAGGAAGGAGCTATTGGCTATAATAGAGGCCACCAAGCAGTTCCACAAGTATCTATATGGCCAGAAATTTGTTCTTCGAACGGACCATGCATCACTGAGATGGTTGCTCAACTTCAAAAATCCCGAGGGACAAGTTGCGAGATGGATCGAAAGATTGCAGTCATACGACTACGAAATTGTTCATCGGAAGGGTGGAGTTCATGGAAATGCTGACGCCCTATCCCGCCGTCCATGTCCAGCTAACTGCAAGCATTGCCGACGGATTGAGGAAAAGGAACCGCTCGTTGATCTGCGATTGATAACGGCTGAATTCGATGAAGGTTGGTCATCGGAGGAGATTCGAAATGCCCAGTTAGCCGATGAAGACATCGGACCATTGCTCGTGTGGAAGGAGACGACTGGGCGACCTGAGTGGAAAGACGTTTCAATGCATGGCGCAACCCTGAAAAGCTATTGGGCACAATGGAACTCCCTTCAGGTCGAGGGTGGCGTACTCAAGCGAAAATGGGAAACGGCGGATGGCAGCTCCTATAGGATGCAAACTATACTACCCAAAAGCCGAATCCACGATGTGGTTAAGGAAATGCATGAAGGATCCTCGGGAGGCCACATTGATGTTAACAAGACCTTAGCGAAATGGCGGGAAAGGTTCTACTGGCTCTACGCTCGAGAAGACGTAGAGGACTGGTGTCGCAGATGCACAATTTGCGCTTCCGTCAAAGGCCCAAAGCGACGACTGAGAGGACAAATGCAAACCTATAACGTAGGCGTGCCATTCGAAAGGATTGCTGTTGACATCGCAGGACCCTTTCCTGAATCCGATTGGGGAAATAGATATACGCTGGTTGTAGCCGATTATTTCAGCAAGTGGCCCGAGGTCTACCCCATTCCCAACCAGGAAGCAACTACCGTAGCTGAACAGCTAGTGTTAAATTGGGTCAGTAGGTACGGCGTACCTTGCAAATTACATTCAGATCAAGGCCGAAACTTTGAGTCACTAGTTTTTGGCGAAATGTGTGAACTACTGGGAATACGGAAAACGAGGACAACACCGCTGCATCCCCAATCCGATGGAACGGTCGAACGGTTCAACGGCACGCTCAATAAACATCTGGCCAAGATGGTTGACGAGAACCAAAGGGACTGGGACCGACATATCCCACTATTTTTGATGGCGTACAGAGCTGCCGAACATGCATCGACGAGCCAAGCCCAAGCCAAAGTCATTTTTAGAAAGACTATTCGTTTGCCAGCTGATATAAAGTTCGGAACACCCCCTGAGAAACCCCAAACGGTCTCGGAGTACGCAAGTGATCTAAGACAACGGTTGAACCAGATACATCGGACAGTGCGAAAACACCTCGAATCGGCCACTGACCGCATGAAGACCAGGTATGATCTGAAAGCTAGTTCTACTGGCTTCCAGCAAGATGACTTGGTGTGGCTTTATAACCCGCAACGGCGAAAGGGTAGGTCTCCAAAGTTGCAACATAATTGGGAGGGACCATACCGAGTTACAAAGCGAATCAACGACGTCGTATACCGAATACAGGAACATCGTAAGCCGAGAGCTAAAATAAAAATCGTGCATCTGGACCGTCTTGCCCCATATTACACCCAGGGAGAATTGACTACAAATAGCGACACATCTTTTCAGGGCGAAAAGAACTGAGGTGGGGGCAGTGTTACATGTACAAATAATTACATGTACAAATAATTCTGCGAGCTGCTGTCGCAATTGTTTTCATAATCAACGTCAACAAATGAATTTACTCGAACCCACGAGAACCCAACAAGCATGATCAACATCTGCAAGTGACATCACTCCATTCATTAATTTGCTCGAATCTACCAGGTACCTCTCGGTAGAACATTCGATAATGTACGAGAAATGGGTGAATAGGTAGAGACCCTATATAAGGGCGAGCTGAATGAATGGGGGGATTCATTCATTACAACCGCGATAAGAAAACTGCAATATAGTGGAACGCGAAGTAACGATGACGATTGATTGTTTGAGTGCGAAGTGATTTAGAAGACAATTGCGATAAGAAATTTATGGACAAGTGTTAGATTTTTTTCATAGTGAAAATTAAAATTAGTGAAAGTGTTAAATTGTTAAATTGTTTATTGTGCATTTTTGTAATTAAATAAATTCTTTTAACTTAAATTAAAAGACATTGCGTTTTCACTTTCCCGGAACATTAAAATTATTGGCCGCGAACCAATAACACGCGACAATATATATATATATATATATATATATATATATATATATATATATATATATATATATATATATATATATATGGGATATAACGAAATTCGCGACCACGCTAGAGGTTGCAGGTTTGCTCCGATTTTCCCCAAATTTTCAGGAAAGGTGTATTGATTAAATATCTCAGTTAAGTTCGTGAACCAGCTATATTGGCCAAGCGAAAACGAAATGGCGGCTATTTTAGACGAAAAATCGTGATTTCTGTTCTGGATAAAGCATAGCTTCAATTTGGATGAAATTTGGTACAAAGGTTCACTAATGTATGTGATGAATCACAACCACAATAAAAAATCCAAAGTTGGTTCAGCTGAAACAAAATGGCGGCCGCTCAAATGTCGAAAAACGTACAAAATTTGGCTGTTGTAGTTTTGACCAAAGTTTTCAACCAATATTAATGAAACTCTGTAGTTTGATAGAACTTATAAATATCTAAAGAGTTATGTTAAAAAATTGGAGGTCAGGCAGAAAAAAACAAAATGGTGGCAACTCAAAACTTCAAAGTTTTCTAAAAGTCGCAATTTTGATCCGGCGTATATGAAACTTGATTTTGGGATAGAAATCAATCAGTTCTAGGGACTTCGATATTTTGGTGATCATGCTTGTGCAATTTTCAAAATGGCGGCTTAAATATGCGACTTTTTCAGGATTTCGTGGCCCTCTAGCGGTCACATTTTCCAACGGGTTTTGATGAAACTTGGGATTATGGATCTTCGTACTAAGTTCTTGTACTCTGCAGAAATTTTTTAAATTGAATGGAATGGAATTTTAAAACGTAATATTTTGAGCTGTCATTTTCACTAAAAATTGAATGATTTTGCCTTGTCTAGAGTGAAACTCTGATTCGAACGAGATTTATCGCATTGATTGATGAAATTCTAGCATACAAAGATTTAAAATAATCCAAAATCAAATGCATGCATTCAAAAAGGCGGCCCCCAAAGGTCAGAAGGCAAGCGCATTTCGCTATTTTAGTAGCAACTGAAATAATGAATATTTTTCATGGAAACGTTTTAAATCACTTAGCTTGGAGGTATTTATATAGTAGACCATTTGCAGGATATTGTTAAAATATTTTTACAATACCCTAATAAATTATGAAATCGTGACTTGTCTGTCCGTCCGCCTATCCGTCCATTTGTTCGTGTGTCACAGTAAGTTTCCTTGCAAACCACATGAGCTGGAATGAGGAAATTTTCTACGTAGGTCAAAAGTGGTGCTTCTCGAAATTTGCAGTGCAAGAAAATATTTTAAAGTTTTTATGGGGGGACTCCCCATACAGGGGGGAGAATTAATTTTTTTTGTATTTCTGTAGCCCTTTAGCAGCCAAGTTTCTCAACAGATTCCGAGGAAATTTGAAATTATAAGTTATTAAAGCAAGTTATTTTAACCTGCAAAAGAATTATGCGAATCGTATGACAAATCAAAAAGTCGAAAATTTACAGCTTAATATCATATAGCAGCCGTATACAATAAAAATTCAAAATGGTGGCCCTGATCATTCAAAAAATGATTGAAAATATTTATATTAATAGCAACGCAAGTGCTCTTTATACTTTTATGGAAATCTTTTGAAATTATCTATTTGGGCTATTTAAGCCGACAAGTTATTACCCATGTAGTGCTACGAAAATTGCAGTAAGAAGTTTAGTAGTACGCAAGCGAAATTCTTTTCCAAAATTTACGCTACATACGAAAAATTTACCTTTCCGGCTGGTGCTGCCAGCGGGAATTTTTTTCATTTCAAACCTTTCAAAACTCAGTTTCTTGAATACATTTACTCGTATATTACAGTATAATTTTTTACTGCAATGCAAAAACCACTACGGCTAAAATCTGCAGCGTTTAATTCTGGCACATTTAATACATGATCTCATCAACGTGTACCTTGATTTTAGATTTCATTTAAATCCAATATGGATTGTAGCTTTGAGAAATTTTCGAATTTTGAACTTTGCCTAGCCGCCATTTTTATATTCTGGTCTGACGCTGAAGTGCTTTTTTATCTTACAACTTTTTTCGACGTTTGAGTGGCCGCCATTTTGTTTTTAATTGTTCCACTTTGAATTTCTTATTGTGAGCTTTATCACAAAATTTAATAAATTCACGTACCAGTTTTGGTACAAACCAGAGCTATACTATGGTCACACACTCGCACACACACACACAAACACACACACACACAAACACACACACACACACCCACACACACACACACATATATATATATATATATATATATATATATATATATATATATATATATATATATATATATATATATATATATATATATATATATATATATATATATATATATATATATATATATATATATATATATATATATATATACCTATATATATATATATATATATATACGAGGTGTGTTCAAAAAATATCACGAATTTTGTTTTTTTTTCAAAAATTATTTATTTATTCATGAATATCTATTTTGTCCCCTTCAAAGTAATCCCCATGAGATATTATACACTTGTGCCAACGGTTTTTCCAATCTTCGAAGCACTTCAAAAAATCATTTTTTTTAGGGTTTTGTACTAAAATACAAAACCCTTTTGCAATCACGACCTGTGTCCGTCTGTCCGTCCGTCCGTCCGTCCGTCCGTCCGTCTGTATGTCACAGCACTTTTTCTCGGAAACTGTGGGGGCTACAGCCATGAAACTCAGAAGTGGTGACCTCTTGAAAGTTCAAGGGTGGAAAATTTTTTCAAAGACGTTTAAGGGGGGTCTCCCCATATAGGGGTAGTCGAATAGGGTGTCATTGGAAAGGTCTCAATGAGATCTTTTCAAAACAAGTCTTAAAATTGTCTTATAAGTACCGAGGGGGGCAGGGGAAGGGGAAATGTACGAACTTTTCGCGTACCCCCCCCCCTCGCGATTGAACACTTTCCATCCGAAAAATCTGAAAAAAATCATGAATGTAGGACTTAATGAGTACAACAACAACAAATACATAAGAAGTCGAAACTCACTCAACTTTGTTAGTAATAGTATGATTTACCGATTTTGTGTTTTCTTGGATAAAATCCAAACGGTACCTTTAAACTCAATAACATTTAGCAAAGAGATGACTATTTATAAGATTGATCTTTTCAGAAAGTTTCATAAAGATCGAATAGTATTCACCGAAGTTATAGCGATTTGAATTTTCGTGTATTACTATGGAGCAATATGCCCTGTATTACTATGGAAACATATTGCTATGGAGCCATATGCGCTTTTTACCGACTTAGACACTACAGCTTTGCTAGAATTTGCATGAAAATTTCAGGAGTGATAGGTATCATGAAGATGAATACATACAATTGAAACAAGTCGAAGAGGCAGGAGAGAGCTCCTAGCAAAAGGGCTTTGTAACCATTCTAGGATTCGAAAAAATAGGCCATGAATCGATGATTACAGTACAGAGGAGTGGCCCCTGAAAAAAAATTTCATGAAAGGTAGCCGATATGAGTATCAACTGAAAGTTCTCTATGAGAGCTTTTCAAAACAGTTCTTAAACTGACAGTTTTTGCTTCAGTGGGAGCACAGGGGGGGAAATACATGAAAAATGTGCTTCCTCCCTCGCGAATGGACATCCGTGATCTAAAAAATCTGAAGAAAATATCAAAGGAGATATTTATGGGTACAACTATAACAAATATCTCAGAAGTCAAAATTCGTTCAACTTTGTTAATTATAGTATGATCCTCGCATTTCACATTTTCTCGCATTAAATCGTCTTTGACATGTTTCTTGATTTTATTCGTTGCTGGTTACTGCATTTTGTAAGTTGAGTACAAAACCCTTCTGACATGAGCATAGGTCTGTCTACACAACTTGTTTAATCTTGTTCAGCTCCTATTTCGATGCCGTCTTTATCTCGTCAAGCGTAGCGTAACGTCGTCCTTTCATGGTCCTCTTCAGTTTGAGAAACAAGAAAAAGCCACAGGGGGCCAGATCTGGGGAATACGGTGGCTGCGGCATCATTAGTGTGTTGTTTTTGGCCAAAAAGTCGCGCACAAGCAACGATGTGTGAGCAGGGGCGTTATCGTGGTGCAAAAGCCAATTTTTGTTCTCCCACAAATCCGGGCGTTTCTGGCGGATTGCTTCGCGCAAATTGCGCATAACTTGCAGGTAATATTCCTTATTGACCGTTCTTCCCTGTGGCAAGAACTCATGATGCACCACGCCCCTGCAATCGAAGAAAACTGTCAGCAAAACTTTCACATTCGACCGAACTTTGCGCGCTTTTTTAGGTGTTGGTTCATGCGGCAGCTCTCATTGAGATGATTGAGCTTTGGTTTCCACGTCATAACCATAAACACACGATTCGTCACCAGTTATGACCCACTGGAGCAAATTTGGTTCGTCGCGGACAGAGTTTAACATCTCATTAGCAATGTTCATGCGTTGCTGTTTTTGGTCGCAATTGAGCAATTTTGGTACGAATTTTGCGACGACCCGTCTCATACCCAAACCGTTGATAAAAATCGAATGGCACGAGCCAATCGATATGTTTAGGTCCTCAGCAACTTCTCTAACGGTGATTCGACGATTGGCCAATACCATTTTCTCCACTTCATTAATTTTTTCGTCTGTTGTTGAAGTGCTCGGGCGTCCGGCACGCTCTTCGTCGTTCACATCTTCTCGGCCTTCTAAAAACATTTTATACCACTGATAAACGTTGCTTTGGTCCAAGGTAGCTTCTCCGTATGCCACAGTCAACATTCGGAATGCATCCGCGCACTTAATTTCGTTTTTCACACAAAATTTGATACACGTACTTTGATCCATTTTTTTGAATAAGTAAAAATCGAAGACGATTGAAAACACGTGCAAGTAAAGCAGCTATCACCAATTAAGTGAACATTCAAAATGGCCGATCTTGTCGGCATAAGTGACGGACATAAGTACCAACATAATGCCACAAAAAAAATCGAAATTCGAATATACGTAACCCGCGAAAATTCAAAATTCGTGATACTTTTTAAACACACCTCGTATATATATATATATATATATATATATATATATATATATATATATATATATATATATATATATATATATATATATATTTTTACATGTACAAATAATTCTGCGAGCTACTGTCGCAATTGTTTTCATAATCATTAAGAACGTCAACAAATGAATTTACTCGAATCCACGAGAACCCAACAAGCATGATCAACATCTCCAAGTGAGGTCACTCCATTCATAAATTTGCTCGAATCTACCAGGTACCGCTCGGTAGAACATTCGCCAATGTACGAGAAATGGGTGAATACGTAGAGACCCTATATAAAGGCGAGCTGAATGAATGGGGGGATCATTCATTCGACCGCGATAAGAACTGCGATAGTATGTGGGAAGCGATATTATTCGAGTAGTAGAAAATTGTGTTTCGTAATAGTGAAGTGATTTAGAAGACAATTGCGATAAGAAATTTATGGACAAGTGTTAGATTTTTTTTCATAATGAAAATTAAAATTAGCGAAAGTGTTAAATTGTTAAATTGTTTATTGTGCATTTTTGTAATTAAATAAATTCTGTTAACTTAAATTAAAAGACATTGCGTTTTCACTTTCCCGGAAAATTAAAATTGTTAGCCGCGAACCGAAAACACGCGACAATGGTGCCAAGAAGTGAGAAAGAAAATTTTGGAAGTGAAAACGATTAAACATTTTTAAAGTGCACAATAGTGTAAATTAACGTGTAAACTGGTGGAAAAATAGCCAAAGCAATAAAAATGCCAGGAAACTTACATCTAAAAATTAATCAATTGAGCATATCGGAGCTCAAGGAGGAGTTGGAACAGCGAAATCTGGCCACGCAAGGTACAAAGGCCATACTAATTGCATGCTTGCGTGACGCGATCGAGTCGGAAGGCGGGAATCTGGATTCGGGTGAGTTCTCAGATGCGGAAAAAGGCGCAGAAGGTGGAGAAGTAAAAACACCAAAATCAAAGGAGCCAGAAAATGCGCTAATGCAAATGTTAATGCTGATGTCATGCAAATGTTAATGCTGATGTCAGCGAAGCTAAATGAACAGTCATCCAGTCTGACTGCGAAGCTGGATGAACAATCAGCGCAGCTAAATGAACAATCACCGAAGCTTAATGAACAATCAACGAAGCTAAATGAACAATCAGCGAAGCTGGACCAACAAGCAATCGAAATCAAAGCAGACATCAAGGCAGACATCACACAGGAGCTGGAGAAACAGTCAACCGAAATAAAAGCGGAGCTCGGTAGTCTCAACAAACAAATTAAAGGCGTCGAGGAAAAGGTTGACCAGGTTGAGGAAAAGGTTTACCAGGTCGAGGAAAAGGTCAGCCAGGTCGAGGAGAGAATCAACAATGAGATGGAAAACATCAAAAAGGGATTAGAAGCAGCAAAGGCAGTAGTAACCGCCTCACCAGCCCCGCTTACAACCGCAGTGCAAGGCTCGTCTAGAAATGTGCAAGCACCAATATTCGATGGGCAAACGGTCTGGAGTATTTACAAGACCCAGTTTGAAGCTGCCGCAAGGGCAAATTGCTGGAATGACCAGGAACGCGCAACTGCATTGATTCTTGCTCTAAAAGGCCCAGCTGCCGAGCTTTTCCAGACGATCCCCGTTGATTCACACTCAAACCCGGCTGCTATATTGAACGCGCTCGACATGCGTTATGGAGGCGACCATCTGAAGCAGATTTATCGGGCACAGCTACGGAATCGGATGCAGAAGTCTGGCGAAACCTTACAGCAGCTAGCCCAAGACATTGAGCGACTAGCACTTTTGGCTTATCCAGCTTACGACCCAGAACATCGAGATGATGCAGCGACAGAAGCATTCATCAGTGCCTTCAAGGACCAGGAATTGCAACAAGCTGTGCGATTAGCTCAAAAGCAAACGGTTAAGGCCGCATTGGTTTATAGTCTGAACTATGAGGCAGCGAAAAATGCGACTCGTAGCACAGCCTGGCTCCATGAGGTAATGGCAAACGAGTGCAGGTGTGAGCGCGTGGAAAATGAGCGAGAGCGGCAGGTAAATGGTGCGCCTAGATGCTGGGATTGCGGTGAGAAGGGGCACCTGCAAAGAGACTGCAAGAATCGAAGAAAATGGAGGTATTGTCCAGGATGGTGGAGATCCAGATCGAGTCAGGAGCCTAGAATGGAGGCCCATCAAACTGCAACGGCCAACTTCGTGGGGCAGAGGTTGGCTAGGAGGATCGACGTCCCCAGCACCACTATCACCGTGTCAAGACTACATCGTGGAGAAGCGGACTTATGCCTTCCGGGTCAAGTTGACGGAGCACACTGCACCATAACAATCGACACTGGTGCAACCCGATCGATTATCAGACCAGACCTAGTTAGACAGCAACAACTTCACAAGGGCAGAATTGTCTCACTACAGACAGCTACGGGAGAAACTGCACCTGTTCATGGAGAGGTCAACCTCCAGATACAGTTGGGAGACCTTGTGTTCCGACATAATTTTCTGGTCGCAAACATTATGGATGACTGCATTCTCGGAATGGATTTTCTGCGACCACATGGAATCACGTTGGATTTGGGCAAACGGGTATTGAAATGGCAGAATGTCGAAATACTGATGGAAGATCACAGCGTCCAAGTTCCCAAGATGAATGTAGTGGTATGTACTGACACTGATGTACCGAATTCTTCCGAAAGCATTGTATGGGCCAAGCTTGATGGTGATTCTGGAGACCACCGATCTTATCTGATAGAGTCAACGAAGACGTTCGCATTGCGCTGTTTGATTGTAGGACGAAGCCTTGTAAGATCTTTAAGGAACGGATATGTGCCGGTTAGAGTCCTTAACACCCCAGATTCAACCACGAGCATCAAAGCGGGAGAAGTCATCGGTAGCTGCCAGCCTGTTTCCACCATCACCTCTTTGGAAGCTACTCACGACCATCATTGCAAAAGGAGGCAAGACACAGACAAAGCCCGGGAATCAACGTCTGCAATATTGAAGCAGGTCAAATTGCCAGTACAGCTATTCAAACGAGCCTCTGATCTGGTCACCAAGTAAAGTGACATCTTCTCAACAAGCCGGATGACCAAGGCCGAACGAGCCTGGTAACTCACGTCATAGATACACAGGGAGCCAAGCCGATTCGACAAGCGCCCAGACGCCTCCCTATAGCCAAACAAGGAGAAGTGAGCGCGCTGATCTCGGACATGGAAAAACAAGGCGTTATTGAACCTTCTGTCAGTCCATGGGCCGCGCCTGTAGTTCTAGTGAAGAAAAAGGATGGTAGCACTCGCTTTTGTGTCGACTATAGGCAGCTTAACGACGTCACTAAGAAAGATAGTTACCCACTCCCACGCATCGATGACATCATGGACACTTTAGCCGACGCAAAATGGTTTTCTACACTCTATCTCAAGAGTGGCTACTGGCAGGCAGAAATCGACAAGAAGGACCGAGAGAAGACCGCATTTTCAGTTGGGACCGAATCGTGGCAGTTTGTGGTGATGCCGTTTGGGCTTTGCAATGCTCCAGCCACTTTCGAACGCTTGATGGAATACGTGCTACGTGGTCTAACCTGGAAAACTTGCTTGGTATACCTAGATGACATCATCGTCATCGGGAGAACGTTCGAAGAGCATGTGCGGAACTTAGAAGAGGTTTTCTCCCGACTGCGACTGGCAAATTTGAAACTTAGTCCCGACAAGTGTACCCTTTTTGCAGCTGAAGTAAAATACCTGGGACACGTCGTATCAGCAGAAGGGGTCAAAACAGACCCTGAGAAAATTGAAGCCGTGAAAAGCTGACACCAAACAACAAGCGCCAACTACGAAGTTTCCTGGGTCTGGCATCCTACTACCGAAGATTCGTCAAAGACTTTGCCAAAATAGCTAAGTGTCTCCATCAGCTAACCGAGAAAAATCGTCCGTATGCCTGGAACGAACAATGCCAGACAGCCTTTGAGACCCTGAAGGAAAAGCTGTGTGAATCACCCGTGCTGGCGTATCCGAAACCCGGTAAAATGTTTGTAGTTGACACTGATGCAAGCAACGGCGGTATTGGAGTTGTACTCTCCCAGCAGATCAATGGCGAAGAAAGAGTCCTCTCTTATTACAGTCGAGTTCTTTCAAAAAGTGAGAGGAACTACTGTGTGACCAGGAAGGATCTATTGGGTATAATAGAGGCCACCAATCAGTTCCACAAGTACCTATATGGCCAGAAATTTGTTCTTCGAACGGACCATGCATCGCTGAGATGGCTACTTAACTTCAAAAACCCCGAGGGACAAGTTGCGAGATGGATCGAAAGATTGCAGTCGTACGACTACAAAATTGTTCATCGAAAGAGCGGAGTTCATGGAAATGCTGACGCCCTATCTCGTCGCCTATGTCCAGCTAACTGCAAGCATTGCCGATGGATTGAGGAAAAGGAGCCACCCGTTGATCTGCGACTGATAACGGCTGAATTCGATGAAGGTTGGTCATCGGAGGAGATTCGAAATGCCCAGCTAGCCGATGAAGACATCGGACCATTGCTCGTATGGAAGGAGACGACTGGGCGACCTGAGTGGAAAGACGTTCCAACGCATGGCGCAACCCTGAAAAGCTATTGGGCACAATGGAACTCCCTTCAGGTAGAGGGTGGCGTACTCAAGCGGAAATGGGAAACGGCGGATGGCAGCTCCTATAGGATGCAAACTATACTACCCAAAAGCCGAATCCACGATGTGGTAAAGGAAATGCATGAAATATCCTCGGGAGGCCATCTTGGCGTTAACAAAACCTTAGCGAAATTGCGGGAAAGATTCTACTGGCTCTACGCTCGGGAAGACGTAGAGGACTGGTGTTGCAGATGGACAATTTGCGCTTCCGTCAAAGGTCCAAAGCGACGACTGAGAGGACAAATGCAAACCTATAACGTAGGCGTGCCATTCAAAAGGATTGCTGTTGACATCGCAGGACCCTTTCCTGAATCTGATTGGGGAAATCGATATATTCTGGTTGTAGCCGATTATTTCAGCAAATGGCCCGAGGTCTACCCCATTCCCAACCAGGAAGCAACTACCGTAGCTGAACAGCTAGTGTTAAATTGGGTCAGTATGTACGGCGTACCTTACGAATTACATTCAGATCAAGGCCGAAACTTTGAGTCACTAGTTTTTGGCGAAATGTGTGAACTACTGGGAATACGGAAAACGAGGACAACACCGCTGCATCCCCAATCCGATGGAACGGTCGAACGGTTCAACGGCACGCTCAATAAACATCTGGCCAAGATGGTTGACGAGAACCAAAGGGACTGGGACCGACATATCCCACTATTTTTGATGGCGTACAGAGCTGCCGAACATGCATCGACGGGCCAAGCCCAAGCCAAAGTCATTTTTGGAGAGACTATTCGTTTGCCAGCCGATATAAAGTTCGGAACACCCCCTGAGAAACCCCAAACGGTCTCGGAGTACGCAAGTGATCTAAGACAACGGTTGAACCAGATACATCGGACAATGCGAAAACACCTCGATTCGGCTACTGACCGCATGAGGACCAGGTATGATCTAAAGGCTAATTCTACTGGCTTCCAGCAAGATGACTTGGTGTGGCTTTATAACCCGCAACGGCGAAAGGGTAGGTCTCCAAAGTTGCAACATAATTGGGAGGGACCATACCTAGTTACAAAGCGAACCAACGACGTCGTATACCGAATCCAGGAACATCGTAAGCCGAGAGCTAAACTGAAAATCGTGCATCTGGACCGTCTTACCCCATATTACATCCAGGGAGAATTGACTAGAAATAACGACACATCTTTTCGGGGCGAAAAGAACTGAGGTGGGGGCAGTGTTACATGTTCAAATAATTACATGTACAAATAATTCTGCGAGCTACTGTCGCAATTGTTTTCATAATCATTAAGAACGTCAACAAATGAATTTACTCGAACCCAACAAGCATGATCAACATCTGCAAGTGACGTCACTCCATTCATTAATTTGCTCGAATCTACCAGGTACCTCTCGGTAGAACATTCGCCAATGTACGAGAAATGGGTGAATAGGTAGAGACCCTATATAAAGGCGAGCTGAATGAATGGGGGGATCATTCCTTCGGCCGCGATAAGAACTGCGATAGTTTGTGGGAAGCGATATTATTCGAGTAGTAGAAAAGTGTGTTTCGTAATAGTGAAGTGATTTAGAAGACAATTGCGATAAGAAATTTATGGACAAGTGTTAGATTTTTTTTCATAGTGAAAATTAAAATTAGTTAAAGTGTTAAATTGTTAAATTGTTTATAGTGCATTTTTGTAATTAAATAAATTCTGTTAACTTAAATTAAAAGACATTGCGTTTTCACTTTCCCGGAACATTAAAATTATTAGCCGCGAACCGAAAACACGCGACAATATATATATATATATATATATATATATATATATATATATATATATATATATATAGATATATATATATATATATATATATATATATACATATATATATATATATATATATATATATATATATATATATATATATATATGAATATATATATATATATACACCTATACACATATATACTATATACATACATATATATATACAACCATCTATACATATATATACACATACATATATATATATATATATATATATATATATATATATATATATATATATATATATATATATATATATATATATATACATATATATATATATATATATATATATATATATATATATATATATATAAAAATATATATATATATATATATATATATATATATATATATATATATATATATATATATATATATATATTTTTATATATCTATATATATATGTATGTATATACATATATATAAACATATATATACGAGTATATATATATATATATATATATATATATATATATATATATATATATATATATATGTATATATATATATATATATATATAAATATATATATGTATATACACACATATATATATATATATATATATATATATATATATATATATATATATATATATATATATATATATATATATATATTTTACCATTTCACGTGACAACAACATGTCCTCCACGGGACCTCTTACAGGCCTCAATCCTTTTGAGGTAGTTTTCAATGTGTTGGGTACTCACTAGTCGGTCGATTCTTCTCCAGTTTGGCCTCGTCATGTTGGTTGCCGGCTCCTGGAAATAACAAAACCCCACAAAGCATCGGACTTATTATGTGAACAAAATATACTTATCTGATATTGAAGTTTTTTGCTGATCTCCTGCACGAGAATAAACCTGGAATCATCACATTGACACTTCACTTGGCAATGACATTTGACGTCTGTCTACAATGTTTTGAAATGACAATGTCAAAAATGTCACAGGGTGCCCGTAAACTATGAATATCGCAGAATCACGTAATTGTTTAGAATATTATGAATTTAGTATAAGATTAATTTACGCGGGAAAAATGTACCGAAATTTTCAAAAACGGGAAACTCTTTGAAAGAGATTTTCCATTGTTCGTTTGGGATTGTCCGTTCGTAAGATAACTTGGTCGCAATAAAGTATCAGTTTGGCATTGTTCGTTCGTAAGATAACTTGGTCGCAATAAAGTGGATTAGAATTTTTATCGTGAAACATTTTTTCCTTTTTGGTTTTATTGTAAAACATTTTTTGGTCCGTCGAGCCGGATATAGTTCTGGATAATTTTAAATGGTGTGTTAGTTACAATTTAGTTTTGTTGAATTAAGTGCAGTGAAAAGGCGCTTAAAGGTCGGTTCGCGCGGGTTAATAAAGTGAGCAATTGAGCAAGGCAAGGTCTGGTGAGTTCCATATTTTAGTCCTTTCCTTCCTAATTTCATAATCGACATCATCTTTAATTTTTTATTTGCTTAAATTTGGTGCACAATTGCAAATCTCATTTTCTGTGGAAAAAAACGAATCGTGTCTCAAATCCGCACTACATTGGATGGATAGTGCGGTTGAATTTATTGGTCACACATCAACTTTATTTGCTAAAAGTTGGTGTACAATTGCAAAGTTAATTTATTTTGGGAAGAGCGAACCGTATTTCAAATCCGCACTACATCGGTTGAGTATTGCGGTGGAATTTATTGGTCAGACACTGTATCGGTGTTAAATTTAGAATTTTATGCACAATTGCTATTGTTCGTGCATTTAAGAGTGCGAACCACACATCAAGTTTGCACTGCATCGGCTCATCGTTGCAGAGAAATTTAGTTGTTTGCTGTTGATTTGGGAAAAGATTAAATCATTCGAAACTTGGTTTAGATTTGGATCCTTGTTGCGGTGCTTAGGTAACGGTACTTACTGGACATTGGGCGGAATTTGTGAACCGTCATTTAAATTTGAGTAAGTTCGAATCCTGTGCCGTGCCGCTTACTTAATAGTAACAAATAGACTTTCGTGCGACTGTTTATTACATTATTTGTTAAACTTCGATTTGATTAAAGTTAATAGTTTGGAATTTCGTATTGGGATCACGTCCTGCGACCTCACGAACGATGGATGGTTTAGTGGCACAACAAAGTGTACTAAGCGAGCAGCTAAGCAAAATGGTCACGAATTTCCGAAAGGACCCTAAGTCACGGAAAACAACCGCGTACGCTACAAAACTACTGGAACGGGTGCAACAAATTCGTCGGTCCTTCACGGAGAATCATCATCAGATTCTTGAATTGGTAGATGGAAAGAAGATCCTTGAAGCAGATTATTTTAAACAGAACGTATATCTGGCGTTTGAGGAGGCAGAGTTGAATTTCGAGGTAGAATTGGAAGAGTTGCGAGTGGAGCAAGTGGCATATGGAGCGCAAAGTTGTAAAGAAGGAGCGAGTCCGTCATCGAAGGCAATGGATGATACAGACGTTCGGCTCCCACGGATCAACCTGCCAAAGTTCAATGGAAAATATGACGAATGGGCATCGTTTAAAGATCTGTTCACGTCTCTGATCCATAAAAAAGCCAATTTACCGAAAGTGGAGAAGCTTCATTATCTGAAATGCAGTCTGTCAGGAGAAGCAGAACAATTATTGAAGCACTATTCGATTACCGAAGCAAACTATGAATCAGCGTGGAAAATGCTCGTGGAACGGTACGACGATAAAAGTGTGTTGTTGAAAACGCAGTTCAACCATTTACTCCATATAAGCAACGCAAGCGAAACCGCATCGTCGATCAAAGTGCTGTTAGACAAAACAATTGATTGCGTGCAGGCCATAGACAATCTAAAGGTAGGAAACATATGGGATGCAATATTAGTGCATTTGACGGCACAGCGATTACCAGCCGAAACACGACAGATGTGGGAGCAACAGCAAGCTAAGATTTCGGAGATATCATCGTTCCAACAACTGAAAGAGTTTCTACAATGCAGGTTCAGAGCGTTAGAAGCTGCTGGGGTAGAAAGGCATAAACCCATTCGCACATCACACAACGTATTTGTGACAAAGGAGGCGCAACAAATCGTGTGTATTCTTTGCAAAGGACCACATTATTTGAGACAATGCTCGAGCTTCCTGAAGTTAGATTATCCTAAAAGATTCGAAATGGCAAAGAAAAATGGTTTGTGCCTCAATTGTCTAAACAAAGGACATTTTGTCGGGAAATGCCCCAGTAAATCGAGGTGTCTTCACTGTAAGAAGGCCCACCATACGCTCCTACATAGACCAAATGCCTCAATTATCGGAAAGGAGTCCCATCAATTGCCGCCCCCGTTTACCCCTAATAGTCAGTCACCGCAACTAACAGCGCAGAATAGTCAACCTTGGACCCCTGCGCTAAGACAACAATTGCCGACATTTGGGTCACACAATGGACAACCGTCTACTTCGTCTTCAGTTGATCATCGATTTCCAACGGCAGGCTCAACCGTCGCCAAAGTTAACTCATCGACCATCAATGCTCCAAAAGCGGTATTGTTAGCGACAGCACTGGTGACAGTGGAATCTCCAATCGGGTTCGTGACGCTTCGTGCCTTGATGGACCAAGGATCACAGGCGTCCATCATTACGGAGAGCGCAGCTCAAGGACTCGGGATCAAAAGAGGTTGCACGAACATATCTGTAACTGGAATTGGGAAGACGAGAGGAATTCAAACCAATGGGACTTTGAAACTTAGACTGCGTACCAAGACAAATGAATGCTTAGAAGTGGACGTACTCATTTTGAACAAGCTAACTAGCTTTGTGCCATCGCAGTTGGTTTCCACGTCGATTAGGGATCAGATAGGAAACATTGATTTGGCTGACCCGTACTTCGATCATCCGAGCAAAATTGACGTCATTCTGGGAGCGGATGTATACGCTCAAGTAATTCTCAGCGAGATTAAAAAATTGACTTTAGGTCCAGTGTTACAGCACACCAAGCTAGGCTGGATAATATCTGGGAGTGTGAACATTGATCAGCAGCAAGTCCTTCATTCATTCAAAGTTGAACTGAACGAAAATGTGGAAATAAGCGAAAGGTTAAAACGATTTTGGGAAATGGAGGAAGTTGATGGGGATAGAACTAGAACGCAAGATGAGGATGCCTGTGAACATCACTACGTTACCCATGTAAAGCGAGAATCAGATGGTCGGTATCAAGTAAGATTACCATTTAAAGACTCGGAAAGTCGAAATTCCTTAGGGTTTTCGAGATCAAGTGCAATTGCAAGCTTGTTGCACCTAGAGAAACGTTTTGCCAGTACCGAAGGTCTCCGAGAGGAATATGCAGCTGTACTACGAGAATATTTAGACTTAGGACATATGCATGAAGTGCCGCATTGCAACGAATGGGCAATGGAAAACGGTCGACAGGTGATCACATCTAACTTCCTTCCGCACCACGCAGTATACAAGGAAAGCACATCGACGAAAGTACGAGTGGTGTTCGACGCTTCCCGGAAAACAAGTTCTGGTGTATCTCTGAATGATACCTTGTTGACCGGACTAACTCTTCAGTGCAGCATGACAGCAATTGTAATGAAGTGGAGGCTAAAGCAGTACGCTATGATGGCTGACATAGCCAAGATGTACCGACAAGTAAACATGCATCGAGAAGATTCCAACTACCAAAAGATCGTTTGGCGGCCCGAACCAAATGGCCCAATTAAAGATTACGCCCTCAATACTGTGACGTTTGGAACTAGCTCAGCACCATTTCTGGCTATTAGAACTTTACACCAGCTTGCATATGACGAAAGGGAAACGTACCCTGAGGCAAGTAAATCGCTCTTGGAGGAATTTTATGTGGATGACCTATTATCTGGAGGTGATAGCGTGCAAGAAAGCGTCATTAAAAGAGATCAGCTGATCAAACTCTTGAAGTCTGGCGGATGCCAATTGAGGAAATGGTTAGCCAATGACAATCAAATTTTGGTAGGACTTCCAACGGAAGATGTGGAAATGAATAACTGCGTTAAGTTTGAAATGGACCATGGATATAAATCATTAGGGATACTGTGGTACCCAATCGGTGATTATTTTACATTTCGTCTCAAAAGCCATGAAAGATTAGAAACTTATACAAAACGATCAGTATTATCGACAATAGCACGTTTGTACGACCCATTAGGATGGTTAGCACCCTTCACGATAAGGGCTAAAATATTGCTGCAAGGTTTATGGTTGTCAGGTCAAGATTGGGACGAACCGATACCTAATGTTTTTAATGGAGAATGGAGTGCTTGGTTAAAACAGTTACCTGAAATTGAAAATATACAAATACCACGATGGGTAGCATACCAGAAGGATTCGGAGGTATCACTCCACGGGTTTTGCGATGCATCCCAACGAGCATATGCGGCAGCTATTTATTTGACGGTGCGATCAGGTTCCACAGTTGCAAGTCATTTGTTAGTGGCCAAAACTAAGATGGCGCCGGTGAAGCCAATTACGATTCCGCGCTTGGAACTTTGCGGAGCTGTTTTGTTGGCCCGATTGCTAAAAGAAGTAAAGGCAGCATTAAAATTTGATCAAATACCTACGTGGTTGTGGACCGATTCCGAGGTCGTTTTGGCTTGGTTAAAAGGATTGCCGACACGATGGACTGTCTTTGTCAGTAACCGAACAGCTCACATTTTAGACGTCACCGGTAACATACCGTGGAGATATGTACCTTCGAAGGATAATCCAGCAGATGCAGCGTCTAGAGGAATAAAGCCCGGTGATTTACTCGATAGTCAGCTGTGGTGGCATGGGCCAAGCTGGTTAACTAAAGGTGTCAATGATTGGCCTAAAAATAAAACCATTTAGTTAACGAACATAGAAAAACGAAAATCCATGATGGTCAATGTGGGATTAAAGACAGAGTATTTCTTGGATGAATTGTTGAAAAAATATTCTAGCTTAATGAAATTAATTAGAGTCACGGCATATTGTTTCCGTTTTCTTAGAAAGAAGTCCACACAACCCAATTTGCCAAAGTATCTAACTAGTGACGAATTACGGTACGCTTCGGAGTTTTGGATCAGGCATGTTCAACAAGATGCGTTTCCGGAAGAAATATGTGAGCTTCAAAAGGGTACGTCCGTCGGAAAGAAAAGTCGGTTGGTCAATTTGAACCCGTTTATTGATAACAAGGGAATAATGCGGGTCGGTGGACGGCTCGAGCACGCGCCTTTAACATTTGATGCAAGACACCCGATGATTTTACCGCGAAATGGTGTATTCACCGATTTATTATTACAAGAAGTCCATCAAGCTACTTTACACGGACAGACGCAACTGATGTTGAATACGTTAAGAAGGAAATTTTGGGTAATTGATGGGCGCAACCGGGCTAAACACTCTATCCACAAATGCGTTCGTTGTTTTCGCGCAAAGGCGAAGGCAGCCAGCCAGTTGATGGGCAATTTGCCAGAAGCTCGGGTAACTATGTCGCGTCCATTCACACACACCGGCGTCGATTTTTGTGGCCCGTTTGAAATTAAAGATAGACGAGGAAGAGGCAGCAGGACGACAAAGGGTTATGTGGCTATTTTCATTTGTTTAGCTGTAAAAGCCATACACATTGAAATCGTTAGTGACTTGTCCACGCCTGCATTCCTAGCAGCATTACGGCGGTTCATGGGAAGACGAGGATTCAGCAGTCATATATATTCGGACTGTGGTACCAATTTTGTTGGCGCAGCCGCTGAGTTGCAGCGAATCACAAAAATTAGTAATGAAGCGGCGGAGATTGTTGCAAATGAAGGCGTAACTTGGCATTTCAATCCACCAGCATCACCTCACTTTGGCGGACTTTGGGAGGCTGGTGTGAAATCTATCAAGGCACATTTACGTCGGGTTGCCGGACACGTGTCTCTAACATATGAGGAACTATCCACAGTGTTGATTAGAATCGAAGCCTGTCTCAACTCCCGGCCTCTCTGCCCTCTCAACGATGACCCGATGGATACCGCTGCACTCACGCCAGCTCATTTCCTGATTGGCGACGTAATGATAGCACTACCTGAAGCTGAATTGGAAAATGTCAACGTTAACTACCTTGATAGATGGCAGATGACTCAGAAGATTGCGCAAGATTTTTGGAGACGTTGGAAGACCGAATACTTGAATCGTTTGCAACGTAGACCAAAATGGCTTAAATACGAAACCAACATAAAGGTGGGAGATTTGTGTATCCTCAAGGATGAAAAACTTCCTTCCTACCGGTGGCCATTAGCGAGGATCATTCAAGTACACCCCGGAAGGGATAATTTAGTTCGTGTCGTGACTGTGTGGACAAACGGCAAAAGCTATACAAGACCAATTACGAAAATTGCGCTGCTGCCAACGCAGGAATCTACACATTAATGTATATATATATAGATGTATATATTTGTCGCACCATCCTTACTTTCCCCTATCCTATCCTTCACTCAGACCTTGCGCCGAACAAACATTAATATCGTACTGCGATTGAAGTCAATTTTGCTTTAACCTAACAATTTGGAGGTGGTTTGCAGTATAGGTGGAGGTGGACGCCCAGCATAGGTGGGACAACTTCATCACGCCTAACTCAATAAATCAGTTTAATACAGCCGAAGTCAACTGAAGATAAAGCGTAGTGCAGCAAAGAACCGATTGGATATGAAACGACACCAAAGGTATTCGGAATTGCGAAACTAAATAATTACTATTTTACTTACAGGGCATTGTTGCTGCTGAGGCGTTGCACCCCTCAGCCGGGGGAGTATGTTGGGTACTCACTAGTCGGTCGATTCTTCTCCAGTTTGGCCTCGTCATGTTGGTTGCCGGCTCCTGGAAATAACAAAACCCCACAAAGCATCGGACTTATTATGTGAACAAAATATACTTATCTGATATTGAAGTTTTTTGCTGATCTCCTGCACGAGAATAAACCTGGAATCATCACATTGACACTTCACTTGGCAATGACATTTGACGTCTGTCTACAATGTTTTGAAATGACAATGTCAAAAATGTCACAGGGTGCCCGTAAACTATGAATATCGCAGAATCACGTAATTGTTTAGAATATTATGAATTTAGTATAAGATTAATTTACGCGGGAAAAATGTACCGAAATTTTCAAAAACGGGAAACTCTTTGAAAGAGATTTTCCATTGTTCGTTTGGGATTGTCCGTTCGTAAGATAACTTGGTCGCAATAAAGTATCAGTTTGGCATTGTTCGTTCGTAAGATAACTTGGTCGCAATAAAGTGGATTAGAATTTTTATCGTGAAACATTTTTTCCTTTTTGGTTTTATTGTAAAACACAATGACTTTTCGGTACATTCCCGACAATATCTCGCCCATAACTTCACGAATATTGGTTTTCAATTGCTCAAGATTTTAAGGATTGCTTGCATAAACAGGATCTTTCGCATAGCCCCATAACAAGAAATCCAAAGGTGTTAGGTCGCAGGATCTTACGGGCCAATTGACATCACTCAATCTCGAAATTACGCGTCCTGAAAATTTCTCTTGCAAAAGTGGTCGATTAGCCTATGTTGTGTGGCTTGTGGCTCCGTCCTGTTGTAACGACGTGTTGTCCAGATCATAATCTTCAATTTTTCTCCAAAAATAATCGGTTAACATCCGTCCATAGCGGTCAGAATTTACTGTAATGGCTCTTCCTTGATGGTTTTCAAAAAAAATACGGGCCAATAACACCACCAGACCATAATGCACATCAAACGGTCACTTTTTCCAGATGCAAAGGCCTTTCTGTGATCACCTGAGAATTTTGAGAGGCCCATATGTGGCGATTCCGTTAGTTTGCATAACCACTGAGCGAAAAATGAGCCTCATCACTTAAAAAAAAATTTTGTTCGAAAAATCGTTATCAATGGCTTGTTGCTCAATCACCAATTCGCATACATTCTGCATTGTGTATGGTCTTGAGTCTTAAGTTCTTGAATGAGTTGGATTTTGCACGGATAGAGATGCAAATCCAAATGCAAAATCCGCCACAATGAGCCGTAAGATAAGCCCAAATGTTGAGCGCGTCGACAAATTCGGGTCTTCCTTCACATTTTGAGCAACGACAGCGATATTTTCAACAGAAAGAATATTGCCATGATGCACCGGCCTTGCAATATCAATAACCGATCCAGTCTCGCCAAATTTTCTCACTGTGTTCGAAATTGTTTGCTGTGTAGGTCGATTATGTCGACCTTAATCGGCTCGTAAAGCCCTAAATATATATATATATATATATATATATATATATATATATATATATATATATATATATATATATATATATATATATATATATATATATATATATATATATATATATATATATATATATAGATATATATATATATATATATATATATATATATATATATATATATATATATGTGTATCGACATGTGTATTTATATATGTAAACATAAAGTTTGTTCCGGAATCAAATCTCAAGAAATTTACTTAAAAAGATCCTTCTTCACCGTATCAATCGTTCACTTTTATTCGATACACATCGCCTTTGTTTTCAGTTAACTATGGCACCCAATTTTAATGTAAGTTTCAAGATAATTATACCCTATAGTTCAATGAAAACTTGGCTCTGCATTTTCATCTGTAAAGTTATGATCAGTTATTTTACTGTGTCCAAAAAATAAGGTGACATTTGAATTTAAACTGCGCGCGTCGAAGGATTTGGAGATTTATTTTTTTTAGTTGGTAGTATTGTCAGTTTATATGTCAAAATATTCATTAGTGTTTGAAATACGCGTCATTGGGTGAGCTGCTAAATGTGAGTTTCACGTTTTTTTGTGATGTCAAATTTGTTGAATTTGCATTAAATTTTATTTACAAAATCAATTTTCTGCTGCGGATACATTGAGGATGGTGCAGAAAGCCTTTGGTGATGAGGCTCTGTCTAAAAAAATCTTTACAAGTGGTATAGTAAGTTTCAAGCCGGCCGTGAACGTGTCGAAGACGAAGAGCGTCCTTGGCGACAATCAACCTCTTCTCTTCTTCGATTATCGTGGTGTTGTGCATTATAACTCCTTCCTCCGGGCCAAACAGTCAACAAGGAATATAATTTGAACGTTATGCGTCGTTTGCGTAACGCTATCTGCCTAAAAAGGCCGGAATTGTGGAAAGACAATTTTTGGTTTTTACACCACGATAATCTCATCCCATCTCATACTGCATTCGTAATTCGTGATCATTTCGCCAAAAACTCAACCCATATCGTTTCGCAACCACCGTATTCACCTTATCTGGTGCCGTGCGACTTCTGGCTGTTCAGCAAGTTCAAAAGACTGCTCCGGGGATACCGTTTTGATACGAAAGAGGAGATTCAAGCCGCAGCGAAGACGGAAATGAAGGCCATCCCGGAAACGGTGCGTATCTCAAATACTAATGAATATTTTGACATGTAAATTTGACATAGATGTCACTGATAGTACTACTAACCTAGAAAAAAAATTATCCAAATCCTTCGACGCGCGCAGTTTAAATTCAAATGTCACATTATTTTTTGGTCACAGTACTAGAAGGAAAATTATTTCTGTTTAGGTTGCGATTCTCGCCGGTCTTTAGTATGGAAATTACAAATTTTAGATTTCTGGGCATAACCTATGTTATAATGTTTAACATTGACTGCAAAGTAACGAATCAACTCTATAATTTGCAGTCACTCAGTCCTTATTATTTTTTCGGGGAATTTCATAAATCCTATGTGTAACGTTTACATCTAAGGATGTAAGAAGGATCATTTACTAAGCTCATCGGAAAGCAAAGGATGAATTCGGAAGAGAAAAGCATCCTAAAATGTTCCCTCTAACTATTGTTGAATTGTATTTATGCCACCTTTAGAAGTAATTTGTCGGTTATTTCCACTACAAATGATGGACTAAAATGTACCGTTTATGCAGAAAATTAACGATACTGATCATTTTTATCATCCGTCACCAAAAGACTCGGTACCTCCATCAAATCCTTAAAGAGTGCCAACCAATTGGCACTTTTCGTGCCAAAGATTATTTAAATTCAATTTCTCGACATAAATGTATCATATTGAATTGTTAATATCTACAGAGTCCTTGGAAGGACTACGATTCTGTTCAATGCATTTTAGACCAATATGTTGGCCTCCAGTTGAAACCTCTAAAATCAAAATCATTACCCCCGTCGATCAGTTATACTGCAAAATTGGGGTGAAAGTCGGAAATTTTCTAGTTTTAACGATAAAAGTCCTTTAACATTACTTGAACTTCTTATCCTTGAAACGATACCTAACTGGAAGAAAGACGTATCATTTGCCAAAAACAGGAGTCTTCTATCTATCTCCGTTTAAAAGTTATGCGTGAACATACAAAAAAAACAAGTTGGATAAACAGACCTACGTTCATGTTAGAAGGGTTTTGTATACAACTTCTCAGAAATGCGGTCACCAGCAATGAATAACGTCAAGAAATATGTCAAAGAGATGTGCACGTTCAGAGGAAAATCCATTGTTTTTCTATTTTCAACGGTCGTCATTTTGTTGCAAACCCACAAAAATCACTCAAATCATGAATTTTCAAAAATATTAATGTTATCGACCTTATTGGAAAATTTCAAGAAGATCAAGTCAAAACTGCAGTGACTGATTCGATGGAAAGTCCATAAAATACCAAAATCATGTGTTATTGTTGTTGTAATTGGAGAAATTTCATACGGCTATAACTTCCGTGTATATCATTCGATTTTCATCAAACTTACAAAGTTTAAGAACCCTTAGTAGGACTACTTAAATGTCGAAGTTCGTTCAGTTTAAGGGTACCAATGCAATTTTATTGGGAAAAATGTGAAATTCGAATATCATACTATTACATACAAAGTTGAGCGAATTTTGACTTCTAAGGTGTTTGCTGTTGTTGTACTCATAAACACCTATCACCATAATTTTTTTCAGATTTTTCGGATCACAGGTGTCCAATCGCGAGGGGGGACACAAATTTTTCGTGCATTTTCCCTCCCTGCGCGTCCCTCGAAGCAAAAAGTATCAAATTAAGACCTGTTTTGAAAAGCTCTCATCAAGATCTTTCATTTGATACCCATATCGGCTACCTTTGATGAAATTTTTTTTTTCGGGGGCCTCTCCCCTATATGGGGAGACCCCCCATAAATACGTTGTAAAATTTTTTGTAGGCGAACTTTGAAGAGAGCACCACTTTTCACCTGCATGCAAAATTTAATGTTTCTAGCTTAAGTAGTTTGCGAGAAAAAGTGCTGTGACACATGGACAGATGGACGGACGGACGGACGGACGGACAGACGCACAGACAGGTCGCGAAACTAGTAGGGTTTTGTGAAACTATTTTACAAAACCCTAAAAAGCAAAAAAGAAAAAAATATACGTGATGAATTGATAACCTTCTTTACTTTGGAAGTCGGTTAAAGACATAAATGAAAATGCATATTATACAATAACTTTTTATGCAGAACGTGTAGTTAACTCAGGTAGGCAAATTCACGGCTGAAAGTGGGTCAATTTTATTGATAGAAGGAATGACCGGGTGAATGGACTACTGTTGAGAACTCTGTTCAATTGTTGAACATGTTCGGGCACCACCGGAAAGAACAATGTTGAATCTTTCATTAAGCGACACGTTTTCTTCTGATGCAGTTGATATGGACTCCTGCAATATCTTCCGCATCCTTGTCTTCTTCAGTATGCTTCTGATGTAGACGCTGGCTGTACAGATCGCGATGATGATCAGCATTGTTGATGTCAGCGGTACCGCGTGCTTGCGTAGCTGTTGTAAGGTAGTTGTAATCGCAATCAGCTCTGGCTTGAAGGAATCACCATCGAAAATTTGCTCCTTTACTCTTGCTATTGAGTCCATAGATTTTGCGTGGTACTCATTGTCTTAAAACTTAGCTGGGGCCAATTCTTTCGCGAAGCTCTCAGTACTCCCTTTTGTTGGGTCATTTCTGATCGTGGAATGTATTGCTCGGTTTGGATAGCGCAATTCTCTTTGGTGCGGATGATTAGAATGTTCTCTTGTAAAATCTACCCTTTATCATCTTTGTAGATAACAGCGGTTGTGCTTGGTGTGCTTGCAACAAATAGCCATGCGTTTTTCATCATAAGCTCCTTCCATGCTGAGGAGATGTTACCTAAGCGCTGGGGTACAGTTGCTTCTTGTGTCTACTGTATAGTTCGTTGATGATACAGTTCGGATTTGCATCCATGTTGTTGATCATGCTGGGAGTACATAAGTATTGTTAATCTTTAATCGTCCATGACTTCTACTGTGCATCGTCCAATTGGAAATACGTTAGTTGATTGAAGTTAACCGCCTTTTACGATAGCAACCAGATATTGATGCACACCAGATTCGAAAGGAATTGCAGTGACATGAATTAACGCGTATCTATTCCTTTCGGTTATATGGAAGTAGCCATAGATGATGATATTTCCAGCGGTGCGTGCAATCGTCGTTGTTTTCACTGGAGTATGCAGAATCTCAAAATAAGGGCCAATCTTTTATGATACCTTTTCGATTGTGTTCATCATTGTTGTAATTGAAACGAACTATGGAAAGCTTTCGGATCCATAGATGGTGTTTACTAGTTTTTTGTACTTCAACTGGAGCTCCTCAAAATAGTTAATCACCGTGAGATAAGTGGATATGACTTGTAAGCCAGTTTTGTTGTTCTCAATCTTTGCGAACCATTTTTGCATCTCGTTGATCGAATCTACGACTTGATTTAATTTCATCGTAGCTTGTGCAAGCTGGGCGCCATTGCGATGGTTGATGCTTGTTACACATGCGTTCAATTCTACGCTTTGTTGATAAAAGACTTGTTATATTGTGAATTGGTTTTTATCGAGGGCATCGATATCAGTGTAGACCTTATCATTAACACCAAAAACTGTGGTAAGGAGGTCTCCAAACAAGCGCCTTTTTTCTGAAGCCTGTTATCATTCGTATCATTTCCGTTTGTTGAAGAAGCTCCATTTGTTTAATCTGTAGATTGTTCAGAAGGCCATTGCAGTGGGTGTAGTCAGTAAACAATTTTGTGCGTTGACACATATCTTCTATCTGTTTACGTATGGATAGAATATTTTTCTCATCCTGAATTACTTCTGCAATCGAAAAATTTACCTCAAATCTTAGTTCCGCACGAATGTTATGCACTATGCCTAGTTTTTCGATATGAAAACCCAGGCCTGAAGATGGTATAATTATGCTGGTTGGGGCTCTTTTTCGCATTCAAAGCTTCTGATGGCATCATGACAGACAGTATTGTTGTATTCAGCAGACCCCTCGCCCACATACATGGTGCAGTTCTTGGTTTTTTGCTTTGTTAGGTTTGTTTAGGTGCAATTCGTCTTTGTCCTGCCGTAATTTTCTGCTTCATACAGTTAGATATAGAGGTTTCAGGTGTTGAGCGTTCTTCGCATTTGTCAGATGATTTCGGTTTTGTCAATTCGATATTTGCAGCGGTTTTCTCTTCTGGTGTTATTGCTGTTGGATTGCTAGTAGAATCCTCGGGTATTTTTACCGGTGTTTTACACAAATTGGTGACCGCTACTTGCTTTAGCATATTTCCATGGCGCCTGACTGTAACTGTTCGTACGATTCCATCTCTGCCTGATTGCATGCTATGTATTCTTGCCAGTGGTCACTTCGTTGGTGGCGTGTCCCTTTCTTTAATGAGAACAAGCTGGCCAATTCTGGGATTTTCACTTACGCTCGTCCACTTCGTACATTTTTGCAGATGTTGCAGGTACTCTGTCATCCATCGTTTCCAGAATACTTGATGCATGTTAGTTAATATTTTCCAGCGCTGATGTAGTGTTCTACATGAGGTATCAGGTTTTGGAATAGGCAAGAGAGGTTGCCCAATGAGGAAATGCCCTGGAGTTAGGGCTTCAAGATCATTTGGGTCGCTTGATATAGGAGTTATTGGTCTGGAATTTAAGCATGCTTCAATTTGGTACAGTATCTTTGTGAATTCCTCAAATGTTGGGACAATATTTTGCTCGTCGAAAATGCGTTCAATGTGATTCCTAACCGATTACACACCAGCTTCCCAAAGCCCACCAAAATGAGGCGTGGGCACTGGTATGAATTTCCAGGTGATTCCGTCTTTTGCAGTTATTCGTTCTAACTCGCTGCTTGATCTCTTTATTCCTTATTCTAGATCTTTGTCTAGTCGATTACTCGCCCCGACAAAGTTTGTGCCGTGGTCACTAATGACCTCTCGGCAAAGTCCTCTTCCACTTGTGAACCGTTTGAATGCTGCTAAGAATGCTTCTGTTGACATGTCACTCACAAGCTCGAGATGTATGGCTTTTGTTACCATGCATACAAATAAGACAATGTAGGCCTTTAGGACCGTTGGTCCTCTTCCCTTGGACATTTGCATGGTTAAAGGGCTTGCGTAGTCCACTCCGCAATGAGTGAAAGCTTTTTCTGGTGCTTTTTTTCAACTCCTTTTTACTCCTTAGCTCAGCAATTTCTTCTGAAAACTGTGTTTTTTTAATCATTATAATGATATTTTTATGTGTTTTTTCGAGTTCCTCTGCTTATAGCTATCCGCTCTTGTGGTTTGATGTTTGTGTCGTACTGTTGCGATGAAACCTGAGACATGTCGAAGTAATCCTTACTAGTCTATTAAAATCGGAGTAACGTACAAAAATGTTACTTTTGTCTTCCGCTGCTGTTACTGTCGAAACAACTTAGATATGGGCGCAAGGATGTATTAACCAACTTGGACCATTCCACCACAAATGATGCTTGAGAAGTTGCTTTGGACTGATGCCTCTAGAAGCGCAATCGGCCGGATTATCCTTGGAGCTGATATGCTACCATTTTCAGGTGCCGCGATCCAATTTCTGAATCTTCGACATCCTACTGGCAATGTAGGTCTCCAGCCGAGTTGGTTTCTTTTTTAGCCACTCCAGCAGCTGCATTTTTGTAGGCCTTGTAGATTCATTAAACGCGATGATTCTAAAATGGAGCGCATCTTGGGCTGGATTCAAGTGATGGGATGGGTCTTCTTTGAACTCTAATAGACCAACTTCTTTTCTGTCTTCCGGTATGTGGCTTAATAGCTCTGGGTTGTTGCTACCCCATTTTCTGAGGTTCAAGTTACCTCTATTTAGTACAGCTGTCACCTCCTGCTGTAAGGCAATCGCTTCTTGTTTGGTGTTGGCGCCTGTTAACATATCGTCAACATAAAAATCGTTCTTTAATATCAACAAAGCAGTCGGATAATTCCTTTCTTCACCCTGAGCTAGCTGCATTAATGTTCTGACTGCTAGAAACGTGGCACATGCCGTGCCATTCGTAACTGTATTGAGTTGATATTCCACTATCGTACCTTGGGAATGCCTCCTCCAGAGAATCCTTTGGTAGTTTCGGTCATCTTAGTGCATTTGAATTTGTCGAAACATTTTTTCGATATCTGTGGTATAAACGTACGGGTATTTTCGCCATCTTAGCAATACCTGAGCCAAGTTTTGCTGAAGCCTTGCTCCAATTTGCAACTTATCGTTCAGACTAGGGCCGTGAAATATCTTCGCAGACGCGTCGAATACTGCTCTCATTTTCATCATGGTACTGCTCTCCTTGATTACCGCATGATATGGTTAATAGTAAACATCCTTACTGTTGCCGATGCATGAAGTAACGCGTGTCATATGTCAGAGTTTTAGATACTCTTCGAGAAAGGTGTTGTACTCTACAGCTAACTTCTCATCTGTAGAGAGTTTTTTCTCAATTTGCCGGTTTCTTGGGACAGCTTTGGTCCTTGGTTCACCTAGGGAGTTTTGTGATTGATCTTATCTAAAAGGAAGGCGAACTATGTATCTGCCATTATTGTCTCTACTGTAAGTGCTCTGAAAATGATTTTGACACTCCGTGTTAATACCACTTTGCTCATTCTGGTTGTGTTCACCATCAATCTCAAAAAACTCTTCTATTTTTCTGTGAAATGCTGCCATAGACAATAAGGAGGTTATTTTCTTTGTTTCTGAAAGATTTTCACCAGTCTTCCCTGAAAGCATCCAACCAAATTTTATTTTTTGGGCCATTAATGGTTTGCCTTTCATCAACGAATTCTCTACTATTTCCTCAAAAAGTCCTGCACCAATTATCATGTCGATGGCTCCTGGCAAATGAAATTGAGGATCTGCCAGATTTAATGCCTTCAGACTGCGTGGTAAACTCAAAGTTGCCCTTCAATCAGGAAGCCTCATTGTTAGCCTGGGCATGATACAAGCTTTGACTGAAACTCTAAAGTCCGAGGGAAATCTGGGTGTTATTGTAGCGAATATACTCTTCCGGACAGTTTTGGCTTGAACACTTTCAATACCTGTAACACTTGCTAAAATGCTATCTGAGGGTAGGCCGAGCAGCTTTGCAGCTTTCGATGGTATAAATGATATTTGAGACCCAAGGGTCAACTAAAGCTCGCAGTCGGATTTGTTGACCGGAGTATGATTCTACTTTTACTATTGCAGTGGCAAGAAGAACGGTGTTTGTTACGCTCGAGGCACTTTTGTTCATTGTGGCCTTGGTGTTGCTAGTGGCAATGTTCGAAGTGACAGTCTTACGATCAGTGGTTGAGTAATGCAATTAAGTATGGTGTGGGTTTTTGCATTCAAAGCACTTATTTTTGCTCTTGCATTTAAAACTCGATTCGTGAGCTACGCAGTTCTTGCACAGATTGTTATCAGCAATAAATCATTGTTGATCATTGACGCTTAATTTTTTAAATCCATCGCAACGGTGAATGGCATGATGGTATGTATCTGTTTTACTTGTAGCTCTCTTGTCCGATCTATAAGGTTTCTGTTGCAGTGACACGAATACTTTCTTTTGTGTCATTCGCCATTGTACTTGTGGGCTTTTCAAACTCGTTAGGACCATGTGCCACTTCATCAGAAAGTCGTAAACTTGCTTTAAGCTCGGTATCGCTCGAGTGTTGTTAACATTTTCTTCGAATATGTGGAGACTTTCAGCGTCTAGCTTTCTCATAGCGAGTCTAACCATTATCGACTCCTAATGCTCTGTATTATAATTTAGACTTTTTAATGCCTCTAAACAATTACGAAGCGTGTCGTGCAAAGCCAGAAGAGATGTGGGACACTTGTGCACTGCTTTTTCGGTGTCTAGAATTATATCTATGTAGGTTGTTACCATCTATCGGGTGTTTGAGAAGCGCTCTTGCAGTATAAATAGAGTAGTTTCGTAGCTGGCTGCACTCAGCTGTAAGTGCGAGACCGCGCTTCCTGCATCTCCATCCAGATACGAAAGAAGGTACTGCATTTTTTACGTAGCCCCGACAGTATTATTATTGTGGATAATGCTTTTGTAAAGCTCAATAAATGTTTTCCACTGCTGGTAGTCACCGTTGAATATGGGTATCATTATAGGTGGTAAATTCGGATGATGACGGCCATATCTTGTAGAGATATCCATGTGAGGTGGCCAGTTTGATGGCGCTGTGACAGTAGGTGCAGCATAACTTGCTGCTGTCGTGGTAATTGTAGATGCCGGAATACCCCCCGATTGGATCATTGGTGGGAAACCTACATTTTCATGCTGCATTACCGCTTGTTGACTTTCAATGAGTCGATTCTTAAGTTTTCTATACAAATTTTTGGTTGTAGCAAATATTTTTTGCAAAAAGTATGGATGATCTTGTAAGGCACTTATCAGCTTTTCATTATTATCTCGAAACTTGTGCTACATTTTTTCGACGTCACTCAGTCGCTTGAAAAAATATTCTTCCGTTTTTCTGTAGTCTTTCTCAAAGTTCCTGGCTGAGTTTTGCAACGCTTCTGCGATGTCTTTTTGTTCTAAAATCATAGCCGCAGTGTCCATCATTTACTTGATGATGTAAAATTATCCTCAGTCTTTGTTGGCGGTCTTCGCACAAGCTGGATCCACGAAATACCGAATTATCAAGAACAGCCACATCAGCCGCTGTTGATAAAATTCGAAGGAAATTGCTCGAGAGACCAAATGTAAATTGTAATTATGCTCAAGAGTGGCCACGTCAGCTGTTGTTGATAATTACTTTTATTCTTTTTAGCACTACAGCCCCTTTCGGGCCTTTGCTTCCTGCTAACAGCGCCTCCAACTGTCGATCCGTTGACCACGTCCTCCGATTCCGAAATCCGAGCAGCGATGAACTGTCTTCGTCGACCGAGTCAGACCAGCGTTTCCTCGGTTTCCCCGCTGGCCGCCGGCCTTCAGTTCTCCCAACGAATACCTTTTTCCGTATCCGTATTTCATCCAGACGATTTATGTGGCCAGCCCATTGCAGCTTCCGCAGTCTTACAATCTTTGATACCTTCGGTTCGTCAAAGATTTCATACAGCTCATGGTTGTATCGAATTCGCCATTGGACCCCGTCTAGCTTCGCTCCAATTATTCGCCTCACGACCCGTCGCTCAAAGGTGTTCAATATATTTGCGGATGCTTGGGTTAGGGTCCATGTTTCACAGCCATAGCATAACACAGGTCTTATCACAGATTTGTATACTTGGAGCTTTGTTTCCTGTGTATGCAGCTGGTCTCCAAGATCGTCAATACTGAATACAATATTTTATTTGCGAGCTGTATTGTTTGGCGTATTTCATCTCTTTCATTGCCCAGCCTGAATACAAAAATTGGCTAACATTTTCGATACTGTATTCGCCAAGTGTGATATTTTGTGTATTTGGGGTATTATTCCTCGACTGGGTCATGAGCTTTGTTTTATTTTCGTTGGTTTGTAGCCCTATCGGTGAGTTGGTTATTGATGCAGACTTGGGAGGTTGTTGACGACATTGTCATTTTGGTAAGACGGACTAATTTGGCTGGGATGCCAAAACCAAGCATTATTTGGTACAGTACGTTACGATCAATACTGTCGTATGCTTGCTTGAAGCTAACGAAAATTTGGTATACGTCTATGTTGAACTCCCAGTATCTGCTTGACTATGAACATTGGTCTTTTGTTGATCTACCTGCCCTAAAACCACCTTGATATTCCCCAAATAATTTTATTTTCTAAGATTTGAGAAAATATTTTGTACGCCGTACAAAGTGATGATATGCCTCTATAATTTTCGCACCTCTATAATTTTCGCACCGTCTCTGCAGACATATATAGGCTCCGATGTTCTAGAGCTGTACAGAGGATTCAGGGGGTTCTTGAAATACGATGCCCATCTTTCCTAAGTCTTCATCTCATCAGCGGTTGCCGCTGTCATCACGACAGAACGTGGTTTTGGGCTGATAACCACGTTTCAGGCTTTTCACTACTTTGTATGTTTATCCTGTGTTATCGCTCGCTAGACTTACATCTATACTTCTCAATAGGTCGTCATAGTATTTTCTTTTCTTAATCCTAATTATCTTATTCGCTACTCTTCTGAGATTTTCATAGTGTTCTCTTTTTGTCCTGGTTTTCCTACTATGCATTCTTTGTAAGCCTGATTCTTTTTATTTAACGCATTCCTCTTGCGCCGGGCTTGATGTCCGATCGTCTGTTCTGCCACAGTTCTGATAGCCACTTTCACTTCCATTCAGAGCTCGTTGCTCGTCTTTAACGATGCGTCTGATAAGATGGGAGCCAGCTGATTGTCGAGGGTCTCCATGAAATTTTCGGCCACAGACGCCGTTTGGAGCCTTTTGATGTCAAATTTTTGTAGCGGGCTGGTCTGCACTGAATTTGTCTTTGACATATGACATCGATGGTTTAACTTGATCAAGTAATGATCTGAGTTACAATAGGCTCCTCGGTATGTACGCACGTTAAGTATGCTCGAGTTCCAACGTTGTTGGATCAGAATATGATCAATCTGGTTTTGTGTGTTGCTATCCGCTGATACCCAGGTCATTTTATGAATGCGTCGATGTGGGAAGCAAGTCGAACGTATGACTAGATTTCTGCTACCTGCAAAGTCAATCAGGCGCTGGCCATTGTCATTTGTTTCATCGTGGAGGCTATATCCTCCAGTCGTTCCCCGATGAGAAAGCTCACTGGCAACCTTAGCGTTGAAATCACCCAGAATAATTTTTGTGTCGTTTGTGAGCAATGAGTCGACCAGTCTTTCCAGGTGAATGTAAAATGGTTTCTTCGTTTCTTCGTCTTTTTCTACGGTCGGGGCGTGAACATTAATCAGCCAGATTTTGAAGAATTTCGCTTTTATACGGATCGCACACAACCGTTCATTGACTGCCTTAAAATCAATAACGTGCGATTTGAACTCCCTATCCACAATGAAGGCCACTCCCAATTCTCGTTTTACAGTAGACTTCCCACTTTTAAATATTGTGTGCGATCTCATGTCTTGAATATCGTTTCCGGTCCAATTCGTTTCTTGGACTGCCAGTATTTTTAATTGATATTGACTGGCCTGTTGTAAAAGGTCCTTAACAGTGCCAGGCTAATTGAGTGATCTGACATTCCAGAATCCAATGCCATAGTCCTTTTTCGTTTGCAAGGTCGATGCCGTAAGTCCAATCTATTCCAACGTCTACCTGCAGGTTTCGAAACAATTAAATGTTTTCTACGGACGGGGAGCTAGCCCGTCGCCCAACCTCCATTCCGGCGGCATGGTTATTACGTCGATTCCGTTATCAGGCATGGAAGATCACCCTCTTTAGTCTTCACAAAGGAGGTGTAAGTAGGATTTAGTAGCAGAGCTGTGGATGTATTTGCAGTTATGAGCATTTCTCGATATTTAATGTTACATTATTGGGGAAACAGTAAACCGAACGTGCACCCCGAGAGCATTTACTACCATTTAATTGGGGGGGGGGGTCTGGGATGAGGAATCATGGAAGCTATGGGTTGGGGTGCCCTGCTCCTTTCTCAAACGGGCTTGGGACCGTCTATGGCGGAGTTTGATAATTACTTTTAATTAGTAAAAATTGATAAAATTCCAGGAGATCTTATTGAATATGTCTTCGGCAGTATTCAGAAGACTACTCGTTAAGTCATCCAGTACATTTGGCAATGAATTATACTTCCTGTCGACAAAAAGATGACAAGGTACATTGCGAAAACTATACAGGCAACCTACTGCTTCGTATGGCATACAAAATATTTTCAATATTAGAAAATAAAATCGGATCATACATTTACGGTATTATTGTGGAGCATCAAGATGGATTCAGAGCATGTAGATCAACAATGGAGCAATTATTCACAGTCAAATAGGTACTTGAGAAATGCTGCGAGTTCAGCACCGCCAAATTTTCGTTGAGTTTAAGCAGGCATACGACAATATTGGACGTAACGTACTTTACCAAATAATCCTTTGCTTTGGCATCCCAGACAAATTAGTCCATGTCATCAAAATGACAATGACGCTGACAACCTTGCAAGCCCGCATCAATAACCAAATTGCCAATGTCTTTGACGCGATTGTTAGACTGAAGCAGGGAGATGGGCTGGACCCGTTATTACTCAATTTGGCTCTGAAATATGTCATTAGAAAGCTACCTGCCCATACGTATACTACTATATAAAGTGAGCGAATCGTAGTCTATGCGGACGACATCAACATTTTTTCACGGCCAATAACAACTACCTAAAAACTCTTCCTGATATTCGACAGTGAAGTGGAACTTGTAAGGCTACAAATCAATGAAAATAAAACAAAGCTCATGATGCAGTCATGGAAAAATACCACAAATACACAAAAAATCATACTTGGTGAATACAGTATTGGAAATGTTGGCGAATTTGTCTATTTAGGTACCGAAATAATGAGAGCCAGCAATTAAAGGGACGAAATATGCTGAGGGATGCAGCTCGCAAATGAAATAATTCACTCAGTTTTGACGATCTTGCAGACCAGCTTCATACACAGGAAAACAAAGGTCCAAGTATACAAATCTATTATAAGACCTGTCTTATGCTATGTGTGTGAATCATGGACCCTAACCCAGGCATCCGCGAACATATTGAATGCCTTGGAGCATTGGATCCTGAGGAGAAAAGTTAGAGCGAAGCGTGGGCCAGTGGCAAATTCGATGTAGCCATGACATTTTTGAAGAGTCGAAGGTCTCAACGATTGGAACCGAGGAAAAGCTGGTCTGACTTGGTCGACGATGACGGTTCATCGCTCCTTGAATTTCATAATTGGAGGACGCGGTCAATTAACTGAGACATTTCAATACGCTCTTTGCAGGAAACGAAGGCCCAAGAAGGGCTGTAGTGCTACGAGGGAGGATATTGTTACGGGCGATTTGAGAAGGTAGCCAACTTAAACCCATTTTGAATACCACCACTGGAAAAGTGGTACAAATTATGTATCCTCGAGCCAAACTGGTATAGAAAACTTTGCCATGTATTGTACATACTTCTAGTAAAGTTAGAAACAAGAATAATTATAATGTTAATGGTTACGGTAGAGTAGACTTTAATTTCCTCAAGTTAAATTAATGCAGCTCAACTTAGATTAGTTAAGCTCGATGAAGTTCATGATACCACTTCCGTATGAGCACAGTTGCTCCACAACGACATCATCTGCATCCACGGAAAGAACGAGTCAAAAGGATGCGTGAGGAAGAAATCTTCGTAGGAACCGACAAGATGAAGAAATTCATCACAGGCAACAGGAAACCACTTTGATCATGCAAATAAGCCTAATAATCCCGGTGGATACATGAATCGTAACTTTCAAGGTGGCGGCGGAGGCGAACCAAACCAACGTGTTGGTGGTGGAAGGACCGGCGGTGAACGTGATTCCCAAAACAATAAGCACAAATTTATTGTACAAAGGCTTGTTGTTGCTGAGGGTGTTACAAACTTCGATAGATCGTGGAAGGAAATCCAGCCAGAAGAGTTAATGGATTCAAAACTCAAATGCATATTCGAAACTCCATTCGAAACTTCAACGGGTGAAATATCAGGAATGTCGTTAGAAGATAATACCGATTCAATGAATACTGGTAGTTGTGGCGATAAGCCTGTCAAATATAGCGATGATTATCATCGTGCAATAGAAGAAGTCAAGCAGTTAAGAATGGATGAAAATCTGCAATGAAAAGTCCATTTACTTAGCCCGTAACAACCCATATGAAACTTTCAAATCCAACAGAACATACAATTTTATACAAAATCAAGACGACTGCTCCTAGAAAATATTGCGTCCGATCGAATTTTGGTGCACCTTAATCTGAAAAATCAACGGAAATAGCAATTACATTGCAAGCATTTGTTTTAACTTACCTAAGGTTGTGCTCCACATCAAATTCGTTGCCCGTATGTCCTTTGACAACTCCTTATGGCGAAGAATAGGCAGCCGAATAGCAATTCTTGCCTCAAACAGCGACTGGATACCTAGAAAAGAAAAAAAAGGCACACAAAGTGTCTTGTCCAAGAATAAAACATAAAAGCACTACTTATCTGATAATCCCATCGCTCAGTGAAGTCCAGCCACTCAAAATCCTAGTAAACGTCAGCACTCAAATTGCATCACGACAAATGTCCGTCGCAGTGACGATTCCGAAAAAATATCTATGACTCCCAATTTGGAAAACACCAGTTGAGTGTGATGAAAATTGCGATGGAATTGCCCGATCGCACAAACCAGGTTACAATTTTTGCAAGAATAGGAGAACTGTAAGGTTCAGTCCGGAATTAGCGGTGCTCCGTTGGGAACAAGTTAGCAAAAGGGCGAGGGACAAAGAAAAGGCTTTTTTCGTGGTTCAAACGCGTAGTGGTAAAGGCAAAAAAGTGTTTGTTCATAAAGCGTGTGTAGTTCCAAAAGAAAAAGCTAAAAAGGAGGAAAAAAACTGCATTACGAAAATTTTCGTCCACGTCAATCACCACCGGGAGAAGACAAGGTTGCCCGGAAGGATAACCACCATCTGTTGGCCATTGTACGAGTGCGCCCCGGGAAGAGTGCGTGGAATCAGCGTAGGATCTTTTTCGCCGTATCGTCGATGATGGGAGTTCTACTAGGAGGCCTCCTTATTAGCTACGTTAGGTGACAGAGGTTAGTCGAAAAAATGGTTAAGATTTGTTTTTTTGCTGATGAACTTTGTTTCATAAATTGAATGGAAAATTTGCTTCTTTTGCTTATGATTTCCCCGAGTTCAAGAAAATCCCTTTCATATCAAGGAAGCCGGTATTATAATTTTAATCAATTTACGTAGAAAATATAAAATTTGTCTTTTCAGGAAGTGTAATGGGTTGGCTCGGGAAAATATCGCGCGCGAGTGTACGTTAGTGAAATTGATTCTTTAGTGGTGTTTGAATGGCGAAGCGTTGGTTGGAGGAGGTAGGATCCACCCTGAGTAGTGATGTTTTGTGCATTTTCTTAGTCGAAAGTGTATGCGTGAATTATGTTATCTTAAACAAAAAACATCGAATTATTTTTTTTACTTTATTTTACTTAAACTTATATTTCTTATTCTAAAACACGACTCCGCTTCTTCGCGATCAAATTCAGACTGATTAGTCAGAAAACATTTGGTTAACAAATGTAGTGAATATCATATACAATAGTTCACACATTTTATTGTTCAGTACAATTTTGCACCTTTTCATTATTACATTACATTATGACATTGTTTCTGAAAACATTTGGTTAACAAATGCAGCAAAAATACATTTTATTGCTTAGTACAATTTCACACATTTTTAGATACAATAAAATACACAAAACATGAACATCACAAGAAACATTCGAAAAAGGATATTTTATGGTTTTATCACATTGATCCTTTTCCGAATCTTATCTTATTGATGCCACATGCGTAGAGGATAGGGACTATCCGTAGCCCCGCCTCCCTTAGATTGAAGCTCATGTTTCAGGATTAGTTAAATGATTTCCATCTTCAAATATGTTCTTACTTAATTACTAAATTATATTAGTTACTGGTGTGTGAACTCATAAAAGTGAAGGTTGCTTAGAAGCTACGTATAATTATTTACATTTTTATTGTTGTCTAGTTATTGCATTTCTTGATAATAGTAATTCATTTTTCCTAAACATTAGAACTTTTCAATAGCAATATTATCTATTCAAATAAATTTTACAACATAAACATGGCAATTAATTGTTTTTTTTTATTAGCCTTCAAATTGAATGATATACGAACCATATGCATATTCCATATTTTAATGAACGCTTAACTAAACGAAAATCTACGAAATTTCTCAGGACAATACCTAATGAATTGAATGTGTAGTGCCAATTCTAGTCTGTAGTTTCATTATTTACATTTGTGTGCTTCAAAAAGAAGTATCATTTTGTTTTTATCTTTTTGCAAAAAGTGCAGAAAGACTATTAGTTTTGGTTTCAATTGAAGCGTTTTGCCCTTTTAATATTTTTTGTAGCTATATTTTGTAAGTTTCTTTTAATATATTTATCCTTGTGTTTGGGAAGTCTTAGTTCCTTGGTTTTTACATATGCTTCCTGTCGTGTTTCTATGTAGTCTTCTCTATTTTTATTGGGCTTTAAAATCGATTTTTCTTTAATAATATGGATATTATTCAATCTGGTTCTTTTATTTGCGTAAACATGATGTATGTTGAAAGGCGTATCCTTTACTGTACTGTGTGTTTGTCTGTTATAGTAGTAGATAGCTAAAAAGATTTTTATAGCAGGAGTTTCATTCACTGTTGCTCTATATTTCGTTGCAATAGTTTGGTGGTTCGATGTCTGCGTTGCCTGTATGGCTATTAGGCTTTGTACAATGATAATTTATATTGTGTTCTTTTAAAAAATTTATTATAATTAAATTACTGAACTCATTATCTAATATTACTTTGGTTGGTTTGCCCATATTAGCAAAGTATGTCATTAGAGCTTCTTTCAACGTAGGTTTTGATCGATCTGGGATAATAACCGATACAGCATATTTTGAGAAAGTATCTATACATGTAGCAATTTTTAATTTTTCTACCTTAAAAAAATATCTATATGGAATATTTGGTTTATATCATTTGGTGTCTCTGATATGTGAAATTTCGGTTTTATCGGATTAGTTTGGTGCTCTATGCGATTGCAAGTGTCACAATTATTTATGAATCGGGTAATCAATCTTTGAAGGTTAGGGTAATAATACATTTTCAGTAGTCCGTAATAAGTGGAATGGATTCCTCCATGACCTATTTCTTTTACATGATAATTTTCAACTTGTTTCAAGGCGTCTTCCTCAGATTGTAAATCTTGCAGAATATTTGTTTCTTTTATGAATTTATAATTGTTCGGATAAATTTCATTAATTTTAAGTTGAACTTTATTGTATAAGTGATCGTTTAAATCTGAATACATCGCAATTTTCCTACCAATAGGAAAGTTCAGAAGTTTTGCAGTGAAATTTCCATCCCGAATTCCTTTTTCCGAAATTAGTATTCTAGTGAATCGTAAACTATTTGGATGTTTATTATTTATAAGAATTATCTGTAGACTGTACTTATTAACGTAATCTTCATTTATTGGTTTTAGCTCTGAAGTATTTTCAACTTCCGAATGTATTGTTTCAAAGTCATGACCTTGCTCTGGATGTTCTACATGCAGCGAATGAATTGTAGAGGTATTTGCAACTTTGTTCATCCATTCTTGCATTAAACCTATTTCCCCATTATATCCTTGTCGTTCGTTCGCCTCAATATTTAATCTTGATAAATAGCCTGCTACCTTGTTGTCATTTCCTTTAATATATTCAATATTGAAATCAAATTCATTTAGCTTTAGTTTCCATCTAATCAGTTTTTGATTCGATTCTTAGAGGTTTGTTAACCAGATTAAGGGTCTATGGTCTTTTTGTAGTGTAAATTGTCTTCCATATAGGTATGGTCGAAATGATTTTGTTCCCCAAACAATTGCAAGTAACTCTTTTTCTATAACTGAGTAGTTAATTTCATGTTCATTCAACGTTCTTGAGGCGTATGCAATAGGATGCTTGTTTTGAGATAAAACTGCCCCTAATGCATATTTGGATGCATCTGTTGTCAGAGTAAAAGGTTTTTTGAAGTCTGGATAACTCAAAACTGGTGGGTTAGTTAAAAGTTGTTTTAGTTTTACAAATGATTCTACGTAATTTATATTGTGAATATCTATTTTGGAGTCTTTTTTCAAGCATCTGGTTAATGGAACCGCCAACGATGAATAATCTTTTATAAATTTACGGAAATAACCCGTTAATCCTTAAAATGTATTTTCTCCAATTTTTCTGGATTTGGTCGAACTCCTTCTTCTGTAAGTATATGACCCAAAAATTCTGTTTGCTTTGCGAAAAAAGTACACTTATCTGATTGAACTTTTAAATTATGCTCTGCAAGTTTATTGAATATTTTATTAATAGAATCAATATGTTCTTGGATGTGCTAAATATTAATACGTCAACCAAATAAACAACACATATCTTATTAATGAATTCTTTCAAAACAGAATTTATCATCCTTAAAAAGGTAGTTGGAGCATTTTTTTAGGTTGAATCATTATCTGATGGAATCCTTTTGCAAGATCGACAGTAGTGAAATACGTTGCTTTTCCAAGTTTATCAAAAACTTCAATGAGTTTCCTATAGTCAGTAACAATTCTCCATTTAGTTTTCCCTGAACTATCTGTTTTTTTAGGAACAATCCAAAGAGGTGCATTGTATGGCAAATTGCTGGGTATAATCTTATTACTGTCCAGCATTTCTTGGATTCTTGTTTCCACTTCTTTTTGATGAACTTGTGGAAATCTATAAATTTTTGTGAATATGGATTTATCACTTGAAGTCTTTATCTCATGCTGTGTAATTTTTGTGAGACTCAATTTGTCACCTTCTCTATAAAATAACTTTGCATGCTTCTTAATTAACTTCGATTGTTCTTTTCTATCTTCGATATTCAAATGGTCCATGTTAATATCTAAATCTGTTGGCTGAGTTAGCGTCAAATTTAAGGAACTAGCTACAGCTTCGATATCCTGATTAGTTGTAATAAATGGCACTTTTTAGGGTTTTGTAAAATAATTTACAAAACCCTACTAAAATCGCGTCCTGTCTGTCCGTCTCTCCGTCTGTCTGTCCGTCCGTCCGTCCGTCCGTCCGTGTGTCACAGCAGTTTTTCTCGGAAACTACTTAAGCTAGAAACATCAAATTTTGTAAGTAGGTGTAAAGTGGTGTTCTATTCAAAATTCAACTACAAAAAAATTTTATAAGGTATTTAAGGGGGGTCTCCCCATATAGCGGAGTGACCCCCCGAAAAAAAAATTTAATTGAAAGTAGCCGATATGGGTATCAAATGAAAGGTCTTAATGAGAACTTTTCAAAACAGGTCTCAGTATGGCAAAGTTTGCTTCGAGGGGCGCACAGGGAGGGGAAACACACGAAAAAATTGTGTCCCCCCCTCGCGATTCGACACCTGTGATCCGAAAAATCTGAAAAAAATCAAGAATGTAGACCTCGATGAGTACAACAACAACAAATACGTGAGAAATCGCAATTGACTCAACTTTGTTAGTAATAGTATGATTTATCGATTTTATGTTTTCTTGAATAAAATCTTAACGGTACCCTTAAATTCAATGAAATTTAGTAAACAGATGACTATTTATGAGATTGATCTTTGCTGAAAGTTTCATAAAGATTGAATTATATTTAGCGAAGTTATAGCGGTTTGAATTTTCCTGTATTACTATGGAACAATACGCGCTGCATTTATTACTATGGCAACATATTGCTATGGAACAACATACGCTTTTTACCGACTCAGACACTACAGTTTTGCTAGAATTTGCGTGGAAATTTCAGGAAGGATAGGTGTCATGAATATCTTTGAGAACCGGTTCAGCTAGTGGTATCAGTAATCGTAAAACAAAATAGTGGCTGTTTTAAATGCGGAGATTGAATAATTTTGAGTTATTTTTCCCAACTCAACGTTTAAGTTGCATGCTTTGAACACTTGATTCAATTTAATGAATGACTGAAGATGAGTACCTACAATTAATGCTTATAAGTGAAACAAGTCAAGGAGGCGAGAGAGAGCTCCTAGCAAATGGGCCTTGTAACCACTCTAGGATTCGACAAAATTGGCCATGAATCGATGATAACAGTACAGGAGAGTGGCCCCTGAAAAAAAATTCATCAAACGTAGCCGATATGAGTATGAAATGAAAGTTTTCATGGGAGCTTTTCAAAACAGTTCTTAAACTGTCAGTTTTTGCTTCAGTGGGAGGACAGGGGGGAAATACATGAAAAATGTGTTTCTTCCCTCGCGAATGGACATCTGAAATAATTATCAAAGGAGCTATTTATGAGTATAACAATACCGAAAACCTCAGAAGTCGAAATTCGTTCAACTTTGTTAATAATAGTATGATCTTCGAATATCATATTTTCTCCAATAAAATCGTCTTTGACATGTTTCTTGGTTTCATTCGATCTGGTGACTGCATTTTGTAAATTGAATACAAAACCCTTCTGACATGAGCGTAGGTCTGTTTACCCAACTTTTTGTTATTGATTTCAATGTACCCTTCTTTATGGTTTATAATTGACTCAGTAGGAGTATAGCATCAAAGTTTCTATTAAAAAAATTAGTCATTTTCCATTCTTTGCTCGATCCATTTAAATTAAATTCTTCTGGAAAGTCAGTCCAGATGCCAAAGCTAATTACCTCTTTAGAATGAAGGCTTTTTAAAACTAATGGGGTTCTTAATTTATGAGTAAGTTTTGGGTCAAAGATGTTATTTATTAGAGATAAATTACTGCCAGTATCGATGAAGCATCTTCTAGTTCTATTTTTAACCGTTATTGGTATGATTGATAGCTCCCATTTGGTAGTCCACGAGTTTCCGAGGCTGGTATTTGAAAATTTTCGGCTGTATTTATATGGGCAAAATTATTATTTCTTAACAAATTAGGTTTCAATGGGTTTTTCCATGTTTGATTTGGTTGTATCGTTCTCATTGATATATCGTCAATTTGAGGTTTTTACAAGTCTCATGGATACATCTTCATGAAGTGAATTTATAGGCTACATTATATTATGATTCCTATTATTTACTTGAGCATTGAAGTATCTGTTATTTTTGTTTCTTTGGTTTATTAAATGAGTATTATATGTTTATCCATAGGATTCTAGCCTCTATTTCTTTGCATATTTATAGAGGTGACTTGATGTCAGTTATTTTGTCCAGAGAGCATTGGACTTTCGTACGTTTCATAATTTTTGTAGATATAACTGCTATTATTACTAAAATATCTTTGTGGGGGGTAGCTAAGGTTATAATTTCTTGAAATTAAGCTAGAATGATGAGCCTCACGTTTTTGCTCCATTTCCCTATGCAGTAGATATGCTTCATCTAGAGTTGAACATTTATTTTGGGTTATCAACAACGCTTTATATTCAGGAATGTATGCTTTAAATTTAGAAATTGAAAGTGATTCATTATTGAACGCGTTGAAATATGGAATTGCTGTAAGTTCTTGCTTAAATCTCTGGTTTAATTTATTCAAGACATGACTTATTTGATTATAAAATAGTGTGATGTTGGGACTAAATTGTATATTTTGCATTCGGGCAAGGAGGCAATTAAAGGATTCATTTATTCCATATTTTTGAAGTAATTTGAATTTTGTAGTTTCCCAATTAGAATCTGAAAACTGGTTTACAATTTGCTGGGGTCTTCCTCTTATTTTTCCAAATATTACTGGCTCTAAAAATTTTCTTTGGTCTTCAGAACAAAATTCTAAAAACTTTATTGTTGAGCAAAATGCTTGCACAGATATGCCAGACTTCGAATCTGAAAATTCTTCCATTTTTTGAACATTGCCTAAAATTTCACTAAAGCTGAGGCTAAGTGAACTTATTCTGTTTTGATTAATTTGTAAACCTGCCGATATTTTTTTCAATTTGTGCTTTTATATTATAAGCACCAGGATTCCTCCATTGAATGGGGTATGCCACAATCCGACCCAAGGGGAAAGCAAATCTTGGACATGCCGGCCAGAACAGCGCTTTTTGTCCTAAATACTGGTAACACCCCTACTTTCCGCCGATGGGGTTGCGTGGGAACCATACCCGATATGACACTCGCTTCGGAGTCCCTGGTACCTAGAGTACACAACTGGCGAGTACTAGAGGACTACTCGGCTAGTGATCACCAGTATATAGCGGTTGAGATTCATGACAGTGCCACTCTGCGTGCATATGCCCAAACTTCAATCCTCGGATGGAGGACTGGGAGGATGGACGTTGAGAGGTTTGCTGACGTGCTTACGGCAGGCGCACCGTTGCTGGGAGCTCCGCCAGGGAGTGGAGGGCCTACAGCCAAGGACTTGGTGAACTCAACTATGAGTACCATCATAGCTGCTTGCGAGTCTTCCATGCCCCGTCGGAGACCCCGACACGGTAAGCCTCCAGTATACTGGTGGTCAAACGAGATCGCCGAACAAAGAAGCGAGTGTCAAAAACTTCGGCGAGAGACCCAGCGGGCGCGAACACGGAAGGTGGCAGACACTAGGCTAGCAGCATACAGGTCCGGCAGGAAATATCTTCGCAGGCTTATTAATAAGAGCAAGGCCCGATGCTGGCAAGATCTCGTGGACGATGTATATAGGGATCCGTGGGGCCTTGGTTACAAGCTGGTCATGGGGAAACTTAGTGCCCTACGGAAGCCTTGTATACATGACGCGGAAAAAATGGACGCGATAGTGCGGAGACTCTTCCCCACCCATCCCGTCCGTGTTGACGCTGTCCGTGGTGAAACAGCGGTCGAGTGCCCACTCTTCACACAGCTGGAATTGGAGGAGGCAGTCCTCTCCCTGAAAGCGAGGAAGGCTCCAGGTCCAGATGGTGTTCCAGTTGAGGTTTTGCGGCTCGTCTATCACCATTGTCCTGATTTGGTGCTCAGCACATTCAACGCTTGCCTACGGGACGGGGTTTTCCCGGTACGATGGAAGGTGGCGAGGCTCGTGCTGGTCAGTAAGGGGAAGGGAAATCCCGAATCGCCGTCTGCATACCGCCCGTTATGCATGCTAGACACGGCTGGGAAAGTGCTAGAGAAACTCATCAAGGGAAGACTCACTGACGCGATTCGTGCTGCTGGGGACCTATCTCCTCGGTAGTACGGCTTTAGAGCAGGACGTTCTACCATTGATGCGATTGCAGAGGTGGTGAACGCGGTCCAAAAGGCAGAGGCATATAGTCGCACCAAGCGACGGATCGTCCTGTTGGTGACACTCAACGTCAGGAATGCCTTCAACTCCGCTAGATGGGTGGATATTCTGGACACGCTGGAAAACTCTTGTCAAGTTCCAGAATATCTAATGCGGCTTTTGAGGAACTACCTAAAGGACCGAAGCCTGCTCTACGACACGACACAGGGCCAACGAAGGATGGAAATTACATCGGGTGTTGCCCAGGGATCTATCCTTGGTCCGGACCTGTGGAACGTGTCTTACGACGGGCCACTGAGACTTGAGATGCCAGATGAGTCGCGCTTGGTCGGCTATGCAGATGATGTTGCGGCTCTGGTCGCCGGACGCACCGTTGAACAAGCGCAACTTAGGCTAGGTATGCTAATGCGCCGAGTGAGGGACTGGATGACTGCTCGCGGGCTCAGTTTGGCACTGGAGAAAACCGAAGTGGTTATCTTGACAAAAAAGAGAATCCCTAGAGTAAGGATGATCAGTATTGGAGATATACAGATCGAATCGAAGCCAGCGGTGAAGTACCTGGGGCTACTGATCGACTCGAAGATGAGTTGCTCTGAGCAAATCAGGGCAACGGCTGAGAAGGCTGCTTCGGGAATATCGGCCCTGAGTCGACTTATGGCCAACGTAGGGGGACCCAGTCCATCAAGAAAACGCCTCTTGATGAGTGCTGTAGGGTCAGTGCTACTGTAAGGAGCAGAGGTATGGGGCGACGCTCTCAGCAAGGAGGTATACCGAAAACGATTGGCATAGGTACAGAGAAGAGGAGCACTGAGAATTTCATTTTCGTATCCAACAGTCTCCGACTCGGCGGTGAGAGTGATTGCAGGCGTGATACCTGTCGCCTTCCTTGCTAGAGAGCGCCGCGCTATTTACCTGCGCCGAAACGAGGATGCGAGGGAGATGGTTGTTCGCGAGGAGAGACAACGCTCGCTCAACGATTGGCAGCAGTCTTGGAGGAATTGCACGAAGCGAAGGTGGACTGCGCGCCACATCCTGGATGTGAAACCGTCGCTAAATCGAAGGCATGGTGAAACTGACTTCTATCTGTCCCAGCTTTTGAGCGAGCACGGGTGTTTTCAGTCTTACCTGCATAAGATCGGTAAGTCACGGTCTCCCGATTGTCAGTTTTGCCCAGGAGAGGAGGACAATGCCTGTCACACATTTTTTGCGTGTACCAAATGGGCCAGGCTGCGAAGGGAACTCTACAGGGAGACGGGAGAGCTCACCCCGGATAATATAGTTGCGGTGATGCTCGAATCGGTTGACAAATGGAACCAGGTGGCACATTATGCTCGGGCAGTCCTAAGAGATAAAAGGGACTCGCAGCAGCCGGAGGTGCTGGGGCTGGGGGATCGCTCTTCTGGCATTTCCTCTTCCCCTCTCCCCTCCCACTAGGAAAGGGACTCCCCAGCTTGAAGGCGCCCCACGGCGTAACAAAACGAGACCTGGCCCGAAGTAATGTGTCAAACGGTTCCAGGCTAGGTTCTCAGATTGACAGGGGAGGTGTTTAGTGGGTAGTCCAAGGGTATCCTCCATGGGAGTCCCACACTGCCAGACTCGGCGGGCGTAAATGCCTTCACCTCCCTACCACAAAAAAAAAAACAGGATTCCTCAATAAATTCGGATCTGTTATATTGCAGCTAATTTCATCCTGAGCAGCGGCTTGTTCATTGTATCCTTGTTCCATAAATGCCATTTCTCAAATACAAATTGCTGTTATAACTTACTTGTAGAGTATTCTTTGGTTCCTCGAATACGATGCTGGGTCTAGATCCTTGTCCGGTTGTTGATATTCAGTGAAACATTGAAATTTAACGTGAAAACTGGTGGAAAACTAGCCAAAATAATGAAAATGCCAGGAAACTTAAATCTAAAAATTGATCAATTGACCATATCGGAGCTCAAGGTGGAGCAGGAACAGCGAAGTCTGGCCACATAAGGTACAAAAGCCATACTAATTGCACGCTTGCGTGACGCGATCGAGTCGGAAGGCGGGAATCTGGATACGGGTAAGCTCTCAGATGCGGAAAAAGGCGCAGAAAGTGGAGAAGTAGAAACACCCAAAATCTAGGAGCCAGAAAATGCAATAATGCAAATGTTAATGCTGATGCAGCAAGAACAGCGACAACAGTCCTCCAGTTTATCTGCGAAGCTAAATGAAGAGTCCTCCAATTTAACTGCGAAGCTAAATGAACAGTCATCGAATTTAACTGCGAAGCTAAATAAACAATCAACGAAACTAAATGAACATTCAGCGAAGAAGGATCAACAAGCGATCGAAATCAAGGCAGATTTTCAAAAACAGTCAACCGAAATAAAAAATGCGTCGAAGAAAAGGTTTACCAGGTCAATGAGAGAATCAACCATGAGACCAGCCAGGTCGAGGAGAGAATAAACCATGATATCAGCCAGGTCTAGGAGAGAATAAATCATGAGATGGGAAACATGAAATACGAACTGGAAGCAGCAAAGGCAATAGTAACCACCTCACCAGCCTCGCTTATAACCGCAGCGCAAAGCACATCCAGAAATGTGCAAGCACCAATATTTGATGGGCAAACAGTCTGGACTATTTACAAAACCCAGTTTAAAGCAGCCACTCGGATAAATCACTAGAATGAGCAGGAACGAGCAACTGCATTGATTCTTGTTCTAAGAGGCCCAGCTGCCAAGCTTTTGCAGACCATCCCCGTTGCGTTGCACTCAAACCCGGCTGCTATAATGAATGCGCTCGACATGCGTTATGGAGACGATCATCTGAAGTAGATTAATCGATCACAGCTACGGCATTGGATGCAGAAGTCTGGCGAAACCTTACAGCAGCTAGCGCAAGACATTGACCGATTGGCACTTTTGGCTTACCCAGCTGATGACCCAGAACATCGAGATGACGCAGCAACAGAAGCATTCATCAGCACATTAAAATACGAGGAATTGCAGCAAGCCGTGCGTTTAGCTCAAAAGCAAACAGTTGAGGACGCATTGGCTTATAGTCTGAATTTTGAGGCAGCGAAAAATGTGAGCCGTACCACTGCCCGGGTTCGCGAGGTAATTACAGACGAGTGCAGGTGTGAGCGCGTGGAAATTGAGCGAGATCCACATGTACATGGTGCGCTTAGATGCTGGAATTGCGGAGAGAAGGGGCACCTGCAAAGAGACTGCAAGAAGCGAAGGAAACCGAGCTATTGTCCAGGGTGTGCAGTTAGGAGAAGACCTAGACCGAGTCAGGAGTCCAAAATGGAAGCTCTTCAAGCTGAGGGGTCGGGAAACATGCAAGAGCCAACTTCGTGGGGCAGAGGTTGGCTAGGAGGGTCGACGTCCCCAGCACTACCACAACCGTGTCAAGACTACATCCTGGAGAAGCAGACTTTTGCCTTCCGGGTCAAGTTGACGGAGAACATTGCACGATAAAAATCGATACGGGTGCAACCCGATCGATTATCTGACCAGACCTAGTGAGGCAACAACTACATCACAAGGGCAGGATTTTCTCACTACGGACAGCTACGGGAGAAACTTCACCTTTCCATGGAGAGGTCAACCTCCAGGTAGAGTTGGGAGACCTTGCGTTCTGACATAATTTTCTGGTCGCAAACATTATGGATGACTGCATTCTCGGAAGGAATTTCCTGCGACCACATGGAATCACGTCGGATTTGGGCAAACGTGTATTGAAATGCCAGAATGTCGAAGTTTTGATGAAGGATCGCAGCGTCCAAATTCCCAAGATAAATGTAGTAGTATGCGCCGACACTGATGTACCGAATTCTTCTGAAAGCATTGTATGGGCCAAGCTTGATGGTGATTCTAGAGACCACCGATCTTATCTGATAAAGCCAACGAAGAAAGCGGGAGAAGTCATCGGCAGCTGCCAGCCTGTTTCCACCACCGCTTCTTTGGAAGCTGCTCACGACCATAATTGGAAAAGGAGGTAAGACACAGACAAAGCCCGGGAATCTTCGTCTGCAATATTGAAGCAGGTCAAATTGCCAGTGCAGCTATCTAAGCGAGCCTCTGATCTGGTCACCAAGTATAGTGACATCTTCTTAACAAGCCCGGATGACCAAGGCCGAACGAATATGGTAACTCACGTCATAGATATACAGGGAGCCAAGCCGATTCGACAAGCACCAAGACGTCTTCCTATAGCCAAACAAGGAGAAGTGAGCGCACTGATTTCGGACATGGAAAAACAAGGCGTTATCGAACCTTCTGTTAGTGCATGGGCCGGGCCAGTAGTTCTAGTAAAGAAAAAGGATGGTTGCACTTGTTGGATCAGAATCCAATATAATTATGAAACATCAATTATTATTTGTAAAACTAACTAAGCTATGCACTCCAATGGACATTATTTTGAATTCGTTCGCGCCAATAAATGCGCAATCCAAGCTGTACTAATTATATTTTACAATTCGCTTATAACTTCACTTAGTATACGAAGATATAAACATGACAGCGTGCAGTTCGTTTTGTGATTCGAGGAAGGAAGGTCGGACTCGCCGACTAAAACTTGTAACCTAAAATCCGTGTAAATTAAAACCTTTAGTAAAATAAAATAATAAATAGAAAAGCCTATTTATTTCAATTCATTTTTGGTCCGTCGAGCCGGATACGGCAGTTTCGTTTGTAGTTCGATTTCGATAATCGATCGGGATCAAAAAAGACATTTTTTCGTCGGGAATAGTTCACTGAAAACCTAACAGTAAGATTTCGGTAATCGATCGGAATCTGAAAAGAACAGTTTTTTCGTCGTGAACAGTTCAATTAAAACTACTAGTAGATTTCGGTAATCGGTCGGAATTCGAAAGAAAAGTTATTTTTCGTGGACATTTGTATAAAAACTCAAACTGTACGTGATCGAACGTGCCCTAGTGAATTTTAGAGGTCAAATCGTGACATTAAACAGTTTGATTGTGTGAAGATGACCAGTGAGTCTGAAGACAATGGAGATGATCGGAAAGTTCTTGAATCAGTAAATAAACTGAAAAGAAAGCGGGCCGCTACGCAAGGAAGCATCACACGCGTTAAACGGATCATTGATTCAAAGGGTGAGAAATTAAATATTCATGAGCTTAACACGAGGCTAGAGCTCTTGGAGAGTTCGTTTACGACGGCTATGGAGACCCATCTTGAAATCGAAGATCTTGATGATGATGCGGCCCAAAACGCAACTAAACTCGCGGAACTGGAAGATTTATATTGTGGAACTAAGGCAGCCATTCTTGGGTACTCAAATCGATCAAGACTAAGTAAGGATGTTTCTTATACGACAGGCACATTTTTAACACCTCGATCGCGGTCTAAAAATCTTCCGCGTCTCAAATTGCCACTTTTTAATGGTGAGCCTACGTCATACTTAGAATTTTGGAACAAGTTTAAGTCATTGGTTGATAATGATGACGAGTTAGAGGATTTCGAAAAATTCCAGCATTTAATCACTTGCTTAGGCGAGAAGGTGCGAAAAATTATCGAACATTTAGAAGCGACTCCTGAAAATTACACTCGTGCGAAAACGTTATTGGACAAACGGTTCAATAATCCCGCATTAATACTGAGGGGTCACGTTCGACAGTTATTCGACCTTCCTGCAGTAAATTCGACAGCAGCGTCTCAGCTACGACAATTATCTGATAGTGTTATGGCCCATATTCAGTCAATGTCGACATTAGCTAAGCCCGAGCAAATATATCACGGTTTATTATTGCATCTGGCATTACAAAAAGTCGACTCGGAGACGCGACTAAAATGGGACGAGACGTGATTTAAAACGTTTTCCTGAATGGGATGAATTTTCGGAATTTTTAAACAATCGCTGTCAAATTCTTGAAGCTCACGCGATGGATGGCAGTAATCATCAAAATGAATCGGCTTCGGCACCGCGGCCGTCTCGTTCTAACGCAAAAAATCGCACAGTACTCATATCGGCGCGGAGTTCGTGTATCATTTGTAGACCATTACATTCAAAAATGCCCACAGTTCACAGGGAAATCACCCGTCGAACGGTATTGGGAGGTAAAACGACGATCGCTTTGCATTAACTGCTTAACAAAGGGTCAGACGATCAAAAACTGCACAAGGTTGAAATGTCGAATTTGTGCAGGTGCTCTCCATACCTTATTACATCGGGATCAATCGACACAAGTGGAAAACGTTAATTCGGACGTCAAGGTTGTGCCTTCAGAGCACGACGTTAGCACAAGTCATGCAAATAATTCATCGTTGATCATATCGTCGTCGTCGTCATCGGAATTTTATGTGAGTTGCGACAATGAAATAAACCACGTAATTTTAGCAACTGCAGTAATCTATATAAAGGATAAAGTGGGATCTTTCGTGCCCTGCAGAGCGCTCTTAGACTCAGCTTCGCAGTTAAACATAATATCGGAATCGCTGTCCAACCGATTGCAGATAAAGAAACAAAAGGTCAGCGAGTCTATTAGCGGAATTGGAGCTGTGAGTGCTGTTGCTAAATTTAGAACTAACAAAACTATTAAATCTCGTGTTAACAACTTTGAAACTAGTTTGGAAATGATAATTTTACCCACAATAGTGGGCCCTCAACCCCACTGTTCTTATAGTATCGATAATTGGAACAGTCCAAAAAATTTGCCACTTGCTGATCCACATTTTTATGAAAGTCAAGGAATAGATGTTTTGATTGGAGCATCTGTCTTTTTTGATCTTCTTTGCGTTGGCCAGATCAAACTCCAAGAAACCGTGCCAACTTTACAGAAAACCTTATTGGGCTGGATAGTGTCACGATGTTGCAAGAATATGAAATATCGAAACAGTAACGTGCTTTGCAGTTTAAAGGCCGTGACTGAGGACTCAGAACAATCAGTGCTGCAACTTTTGGAAAAATTTTGGATACTGGAATCAACTGAAATGGATAATCGAAAATGGAGTTTGGAACAACAAGATTGTGAAGATCACTTTCATCAGACCTATCGTCGAACAACAGATGGACGATTTATCGTTAAATATCCCATTAAGGACGACCTCTTGAAGTTGAGCAGTTCTTACGACATCGCACTTCGACGGTTTTCGAATCTGGAGCGCAAACTGAGAAAAGATCGAGAATTAAACGAACAGTATTCTGCATTTATGAAGGAGTATGAAGACCTAAATCATATGGAGCTCATAGACACTGAAGATCGAAACCGAGTACGTTAATGGATCCCTCATCATTGCGTTTTGAGACCGGAGTCTTCGACAATGAAACTTCGTGTAGTATTTGATTGTAGCTGTCGCACTAGTACAAATATATCGCTAAATGAAATGATGATGGTTGGGCCGACTATACAGGCCGAGCTTTTTGATATTCTCATTCGATTCCGTTTTCATAAATATGCTTTAACCGCGGATATATCGAAAATGTATCGTCAAATAATTATAGATGACGATGACAAATACACTCAGTGCATTATCTGGAGAAATCACTCATCAGAAGAAATACGTTATTACAAGCTAAACACAGTTACTTATGGTACAGCCGCAGCCCCATTCCTAGCTACTCGTTGTCTGCAGGAACTTTCAAACTTATATGGAAACGATTATCTAGCCAGTGCAACTACTATTCGTCGTGATTTCTACATGGATGATCTCATAACCGGGGCTGACTCGACCGAAGAGCTTTCAAAGATTAAATCGGAGGTAAAGTATATTCTATCAAAGGCAAAGTTTGATTTGAGAAAATGGTGTTCGAACGATGAATACTTGCTGAAAGGCGATCCGGTAGAGGATCTAGCAATGAGTTACTCATTTGAAAATTCGAATAGTATTAAAACTTTAGGAATTGTTTGGCAACCCGTACCAGACTTATTTAGTTGCTGCTATAAACACAATATCGATGGAAGAAAAATAACAAAACGCACAGTTTTATCGGATGCTGCGAAAATTTATGATCCATTGGGAATCATTAATCCTGTAACAGTCATAGCCAAAATATTCCTACAAGACCTCTGGAAATTAAAAATAAATTGGGACGAGTCATTGCCTACAAGTTATCATCAACATTGGGAAACATTTAAGGGACAGCTAAGTTTAATACAAAATATAAAAATTCCTCGTTTGGTACTTGCAGATCCGGAAAAAACAACCTTGGAGTTACATGGATTTGCCGATGCCTCGCCCAAAGCATATGGTTGCTATATATACGTTCGTTGCATCGCATCTTCTGGAGCAATATCTGTAAAATTGTTATGCGCGAAGTCTCGAGTAGCGCCGGTGAAATCGATCACCATGCCTCGATTGGAACGCTGTGGAGCTCTACTTTTGGCGGAGCTAATGGACTGAGTTGAAAAAATCATCAATAGACCTATTCAGGATGTTTTCTGCTGGACTGACTCTACGATTGTCCTGGCATGGCTTGCTGATCATCCATCTAGTTGGAACACTTTCGTGGTGCATAGAGTCGCCAATACACAAGCGTTGTCGTCAAACATGAGATGGAAACATGTACCCACAACTTCTCATCCTGCGGACATTGTTTCCAGAGGCATGCTCCCCGAAACGCTCGTAGATTCAACTCTTTGGTTCAATGGGCCTGATTTTTTAATGGAATCCTTTGATAAATGGCCTATTAGAAATAAATCGACAGCGAATGTTCCGGAATCCAGAAGAGTTAAGATCATCCTCGCCGCAACTATAGTTGATCGGGAAGACTTAACATCAAATGTAAAATTTATAAATGACTATCAAAAACTTTGTCGCATATTTGGATTCATTTTGCGATTTGTGAACAACTCGAGACGAACAGAAGATAGGAAAATAGGTCCTCTTTCAGCGGAAGAGCTCGACACTTCGCTCTATCGAATTATTTGGATCGTTCAGAATCAGGAATCCGCTAAAGAAATTAGACTACTTGAAAGTCAATTGAAAAGTCCTTTAAGGAGTTCTATCGCAAATTTAAACCCTTTTCTAGATAGCAATTCCAAGATAAAACTACTAAGAGTAGGAGGATGTCTACAGAACGCAGACATTACCTATGAATCGAAACACCCAATCCTTTTGCCTAAAAACCATCCATTTGTCCTTTCTCTTGTCAAACATTATCATGAACAAAATTTTCATGCAGGTCCTCAAGCGTTAGTTTCTGCCATCCGCCACAAATATTGGATCGTTAACGCCAGAAGCTTTGCAAGACAAGTAGTGCATCAGTGCTATCGTTGTTTTCGTTCACGGCCGCAAGTCTCATATCAACTAATGGGCAATCTTCCAGCTTCTCGCTTAAAACCAGCTCGGCCTTTTCTCGTTTCTGGAGTCGATTTTTGTGGTCCAATTTGCGTGCATCAAAAGGGCAGAGGAAATCGTTCGTATAAGGTTTATATTGCAGTGTTTGTTTGCTTCGCAGTCAAGGTGGTACATTTAGAGGTCGTCTCGGACTTGACATCGCAAGCCTTCATTGCGGCTCCAAAAAGATTTATCGCTCGAAGAGGTCACTGCCGTCACCTGTACTGCGATAATGGAACCAATTTCGTTGGAGCAAAGAGAGAGATGAGAGAGCTTCATCAACGTTTCAACAGTCAGCAAACTCAAGATTCGATTATCCAGCTGTGTGCCGATGACGGAATCGAGTTTCATCACATACCTCCTCGAGCACCACATTTCGGCGGACTCTGGGAGGTGGCGGTTAAGATGGCTAAGACGCATTTATATCGTACTTTTGGACTTGCCTCTCTGACCTATGAAGAATTGTCGACGGCAGTAACTCAAATCGAAGCGATTCTAAATTCTCGGCCGTTAACTCCACTGTCGTCAGATCCGAATGATCTGAACCCACTAACGCCAGCACATTTTTTAATTGGCGAACCGTTGAACTCGCCAGCCGAACCCGATGTTACCAACGTTAACATTTCTCGTCTATCTCGTTGGCAGCAATTATCCTGGTTACAACAGCAGTTTTGGTTACGTTGGTCCAAAGAATATCTCTTACAACTGCAACAAAGAGGCAAATGGCATACAGAAACGAAAAACATCCAATTGGGTCGATTAATCGTCGTCGTCGATTCCAGTCTACCACCACAACGATGGCTACTAGGTCGTATAATTGAACTCCACCCAGGTGCGCACGGGCTAGTCAGAGTGGTTTCCCTTAAAACCAAGTTGGGAACTCTGCGTCGGCCAATCGCCAAGGTATGTCCTTTACCAAGTAGTGATCTGGAGAATTGAAGGCAGTAGCCGTTCAAGGTTGGCGGAATGTTGGATCAGAATCCAATATAATTATGAAACATCAATTATTATTTGTAAAACTAACTAAGCTATGCACTCCAATGGACATTATTTTGAATTCGTTCGCGCCAATAAATGCGCAATCCAAGCTGTACTAATTATATTTTACAATTAGCTTATAACTTCACTTAGTATACGAAGATATAAACATGACAGCGTGCAGTTCGTTTTGTGATTCGAGGAAGGAAGGTCGGACTCGCCGACTAAAACTTGTAACCTAAAATCCGTGTAAATTAAAACCTTTAGTAAAATAAAATAATAAATAGAAAAGCCTATTTATTTCAATTCAGCACTCGTTTTTGTGTCGACTATAGGCAGCTTAACGACGTCACTAAGAAAGATAGTTACCCCTTCCACGCATCGATGACATCATGGACACTTTAGCCGACGCAAAATGGTTTTCTACACTCGATCTCAAGAGTGGCTACTGGCAGGTAGAAATCGACAAGAAGGACCGAGAGAAAACCGCATTTTCAGTTGGGACCAGATTGTGGCAATTCGTGGTGATGCCATTTGGGCTTTGCAATGCTCCAATCACTTGCGAACGCCTGATGGAATACGTGCTACGTGGCCTCACCTGGAAAACCTGCTTGGTGTACCTAGATAACATCATCGAGCATGTGCGGAACTGAGAAGAGGTTTTCTCCCGATTGCGACTGGCGGATTTGAAACTTAGTCCCGACAAGTGTACCCTTTTCATATACCTGGGACACATCGTATCAGCAGAAGGGGTCAAAAAAGATCCTGAAAAAATTGAAGCTGTGAAAAGCTGGCCAACACCAAACCACAAGCGCCAACTACGAAGTTTTCTGGGTCTGGCAACCTACTTTTGCAAATTCGTCAAAGGCTTTGCCAAAATAGCTAAGTGTCTCCATCAGTTAAACGAGAAAAATCGTCCGTATGTCTGGAATGAACAATGCCAGGCAGCCTTTGAGACCGGAAAAACGTTTGTAGTTGACACCGATGCAAGCAACGGCACTATTGGAGCTGTACTCTCCCAGCATCGATGGCGAAGGAAGAGTCCTATCGTATTTCAGTCGAGTTCTTTCAAAAAGTGAGAGGAACTTCTGCGTGACCAGGAAGGAGCTATTGGCTATAATAGAGGCCACCAAGCAGTTCCACAAGTACCCATATGGCCAGAAATTTGTTCTTCGAATGGACCATGCATCATTGAGATGGCTGCTCAACTTCAAAAACCCCGAGGGACAAGCTGCGAGATGAATCGAAAGACTGCAATCATACGACTGCGAAATTGTTCATCGGAAGGGCGGAGTTCATGGAAATGCTGATGCCCTATTCCGCCGGATTGAGGAAAAGGAACCGCCCGTTGATTTCCGATTGATAACGACCGAATTCGATGAAGGTTGGTCACCGGAAGAGATTCGAAATGCCCAGTTAGCCGATGAAGACATCGGACCATTGCTTGTATGGAAGAAGACAACTGGGCGACCTGGGTGGAAAGACGTTCCAATGCATGGTGCAACCCTGAAAAGTTATTGGGCACAATGGAACTCCCTTCAGGTGGAGGGTGGCGTACTCAAGCGGAAATGGGTAACGGCGGATGGCAGCTCCTATAGGATGCAAACTATACTTCCCAAAAGCCGAATTCACGATGTGGTAAAGAAGATGCACGAAAGATCCTCGGGAGGCCACCTTGGTGTTAACAAGACCTTAGTGAAATTGCCGGAAGAGTTTTACTGGCTGCATGCTCGAGAAAACGTAGAGGACTGGTGCCGTCGATGCACAATTTGCGCTTCCGTCAAAGGTCCAAAGCGACGACTGAGAGGACAAATACAAACCTACAACGTGGGTGTACCGTTTGAAAGGATTGCTGTTGACATCGCAGGACCCTTTCCTGAATCCGAGTGTGGAAATCGATACACGCTGCTTGTAGCCGATTATTTCAGCAAGTGGTCCGAGGTCTACCCTATTCCCAACCAGGAAGCAACTACTGTAGCCGAGCAGCTAGTATTAAATTGGGTCAGTAGGTACGGCGTACCTTGTGAACTACATTTGGATCAAGGCCGAAGCTTTGAGTCACTAGTTTTTGGCGAAATGTGTGAACTACTGGGAATACAGAAAACGAGGACAACACCGCTGCATCCCCAATCCGATGGAATGGTCGAACGTTTCAATGGCACTCTAAATAAACATCTGGCCAAGATGGTTGACGAGAACCAACAGGACTGAGACCGACATATCCCACTATTTTTGCTGGCGTACAGAGCTGCTGAAGATGCATCGACGGGCCAAGCCCCAGCCAAAGTCATTTTTAGAAAGACTTTTCGTCTGCCAGCTGAAATAAAGTTCGGGACACCCCTGAGAAACCCCAAACGATCTCGGAGTACGCAAGTGAGCTAAGGCAACGGTTGAACCAGATACACCGGACAGTGTGAAAACACCTCGAATCGGCTACTGACCACATGAAGAGTAGGTATGATCTAGAGGCAAATTCTACTGGCTCCAAGCAAGATGACTTGGTGTGGCTATATAACCCGCAACGGCGAAAGGGTAGGTCTCCAAAGTTGCAACATAATTGGGAGGGACCATACCGAGTTACAAAGCGAATCAGCGACGTCGTATACCGCATACAGGAACACCGTAAGCCAAGAGCCAAAATGAAAGTCGTGCGACTGGACCGTCTTGCCCCATATTACCTCCAGGGAGAATTGACTACAACTGGCGACACATCTTTTCGGGGCGAAAAGAACTGAGGTGGGGGCAATGTTACATGCACGAATAATTTTGCGAGTTACTGTCGCAATTATTTTCACAATCGTTAAGAAGATCATGATCAACAAAACGAACATACTCGAAAACCCATTAATCATGATCAACAAAACGAACGTACTAGAAAACCCACCAAGCATCAACATCTGAAAGTGAGTCACTGCTCCATTCATTACGCTGCTCGAATGTTCCCGCCAATTCACCAATGAACGAGAACTGGGTTGAATGACTAGAGACCCTATATAAAGGCGAGCTGAATGAATGGGGGGATTCATTAGAACCACAATAGTAAAAACTGCGAAAGAGTGAAGCGAATAGAAAAGTGATTTTCGTTGATTGTGAAGTGATTTTAGAAGACAATTGCGAAATTTATGGACAAGTGGAAGTTAGACTTTTAATAGTGAAATAAAATTGTGAAATGGTGATTGTGTTTTTTTAAGTAATTAAATAAAATCTTTTAATTTAATTTAAAAGACATTGCGTCTTCACTTTCCCGGAACATTCAAATTATTGGCCGCGAACCAAGACACGCGACAATACAGGTCTGTATATTTGTGTATAGATATCCTCCCTTGTAGCCCTACAGCTCTTCTCGGGCCTTCGCTTCCTGCAAAGGGCATCTCGATCTGTCTCGGTGAATTGACCACGTCCTCCAATTTTGAAATCCAAGGAGCGATGAACCGTCATCGTCGACCAAGTTAGACCAGCGTTTCCTCGGTTTCAATCGTTGATACCTTCGGCTCTTCGAAAATTTCATGGCTACATCGAATCCGCCACTGGTCCACGCTTCGCTCCGACTTTGCGCCTGAGGATCCAATGCTCAAAGGCAATCAATATGTTTGAGGATGCCTGGGTTAGGGTCCATGATTCACACACATAGCATAAGACAGGTCTTATAATAGATTTGTATACTTGGAGCTTTGTTTTCCTGTGTATGAAGCTGGTCTGCAAGATCGTCAAAACTGAGTGAATTATTTCAATTGCGAACTGTATCCTTCAGCACATTTTTTGTTTTTTTAAATGCCTCTATACCCTACCACTCCTTCCATCACTCTTTCATCGTCGCACAACGCTCGTGCGATCTGCACTTCACACGTCGTCAATTACTACGTGTGCCTCCAGGTAATGCTAAAACATCGGTATAAGGGACCCTTTAATTGCTGGCCTCTCAAATAATTATAGATGACGATGACAAATACACTCAGTGCATTATCTGGAGAAATCACTCATCAGAAGAAATACGTTATTACAAGCTAAACACAGTTACTTATGGTACAGCCGCAGCCCCATTCCTAGCTACTCATTGTCTGCAGGAACTTTCAAACTTATATGGAAACGATTATCCAGCCAGTGCAACTACTATTCGTCGTGATTTCTACATGGATGATCTCATAACCGGGGCTGACTCGACCGAAGAGCTTTCAAAGATTAAATCGGAGGTAAAGTATATTCTATCAAAGGCAAAGTTTGATTTGAGAAAATGGTGTTCGAACGATGAATACTTGCTGAAAGGCGATCCGGTAGAGGATCTAGCAATGAGTTACTCATTTGAAAATTCGAATAGTATTAAAACTTTAGGAATTGTTTGGCAACCCGTACCAGACTTATTTAGTTGCTGCTATAAACACAATATCGATGGAAGAAAAATAACAAAACGCACAGTTTTATCGGATGCTGCGAAAATTTATGATCCATTGGGAATCATTAATCCTGTAACAGTCATAGCCAAAATATTCCTACAAGACCTCTGGAAATTAAAAATAAATTGGGACGAGTCATTGCCTACAAGTTATCATCAACATTGGGAAACATTTAAGGGACAGCTAAGTTTAATACAAAATATAAAAATTCCTCGTTTGGTACTTGCAGATCCGGAAAAAACAACCTTGGAGTTACATGGATTTGCCGATGCCTCGCCCAAAGCATATGGTTGCTATATATACGTTCGTTGCATCGCATCTTCTGGAGCAATATCTGTAAAATTGTTATGCGCGAAGTCTCGAGTAGCGCCGGTGAAATCGATCACCATGCCTCGATTGGAACGCTGTGGAGCTCTACTTTTGGCGGAGCTAATGGACTGAGTTGAAAAAATCATCAATAGACCTATTCAGGATGTTTTCTGCTGGACTGACTCTACGATTGTCCTGGCATGGCTTGCTGATCATCCATCTAGTTGGAACACTTTCGTGGTGCATAGAGTCGCCAATACACAAGCGTTGTCGTCGAACATGAGATGGAAACATGTACCCACAACTTCTCATCCTGCGGACATTGTTTCCAGAGGCATGCTCCCCGAAACGCTCGTAGATTCAACTCTTTGGTTCAATGGGCCTGATTTTTTAATGGAATCCTTTGATAAATGGCCTATTAGAAATAAATCGACAGCGAATGTTCCGGAATCCAGAAGAGTTAAGATCATCCTCGCCGCAACTATAGTTGATCGGGAAGACTTAACATCAAATGTAAAATTTATAAATGACTATCAAAAACTTCGTCGCGTATTTGGATTCATTTTGCGATTTGTGAACAACTCGAGACGAACAGAAGATAGGAAAATAGGTCCTCTTTCAGCGGAAGAGCTCGACACTTCGCTCTATCGAATTATTTGGATCGTTCAGAATCAGGAATCCGCTAAAGAAATTAGACTACTTGAAAGTCAATTGAAAAGTCCTTTAAGGAGTTCTATCGCAAATTTAAACCCTTTTCTAGATAGCAATTCCAAGATAAAACTACTAAGAGTAGGAGGACGTCTACAGAACGCAGACATTACCTATGAATCGAAACACCCAATCCTTTTGCCTAAAAACCATCCATTTGTCCTTTCTCTTGTCAAACATTATCATGAACAAAATTTTCATGCAGGTCCTCAAGGGTTAGTTTCTGCCATCCACCACAAATATTGGATCGTTAACGCCAGAAGCTTTGCAAGACAAGTAGTGCATCAGTGCTATCGTTGTTTTCGTTCACGGCCGCAAGTCTCATATCAACTAATGGGCAATCTTCCAGCTTCTCGCTTAAAACCAGCTCGGCCTTTTCTCGTTTCTGGAGTCGATTTTTGTGGTCCAATTTGCGTGCATCAAAAGGGCAGAGGAAATCGTTCGTATAAGGTTTATATTGCAGTGTTTGTTTGCTTCGCAGTCAAGGTGGTACATTTAGAGGTCGTCTCGGACTTGACATCGCAAGCCTTCATTGCGGCTCCAAAAAGATTTATCGCTCGAAGAGGTCACTGCCGTCACCTGTACTGCGATAATGGAACCAATTTCGTTGGAGCAAAGAGAGAGATGAGAGAGCTTCATCAACGTTTCAACAGTCAGCAAACTCAAGATTCGATTATCCAGCTGTGTGCCGATGACGGAATCGAGTTTCATCACATACCTCCTCGAGCACCACATTTCGGCGGACTCTGGGAGGTGGCGGTTAAGATGGCTAAGACGCATTTATATCGTACTTTTGGACTTGCCTCTCTGACCTATGAAGAATTGTCGACGGCAGTAACTCAAATCGAAGCGATTCTAAATTCTCGGCCGTTAACTCCACTGTCGTCAGATCTGAATGATCTGAACCCACTAACGCCAGCACATTTTTTAATTGGCGAACCGTTGAACTCGCCAGCTGAACCCGATGTTACCAACGTTAACATTTCTCGTCTATCTCGTTGGCAGCAATTATCCTGGTTACAACAGCAGTTTTGGTTACGTTGGTCCAAAGAATATCTCTTACAACTGCAACAAAGAGGCAAATGGCATACAGAAACGAAAAACATCCAATTGGGTCGATTAGTCGTCGTCGTCGATTCCAGTCTACCACCACAACGATGGCTACTAGGTCGTATAATTGAACTCCACCCAGGTGCGCACGGGCTAGTCAGAGTGGTTTCCCTTAAAACCAAGTTGGGAACTCTGCGTCGGCCAATCGCCAAGGTATGTCCTTTACCAAGTAGTGATCTGGAGAATTGAAGGCAGTAGCCGTTCAAGGTTGGCGGAATGTTGGATCAGAATCCAATATAATTATGAAACATCAATTATTATTTGTAAAACTAACTAAGCTATGCACTCCAATGGACATTATTTTGAATTCGTTCGCGCCAATAAATGCGCAATCCAAGCTGTACTAATTATATTTTACAATTAGCTTATAACTTCACTTAGTATACGAAGATATAAACATGACAGCGTGCAGTTCGTTTTGTGATTCGAGGAAGGAAGGTCGGACTCGCCGACTAAAACTTGTAACCTAAAATCCGTGTAAATTAAAACCTTTAGTAAAATAAAATAATAAATAGAAAAGCCTATTTATTTCAATTCAGCACTCGTTTTTGTGTCGACTATAGGCAGCTTAACGACGTCACTAAGAAAGATAGTTACCCCTTCCACGCATCGATGACATCATGGACACTTTAGCCGACGCAAAATGGTTTTCTACACTCGATCTCAAGAGTGGCTACTGGCAGGTAGAAATCGACAAGAAGGACCGAGAGAAAACCGCATTTTCAGTTGGGACCAGATTGTGGCAATTCGTGGTGATGCCATTTGGGCTTTGCAATGCTCCAATCACTTGCGAACGCCTGATGGAATACGTGCTACGTGGCCTCACCTGGAAAACCTGCTTGGTGTACCTAGATAACATCATCGAGCATGTGCGGAACTGAGAAGAGGTTTTCTCCCGATTGCGACTGGCGGATTTGAAACTTAGTCCCGACAAGTGTACCCTTTTCATATACCTGGGACACATCGTATCAGCAGAAGGGGTCAAAAAAGATCCTGAAAAAATTGAAGCTGTGAAAAGCTGGCCAACACCAAACCACAAGCGCCAACTACGAAGTTTTCTGGGTCTGGCAACCTACTTTTGCAAATTCGTCAAAGGCTTTGCCAAAATAGCTAAGTGTCTCCATCAGTTAAACGAGAAAAATCGTCCGTATGTCTGGAATGAACAATGCCAGGCAGCCTTTGAGACCGGAAAAATGTTTGTAGTTGACACCGATGCAAGCAACGGCACTATTGGAGCTGTACTCTCCCAGCAGATCGATGGCGAAGGAAGAGTCCTATCGTATTTCAGTCGAGTTCTTTCAAAAAGTGAGAGGAACTTCTGCGTGACCAGGAAGGAGCTATTGGCTATAATAGAGGCCACCAAGCAGTTCCACAAGTACCCATATGGCCAGAAATTTGTTCTTCGAATGGACCATGCATCATTGAGATGGCTGCTCAACTTCAAAAACCCCGAGGGACAAGCTGCGAGATGAATCGAAAGACTGCAATCATACGACTGCGAAATTGTTCATCGGAAGGGCGGAGTTCATGGAAATGCTGATGCCCTATTCCGCCGGATTGAGAAAAAGGAACCGCCCGTTGATTTCCGATTGATAACGACCGAATTCGATGAAGGTTGGTCACCGGAAGAGATTCGAAATGCCCAGTTAGCCGATGAAGACATCGGACCATTGCTTGTATGGAAGAAGACAACTGGGCGACCTGGGTGGAAAGACGTTCCAATGCATGGTGCAACCCTGAAAAGTTATTGGGCACAATGGAACTCCCTTCAGGTGGAGGGTGGCGTACTCAAGCGGAAATGGGTAACGGCGGATGGCAGCTCCTATAGGATGCAAACTATACTTCCCAAAAGCCGAATTCACGATGTGGTAAAGAAGATGCACGAAAGATCCTCGGGAGGCCACCTTGTCGTTAACAAGACCTTAGTGAAATTGCCGGAAGAGTTTTACTGGCTGCATGCTCGAGAAAACGTAGAGGACTGGTGCCGTCGATGCACAATTTGCGCTGCCGTCAAAGGTCCAAAGCGACGACTGAGAGGACAAATGCAAACCTACAACGTGGGTGTACCGTTTGAAAGGATTGCTGTTGACATCGCAGGACCCTTTCCTGAATCCGAGTGTGGAAATCGATACACACTGCTTGTAGCCGGTTATTTCAGCAAGTGGCCCGAGGTCTACCCTATTCCCAACCAGGAAGCAACTACTGTAGCCGAGCAGCTAGTGTTAAATTGGGTCAGTAGGTACGGCGTACCTTGTGAACTACATTTGGATCAAGGCCGAAGCTTTGAGTCACTAGTTTTTGGCGAAATGTGTGAACTACTGGGAATACAGAAAACGAGGACAACACCGCTGCATCCCCAATCCGATGGAATGGTCGAACGTTTCAATGGCACTCTAAATAAACATCTGGCCAAGATGGTTGACGAGAACCAACAGGACTGAGACCGACATATCCCACTATTTTTGCTGGCGTACAGAGCTGCTGAAGATGCATCGACGGGCCAAGCCCCAGCCAAAGTCATTTTTAGAAAGACTTTTCGTCTGCCAGCTGAAATAAAGTTCGGGACACCCCTGAGAAACCCCAAACGATCTCAGAGTACGCAAGTGAGCTAAGGCAACGGTTGAACCAAATACACCGGACAGTGTGAAAACACCTCGAATCGGCTACTGACCGCATGAAGAGAAGGTATGATCTAGAGGCAAATTCTACTGGCTCTCAGCAAGATGACTTGGTGTGGCTATATAACCCGCAACGGCGAAAGGGTAGGTCTCCAAAGTTGCAACACAATTGGGAGGGACCATACCGAGTTACAAAGTGAATCAACGACGTCGTATACCGCATACAGGAACACCGTAAGCCAAGAGCCAAAATGAAAGTCGTGCGACTGGACCGTCTTGCCCCATATTACCTCCAGGGAGAATTGACTACAACTGGCGACACATCTTTTCGGGGCGAAAAGAACTGAGGTGGGGGCAATGTTACATGCACGAATAATTTTGCGAGTTACTGTCGCAATTATTTTCACAATCGTTAAGAAGATCATGATCAACAAAACGAACATACTCGAAAACCCATTAATCATGATCAACAAAACGAACGTACTAGAAAACCCACCAAGCATCAACATCTGAAAGTGAGTCACTGCTCCATTCATTACGCTGCTCGAATGTTCCCGCCAATTCACCAATGAACGAGAACTGGGTTGAATGACTAGAGACCCTATATAAAGGCGAGCTGAATGAATGGGGGGATTCATTAGAACCACAATAGTAAAAACTGCGAAAGAGTGAAGCGAATAGAAAAGTGATTTTCGTTGATTGTGAAGTGATTTTAGAAGACAATTGCGAAATTTATGGACAAGTGGAAGTTAGACTTTAAATAGTGAAATAAAATTGTGAAATGGTGATTGTGTTTTTTTAAGTAATTAAATAAAATCTTTTAATTTAATTTAAAAGACATTGCGTCTTCACTTTCCCGGAACATTCAAATTATTGGCCGCGAACCAAGACACGCGACAATACAGGTCTGTATATATGTGTATAGATATCCTCCCTTGTAGCCCTACAGCCCTTCTCGGGCCTTCGCTTTCTGCAAAGGGCATCTCGATCTGTCTCGGTGAATTGACCGCGTCCTCCAATTTTGAAATCCAAGGAGCGATGAACCGTCATCGTCGACCAAGTTAGACCAGCGTTTCCTCGGTTTCAATCGTTGATACCTCCGGCTCTTCGAAAATTTCATGGCTACATCGAATCCGCCACTGGTCCACGCTTCGCTCCGACTTTGCGCCTGAGGATCCAATGCTCAAAGGCAATCAATATGTTTGAGGATGCCTGGGTTAGGGTCCATGATTCACACACATAGCATAAGACAGGTCTTATAATAGATTTGTATACTTGGAGCTTTGTTTTCCTGTGTATGAAGCTGGTCTGCAAGATCGTCAAAACTGAGTGAATTATTTCAATCGCGAACTGTATCCTTCAGCACATTTTTTGTTTTTTTAAATGCCTCTATACCCTACCACTCCTTCCATCACTCTTTCATCGTCGCACAACGCTCGTGCGATCTGCACTTCACACGTCGTCAATTACTACGTGTGCCTCCAGGTAATGCTAAAACATCGGTATAAGGGACCCTTTAATTGCTGGCCTCTCTTATTTTGGCACCTAAATAGACAAATTCACCAATATTTTCAATGCTGTATTCGCCAGGTATTATATTTTGTGTATTGGGGTATTATATTTTGTGTATTTTTCCTCGACTGCGTCATGAACTTTGTTTTATTTTCATTGATTTGTAGCCTTACAAGTTTCACTTCACTGTCGAATATCAGGAAAAGCTTTTAGGCAGTTGTTATTGTCCGTGAAAAAATGTTGATGTCGTCCGCATAGACTACGATTTGGCTAAAGTTGTATAGTATTATACCTCGTGTATGCGCAGGTGGCTTTCTTATGACATATTTCAGAGCCAAATTTAGTAGAAATGGGTTCAGTCCATCTCCCTACTTCAGTCTTACATTTGCGTCAAAGACATCGGTGATTTGGTTATTGATGCAGACTTGTAAGGCAACGACGTCATTGTCATCTTGATAAGACTGACTAGTTTGTCTGGGATGCCAAAGCAAAGGATTATTTGGTAAAGTACGTTACAATCAATACTGTCGTATGCCTGCTTAAACTCAACAAAAATTTGGTGGTGCTGAACGCCCAGCATTTCTCAAGTACCTATTTGACTTTGAATAATTGCTCTATTGTTGATCTAAATGCTCTGAGACCACCTTGACGCTCGACAATAATACCGTTAGCGTATGATCCGATTTTATTTTCTAATATCTTTGAAAATATTTTGTATGCCGTACAAAGCAGTAAGTTGCTTGTAAAGTTTTCTTACTTAAGCTTGTCATCTTTTTGTCGATAGGGAATATAATTGATTACCAAATGTGCCGGATGACTTAATGAATAGTCTTCTGAAGACTGCCGTAGACATATTCAATAAGCTCTTCTGGAATCTTATCAATGCCGGGGGTTTTATTATTGGTTTTGTTTTTTTGCTATGATGGTTGCACAGACTTCGTCCAGAGGTGGTGGGGCCAATAGAAGCTCTCCGGAAACATCTAAGGACTTCGATGTTCTGGAGCTATGCAGGGGATTAAAGGGGTTCTTGAAATATTATGTGCATCTTTATTTAAGCCTGTTTTCTTAAGCGATGAGGTTATCGACGTCATCACGACAGAGCGTGGTGTAGGGCTGATAACATCGTTTTATATTTTTCCACTCATTTGTATGCTTGTCTTGTGTTGTTGCTTACTAGTCTCCTGTCTACACTTGTCAATTGGCTGTCATAGTATTTTCTTTCCTTTATTCTAATTATCTTATTCGCTACTCTTCTGGGATTTTCATAGTATTTTCTCTTTATCCTGGCTTTCTACCGAAGTATTGTTTGTACGCCAGATTCTTTTTGTCTAACGCAACCTAGCACTCATCATCGAACCAATCATTTCTTTTGCACTAACCTTGAATTCCAATTATCTGTTCTACCACCGATGAGGGGCTACCGGTAGTTTTTCGCCATAGGCGCCGTTTGGAGTCTTTCTATGTCGAATTCCTGTAAAGTGCGGGTCATCGCCGAATACGGTTTTGACATACAACATCCATATGTTAATTGAATCAAGTAATGATCTGAGTTTCAATTGGCTCCTTGGTATATTAGGTTGTCACGTATGCGCGAGGCCCATTTTTTTGGATCAGAACATGGTTGATTTAGTTTTGTGTGTTTCCATCTAGTGATAGCAAGGTCATTATATGTATGCCTTGATATGGGAAGCAAGTTGATCGTATGAGTAGATTTCTGCTAGATGCGAAATCAATCAGGCAACTTCCGCTGTCATTGGTTTCATCCATGGAGTTTATATCTCATTGCCAGCCTTAGTGTTGAAATCATTCAGAACTATTTTTGTGTCAATTGTAGACAATGAGTCGACTAGTCTTTTTAGGTAATTGTAAACGGTTTCCTTTATTTCTTCGTCTTTTTTAACGTAGGGGGATTAGTCAGCCAGATTTTGAAGAATTCCACTTTTATGTGGATCGCGCATATCCGTTCATTGTCTGTCTTAAATTTGAACTCCCTATCTACAATGAAGGCTACTGCGGAATTTTTGTTTTCCAGTGGGTTTCCCACTTTTGACAAATATGTGCGATCTTATATCTTGAATATAATTTGTATTCTTGCTCATTTTCTAGATTTCAAGCGTTTTAAGGATTTTGTACGAAAATACCAAACCTTATTGAAGTCACCACGTGGGTCCGTCTTTTTTACAGACGGACGATATGTCATAGCAGTTTTTCTCTGAAACTATAGAAGTTACAGCTATGAAACTTTGTGTAAAGATCATAATAATTTGCGTTTGTCGTGAGAAAGCTTTTGCTTCTCTTTTACTTTGGCTGGGATTTTATTTAAATTTGCTGTCAATTTAGGTTTAAGAAGTCCACTACTAACAGGAAGTTTAGCCCTGAGTAATCCAATCAGGAGCAATTAACAAGGAGAAAAACCTAACCTGGGAATAACTTTGTAGCGAAATAGGGTAGACGATTGCCCGTAAAGGACTGCAGCGATGGTCTGCTGCCTCAACAAAAGAGGATGATAAGATCCGCCAAGATTGGCCTTGTCTAGGGGCGCGTGAATGCGCTGGTAGGCTAGCGTTGCGGTGTCGTGGGGCTGGTTTTTCCCCCAGCATAAGGACCCACTACAAACGAATTTGGCATTCACGAATTCTTGGGTCACAGAAAAAGTCGAACGAAGTCGAATAAAGGAGGCAACCAACCAAGAGTTGGAGATTGCAGACAAAAAAGGACAAACTGGACCTGAGGAAGACAGACGGACTTAAGGGGACTTCTTCGTTACCCAACGATTATTATGGTGAAGTTGCCCCCTCGCACCCCCCCAACCAGATTAAGGTCCAAATGTAGACGTGGCCATGTGTTTCCCATTTGAGAGAAGCACCAGCGTAACCAATTTATGCTATAAAGCTGTGCAATGGAGTCACATAACCCTATATCATAAAAGGGCATGCGAGCGGATGGCCACTCTACCTGGCAAGAGCCCCTGCTAAGCGACAAAGCGGTGGAACGCGCCCGATGGCTAGCCAATAGAGAAAGAGCCTGCCATCGATGCGGGTCCTATACCCAGGCTAGTCGCACGAAATGAAAGACCGAAAGGTTACGATTTGTGAATGCATTTTAGTCATCCAACTAAAAATTCTTATTATCATATAAATGATTTTTTTAAATTTCTTTTTATAGTCCACGAAATCTAAACTCAAACAAAGCACATACGAAATGCTTTCCGTTCATAAACTATACTAAATAAAAGTCTAAACTATCTTCCGGAAATTCAACATGCTAATCTCAAAAAATCTTTTTATTTGCGTTAAATCTACTCTAGTGTCCGATAAAAATTTGCTAGAGATTGGATGCAATCCTAATGGTAGGTTAAAAAATATTAAATGAATATTTAAAAATTATAAATATGCAGGAGAAGAATATTCCATATTCACTTTGGGGTTGGGTTTTACTTTTAACTTTCAAAGTATTTTTACATAAGTTTTAATTACACTAAAGGGTGCATGCACTTTGTGTCGTTCGTGTACTCAACTTGAAATCCATTTGCTAAAAAATTTTTTTTTTTTTAACAAATTTTTTTTTTAAACAATAATTGTTCTGCTCATGCAATCCCAACAAGCCGTGTTATGAACATACACTTCGAAAAATCTCTATTTTGTCTTTTTTATTTTTTGCGGATGAAATTAATGATACAAAATACTACTATTTCAATTTTTTCGTTTGTTTCAAATATTTTTACAAAAACTAAAATAATAATAGGGGAGTTGGCTTAAATCAAAAAAGTTGATTAATTACATTTATTATACAGAAATTTGTTTGTTTGTTCATTTACTAATTAATTACTTCATGCTTGTTTAGTATTGAACATGCTCTTGCGATGATGATGCTCCCTATATATATCGGGGGGGTAATGCAATCGAAAATATTATTCAAGTTGTATTTGTATGGGCCAAGACTGCTCTAGAGCATTGCCAAATCGATTTCACACTGTTGCGAATTCCGGCGTACCAACTTCCTCCCATTCGCAACTTCAAATTGCCGCCGTAACATTGTCCCTTTCCTTTGGGCATTCCTACCTTTTCCTCCATAAATTTATTTATTTTTTTTACATGTTTCCATTTTCCCTTTAATTTTTACTCCCCCATCATCACAATACTACCCTTTTTCCTTATTAACAACTACAAAAAAATAATACCTACTAATAACTTCAATTTTCCCACTAATAACGTTCCATTTATTAATTCCCACTAACAAAATTTCATTCTATTCATTTCCCCTAACAAAACCTAATTCCTTCCTTAACACTAACTAATTCCATTCCCACTAACAAATTTTATATTTTTATACTAACAAAAATGAATTGACTAACAAAATTCAATCCCATGCCCAAATGAATCATTGAAGTTGCTAATCTGATGAATGGGAGATCGATAAGGCATAGCTCCATTGGATACGTCGCGAGATTCGACCGTGCGACTGCTGGAACCCTGAGTTCAAGTTCCCCCGGGCGCACGGAAGCACTCTTTTTTGGGGTATCGGCAAAATCAATAGTTTTCGTAATGTACTCGCATGTGTGACACTTTACATTCAATCAAGCGATTCTTGGGGATGTAAATTGCCATATATGCAAGTCAATGGAAACTATTGTGATTGTCGATACGGACCAAAAGATGTGTGGGTGGCGGAATCGAAGTGTAATGAACTTCGATTACGTTACCCAGATGCGACAGCGGTAATTGGAAAAGAATTTGGATTGCGGGATCGGATGGGAGAAAGGTGAAATGTGGAAATGAGGTGGTTGGAATTAGGCAGTCAGTATTGGAGGTGGAAAAAGAAGGTTGAACGCTTTGGGGAGTGAATTTTTTTCGGTTTTGCAAGTCCGTTGGAAGTTAACAAGTGGAAGTTCTTTGTCCGGAGGAAGAAGAGTTTTTAGTGAATTAGAAGTGGATCTTAAAATTGCGTTTTGGAGATTGAATGTGGGGTTGGGATTTCCAGTGTTGGTGTTGGGTGAAGTTTGGGGAAAAATAGTTGAATTTGTATGATAGAACAGAAAGTAGAAAGCTAAGTGACAAAGTGAAACTTTAACGAAGACACAAACTACTTCAAAAGGTGTGGTGAATTAACTGAGAGTTAAAGATAATCGCAAGAATTAAGAAGAAGTGAAAAGAAAATCAGGAAGAACGAAAAGACTTTGAATTTAAACAAATTCTAATTTAAAGTGGAAAGAAATAACAATATAGTGCCAGTGTGAAAATTGCAAAAGGTGGCCGTTTTACCATCCCGCTTGAATTTTTATTGTTTTTTTTTTTCCTTTTTGGTTTTCAGAGCCCCCGCTTCTTTCTTGGCCTTTCCCCGAGCGCTCGGAGTCTTGCAGGAAAGTAAGTGAGTTTAAATTTATTTTCTTATTTTTTGCATGGTTTTAAATTATTTGATTTTATTTAGTTTTGTATATTTAAATTAACATTGATTTTCTCTTTATTGGCTTAAATTCAATTTCGAAGGGGCGGATTTGATTACAATTAGTTTTTTCCTCTTATTTTTGTAAAATTTGTGAATGGTTTTGTGATATAATTTTTGGATTTCTGTAAATAAAACGGCCATGACACATTAAAAACCTCATTTTCATTTCTCAAAATGACCTCCCCCTTTCCCGTCCTTTTCCCTATGTGCTAGTATTTATATGTAAGGTGGCTCAGCACGAGCAGAGGGTGTCCCGGAAGACCCACGACACGACTGAGCGCTAGCCGGCCTCAGCATGCCACCCCGGGCTACAAACCCCTCTGCTAATTTTTAATGTCTGCAACTGCGGTGACTTCCGTGGTTGTTACATATGGCGCCCAAACTTGGTTTTAGTTGATTTTATCAGTTTTTAATTATAACTTAAATTTTTCAATTTCAGATTTGTTTGGGATGAGTACCTGGAGTGCCTGACTTGAATAGTGGTTTGAGCATTCCAGGGAAATTATTTTTTTTGTTTCGTTGGAAATTTTTTTAAGTTTGGATATAATTTTTACATGATTTTATTGATAGTTTTAAGTTTAATCTGGATTTTTGATAGTTAAATATTGAAATTTTGATCACGGGGTTCACCGCAGTTGCAGTGGCGCCTACCGTGCTGAATTTATGTTTTGTGTTTGATAGTCTCCACCGGCTATAATAGTGGGCATGCTTTAGCAGTGTGGATTTTGGTTGGGATCAACCGAATTTTAAGTCGTTGGTTATATCTCCCTGCACGGGATAGTTGGACTTAGATCCAACTCTTGGAATTAGCCAACGCTTTCGGCCCTTCCATCATCTATCTGGTGGTAGCTTTGGGATTTGTGCGGCTCTTGTCCGAGCCATCATGAATTCCGTAGCGTTTCATAATGGTCTCGTAGTCGGCCCTTTGTGGCGACAGTTTGAGCGGAGTCCGCCTACGAGTTCCATTGCTATACCAGGCACTGTTGTGGTTTGTCTGCTACGCGTTTTGTATTAATTTTAACCTTCATCCCATTCAATTACCTTTTCTTTTCCTTTTCCTCCTAGGGGGAATAATTTTGAGAAATGATAGCGAAATCACTTTGGATAATTGAATTTAACCATAACACATTTGCACTCATTTCACTTGCTCGTTAATATACATTTTCTTTTATCTCATCATCTCATTGAAAATTTTAGATTTTTATTATTGATTGTTTAGTAATTACCGTTAGGTTACTTGTTAGATTTCAAAGTCATGGGATTTAGGTAGTTTAGTTATAGATTATTGAGTTTAATTAGGGTTTATGATTTAGATTAGTTTTAGGTAAGTGGGTTTATGGTTTTTGTTAGTTTAGAATAATTTCTTTTAATTTTAATGATTGAGTTTGGTTTAGTTAGTTTTGGGTTTGAGTAATATTAGGTTGAGTTTGATAATTGATTTTAGTTTAGGTTTGTTAGTTAGTTTTTGGTCAGGGTTAATTTTCACGTAGTGTGCATTATAGAGACTTTTTATTTTTATTCTAGCTAGTAAGTTTTAAAATTTTATATATTTATTTACTTGTCCGTTTGTCTGTCTGGCATTCAAATTTTAATTTATTTTTACAGAATCATTTGTTCGTCCGTCTGTGATTTATAAAATTATTTATTTTATTCATATTGTCGGTGTTGTCCGTCTGTTCATAGATTTTTATATTTCTAAATTGTTTCGATGATCTGTGGTTTTTTATCATTTTTAATTTTCATCATGTTTCCGCACACGCCGTATGATTACTTCGCTTGCCCTTCACCGCGTTCTTCTCAGGATTTGCCAGAATCTCATTCACAGCATCCGTTTCGGGATAATGGCCAGACATCTGAATCGGATGAAACTTTTATTCCCATGCATAAATGGGGATTCAAGTTTGATGGAGGCTCAGGTGGAATGGATGCTCGCCAGTTTATGTTCCGTGTTAGCACCTTGGCTCAAAGCTACGGTATTTCGGAGCGTGAATTGGTGTCGACCTTACATATTCTCCTGCAAGGATCTGCCAAAAACTGGTACTGGCAGATGCGTGAACTGTATGGAGACTTGAGTTGGAGTCAGCTGAAATGTGAACTCATTGAACGATTTGGATCTCGGCTTGATGATGCACATATTTGGGAAAATATGTTCGCCCGCAAGCAGAGATCTCACGAGCCGTTCATAGAGTTCTTTGAATCCATTGAAGCGATGTCTCTCCAACTCAGGACTCCGATGAGGGACACGGATCTGCGAGAACTAGTCTTTAAGAACATGAATCTCCGATTGCAGGAGCATCTGGCTGGACATGAGTTCTCAACCACCCGAGATCTCGTCAGGATGTGTCGCCGAATTGAAATCACATGGCAACGGCTGGAAATGGATAACCTTCGATATCCAGTTCAGACATGTGAAGTCAATTCTGTGCAACTGCATGACGAATTTTCGGCTGGTTATGATTCATGTCTCCGGTCCGGTGCCCTCCCTGCTGAAGCGCATCCTACTATTCCCCTGCAATCATTTTCTCGGGGAATTGGAATTCAGTCACCGAGGTCTGTAGATGTTTCTACACAGACGTCGCTGCCTGAGGTCCAATTTCACCAAAGCAATTCCCTGGACGTGGCTTGTGACTTTGATTCTGACTGCAAGCCTAACCGCAAGCGGCGAGGATCGAAGTCACGATTCCACAGATCATGGAAATATTTTGTCACGCGACGGTTTCTCAAGCGAGCGTGCATTGAGTCAATCGTGGCATCGCACGAAGACAAGCGGCCTTATGCTGAGATCAGCATTAAGGGATGCAAATTGAAAGGTCTGTTAGACAGTGGTGCAAGCGTTAGCATCCTGGGAGCGGGAGCCCTTGACCTCGTCCGGGACCTTGGTTTGAATCTTCATTCGATGCATGCCAATGTCAAAACGGCATCAGGTCATAGGGCTGACGTGTTGGGATACGTTACTGCATTGGTTCAATTCAATAATCGAACTCGGTTGATTCGGTTGTTGATTGTTCCGGCATTAACGTATTCTATTTATCTCGGGATTGATTTTTGGGACGCTTTTAACATCGCGCCAGTTGTATTGCCCCTGTCTGCAGAATCTTTTATGTCTACTTCAGTCCCCTTGAGTCGTTCTTCTCTTGTGGCCGGTGACCCATCCGAAGTTGTTGACCACCACCTATCGTCCATCGATAAGGTGAAGCTGAGCAAAAGCATCCCGATTTCTAAACGTCATTATTCGGGTACTGCTCATTGCACGGTCGATACTCATTACAGTGGTGAAATCGTACTGCTGAATGAGGTGCACAATGATTCGGATGGAGCATTGTCTGCCGGGAGGAGCGAGTTAAGTGACGGATACTGGGGCTCGCCAATCACCTAAACAGAAACCAGACAGAATATTTCCATGGTGTGAAGTCCAGTGAATGTCTACTTTTTTTGTTTTTTTTCTGGTTACCTCTGCCGACATTCTTTCTTTGCCCGGCTGAATGAGACACTCAGGGTCTGGGTCGTCCCCACGATTGTTGCGAATTCCGGCGTACCAACTTCCTCCCATTCGCAACTTCAAATTGCCGCCGTAACATTGTCCCTTTCCTTTGGGCATTCCTACCTTTTCCTCCATAAATTTATTTATTTTTTTTACATGTTTCCATTTTCCCTTTAATTTTTACTCCCCCATTATCACAATACTACCCTTTTTCCTTATTAACAACTACAAAAAAATAATACCTACTAATAATTTCAATTTTCCCACTAATAACGTTCCATTTATTAATTCCCACTAACAAAATTTCATTCTATTCATTTCCCCTAACAAAACCTAATTCCTTCCTTAACACTAACTAATTCCATTCCCACTAACAAATTTTATATTTTTATACTAACAAAAATGAATTGACTAACAAAATTCAATCCCATGCCCAAATGAATCATTGAAGTTGCTAATCTGATGAATGGGAGATCGATAAGGCATAGCTCCATTGGATACGTCGCGAGATTCGACCGTGCGACTGCTGGAACCCTGAGTTCAAGTTCCCCCGGGCGCACGGAAGCACTCTTTTTTGGGGTATCGGCAAAATCAATAGTTTTCGTAATGTACTCGCATGTGTGACACTTTACATTCAATCAAGCGATTCTTGGGGATGTAAATTGCCATATATGCAAGTCAATGGAAACTATTGTGATTGTCGATACGGACCAAAAGATGTGTGGGTGGCGGAATCGAAGTGTAATGAACTTCGATTACGTTACCCAGATGCGACAGCGGTAATTGGAAAAGAATTTGGATTGCGGGATCGGATGGGAGAAAGGTGAAATGTGGAAATGAGGTGGTTGGAATTAGGCAGTCAGTATTGGAGGTGGAAAAAGAAGGTTGAACGCTTTGGGGAGTGAATTTTTTTCGGTTTTGCAAGTCCGTTGGAAGTTAACAAGTGGAAGTTCTTTGTCCGGAGGAAGAAGAGTTTTTAGTGAATTAGAAGTGGATCTTAAAATTGCGTTTTGGAGATTGAATGTGGGGTTGGGATTTCCAGTGTTGGTGTTGGGTGAAGTTTGGGGAAAAATAGTTGAATTTGTATGATAGAACAGAAAGTAGAAAGCTAAGTGACAAAGTGAAACTTTAACGAAGACACAAACTACTTCAAAAGGTGTGGTGAATTAACTGAGAGTTAAAGATAATCGCAAGAATTAAGAAGAAGTGAAAAGAAAATCAGGAAGAACGAAAAGACTTTGAATTTAAACAAATTCTAATTTAAAGTGGAAAGAAATAACAATATAGTGCCAGTGTGAAAATTGCAAAAGGTGGCCGTTTTACCATCCCGCTTGAATTTTTATTGTTTTTTTTTTTCCTTTTTGGTTTTCAGAGCCCCCGCTTCTTTCTTGGCCTTTCCCCGAGCGCTCGGAGTCTTGCAGGAAAGTAAGTGAGTTTAAATTTATTTTCTTATTTTTTGCATGGTTTTAAATTATTTGATTTTATTTAGTTTTGTATATTTAAATTAACATTGATTTTCTCTTTATTGGCTTAAATTCAATTTCGAAGGGGCGGATTTGATTACAATTAGTTTTTTCCTCTTATTTTTGTAAAATTTGTGAATGGTTTTGTGATATAATTTTTGGATTTCTGTAAATAAAACGGCCATGACACATTAAAAACCTCATTTTCATTTCTCAAAATGACCTCCCCCTTTCCCGTCCTTTTCCCTATGTGCTAGTATTTATATGTAAGGTGGCTCAGCACGAGCAGAGGGTGTCCCGGAAGACCCACGACACGACTGAGCGCTAGCCGGCCTCAGCATGCCACCCCGGGCTACAAACCCCTCTGCTAATTTTTAATGTCTGCAACTGCGGTGACTTCCGTGGTTGTTACAACACCTCGTGGAATAACTTTTTCTCGATATTCCTTCTTTTTGTTATCACTACATATCCCGAACGTATGTTCTGTGATTGTTTTGTTTCTTTTACATCTGTTTATTAATTTTTTTCTCTATCATTTGCCTTGCACAGTATTTATTATTCATTCTTACAGCAAAATTTTTATTCAACTTCTCTGATTATTTGCTACATTCATTAAACATATTAACATCAAAGTTTATTTGAATCGCTTCATATTCTATTCCACTGTAGATAGGCCGACCACGACCTTCTGGTGTAACCTAGTTAATATTTGGCATAGGGTCTTTAATATCGCAAGTTTTACAATGAATGCAACCCTGAGCGTTTTTTTGCAATTTCAAACTGCCACTTCCTTCGTTTGGAATATAATCGTACGCACCAGCAGGACAAAACTGTGACTCAGGCCCTTCATACAAGGCTAAATTATATCTAACAGGTATTGTATCATCCGTTAATTTTAAATGAGGAGGCTGGTCATCTTCATGATTAGTTCCCGTTAAAGAAACAGAGGAAAGCAAATCAAAAATTATTTTTCCATGCGGTGTTTTCTAATTAATTTGCATTGATTTCTTAGCTAGTTTAAATTTCACATTATTTGCTTCACCATGAGATCATGTCCATGGTTCCCGACCACCGAAATAAATGGAAAATGCACTGTAGCACAAGCCACTTTACAAACCAAGAGAACTATGAAATGATGGTTTGATATTCCTCACTTTATATAAATCCTTCCATATAAATTATTCTTTAATTCTCTCTGAGAATGTTGTAGGTTCAAAACCTGGTTTGATCACATTTATTCGGGGGGCATTTAGAAAACCAGCACTACATCCAAGGAGACAACTTCCAGGAAAGGTTAATTTTGGCAAACTTTGAATCCGCCTTCATTAATAGCACGAGCGCCATAAGCTGTTCGGTTGCCACCTTCAAATAGGGATCGAATTCTGGGGTGGGTTTTATATCTTTGGAATTCTTACGATTGAAATATATTCGTGAAACCCGTGCTTAGCTGAGACACGGACGCGTGCTCATATCACTAAACAATTAGAAGGATATATTATTGAACAATAATAAGGACGACGCAAAAATTTTAACACTTTTTGTTCCGGGTAACCGTTGTTTCAAATACCTGGTTCCTGTTATATGATAATCCAATTTAAATCCCAGTTGGTTAAGAATAGTTAAGCCGTCGTTGAAAGAGCCACTCAGGAACGGTATTAGATGTAAAATTATATCCCTTGCGCTGAGACTGGAGTATGGCGTCCACTATTACCTCCGCGATTTCCACAAAACCCACTGATGGTTTTCTTCAGTTTCTGGGGTTGGTCGAGTTCAATTGGTGAAATTTTCTCCTTCTTTGTAATAAAATCAGAATTGACATTTTCACTTGTTGCGATTGACCGCGCCATTCTTCCTCTTCCACGCTTAAAGGAAGCCACCACGCCCACACTCCCACCGACTTCCTCGATTCTTTTCTTTACGTCCACTTGCAATCCAACCACACCGGATACGTCAAATTGACTCTGCCGTCAATCCATCCGCTCAATTACATTCCTTTCGCCAATATAGTATATTGGTAAAGTGCACCAGATCAACGTTCCTACACTGTAAATTTTACGTGGCAGATTTAAGTTGTTCTATATATACTAAATTTGAACGAAGTTAAGAAAAATGAATAAGATTTTTTTAAATGTTAATAAAATTAAATTTCAAAAATAAACAAATGAAAGAAAAGCGTTTAAATTTAATACAAAGGAAAATTGATATAAAATTACATTTGATATAAAGGAAAATTTATATAAAATTACATTTAATATAAAGAGAAATTGATAAAAAATTACATTAAACAATCATAATTAGAAAAAAACTTATTTTACAAATGACGATTATAAGTGGAATTAATAAATTACTTTTCTAAATCTGCCACATAAAATTACAAGTAGAGGAAAGTAAGGTTTTCGAGCAGTTGGCTTGAGAAACTGCTCGATTAATACAGGGCAGCTAATTTCCTCACGGTCCTAAGGCGACAAGGGTTACAAAAAAGCAGCTGAAGGATCTTCAGTTAGAGAATCGATTGTCTTCGGAGTCGAAACGCGGAGTGGGGTGATTGAAGGAAATGATCAACGGACGGACAGACTGACACATATTTATGTGTTTGCTGTATGTGTAAACTTGCGTATGGTTGAAGCTGAGTACACACGGACAAAACAGACGTATATATGTAACTATCAGCGCAGGTCTTTTGCGTGATATACCCGACTTCTTTCCCCGCTAGGTCGGTTAGCAGGTAACAATTGGGTCCTTCTGTACACGGCAATTCAGGAAACGCCGGTCTAGCCGTTGTAATGCTCAGCGGCGTCACTTTGGTGAAAATTACGTCGAAAAACCTCGTCTCCTTCTTTAAAATTGGAAGCTCGTGACCTGAGGTTGTAGTGCGCCTCATTTGTATGACCGGAAGCCTTTAACTTCCGCCTGATTTGTTGGCGTAGGCCTCTTAAACGCCCGTGGGGCTCCAGCGCAACGATGCGATCTCCCAAACACTTCAATTGCCGTAGTATCCTGTATGATTTGCCATGGCAAATCATGTGCTGTCCGAAGGTGGCAAAGTGAGGTGAGACACCGGTCACGGAATGATAAGACGACCGCAGAGCGAAAGTGATGGCAGACAATCTGCAGTCCCAATCCTTTTGAGTTGGATGGACAAAAGAACGGATCGCGGCTAACAGTGCGCAGTTCAAACGTTCTGAGGCATTAGACTGAGGAGATTGTATGGGGGTCAGCCAGTGTTCGATACCGTACTGTTCGAGTAGACCCTTAAACTGCCGAGATCTGAACTGTTTTTTTTTTTTTTTTTTTTTTGTGGTAGGGAGGTGAAGGCATTTATGCCCGCCGAGTCTGGCAGTGTGGGACTCCCATGGAGGATACCTTTGGACTACCCACTAAACACCTCCCCTGTCAATCTGAGAACCTAGCCTGGAACCGTTTGACACATTACTTCGGGCCAGGTCTCGTTTTGTTACGCCGTGGGGCGCCTTCAAGCTGGGGAGTCCCTTTCCTAGCGGGAGGGGAGGGGGGGAAGAGGAATTGCCAGAAGAGCGATCCCCCAGCCCCAGCGCCTCCGGCTGCTGTGAGTCCCTTTTATATTTTAGGACTGCCCGAGCATAATGTGCCACCTGGTTCCATTTGTCAACCGATTCGAGCATCACCGCAACTATATTATCCGGGGTGAGCTCTCCCGTCTCCCTGTAGAGTTCCCTTCGCAGCCTGGCCCATTTCGTACACGCGAAAAATGTGTGACAGGCATTGTCCTCCTCTCCTGGGCAAAACCGACAATCGGGAGACCGTGACTTGCCGATCTTGTGCAGGTAAGACTGAAAACACCCGTGCCCGCTCAAAAGCTGGGTCAGATAGAAGTCAGTCTCACCATGCTTTCGATTTAGCCACGGTCTCACATCCGGGATGAGGCGCGCAGTCCACCTTCCCTTCGTGCAATTCCTCCAAGACTGCTGCCAATCGTTGAGCGAGCGTTGTCTCTCCTCGCGGACAACCATCTCCCTCGCATCCTCGTTTCGGCGCAGGTAAATACCGCGGCGCTCTCTAGCAAGGAAGGCGACAGGTATCACGCCTGCAATCACTCTCACCGCCGAGTCGGAGACTGTTGGATACGAAGATGCAATTCTCAGTGCTCCTCTTCTCTGTACCTGTGCCAATCGTTTTCGGTATACCTCCTTGCTGAGAGCGTCGCCCCATACCTCTGCTCCGTACAGTAGCACTGACCCTACAGCACTCATCAAGAGGCGTCTTCTTGATGGGCTGGGTCCCCCTACGTTGGCCATAAGTCGACTCAGGGCCGATATTCCCGAAGCAGCCTTCTCAGCCGTTGCCCTGATTTGCTCAGAGAAACTCATCTTCGAGTCGATCAGTAGCCCCAGGTACTTCACCGCTGGCTTCAATTCGATCTGTATATCTCCAATACTGATCATCCTTACTCTAGGGATTCTCTTTTTTGTCAAGATGACCACTTCGGTTTTCTCCAGTGCTAGACTGAGCCCGCGAGTAGTCATCCAGTCCCTCACTCGGCGCATTAGCATACCTAGCCTAAGTTGCGCTTGTTCAACGGTGCGTCCGGTGACCAGAGCCGCAACATCATCCGCATAGCCGACCAAGCGCGACTCATCTGGCATCTCAAGTCTCAGTAGCCCGTCGTAAGACACGTTCCACAGGTCCGGACCAAGGATAGATCCCTGGGCAACACCCGATGTAACCGCCATCCTTCGTTGGCCCTGTGTCGTGTCGTAGAGCAGGCTTCGGTCCTTTAGGTAGTTCCTCAAAAGCCGCATTAGATATTCTGGAACTTGAAAAGAGTTTTCCAGCGTATCCAGAATATCCACCCATCTAGCGGAGTTGAAGGCATTCCTGACGTCGAGTGTCACCAACAGGACGATCCGTCGCTTGGTGCGACTATATGCCTCTGCCTTTTGGACCGCGTTCACCACCTCTGCAATCGCATCAATGGTAGAACGTCCTGCTCTAAAGCCGTACTGCCGAGGAGATAGGTCCCCAGCAGCACGAATCGCGTCAGTGAGTCTTCCCTTGATGAGTTTCTCTAGCACTTTCCCAGCCGTGTCTAGCATGCATAACGGGCGGTATGCAGACGGCGATTCGGGATTTCCCTTCCCCTTGCTGACCAGCACGAGCCTCGCCACCTTCCATCGTACCGGGAAAACCCCGTCCCGTAGGCAAGCGTTGAATGTGCTGAGCAGCAAGTCAGGACAATGGTGATAGACGAGCTGCAAAACCTCAGCTGGTACACCATCTGGACCTGGAGCCTTCCTTGCCTTCAGGGAGAGGACTGCCTTCTCCAGTTCCAGCTGTGTGAAGAGTGGGCACTCGACTGCTGTTTCACCATGGACAGCGTCAACACGGACGGGATGTGCGGGGAAGAGTCCCCGCACTATCGCGTCCATCTTTTCCGCGTCATGTATACAAGGCTTCCGTAGGGCACCAAGTTTCCCCATGACCAGCTTGTAACCTAGGCCCCACGGATCCCTATTTACATCGTCCACGAGGTCTTGCCAGCATCGGGCCTTGCTCTTGTTAATAAGCCTGCGAAGATATTTCCTGCCGGACCTGTATGCTGCTAGCCTAGTGTCTGCCTCCTCCCGTGTTCGCGCCCGCTGGGCCTCTCGCCGAAGTTTGTGACACTCGCTTCTTTGTTCGGCGATCTCGTTTGACCACCAGTATACTGGAGGCTTACCATGTCGGGGTCTTCGGCGGGGCATGGAAGACTCGCAAGCAGCTATGATGGTACTCATAGTTGAGTTCACCAAGTCCTTGGCTGTAGGCCCTCCACTCCCTGGCGGAGCTCCCAGCAACGGTGCGCCTGCCGTAAGCGCGTCAGTGAACTTCTCGACGTCCATCCTCCCAGTCCTCCATCCGAGGATTGAAGTTTGGGCATATGCACGCAGAGTGGCACCGTCGTGAATCTCAACAGCTATATACTGGTGATCACTAGCCGAGTAGTCCTCTAGTACTCGCCAGTTGTGTACTCTAGGTACCAGGGACTCCGAAGCGAGTGTCACATCGGGTATGGTTCCTACGCAACCCCAGCGGCGGAAAGTAGGGGTGTTACCAGTATTTAGGACAAAAAGCGCTGTTCTGGCCGCCATGTCCAATATTTGCTTTCCCCTTGGGTCGGATTGTGGCATACCCCATTCGATGGCTCTAGCGTTGAAGTCTCCCCCGACCAGCATGTGGCCCTCTGTGTTCGAGACAGCGTCCTCCAGGGCATCGAGTTTGGTTCGAAAGGATCGCATTGCCTCGTTAGGCGTCAGATAAACACTGAAATATGTTATCCCTGAACACCGCACCCACACAAAACCATCCCCGCGTCCATGGCCCTGCACCTGAAGGCGGGCGCTGTCTCGAACCCAGATGGCCGAGGTACCAGTTTTGTCAGGGTACCACGCTTGCGCGTCCTTGTTATGATGTTGCTCGCTCAGCAACAGGAGGTCAGCTTTCTTATCCCTCGCAAACTGCTCAAGTAGGTCCTGGGCGTTTGTGCTTCGGTGCAAATTGACCTGCAGGATACGGATCATTTGAGTATCGATTTGGCTTTAGTTAGGGCCTCCTTGAAAACCCGGCATCTCCCTGTCCCCGGCTCATGTTTGAGGTCGCCGGGTGCTAGCTTAGCGTCCTTGCAAAGAATGCATTTTGCCTCGTTCGTGCACTCCTTCCTTTTGTGCCCCGTTTCACCACATTTGTAGCACAGAGATCTCCTGTCGGGTCCCCTACAGCCATACACGGTGTGTCCGTATTCGAAGCATCTGAAGCAGCGGATAGGGATCGCTCTTCTCCGTATCCTGCAGGTCACCCAACCTATCTTAATTTTGCCCTTCGCCAGGATTTGCTGGGCGTCTTTATCAGCTAGTTCGACAATAGCCATGCGTTGCCCCCTTGTGTTTTCACGCGTCAATCTTGCCTTGACTTCACTTAAGCTGGGGAACTCCCTCCTAATGGCATCCTCTACTTCAGCTTTGTCCGTGACGCAGTCGAGGTCCCTGATTTCCAGGGTGGCCATTGGTTCGAGCGAGGCAACCGTTGCCGCATCTCCAAGAACCTTTTGAACCGCGTCACGGAATGCATCTTTGTTTGTGGCCTCTGGCCCGAATTCCACCAGCAAGCCGCCGGTCCGGGTTGGTCGAACTGCTTTGATGGCAGTTTTGGTGTCGTCTGGCTTGACCGCTCCTTTAATTTCACGGAGGACATCTGCGTAGGTTCGGCCCTTAGTGGGTTTAATAAGCAGTGCCTCTCGCAAGGGTTTGTGCCGCGGTTTGCTTTTTGTTTTCTGCGGTATAGCGGGGGGCTCGTTGTTCTCTTCGTGGTTGAGCTCTTTGTCTTTTTTTTCTAGGAGTAGCTTTTTGGCCGCTTTTTTCGCTGCCTTGTTTCGCACCACATGAAACTCCTCGCCTGGAGTGTCAACTTGGTTTATGGTCTCATCCTTCCTCCTTTTCTCACGGTCGCCTTCAATTGGGCTACCGGCCATTCTTTTGCTGCTGCTAGGACCCACTGATGCCTCGAGGGAGAGCGTGTCTTTTTGGTGCTTCTCGGCTGCAAGCCACCTCCGCCTGTAGTGCGTTATGCGGCCAAAAAGCTCCTCCAGTTCAAGAATGCCATTCTTGACACTCTTGCCTATGTTTTTCTGCACTTCGCAGGCAGCCCTCAGTTGTTTGACGATATTCCCCGCTTTCCGAGTAAGCCGCTCCTCTTCGGCGCGGTCAAGGGCGATTGTGTTATTTGGCGCCACCTCTTGGGAGAGGCCCCCGTTTCCTAGCCCTTTTGCTTCTATCGCTTGGATCGCGTTTGAAGTGGCGTCGGCCAACGGCAAAACTTCTCCCTCCCCCAGTCTTACACTGGCCTCCGTTGGTGTCGCAACTTGATCCGGATTGTGTACGTCTTGCACTGGGCGCTCCGGGGTGCGCATAGTCCTTCTACTGCGCCCAAAGGCCGCAATGATGCCAGGTTGCACAACGCACTCTGCCTTCTTTCGTTCGTTAGTCCGTCTGTGGTCTGTCTCCGATGATTTAACCTGTGGTGTTGACTTTAACAGTGTTTCTGGGGTTTGCTGCCTCCCCCCGCAATCGGTGACTTGTTTAATCGGTGTTCTTGCCAACAGCGGTTTTTGCCTGAAAGGGTTCTCCGTGCTAGCGTCCTGTTTGCTTGTGGTTTCATTTGTTTGCTCCATTTTATTGGGTCCCCCCTCGGAGCCGCTATCTCCGTTCGTGTGTGTAGTCGCCTTTTTGGTCCCATGGTTATCTTTGCAGAGCAGGGAGGCCATGTGAGGGTTGGCACAAGCCCTTATGGGGACAAGTGCTCAGAGCCAGACCAGCGCTAATCGGGAGTCCGTCTCAACCGAACCCACACCACCAACCCAATGGTGCGAACTTCGAACGTACTCCGAGGCCTGCCAAGGTTTTACCGGGACGGAGACGGTATGATAGTTGAATTGGAGCCGTTCACACACGAGTTTCACCTCGGCGCTACTGTGCAAAGCAACTAGGTCCAAACCATCACATCCGTCAGCCCAAAGCGTCAATTCCAGTTCGTTGTCCAAAGCGTAATCCAGATACAATAAGAGGGAACCTCACGGCACCCCCCATATCCTCGGGTCCGTGGGGGCGGCACTCCCCAAAGAATGCTAGCCTCCAAGAATGTTCTTGTCGACCGGCTTTCTCCCTGCGGGAATTTCCTCGGGTACGTGGGGGCGGAACTCCCCAAAGAATGCTGGCCTCCAAGAGTGGTCTTGTCGACCGGCATTCCCCCTGCGGAGTTTCCTCGGGTACGTGGGGGCGGAACTCCCCAAAGAATGCTAGCCTCCAAGAGAGCTCTTGTCGACCGGCATTCCCCCTGCGGGGTGAGATCTGAACTGTACTCCGTTGTCTGAGTACACACTTTCTGGTACCCCAAACACATGGAATACTCGACTCTCTAAAAATTTCACGATAGATGGAGTCGTAAATTTACGAATATGTTCCACCAGTGGGAATTTCGAGAGCTGATCTAACACAACGATAGCTATGCTGTCCCATATAAGAACGAAGATATGGACTGAGTAGATCTATGTACAGACGTTAGAATACGCGCTCTGGAACGTTGAGTTGACCCATAGGAGGTCAAAGAGGCTGGTTGGGCGCTTTAGTGCCTTTATAGGTCTCACAGACGCTCACGTAATCTTTGACCTACGATGACATTTTAGACCAGAAGAAGTATTTCTTAAGTCGCCGAAGCGTCCGGCCGTAACCACCGTGGTCACTTAAGGGGTGGTCGTGTGCGTGGAGGATCAGATTGTGAGTCATTTTCTCTCGTACCTAGAGTTTCCAGGACTCTTCTTCCTGCCACGGATCACCAGTGGCGTATTCATTTCGTCTATAAACGTAGCCGTCTTTCACTTTCAAATCAGGCAACTGTGTTTGTTGGGTTACGATAGTTTGCTTCAACTCTTTGCAGCTGTCTGACTCGAAATGTGGGCTGTCTAAATCTATTTTTATGGGGCTCTCGTCACTCACTGTCAATTCTGCCTCCTCGGGTGAAAACATTCGCGAGCATGTATCGGGCACGATGTTCTGGATTCTTTTCCGATGTTTGACCACTTAGCACCAAATGATAACAAAATTTCTGAAAACATCAAATTCACACTTGCAGACTGGCCGGAATTAGATCATCGTGTCCTAAAAATTGTCGTCCGTGGTCAAAGTCTCAATAAGCAAAAAACCTACTCATAAAATATTCAGATATTTAGACAAGGATCTTTTCAAATCGAAATTTTATCAGTTGCTAACAAACCGAAAACCTGAAAACCTTACTGAGCTCAAAAATATGATTACAGACTCCAAGCATGATTCTACCATTGGGAAAAAAAAAATCAGATGTCGATAACATACATGGATAACAAAGAAAGTTATTGAGGCTAGTATTAACAAAAAGAAGGCTGATAACAAATCCAAAAAGAACGCTGAAGATTAAACACTTAAACATCTGTATAACCAAGCCCTGAAAGAATCAAAACGTCTTATAAAAGAAGCTAAATTTTCATATTACTCCAGAAGATTGGAAGCAGCAGCGGAAAACTCACATGAAATATGGAAAATAATAAATGAAGTAAAAGATAATTCGGACTCCTGGATCATGACATCAAATGCTGAATTTTTTGGCATATACTCTAACAATTCAGCACGCCTATGTGGAACAGCAAACTCGTTAAACCACTTTTTTTCAACAATTGGTAAAAAATTACCAGGGAGCTTGGTGAAAAGTCAACAAACTATTTCAATATCATGAATAGCCCACCTAAGTCCATCTTTCACATTCATCAAACGATGAAAAGAGTTGTATTAAGTACAATCGTAAATTTGAAAAAAAAAAATGAAGCACCAGGTATTTACAACATCGCCACACATGAAATTATTCTAGTAAAAGAGGAAATAGCTGAACTACTGGCAAATTTTATAAACGAGCATATTAGAAATGCAACATTTCCGGACGAAAAGAAACTGGATAAAATAATTCCAATATTCAAAGGAGGAGATCATCTGGACCCAAATAATCACCGCCCTGTTGCACTTTTGACAGCCTTTAGTAAAATATACGAAAAATTTATAAATAATCGTTTAAAATCTTTCTTAATGGACAATTCCATAATAAATTCGAACCAGTTTGGCTTTCAAAAGAACAAGAACACTTTCAATGCGTTAATTTCTGTCTCAAGTTACATCAATGAAAGTCTTAATAAAGGAGATTACGTTATTGCAATTTTTGTGGACCTGAAGAAAGCTTTTGATACGGTTGATCGTGATCTGTTACTTCAAAAAGTTGAATCGTGTGGTATACAAGGAAAACCGAAACAGCTTTTTAAAAGTTATTTGGAAGGAAAATTCCAAAGAACATCAGTTAATAATGTTTTGAGCAATCTAGCACCAATGAAATCGGGGGTTCCTCAAGGATCCATACTTGGACCAACCTTGTTTTTGCTATGCACCAATAATTTGAATATATGTAAACTGAAAGCTCACCACACATTATATGCTGATGATATTGTACTTCTTTATTCAGGACATGATAAAGTTGCCATGGAGAATATCGTCAACGAGAAACTAAATAAATATAGCTCACGGCTTATCGAAAACAAGCTAGCATTGAAAATGACAAAGACAAAATACGTGATTTTTAAACAGAAGAATAAGGAAGACATAGAAGTTGACTTAAAAATTAACGGCGAAAACTTGCAAAGACTGTTTGAGATTAAATATCTCGGTCTTACCATAGATCATCGTTTGACATGGTTGCCACACATAAATAATTTGAGGAGACAACTAGTACCAATGATAGGAGTGTTGAGAAGATAGGGAGGTTTTCCAATGCATATAAAGAAACTTGAATTAAATGCATTTGTACTAACAAAGCTACATTATGCGGTGGTCATATGGAGTCAATCGTCAAAGCAAAGCCTTAATATTATATCCAGGATGCTAACTAAAGCCTATCAAAATATTCTAAACTTTCCGATTCTCACTCCAACAAGATTAGTATATCAACGGACCAATGCACTCATCTTCAGTCAAATCATTACAATGGAGAAAGCGAAGTTTATCTTCAGGTGGCTAGTTTCCAGTGAATCGGAACGCAGCCCCTTTATAAAAGTATCACAAATAAATCCATATAATTCAAGATATGCCAACCATTTTGTAATACCTTACGCTAGAACTGATTGACTAAAGAACGATGCAACGAATGATGCTCTGCATACATAAAATAATCTTCGAGAAACAGTGAAAAACGTAAACTCACTATTGGTTTCTAAGAAAAGACTTAAGGAACATCTAATAAATTCAGATTAATGATAAGTCCGGAGGATTGAAAATGCAGTGTCTTAGGGTATTTTAGACCCTAACGTCGAGATACTTAAAACAGCTAGTTTTTATAAACTCAGAGCTATTTTTTTCTACGTCGTATTATACTATTTTTTTTATATCTGAGCACATTTTACGAATCGAACTAGACTAGCAGGAAACGAGTACGTCACAGCATTTGGTTTGCACCTTATACCAATGCTTCAGCATTGCCTGGAGGCACATGTAGGAATTGATGACGTGTGAAAAGGAGATCGCACGAGCATTTTGCTACGATGACAGAGTGATGGAGAGAGTGGTAGGAAATGGAGCTATTTAAAAAACACAAAAAAAAACTTGAACCCTTGCAGTTTAAGAGCCCATCGGGCCAGGCGTCCATGTAAGTCCACTTGGTTCATCAACCATTGTAGCGAAGCGTGGTCCATGATGATTTCAAGCTGATGGCTCTCGATATAGGCTCAGAATTTCTTTAGAGTCATCACTGCTGCCAAAAATTCCTGCTCGGACACGGTATAGTTGCTTTGAGCCGAGTTTAGCTTATTGACATGAAGGCAATGGGAGCTTCCCCTTCCTCATCGGTCAATTGCGCAAGCACGGCTCCAACTCCATGTTGACTTGCAAATAGAGAAGAGCTTCTTAAATTCGGGTCGGGAAGGGCTTTTTAAATTTGGGGCTGTGCAAGACTGGAGCTGATGTTGAGGCTTGCTTTAGCTCTTCAAATGCCTTTCGACTGAGCTCAGCCCAAATGAACTTTCCTTTCCGGAGCATGTTTGACAAGGGCGCTGAAACTGTTGCGTAAATCTGAACGAACCTCCTGTACCAACCACACCCTCCCAGGAATTGTCGTAGCTGCTTGACAATTTTCGGTAAAGGGAACTCATCAATCGCCCGAGTTTTGTCCGGCTTCGTTTTGATATTGCCATGTCCGATGGCATGTCCTAGATATCGGACTTCGTTCATGACAAACATACTTTATTTGACGTTGATGGTGAGTCCCGCTTTACTGAAATACAGGGCTACTTCTTGCAGGAGTAGGAGGTGCTGATCAAGCGTTTCCGTGATGGGTAGAAGATCATCCAGGTACACGAACATCTGATGTTTCAGATGAAGTGGAATGACTTTATCCATCAGCAGGGTCATCGTTTGCGGACCATTATACAGGCCAAAAGGCATGGTCACGAACTGGTATAATGGTCATCCGGGCACTGTGAAAGCGGTCTTATTCCTCGACCCCTCATCGACTGGAATTTGCCAAAATGCATCTTTTAGGTCGAGACTGGTCATGTAATTTGCTAACGGCAGTCTTTCCAATATTCCATGGATGAGCGGAAGAGGGAAAGCGTCTTTGATGGTCACTGCATCGACCTTCCGGCCATCTAGACAAAGGCGTACTTTACCTGACTTCACCACTAAGATTACCGTTGAGGACCAGACACTTTGGGACTGCTCTATAACCCTCAATTCTAGCATCCTGTCCAGCTCTGCATACACTAACTTTTCAATGGCCCGTGAGATGGCAAAGTGTCTCTGCTTAATTGGCTTACTATCGCCAACATCGATGACAAGCGAGGCCAGAGAGGTACGGCCAAGGCCTTGCGTAGCGTAAGATCGAAAAACAGCGATGGATGCTTCCAGACGTTGTCGTTGGTTAGGCGTTAATTCGTGCCTGTTAGGTATAGAAGCGAGTTTGTTGACATATCTAGTGTTTAAAGGTGAATCTGTGAATAAATCTGGGGTCAAACCAAATTCAAGGACGAAACGGACGCCAGGGTACACGTTCTGATTCATTGACGAGATAATGTAGAAAGTAAAAGCCTTCGTTTGCCTTCTGAATGTCACGGGTGTTGTCAGTCTATCCTGGATAGGATGTTTGGTAGCATCAGCTGTACTGATTTCAGAGCACCAAAGTTTCGCTGCTGTAGGGTTTTGTTGTAGTACCTTTAAGCCGAGGCTCGAGGCAAGGCAGTTAATACTTGCACCCTTGTCAATCAGTGCAACAACGATTTCGCCCAACACTTTGATCGGTGAGTAAGGTCGAGTATCATTCTCAGAAACCTCTGAGACGTTACATAATTTTAAAGTCTGGCGACAGGTGCACACTGTTCTGCGGAGGCTCTTCCAACGACGAGTTGACCACTCAGTTTTGTGCTGGCGTGGGGTGACTTCTTCTGCGGCAATAATCCTATCTCGTGTGGCAATATACTCCTGCAACCTAATATGTTAATGTTTCAACACACGAGTCTGTAGCCGTCGTGATTCTTCAAGCAGTACTTGAGGTGGTCGCTTCAGCACTGTCTTTGGAGAAGCTTCCGGAGAAGATGTGGCATCTGTTGCGTCGTTGACCAGCAGTATCGGGGTGTTTGTCTCTAGTGGGTTTACTGATGAGGAACTTTTCGTGGTGGAACTGTCAGTAGACGGAACGGAGTACCGTTCCGTTACTGAATCTGTTGCGAGTGCTGCACCGCTTCTAGCTCCTTTGCTCTCGCGCGGAGCGCATGCTCGTTGTGGCGTGGGGCGAACACCAGTTGCTCTCGCAGCTCCAGCTTGATCCCCTCCCAGAAGAGGCTGAGAAATCAGACTCTGGCATGGGGACCGTCAGGCATTCCAACAGGCAGCACAGGACCTCGTAATACTCATCTACGGTCTCTTGTGCCTGTTGGCGTCTGTTTCGGATCCGATGCTTCAGCATGTCATCCCCCTCTACTGGAGTGGGCTCCCGCAATGATACACGTTTCAACGTTTCCCAATCAAAGGTGGAAAACGTGTCTGCAAAACGCCAGAACCAACGAAGAGCTCTCCCGGTAAAGAGCATCTGAGCACAGCGTGTAACGGCTCTCATGTTCCCTCCTCAGTTCAGCGAGGGCATGTTCTCGACTCTTCTCAAAAAGGGCCGATGGTCGTAGGGTCGTCCTGTCTCGTAAACACAAGCTTCCAGCTAGCCGCTCTATGTGCTATCTTGGATGGTGGGATAGCACATGGCCAACGATTACATTTGTGGCTGGACTGTACCGGTACGGCATCTTCGCGATGAGCAGGCCTGCCCGATCGGTGAGCTCCTGGCTGGGCTGATGATGGTAAGTCCCAGTTATACTAGAGCATCGAGCCGCGGTCCTGAGCTACCTGTTCGAACGATTGTTGGTCAGGGCACCAGGTACTCGTGTTATTCCGCTGATGTGGTTGCAAAGACGGGGCATCTCCCCTGGGCCTGTACTCTGGGGCCATGGGATTCATGGCTCCGCTGAGCCTAGGAGGTACCGGATCATCCACTACTGTCACTATTGGCTCTACGTTTATGCTATAGAGTTATGCAATGAAATCACATAACCCTATATCATAAAAAGGCATACTAGCGGAAGGCCATTCTACCTGGCAAGAGCCCCTGCTAAGCGACAAAGCGGTGGAGTGCGCCCGATGGCTAGCCCATAGAAAAAGAGCCTGCCATCGATGCGGGTCCTATACCCAGGCTAGTCGCACGAAATGAAAGACCGAAAGGTTACGATTTGTGAATCCATTTTAGTCATCCAACTAATAATTCTATTTAATCAATTCTTATTATCATATAAATGATTCTTTTAAATTTCTTTTTATAGTCTCCACTAAACCTTAACTCAAACAAAGCACATACGAAATGCTTTCCGTTCATAAACTATTGTATACTAAATTAAAGTCTAAATTATCTTCCGGAAATACAACGTGCTAATATCAAAAAAAAATTTTTTTGGGTAAAATCTACTCTAGTGTCCGATAAAAATTTGCTGGAGATTGTATGCAATCCTAATGGTAGGTTAATAAATATTAAATGAATATTTAAAAATTATAAATATGCAGGAAAAGAATATTCCATATTCACTTTGGGGTTGGGTTTTACTTTCAACTTTCAAAGTATTTTCGCATAAACTTTAATTACGCTAAAGAGTGCATGCACTTTGTGTCGTTCGACTCCTCAACTGGAAATCAATTTGCTTAAAAAAAAAATTTTTTTTTTAACAATAACTTTTCTGCTCATGCAATCCCAACAAGCCGTGTTATGAACATACACTTGGAAAAATCTCTATTATGTCGTTTTTATTTTTGCGGATGAAATTAATGAATCCTTTCTTCGTACGAAATATTACTAATTCAATTTTTTCGTTTGTTTCAAATACTTACCTACAAAAAAGGGGAGATGGCTTAAATCAAAAAAGTCGATTAATTACATTTATTATACAGAAATTTGTTTGTTTGTTCATTTACTAATTAATTACTTCATGCTTGTTTGGTATTGAACATGCTCTTGTGATGATGATGCTCCCTATATATATCGGGGGGGTAATGCAATCGAAAATATTATTTAAGTTAAAAAAAAAAACATTTTTAAAATTTATCAACTCCGTTCGTTACGTTTCCATTTAAATATTGCAGACAAATACCTGTGAAGAATTTATTGTACACTCAAACTTTAGTTTGGTTGTTCCCATCAAGTTGTATTTATGTGGGTCAGTACTGCTCTAGAGCATTTGCAAAATCAAATTCACTTTTCGTGGAATAACTTTTTCTCAATATTCCTTGGTGTTGTTATTACTAAATTTTCCGAACGTATGTCGTGTGATTGTTTTCTTTCTTCTCCATTATTTGCTACATTCATAAGACATATTAACATCAAAGTTTATTTCAATCGCTTCATATTCTATTCCACTGTAGGCAGGCCCACCACCACCTTCTGGTGTAACCTAGTTAATATTTGGCAAAGGGTCTTTAATATCGCAAGTTTTACAATGAATGCAATTCTGAGCGTTTATTTGCCATTTCAAACTGCCACTTCTTTCGTTTGGAATATATTCGTACGCACCAGCAGAACAAAACTGTGACTCAGGCCCTTCATACAAGGCTAAATTATATCTAACAGGTATTGGATCATCCGTTAGTTTTAAATGAGGAGGCTGGTCATTTTCATGATTAGTTTCCGTTAAAGAAACAGAGGAAAGCAAATCAAAAGTTATTTTTCCATTAGGTGTCGGCTAATTAATTTACATTGATTCCTTAGCTAGTTCAAATTTTGCATTATCTGCATCACCATGAGATCATGTCCATGGTTCCCGACCACCGAAATAAATGGAAAATGCACTGTAGCACAAGCCACTATACAAACCAAGAGAACTATGAAATGATGGTTTGATATTCCTCACTTTATGTAAATCCTTCCATATAAACGATTCTTTAATTCTCTCTGAGAATGTTGTAGGTTCAAAACCTGGTTTGATCACATTTGCATCATATAGAGTTTCACATATACTTTCAGCGGCAAACAATTCACTTTTCGTGGCGCAGTGGGATTTTTTTATTCGGGGGGCATTTAGAAAACCAACACTACATCCTAGCAGACAACCTCCAGGAAAGGTTAATTTTGGCAAACTTTGAAATCCGTCTTCATTAATAGCACAAGCGCCATAACCCATTCGGTTGCCACCTTCAAATAGGGATCGAATTTTGGGGTGGGTTTTATATCTTTGGAATTCTTTCGATTGAAATATATTCGTGAAACCCGTGCTTAGCTGAGACAAGGACGCGTGCTCATATCACTAAACAATTAGAAGGATATATTATTGAACAATAATAAGGACGACGCAAAAATGTTAACACTTTTTGTTCCGGGTAACCGTTGTTTCAAATACCTGGTTCCTGTTATATGATATTCCAATTTAAATCCCAGCTGGTTAAGTGGAGTTAAGCCGCCGTTAAAAGAGCCACTCAGGAACGGTCTTGGATGTAAAATTATATCCCTTGCGCTGAGACTGGAGTGTGGCGTCCACTATTACCACAAAACCCACTGATGGTTTTCTTCAGTTTTTGGGGTTGGTCGAGTTCAATTGGTGAAATTTTCTCCTTCTTTGTAATAAAATCAGAATTGACATTTTCACTTGTTGCGATTGACCGTGCACTTCTTCCTCTTCCACACTTAAAGGAAGCCACCACGCCCACACTCCCACCGACTTCCTCGATTCTTTTCTATACGTCCACTTGCAATCCAACCCCATCGGATACGTCAAATTGACTCTGCGTTAATCCATCCGCTCAATTACATTCCTTTCGCCAAACTAGTACATTGGTAAAGTGTACCATATCAGCGTTCCTACACTGTAAATTTTACGTAGCAGATTTAAATTGTTCTAAATAAACTAAATTTGAATGAAGTTACAAAAATGAATAAGATTTTTTTAATGTTGATAAAATTAAATTTCATGACAAATAAAATTATCGGAAAGCGTTTAAATTTAATATAAAGGAAAACTGATATAAAATTACATTTGATATATAGGAAAATTTATATAAAATTACATTTGATATAAAGAGAAATTGATAAAAAATTACATTTAACAATCATAATGAGAAAGAAACTTATTTTACAAATGACGATTATAAGTGAAATTAATGAATTACTTTCCTAAATCTGCCACATAAAATTACAAGTAGAGGAAAGTAAGGTTTTTGAGCAGTTGGCTTGAGATACTGCTGGATTAATGCAGGGCAGCTAATTTTCTCACGGTCCTAAGGCGACAAGGATTGCGGACAAGGAGCTGAAGGATCTTCAGTTAGAGAATCAATTGTCTTCGGAGTTGGATTGCGGAGTGGATTGATTGAAGAAAATGATCAACGGACGAACCGACACGTATTTTTATGTTTGCTGTAAATATATGACGTATATATGTAAATATCGGCGCTGGTCTTTCACGTGATATACCCCGACTTCTTTCCCCGCTAGGTCGGTAAGATGGTAACGATTGGATACTACAACCTTTTGTACACGGCTTTTCAGGAAACCCCGGTCTAGCCTGGCATTGTAATGCTCAGCGGCGTCGCTTTGGTGAAAACTACGTCGAAAAACCTCGTCTCCTTCTTTGAAATTGGAAGGTCGTGACCTGAGGTTGTACTGCACCTCATTTGCACGTCCAGTGGCCTTTATCTTCCGCCTGATTTGTTGGCGGAGATCTCCTAAACGCCCGGAGGGCTCCAGCGCAACGACGGGATCTCCTAAACACTTCAATTGCCGTAGTAGCCTGTATGATTTGCCATGGCAAGTCATGTGCTGTCCGAAGGCGGCAAAGAGAGGTGAGACACTGGTCACGGAATGATAAGACGACCGCAGAGCGCAAGTGATGGTAGACAATCTGCAGTCCCAATCGTTTTGAGTTTGATGGACATAAGAAAGGATCGCGGCTAACAGTGTGCAGTCCCAACGTTCTGAGGCGTTAGACTGAGGAGTTTGTATGGACGTCAGTTGGTGTTCGATACCGTACTGTTCAAGTAGACCCTTAAACTGCCGAGATCTGAACTGTACTCCGTTGTCCGAGTACACACTTTATTTACAAAAAGGTTCCATCAGTGGAAATTCCGAGAGCTGATCTAACACAACGATAGCTCCGATGTGTCTGTAGTGATAAGGGTAAGTATACAAATCCGTAAAGGACTGCAGCGAGGGTCTGCTGCCTCGGCGGAGGAAGATGTTGACATCCGCCGAAAATACCCTTGTCTGGAGACGCGTGAATGCGTTTGCAGGCTACCATTGTGGTATCGTGGGGCGGGTTAACTCCCACAGCACTAGGACCCACTACAAAAGAATTTCGCATTCACGAATTCTCGGGTCTCAAAAGAAAGGCGACCGAAGTCTAGAAATTGTAGGTAACTACAAAGAGGGAAAATGACTTGTTCAGAGAACAAGTCGAACGATTGAAAACAGACGGACATAGGGAAACCTCGTCGTTACCCGACGATTCTCATGGCCCACAAATAAGAGTGGGACAACCGGATGGTGGTGGTGCCCCCTCGCACCCGCCCTACCGGACCAAGATCCAAAAATGTTGCAGTGGCCATATATTTCTCTTCTGAGTGGAAAACTCATACAACATAATTTGTATGAGCCGTCCCATCCAAAAAGAAATATATCGATGACCAATTTATATCATAGAGTTATGTGAGCAAATCACATAACCCTATGCCATAAAAAGGCACCTTGCTCGAGGCCACTCAACCCGCGAGAGTCCCTGAAACAAAAGGAAGTTTAGAGCGTGCCCAATGGTTTGCTCATTTTTGGTTTGGAAAGACTTCCACCGTACCGGGTCCTGTACCCGGTCAAAAGAACATCAATGAAAAGACCGAAGTGTATTACTTTAACTACTTCATTGTATTCTAACGTATATTATCTCAGAACAATTATCATATCATTTTAAAGGAAACGTGTGTTTGACTAACAATCTCTCGTAATGTATGTTCTTTCCGTTCTACGGTATTCTGTTTTAAATTATTTGCGGTTTATGGTTTTTTTCGTTTTTTTTTCTCTTCTTTCTTGATGTTTGGAATAATCAAGATATTACATCGCAAAAGAAGACCATGGTGTGTCAATGAATTTTATTTTCATTATAAATCTAACTTATCAAGTTAAAAAAAAAAAACAATTTCCGAAAATTATTATTATAAAACACTTAAATAAACAATTAAATAAAAACAAACGGTACTCACCGACATCCACGCCGGGCGCCCGCTGGTGATGTGGTGATATTCCGTGCTGAAATCAATTCGTTACATCTCTTTTTTTTACCACCTGTAATTATTAATCAATTAGGAATTATAATTATTAGCGCGCTGATTACTGAAATTATCCAAGGCAAAATACTAAAGTAGCAACAAAATTTTTAAAGGGCTTTATATATGTCGTCAGGATCTTCGTATCTTCCTTCCAGTTTCAATTTATCAATCTCTTCGTATCTTCCTTCGAGTTTCAAATTATCTTGATTTTGCCATTTCTCTTGACACAATAGAACACATACAGATAACTGTTCAGATTTACAGTAAGCAGCGGACGAAAAGACGCGATGATATAAGGCAATATCCACATAGGCGCCACTGTTCGCATCGCAATAGAATGACACTTTTTATTTGCTTCTTACAACTCAAAAGTCTAAATAGAAATGGCACAGCACATCCACTTAAACTATTTTTAAGTTGCTGATAGTGCCATACATAGGATTGTTTTTGAAAATGGGATCATTTTTCATGAATTTGACACTCTTATCTAAATTCTGTTCGATATTTGGCAGTTCTTGTTGAAAGCGTGACTGTGTCTACGATGCGTTTCTACGTATTCCCATTTACGTCAACACTCACCAGATTTGAAGACTTTGATTGGTTTTGTGACTCCACTGCCTGTGTTCACAGAACAAATTAAACAATTCCAATAAATACTGACGGCACTACAGTCAACATTTACCCCAATTATTATGTAGCTTCATCCGAGTAGGCGTCTCCTCTTCACGATCACTTGAACATTTAAATAAATTCGAGATAGTTCGTAGATTATTAATCGCACACAACAGTTGCGATGCACTTCCACTTATCCCATATCGAATCCAGATGACACTTTAAGTAACTTTGGTCGGGACGATAGCCTTGGGTAGACAATTGCCCCAGCAACGAAAGGGAAAAAAAACTTCTAGACGTAATATTTGGGTCGGTCATATCTAGGCTCGTTTGAAACCTGAAGGTTGAAATGCATCAAAGCAATACACGATTAGCACCCAATCAGAATATCAAATCGTAGCAAAAGACTGTGCGGATTGTTGCCGTTTATCTTGTTCTAAAATTCATTCTTAGTCATCTCTTCGTCTGCCATCTTTGTTCTCCGTCAACTGTTAGCGGCATCTTGTGCTATCTTATATGCACAAAGTGACAGGGCTAGAAACATGCACGTATATCATTGCGCTCTTTTAATTTTACACTGCACTTGTCTCTTTACCAGACGGCATAGATCGTAACTGAGCAAATTTCTTCTGCTCTTGTATCTTTTTTCCCCCCTTCCTCATATAAACACGGCCACAAGACAATTGTTTTCCCGGAATATTACGGGTTCAAGCAATTCTCTCTGTAAACAAACTGTTCCTTGCAATAAATGGCCCTTAGGGCCCAAAATCTGCACGTTTTTGTTTGGTCTTTGCCAAAACAATTTATTGCGAATCACACCGCCCGCCACTTGGCAAAACATCCACTTCAGACATGATCGTGCTCCACTTGGTAAAAGCCAACGTTCTAGCGTCTTCCGCACAACTTTCCACGCCGACGAATGGCGAATCCCGTAAACGACTTTTTGCGATTAGACGCCAAAATATTCTTGGCAATTGAACCTCCACGACACTCGACCGACGTTCACGCGCCGCTTCCCTGGCGATTTCTATTTATTTTCCCGCACGCACGTATCTCACGCACGACGCGTGGTCTCGTCACGGCGGTTTCCTTTCGATTCCCCCAATTCTTTGCGTTCCAAGCGATCCCCCGATGACCGTTACAGTTTTCGCTAACGCCAGGAATGTCTCTGAATGCATCTTAGGTAATGCACCGTTGCCCGGCGCCAAGTCAGTGGTTCCACACTCTAAATTGTAATGGGCAGATTCAAATTTTTAACAAGAACCAAAATTTAATTCTAGTAGGGAAATTTTAACTAAACTAAAGAAATTAAAATTGAAGTAAAGAAATTTAACTAAATTGAAGAAAATTTACATGTAGTGAACAAATTTACAGGCAGGAAAGAGTTTTAAAAAAAAGATTTTAAATAGTAATGAAAATTTAAATTCCATAGAAAAGATAATCAACGTGCTCAGTTCCTGAACAAAGTACAGCAAAATAAATTACATACGTCCAAAAACTTCCTAGTAACTTCAGATGCAAGCCAGCACAATTTTCAATTTTATTATTTTTGTAACGTATTGCCCATAGTTCAATATTCTTAATTGATGTAAATGCCATCTTGCAATTCTTTAGAGTCAACATTCTTAACTTAAATACTATATTGCATAATTATGCGATCAATTAAAATTTCATATTTTCGATAATTGCTGGCTTGCAAATTTTGGGTTAATGAACTTGATTGCAATTAAAATAATTTAATGATGATTGTAGAAAAAAAATCATTGTAAATACCTTTGATTAATGAATAAAGAATCACTTGCAAAGTTTTGTTCACAGCATACAAAGCGTGTCTATTTTCCCAGTCTCCCCTTTTTCGATGATATTCTACAATAATTGAATATATCGAATAATCCCAAATTCCTCAATAGCAGCTGGTGTGGCTGGTTTTTTGAGGAACCATCCTGTCCTTATTTTGGTCTGCAGAACTCTGTTTCCGCGCCGAAACATTGGTCCGTCGAGCCGGATTTCGGTTGCACTCAAGTTCCTACAATTGTCCTTAACCGCAACAAAATCCTTGCCCTATTGGCTGCTGCGTGTAATCCTGGACATCGCTTTCTGCAAGAGGTCATCAAGGACTCGTCACTCAGGTTCCAACTTTATTGTTCCTGACTGCGATCCTTCGACATCCTCATCGCAGTGCACCTAGGACTCGTCACTCAGGTTCCAGACTCATTGTTCCTGACTGCGCATCGTCATCGCAGTGCACCTAGGATTTGACACTCAGGTTCTAGTTTGTTCCAGACTGTGATCCTTGGAAATTATCATCATACACGCCTAGGACTTAGCAGCACTCAGGCTCTGATTTTATTGTTTCTGACTGCAGCGCACGAGCATCTGTGGGGATTACCACCGTACAAATTTACATTCGCCTGCAATCAAACTCATTAAGATGAATATAAATTCACTGTTAGAAGACAAACAGCATTTAGCTGGCTCCCTAGAAAATCTGTAGAGGAATTTGAGAAAGGATAGTGCTTCTCGAAAGGATGCACAATACTTCGACACAAAACTGGGAATTATTCAAGATCTTTGGAATAAATTTGCATTAAACCACGGTGACATAAAATCTACACTTGATCCCTCGCATCAATACTTTACTGAACTTTTGTACGAAGCTGCAAGAGAACAGTACGAAAAAACCAAATCTGCCTACACTGAAGCTCAGACGCATTATGTTCCAACTTCGAAACCTACCGAAGTGCTTTCTAAAGCTACAATGCCAGTACCAACATTTACTGGAGCTAACGCACCTTCGATGATAGCTCCTGACAACAACGTCCCGACGCTTGCCTTGAACAATCGAGCCGAACCCATTCCGGCGACTACCTACCAATATAATTGGCCACCGAGCAACATGCCAAGACTGCCAGCAATAGCCATTCCAACGTTTAATGGTGATTTTGAGGAATGGAGGAGGTTTTATGACTTGTTCAAGACAGTCATACATGATAATTACAACCTAGCACCAATACAAAAAATGCAATATCTCCTGAGTTACCTAGATGGAGAAGCCAAAGATTTCGTTTCGCATCTGCAACAAGATACATTAAACTACGATACAGCGATCACGATATTACAGCAGCGATTTTCAAACAACAAAAGGATGGCTATGGCATATCTTGATAACATATTCGACATAAAGAAAGTAGAGCATAGGAATGCAGCAGGAATAATCAACATGTTCAACGTTTTGCGGAATTGTCTCGCGGCACTGAAAAGTATGTCTTTTAACACGGATCAGTGGGATCCGATCATAATTCATACTGCGATGCGAAAGGCTGACTCTGAAAGCATCCGCATGTTCGAAGACACTTTAAGCAACCACAAGGAAGTGCCATCAGTTCAGCAGCTCTACGATTTCCTTTTGAAAAGGCATGAAGTCTTAATAACAATCAAACCACAGCCCCACGAACAGCACACCAAGAAACGAGCTTTCACTACAATGACAAAACCAACCTGTACATTTTGCAAGGAGCAGCATTTCATATGTCGCTGCGGCAAGTTTAAAGAGCTCTCCACTGAAGATCGCCATAAATTCATATCGTCGAATGAATTATACAAGAATTGCCTCATTCACGCCAAAAGCATCAAATACAAAAGTTCACTTAGATGCTTTGAGTGCAATAAACCACACCACACGCTTCTGCATTTCCCAAACATTAAAGTTATTACCTCCAATATTGCAACAAATGAACCTTGCCAGCCATCGGCTCCTGCAGTGAATACTAAGGAAGTGAATGTGAATGTTCTGCTCCCAACAGCTTTAATAAATGTACAAACGAGTACTAGACAACAAATCTTGCTACGAGCCCTCATTGATCAAGGCTCCCAATCATCCTTCATTACTTCAAAGGCAGCGAAGAGGCTAGGACTTAAAAAGCAAAGTATTTTTGCAACGATCTCCGGTATTGGTGAAACAGAAACATCGACTGTACGAAATCAAGTCTACATGTCTATAGCACCACACTTTAGAAGCATTCGTGTATTTGGACATGAATCGATATGTTTTTAATTCTGACGGCGTCCCAATCATATATCACATATACCGACGGGCCACCGATAAGAAGATAAAATATCCTCCGAATTTGAGTTCACGAGACCAACAATTACAATGGAGATACTCATTTGCTAGATTCGTTGAGGCCGGTCGAGCTGAGATGGAACAATCTAGGTATTGGTGGCTGAATGACAATGTCTAAATTATTCGTGTTTATTTTGTGTTTTTGTGCTTTTTCTCGTTACTTAGTTTTTTAGATTCATCTCATTATTGCTACATCCAGTATTGTTGTTTATTTGTATAATAAATTAGGTATAGGTTTCAATATAAGGTAACGTTTTTTTTTTTTTTTTTTTTTTTTTTATTGAACTTATTTAGAATTAGGGTGTTACATATTAGGTATAGGATATAAGATCATTGTTGTGTTAGTAGTATAAGTAATTTTTGAATAATGCTGGTTGGTTTTTTCTCCTTTTTCCAATTCAATCAAAAAATATCTAATAATCTTAATCAATTTAAATTTGCAAGTGTGTTTTTTTCATTAAATGTGTTTAACTGATAACGTATAAATTTAGAGAGCCATTCGGGCCATTAAGTTTTTTATAGTTTTATTGTTTGGAAAATGCTTTATGTTCTTTTCAAAATTTATAACGATTGGTATTAAATAGAGCGCTTTTGACTTTGTCTTAGCACCACACTTTCAATCGACATTTACCCTCCTAGTCGAAGCATTAATCATGCCAAAACTTACAACGTTATTACCAGAAGACCGAGTGATTTTACCTAAATCTAGTAAAATCCCAGAACTAAGGCTAGCAGATCCTAATTTTGCCTCCCCGGGACGAATTACTTGGAGCAGAGGTGGTAGAAGAAATAATTGAAGAAGGCTTACGGAAAGCAGATCCAATATTAGCACAAAAAACAAAGCTTGGCTGGATTTTATCAGGTAAAACCATGTCCAATGCTAAAAGAAGTGCAAAAGAAGTAACAGCTTGCATCTCAATGACTGAATTCCATAAATCTGTGGAAAAGTTCTTTGAGATGGACAATGAAGATCACAAAAGAGAGCCTTCAATCGCTGAAGTTCGATGCGAAGAACATTTTCAAGCAAGATTTGATAGAGGTAATCACGGAAAGTATACAGTTCAGCTCCCATCCAAAGATGATATTAACATAAAACCACTTGGAGAATCTCGTATTAAAGCCATATTAAGATACAAGCAAGTCGAGAAAAGACTTGATAGAGATCCAAAATTGAAAAGAGAATACCAAAAGTTTCTTGAGGAATATGTTGAGCTCGAACACATAGAAAAAGTTGTTCCTTACAGCGGAGATACTCGAAACGTTTTTTACTTACCTCACCATCCAGTATTTAAGGAAGATAGCACTACGACCAAAATCCGAGTCGTATTTGATGTATCAGCACATTCCTCAGAGGGTCCTAGCTTAAATGATCTGCTTTATACTGGTGCCAAGTTACAGCAAGACGTAGCCCAAATCTTATTAAGGTGGAGAAAACATAAGTACGTTTATACCGCAGATATTGAGAAGATGTTCCGGCAGATCATTGAAGCAAAGCAAGATAGAGACTACCAACGAATCCTTTGGAGGGACCAAAACTCGAAAACAGTGCCATCTTTTTGGCTGTAAGATGTCTTATTCAGCTAGCAAAGGATGAGGGACACATGTATCCACACGCGACTAAAGCCCTTCTAAACGATTTTTATGTCGATGACATGCTCAGTGGGGCAGATTCCAAAGAGAAGGCAATAAAACTACAAAGGGAAATCACGTGCCTACTGAAACAGGGTGGATTTAACTTTAGAAAATGGGCTAGTAATCATCCAGAGCTATTGGCAGCTGTCCTTGAAGATGCAAAAGAGAAGGGACTACTTCAGATAACTGAAGACGCATCGCTTAAAACATTAGGGGTTCATTGGAATCCCAGTAAAGACGAATTTGAATTTAAGATTCCAAAATTTAAAAAAGGCCGAAAGCTGGCAAAACGATGATTGTTGTCAAACATTGCCAGTATTTATGACCCACTACAATGGCTGGCTCCAGTCACTATACGAGCAAAAATATTTATGCAAGACGCCTTGATAACTGGACTAGATTGGGACAACCAGCCTTCCGAAGAGATTGTGAAGCGCTGAAAGAGCTTCGAAACGGATTTAGCAAACCTGGAAAACAAAAAAATACCACGATGGGTTCACTACGCTTCTAAAGCTAACATAGAGCTTCATGGCTTCTGCGATGCTTCGGAAGCTGCCTATGCCGCAGTTGTGTACAGCAAGTCAACCGATAACTTTGGAGCCATCAGAACAACTTTACTTTGCGCAAAAACTAAAGTTACGCCACTGAAATCAAAAATATCACTTCCAAAACTTGAGCTTAACGCAGCTGCTCTTCTCTCAAATCTTCTGCATCAAACAGCTAGTACTATGGGCTTGACTAACGTACCAATTTTCACTTGGAGTGATTCGACGATATCACTGGCATGGCTGAAGAAGGAACCATCTTCATTAGATGCCTATGTCGCGAACAGAGTTTCCATGGTACAAACTTTAGATGGTAGAAAGTGGCAATGGAATCATGTGAGGTCAGACGAAAATCCCGCCGATTGTGCTTCTAGAGGAATAACTCCGAAAGAATTACACAACCATAAGTTATGGTGGAGTGGTCCCAGTTGGTTGTTACAAACGGCTAACATCGAAGCCCCTATCAAAATAGCATCAACATGCACAACAAAACAAGAATTCGATCTTCTAGAACGCTACCCCAGTTTACAAAAATTGACAAGAATCTTTAGTCTCTGCCTCAGGTTTGCCAACAATTGTAGAAAGCCAAGTCATGAGAAGAGGATCGGCATCTTACAACCCATTGAGCTCCAAAGCGCACACCTCAAAATCATCTCCATCATTCAACGACAAGAATTCTTTCAAGACATAGCTGATTTAAAGGCAAATAAAGGAGCCAGCGCCAAAATACGATCACTCGATCCTTTCATAGACGAGATGGGAATCCTTCAAGTTGGAGGAAGACTCCGAAATGCAAACATTTCGCAGGACGCAAAGTTCCCCATTCTACTACCGCAACGTAACCATATAACTTACCTGATGGTTAGGGAGCCTTCGGCTCGTTCAGAATTATCTTCGGGTGAGATACTGGGTAGTAAACGATCAAAAGGTTATTCGATATGAGATCCATCGTTGCATAACCTGCTGTAAATTCGCAAACAGAGCTAATGAGCAACTAATGGGTAACCTACCCGCCGTACGCATCACTCCATCAAGTGCATTCTCACACTGTGGTGTAGACTATGCAGGACCCTTTAGTACAAGAATGTCTAAAGGACGAGGATCAACGATCCTCAAAGGATACATCGCCCTGTTTACCTGTATGATGACAAAAGCTATCCAGCTGGTGCTTGTAAGTGATCTGTCGACAGAAGCCTTTCTGGCGGCGTTTAAGCGTTTCATCAGTCGAAGAGGGCTCTGTCAGGAAATATTTAGCAACAATGGAACGAACTTTGTCGGAGCAAGCAATCAAATGGATAAAGACGTCGAAGAAGCCATTGAAAGATCCACAAGTGATTTAGCACGAATAACAGCCAAAGATGGAGTCTCCTGGAATTTTATACCTGTTGCTACGCCCCATTTTGGAGGTTTATGGGAAGCTGGAGTGAAGTCCGTCAAAGGGCATATCAAACGAGTATTTGACGAGGCCAAGATAGTTCCAACCTTTAAAGAATTCTCCACGATACTTTGTCAAATAGAAGCCTGTCTCAATTCAAGGCCGATTACACCCCTATTCAGTGATCCAAATGATCTGGAAGCTCTGACACCTGGTCATCTTTTGATTGGACGCCCATTGCTTGCTCTACCAGAACCAGATAGATCACAGAAAGCTCTACGTGAACGTCAGCAGATGCTCACTGCAATGCATCAAACATTCTGGAACAGATGGACAAATGAATATTTGCACACTCTTCAACGACGCACGAAATGGACTAAGCACGAAGAAAATATCAAAATTGGAGAATTAGTCCTTATAAAGGAAAAGACATGCCACCGACCAAATGGCCCCTTGCCCAAATTTATGAAGTACAACCAGAAACAGATGGTAAAGTACGAACAGCTACGGTCAAATATAGCGGAAAGAAATTCAAGAAGGTCGCGTCCATCAATCTCTGTCATCTTCCCGTCGAGATCTCCGAGGATAGTGCACCGAAGCAAACACAAATGTCTGAAAAATCCCAAGCGCACACAGCATTGCATGATGAGCAACAAGTCGACCCTCCAAATAAGCCAGTTCAAGTTAGACTTCAAACTACGCCTGTTCGAACCAAATCTAAAGCTACGCCTGTTCAAACCAGACCTCAGTCTATACCTCTTCAAGCCAATCCTCAGAAACGAAAATGTGACGCATTCCACCAAATTAAAATAAACAAGCAGCCTAAAAAGAAAATGAGAATTGCTCCTTGCACCTGGGCAACAAAGCTTATGAATCTAGCCCTTCTCATGTTTTCCCTATTAACTCTGGGTCTGGCTAATTCTACGAATGCCAAACGCACCTTCTACGAATAAGGAAATCTACAGGACAAACCGAAGACCATCCCGGAACTGCTACCTCACTTAGGGACAGATTCAACACCATCATCACTCGCGCCCGCCCAACATGTTCAGTTCCTGAACAAAGTACAGCAAAATAAATTACATACGTCCAAATTCTTCCTATTAACTTCAGATGCAAGCCAGCACAATTTTCAATTTTATTATTTTTGTGACGTGTTGCCCATAGTTCAATATTCTTAATTGATGTAAATGCCATCTTGCAATTCTTTAGAGTCAACATTCTTAACTTAAATACTATATTGCATAATTATGCGATCAATTAAAATTTCATATTTTCGATAATTGCTGGCTTGCACATTTTGGGTTAATGAACTTGATTGCAATTAAAATAATTTAATGATGATTGTAGAAAAAATTATTGTAAATACCTTTGATTAATGAATAAAGAATCACTTGCAAAGTATTGTTTACAGCATACAAAGCGTGTCTATTTGCCCAGTCTCCCCTTTTTCGATGATATTCTACAACAATTGAATATATCGAATAATCCCAAATTCCTCAATAACAGCTGGTGTGGCTGGTTTTTTGAAGAATCATCCTGTCCTTATTTCGGTCTGCAGAACTCAGTTTCCGCGCCGAAACACAACGAGACATTCAAATTTTTATATAGGGAAAATTAATATCAACTTACATTTGCCAATAACAATTGGAAGAAAAACCATTCTACAAACTACAATTATAGAAAAAATTTACATATTTTTTATTTTAAATCTGCCATTACAATTTAGATAGGAGATGGGAGGATTTTCGAGCAGTTTGCTGGTATAACTGCTCGATTACTACAGGGCAGCTTATTTTCTCGGAATTCCAAGGCGACGATGCGAAAAAGGTGCTGAAGGATCTTCAGTTTGACTATCGGTAGTCTTCGGCGTCGGAACGCGAAGTGACGAATAAAAACAACAATTGACGGACGGACAGACTGACACGTAGAATTAAGTTTTGCTGTGCGTGTGTAAGCTGCGTGTGATTGAAGCTGAGTACGGACGGACAAATCAAACGTAGATATGTAATTATCGGCGCAGGTTTTTGCGTGATATACCCCGACTTCTTTCCCCGATAGGTCAGTTATCAGGTAACGATTGGGTCCTACAGCCTTCTGTATGCGGCTTTTCAGGAGCGCCGGTCCAGCTTGGCATTGTAATGCTCTGCGGCGTCACTTTGGCGAAAATTACGCCGAATCACCTCATGTCCTTCTTTAAAATTGGAGGGTCATGACCTGAGGTTGTACTGTGCCTCATTTGGATGTTCCGCGGCCTTTATCTTCCGTCCAATTTTTCGGTGGAGGTCTCCCAAACGCTCGTGGGGTCCAGCGTAACGACGGGGTCTCCCAAACACTTTAATAGCCGTAACAGCCTGTATGATTCACCATGGCTAATCATATGCTGTCCGAAGGCGGCAAAGTAAGGTGCGACTCCGGTGACGGAATGATAAGGTGATCGCAGTGCGCACGTGATGGCGGACAATCTGCAGTCCAAGTTGGGTGTACATAAGAACGGATCGTGGCTAACAGGGTGCGATTCAACCGTTCATATGCGTTAGACTGAGGAGAGTGTATAGGCGTCAGTTGGTGTTCGACGCCGTTCTGTTCGAGTAGGCCCTTAAACTGCCGAGATCTGAACTGTACTCCGTTGTCCGAGTGCACACTTTCTGGAACCCCGAACACGTTGAATACGAGACTCTCTAGAAATTTCACGATAGGTGCAGTCGTGAACTTATGAATAGGTTCCACCAGCGGAAATGTCGAGAGCTGGTCTAAAACAACGATGGCTCCGATGTGTCCCATGGATGATCGAGGATATGGACTGAGTATATCTATGTACAGACGTTGGAATACGCGTTCTGGGACATTGAGTTGACCCATAGGAGGTCAAAGAGGCTGGTTGGGTGCTTTAGTGCCTTTATAGGTCTCACAGGCACTCACGTAGTCTTTGACCTGGGATGCCATTTTAGGCCAAAAGAAGTATTTCTTAAGTCGCCGTAGCGTCCGACTGTAACCTCCGTGGGCACTTAAAGGATGGTCACGGGTGCGGAGGATCAGATGCTGTGTCATTATCTCCGGTATCCACAGTTTCCAGGACTTTCTTCCTGCCATGGATCACCAGCAGCGTATTCATTCCGTCGATACACGTAGCCGTCTATCACTTTCAAATCAAGCAACTGTGGTTGTTGGGTCACGATAGTTTGCCTCAACTCTTTGTAGCTATCTGATTCGAAATGTGGGCTGTCCAAATCTATCTCGATGGGGTCCTCGTCATTCACTGTCAATTCTGCTGCCTCGGGTGAAAACAGTCATGAGAGAGTATCGGGTACGATGTTCTGGGTCCCTTTCCGGTGTTTGATGGAAAACTTGAACCCTTGCAATTTAAGAGGCCACCGGGCCAGGCGTCCATGTAAGTCTGCTTGGTTCATCAACCATTGTAGCAAAGCGTGGTCTGTGATGATCTCAAACTGGTGGCCCTCGATAAAGGCTCGGAGTTTCTTCACAGCCATCATCACGGCCAAACATTCTTGCTTGGTCACGGTATAGTTCCTTTGGGCCGAGTTCAGCTTATTGGACATGAGGGCAATGGGAGATTCTTTGCCCTCATCGGTCAATTGCACAAGCACGGCTCCTACTCCATGTTGACTCGCGTCACAATGAATGGAGAAGGGCTTCGTAAAGTCGGGGCTGTGCAAAACCGGAGCTGATTTTAGGGCTTGTTTTAGCTCTTCAAATGCCTTTCGGCGATAATTTTTAGCGCGCCGATTAATAAAATTATCCAAGGCAAAGTACCAAAGTAGCAATAAAATTTTTAAAGGGCTTTATATATGTCGTCAGGATTTTCGTATCTTCCTTCCAGTTTCAATTTATCAATCTCTTCGTATCTTCTTTTGCCGTTTCTCTTGACACAATAGAACACATACAGATAACTGTTCAGATTTACAGTAGACAGCGGATAAAAATACGCGATGATATAAGGCAATATCCACATAGGCGCCACTGTTCACACTGCAATAGAATGACACTTTTTATTTGCTTCTTACAACTCAAAAGTCTAAATAGAAATGGCACAGCACATCCACTTAAACTATTTTTAAGTTGGTGATAGTCCATTACATAGGATTGTTTTTGAAAATGGGATCATTTTTCATGAATTTGACACTCTTATCTAAATACTGTTCGATATTTGACAGTTCTTGTTGAAAGCGTGACTTTAAGTTCCATAGAAAAGATAATCAACGAGACATTCAAATTTTTATATAGGGAAAATTAATATCAATTTACATTTGCCAATAACAATTGGAAGAAAAACTATTCTACAAACTACAATTATAGAAAAAATTTACATGTTTTTTTATTTTAAATCTGCCATTACAATTTAAATAGGAGATAGGAGGGTTTTCGAGCAGTTTGCTAGTATAACTGCTCGATTACTACATGTCCCATACAAGAACGAAGATATGGACTGAGTAGATCTATGTACAGACGTTAGAATACGCGCTCTGGAACGTTGAGTTGACCCATAGGAGGTCAAAGAGGCTGGTTGGGTGCTTTAGTGCCTTTATAGGTCTCACAGTCACTCACGTAATCTTTGACATAGGATGATATTTTAGACCAGAAGAAATATTTCTTAAGTCGCCAAAGTGTCCGAGCGTGACCACCGTGGTCACTTCTGGGACGGGTGTATGCGCAGAGGATGAGATTGTGAGTCATTTTCTATGGTACTCAGAGTTCCCAGGACTTTTTTCTTGCCACGGATCACCAGTGGCGTATTTATTTCGTCTATAAACGTAGCCGTCTATCACTTTCAAATCAGGCAACAGTATTTGTTGGGTTACGATGGTTTGCCTCAACTCTTTGCAGCTGTCTGACTTGAAATGTGGGCTGCCTAAATTTATCTCGATGAGGTCCTCGTCATTCATTGTCAATTCTGCTGCCTTGGGTGAAAACAGTCATGAGAGAGTATCGGGCAAGATGTTCTGGGTTCTTTTCCGGTGTTTGATGGAAAACTTGAACCCTTGCAGTTTAAGAGCCCATCGGGCCAGGTGTCCACGTAAGTCCACTTGGTTCATCAACAACCAAAGCAAAGCGTGGTCCATGATGATTTCAAACTAGTGGCTTTCGATGTAGGCTCAGAATTTCTTTAGAGTCATCACCGCTGCCAAACATTCCTGCTCGGACACGGTATAGTTGCTTTGGGCCAAGTTTAGCTTATTGGACATGAAGGCAGTGAGAGCTTCCCCTCCCTCATCGGTCAATTGCGCAAGCACGGCTCCAACTCCATGTTGACTTGCAAATGGAGAAGAGTTTCTTAAATTCGGGTCGGGAAGGGCTTTTTAAAGTTGGGGCTGTGCAAGACCGGAGCTGATGCTAAAGCTTGCTGTAGCTTTTCAAATGCATTTCGACTGAGCTCAGCCCAAATAAACTTTCCTTTCCGGAGCATGTTTGACAAGGGCGCTGAAACTGTTGCGTAAATCCGAACGAACCTTCTGTACCAACCACACCCACCCAGGAATCGTCGTAGCTGCTTGACAGTTTTCGGTAAAGGGAACTCATCAATCGCCCGAGTTTTGTCCGGCTCCGTTTTGATATTGCCATGTCCGATGGCATGTCCTAGATATCGGACTTCGTTCATGACAAACATACTTTATTTGACGTTGATGGTGAGTCCCGCTTTACTGAAATACAGGGCTACTTCTTGCAGGAGTAGGAGGTGCTGATCAAGCGTTTCCGTGATGGGTAGAAGATCATCCAGGTACACGAACATCTGATGTTTCAGATGAAGTGGAATGAATTTATCCATCAGCCGGGTCATCGTTTGCGGAGCATTACACAGGCCAAAAGGCATGATCACGAACTGGTATAATGGTCATCCGGGCACTGTGAAAGCGGTCTTATTCCTCGACCCCTCTTCGAGTGGAATTTGCCAAAATGCATCCTTTAGGTCGAGACTGGTCATGTAATTTGCTTTCGGCAGTCTCCCCAATATTCCATGGATGAGCGGAAGAAGGAAAACGTCTTTGATGGTCACTGCATTGACACTCCAGCCATCTAGGCAAAGACGTACTTTACCTGGCTTCACCACCAAGGTTACCGGTGAGGCCCTGACACTTTGGGACTGCTCTATAACCCCCAATTCGAGCATCCTGTCCAGCTCTGCATACACTAACTTTTCCATGGCCCGTGAGATGGCATAGTGTCTCTGCTTAGTTGGCTTACAATCGCCAACATCGATGACACGCGAGGCCAGAGAGGTACGGCCAAGGCCTTGCGTAGCGTAAGATCGAAAAACAGCGATGGATGCTTCCAGACGTTGTCGTTGGTTAGGCGTTAATTCGTGCCTGTTGGGTATAGAAGCGAGTTTGTTGACATATCTAGTATTTAAAGGTGAATCTGTGAATAAATCTGGGGTCAAACCAAATTCAAGGACGGAATCGACGCCAAGGTACACGTTCTGATTCATTGACGAGATAATGTAGAAAGTAATAGCCTTCGTTTGACTTCTGAATGTCACGGGTGTTGTCAGTCTATCCTGGGTAGGATGTTTGGTAGCATCAGCTGTACTGATTTCAGAGCACCAAAGTTTCGCTGCTGTAGGGTTTTGTTGTAGTACCTTTAAGCCGAGGCTCGAGGCAAGGCAGTTAATACTTGCACCCTTGTCAATCAGTGCAACAACGATTTCGCCCAACACTTTGATCCGTGAGTAAGGTCGAGTGTCATTCTCAGAAACCTCTGAGACATTACATAATTTTAAAGTTTGGCGACAGGTGCACACTGTTCTGGGGAGGCTCCTCCAACGACGAGTCGACCACTCCGTGACCTCTTCTGCGGCGAAAATCCTATCTCGTGTGGCAATATACTCCTGCAACCTAATATGATAATGTTTCAATACACGAGTCTGTGGCCGTCGGGATTCTTCAAGCAGTACTTGAGGTGGCCGCTTCAGCACTGTCTTTGGAGAAGCCTCCGGAGAAGATGTGACATCTGTTGCGTCGTGGACCAGTAATTGTATCGGGGTGTTTGTCTCTAGTGGGTTTACTGGTGAGGAACTTTTCGTGGTGGAACTGTCAGCAGACGGGACGGAGTACCATTCCGTTACTGAGCCTGTTGCAAGTACTATGAGCTGTCGTGAACGCTCGCTTGCAAGTTTTTCGGCTTCTTGCAATTAGTGCGATTTGGCGCGTAAATATCTGGCTTCCCACAACAAAAACATAAAACGTAAGATTCTGCCTGGCATGTAGTGAAACAGTGTCCCACTTACCGGCAGTTCCAGCAAGTGGTAGCTCATGTCCTAGGAGCCAGTTTATGTACTTCGGTCTGATGTTCTTGGTCTAAATCGGTGTATAATGGAGGGAGAGTCTCCGGCGTGCTGACGGTGGTGGGTGGAAGCTCAGTGATCACACGTCGTTCTGGCTGCTCTCGTCGGCCAAAGTATTTACCCTGGGGCGTGGACCGCTTTGTATATTGCACCGCTTCTAGCTCCTTTGCTCTCGCGCGGAGCGCATGCTCGTTGTGGCGTGGGGCGAACACCAGTCGCTCTTGCAGCTCCAGCTTGATCCCCTCCCAGAAGAGGCTGAGAAATCAGACTCTGGCATGGGGACCATCAGGCATTCCAACAGGCAGCACAGGACCTCGTAATACTCATCTACGGTCTCTTGTGCCTGTTGGTGTCTGTTTCGGATCCGATGCTTCAGCATGTCATCCCCCTCGACTGGAATGGACTCCCGCAATGCTACACATTTCAACGTTTCCCAATCAAAGGTGGAAAACGTGTCTGCAAAACGCCAGAACCAACGAAGAGCTCTCCCAGTAAAGAGCATCTGAGCACAGCGTGTAACGGCTCTCATGTTCCCTCCTCAGTTCAGCGAGGGCATGTTCTCGACTCTTCTCAAAAAGGACCGATGGTCGTAGGGTCGTCCTGTCCCGTAAACACAAGCTTCCAGCTAGCCGCTCTATGTGCTATCTTGGATGGTGGGATAGCATATGGCCAACGATTACATTTGTGGCTGGACTGTACTGGTACGGCATCTTCGTGATGAGCAGGCCTGCCCGATCGGTGAGCTCCTAGCTGGGCTGATGATGGTAAGTCCCAGTTATACTAGAGCATCGAGCCGCGGTCCTGAGCTACCTGTTCGAACGATTGTTGGTCAGGGCACCAGGTACTCGTGTTATTCCGCTGATGTGGTTGCAAAGACGGGGCATCTCCCCTGGGCCTGTACTCTGGGGCCATGGGATTCATGGCTCCGCTGAGCCTAGGAGGTACCGGATCATCCACTACTGTCACTATTGGCTCTACGTTTATGCTATAGAGTTATGCAATGAAATCACATAACCCTATGTCATAAAAGGGCATGCGAGCGGAAGGCCATTCTACCTGGCAAGAGCCCCTGCCAAGCGACAAAACGGTGGAGCGTGCCCAATGGCTAGCCCATAGAGAAAAAACCTGCCATCGATGCGGTTCCAATATCCGGTCTTGTCGCACAAAATGAAAAGACCGAAAAGTTACGGTTTATGAATCCATTTTATTCATCCAACTAATAATTCTATTTAATTAATTCTTATTATAATATAAATGGTTCTTTTAAATTTCTTTTTATAGTCTCCACTAAACCTTAACTCAAACAAAACACATACGAAATGCTTTCCGTTCATAAACTATTGTATACTAAATAAAAGTCTAAATTATCTTCCGGAAATACAACGTGCTAATATCAAAAAATCTTTTTTTTTGCGTGAAATCTACTCTAGTGCCCGATAAAAATTTGCTGGAGATTGTATGCAATCCTAATGGTAGGTTAAAAAATATTAAATGAATATTTCAAAATTATAAATATGCAGGAGAAGAATATTCCATATTCACTTTGGGGTTGGGTTTTACTTTTAACTTTCAAAGTGTTTTTGCATAAACTTTAATTAAGCTAAAGATTGCATGCACTTTGTGTCGTTCGTCTCCCCAACTTGAAATCAATTTGCTTAAAAAAAAATTTTTTTTACTACTCATGCAATCTCAACAAGCCGTGTTATGAACATACACTTGAAATAATCTCTATTATGTCGTTTTTATTTTTGCGGATGAAATTAATGAATCCTTTCTTCGTACGAAATATTACTAATTCAATTTTTTCGTTTGTTTCAAATACTTAGACAAAAAACAAGGGAGATGGCTTAAATCAAAAAAGTCGATTAATTACATTTATTATACATAAATTTGTTTTTTTGTTCATTCACTGATTAATTACTTCATGTTTGTTTGGTATTGAACATGCTTTTGCGATGATGATGCTCCCTATATATTTCGAGGGGGTAATGCAATCGAAAATTTTATTTAAGGTGAAAAAAAACATTTTTAAAATTTATCAACTCCGTTCGTTACGTTTCCATTTAAATATTGCAGACAAATACTTGTGAAGAATTGTACACTCAAACGTTGGTTTGGTTATTACCACAAGTTGTATTTGTGTGGGTCAGTACTGCTCTAGAGCATTGCACAACCAAATTCACTTTTCGTGGAATAACTTTTTCTCAATATTCCTTGGTTTTGTTATTACTAAATTTTCCGAACGTATGTCGTGTGATTGTTTCCTTTCTTCTCCATTATTTGCTACATTCATAAGACATATTAACATCAAAGTTTATTTCAATCGCTTCATATTCTATTCCACTGTAGGCAGGCCCACCACCACCTTCTGGTGTAACCTAGTTAATATTTGGCAAAGGGTCTTTAATATCGCAAGTTTTACAATGAATGCAATTCTGAGCGTTTATTTGCCATTTCAAACTGCCACTTCTTTCGTTTGGAATATATTCGTACGCACCAGCAGAACAAAGCTGTGACTCAGGCCCTTCATACAAGGCTAAATTATATCTAACAGGTATTGGATCATCCGTTAGTTTTAAATGAGGAGGCTGGTCATTTTCATGATTAGTTTCCGTTAAAGAAACAGAGGAAAGCAAATCAAAAGTTATTTTTCCATTAAGCGTCGGCTTATTAATTTGCATTGATTCCTTAGCCAGTTCAAATTTTGCATTATCTGCTTCACCATGAGATCATGTCCATGGTTCCCGACCATCGAAATAAATGGAAAATACACTGTAGCACAAGCCACTATACAAACCAAAAGAACTATGAAATGATGGTTTGATATTCCTCACTTTATGTAAATCCTTCCATATAAACGATTCTTTAATTCTCTCTGAGAATGTTGTAGGTTCAAAACCTGGTTTGATCACATTTGCATCATATAGAGTTTCACATATACTTTCAGCAGCAAGCAATTCACTTTTCGTGGCGCAGTGGGGGACATTAAGAAAACCAGCACTACATTCTAGCAGACAACCTCCAGGAAAGGTTAATTTTGGCAAACTTTGAAATCCGCCTTCATTAATAGCACAAGCGCCATAAGCTATTCGGTTGCCACCTTCAAATAGGGATCGAATTTTGGGGTGGGTTTTATATCTTTGGAATTCTTTCGATTGAAATATATTCGTGAAACCCGTGCTTAGCTGAGACACGGACGCGTGCTCATATCGCTAAACAATTAGAAGGATATATTATTAAACAATAATAAGGACGGCGCAAAAATTTTAACACTTTTTGCTCCGGGTAACTGTTGTTTCAAATACCTGGTTCCTGTTATATGATAATCCAATTTAAATCCCAGCTGGTTAAGTGGAGTTAAGCCGCCGTTAAAAGAGCCACTCAGGAACGGTCTTGGATGTAAAATGATATCCCTTGCGCTGAGACTGGAGTGTGGCGTCCGACAAAACCCACTGATGGTTTTCTTCAGTTTCTGGGGTTGGTCGAGTTCAATTGGTGAAATTTTCTCCTTCTTTGTAATAAAATCAGAATCGACATTTTCACTTGTTGCGATTGACCGTGCACTTCTTCCTCTTCAACACTTAAAGGAAGCCACCACGCCCACACTCCCACCGACTTCCTCGATTCTTTTCTTTGCGTCCACTTGCAATCCAACCACATCGGATACGTCAAATTGACTCTGCGTTAATCCATCCGCTCAATTACATTCCTTTCGCAAATCTAGTACATTGGTAAAGTGTACCACATCAGCGCCCCTACACTATAAATTTTACGTGGCAGATTTAAATTGTTCTAAATAAACTAAATTTGAATGAAGTAAAAAAAATGAATAAGATTTTTTTAATGTTGATAAAATTAAATTTCATGACAAATCAAATTATCGGAAAGCGTTTAAATTTAATATAAAGGAAAACTGATATAAAATTACATTTGATATATAGGAAAATTTATATAAAATTACATTTGATATAAAGAGAAATTGATAAAAAATTACATTTAACAATCATAATGAGAAAGAAACTTATTTTACAAATGACGATTATAAGTGGAATTAATAAATTACTTTTCTAAATCTGCCACATAAAATTACAAGTAGAGGAAAGTAAGGTTTTTGAGCAGTTGGCTTGAGAAACTGCTCGATTAATACAGGGCAGCTAATTTTCTCACGGCCCTAAGGCGACAAGGGTTGCGGAAAAGGAGCTGAAGGATCTTCAGTTAGAGAATCAATTATTTTTGGAGTTGGAATGCGGAGTGGATTGATTGAAGAAAATGATCAACGGACGAACCGACACATATTTTATGTTTGCTGTGTATATATGACGTATATATGTAACTATCGGCGCAGGTCTTTCGCGTGATATACCCCGACTTCTTTCCCCGCTAGGTCGGTAAGATGGTAACGATTGGATACTACAACCTTTTGTACACGGCTTTTCAGGAAACGCCGGTCTAGCCTGGCATTGTAATGCTCAGCGGCGTCGCTTTGGTGAAAACTACGTCGAAAAACCTCGTCTCCTTCTTTGTAATTGGAAGGTCGTGACCTGAGGTTGTACTGCACCTTATTTGCACGTCCAGTGGCCTTTATCTTCCGCCTGATTTGTTGGCGGAGATCTCCTAAACGCCCGGAGGGCTCCAGCGCAACGACGGGATCTCCTAAACATTTCAATTGCTGTAGTAGCCTGTATGATTTGCCATGGCAAGTCATGTGCTGTCCGAAGGTGGCAAAGTGAGGTGAGAATTTGGTGACGGAATGATAAGACGACCACAGATCGCAAGTTATGGCAGACAATCTGCAGTCCCAATTCTTTTGAGGTTGATGGACATAAGAAAGGATCGCGGCTAACAGTGTGCAGTCCCAATGTTCTGAGGCGTTAGACTGAGGAGTTTGTATGGACGTCAGTTGGTGTTCGATACCGTACTGTTCAAGTAGACCCTTAAACTGCCGAGATCTGAACTGTACTCCGTTGTCCGAGTACACACTTTATTTACAAAAAGGTTCCACCAGTGGGAATCCCGAGAGCTGATCTAACACAACGATAGCTCCGATGTGTCTGTAGTGATAAGGGTAAGTATACAAATCCGTAAAGGACTGCAGCGAGGGTCTGCTGCCTCGGCGGAGGAAGATGTTGATATCCACCGAAAATGCCCTTGTCTGGGGACGCGTGAATGCGTTTGCAGGCTACCGTTGCGGTATCGTGGGCGGGTTAACTCCCACAGCACTAGGACCCACTACAAAAGAATTTCGCATTCACGAATTCTTGGGTCTCAAAAGAAAGGCGACTGAAGTCGAAAAATTGTAGGTAACTACAAAGAGGGAAAATGACTTGTTCAGAAAACAAGTCGAACGAGTGAAAACAGACGGGCATAGGGAAACCTCGTCGTTACCCGACGATTCTCATGGCCCACAAATAAGAGTGGGATCACCGGATGGTGGTGGTGCCCCCTCGCACCCGCCCAACCGGATCAAGATCCAAAAATGTTGCAGTGGCCATATATTTCTCTTCTGAGTGGAAAACTCATACAACATAACTTGTGTGAGCCTTCCCATCCGAAAAGAAATATATCGATGACAAATTTATATCATATGTTATGTGAGCAAATCACATAACCCTATGCCATAAAAAGGCACCTTGCTCGAGGCCACTCAACCCGCGAGAGTCCCTGAAACAAAAGGAAGTTTAGAGCATGCCCGATGGTTTGCTCATTTTTGGTGGGGAAAGCCTTCCACCGTACCGGGTCCTGTACCCGGTCAAAAGAACATCAATGAAAAGGCCGAAGTGTATTACTTTAACTACTTCATTGTATTCTAACGTATATTATCTCAGAACAATTATCATGACAATTTAAAGGAAACATGTGTCTGACTAACAATCTCTCGTAATGTATGTTCTTTCCGTTCTACGGTATTCTGTTCTAAATTATCTACAGTTTATGGTTTTTTCGTTTTTTTTTCTCTTCTTTCTTGATATTTGGAATAATCAAGATATTACATCGCAAAATAGGACCATGGTGTGTCAATGAATTTTATTTTTATTATAAATCTAACTTATCAAGTTAAAAAAAAAAAACAATTTCCGAAAATTATTATTATAAAACACTTAAATAAACAATTAAATAAAAACAAACGGTACTCACCGACATCCACGCCGGGCGCCCGCTGGTGATGTGGTGATATTCCGTGCTGAAATCAATTCGTTACATCTCTTTTTTTTTACCACGTGTAATTATTAATCAACTAGGAATTATAATTATTAGCGCCCTGATTCATGAAATTATCCAAGGCAAAATACTAAAGTAGCAACAAAATTTTTAAAGGGCTTTATATATGTCGTCAGGATTTTCGTATCTTCCTTCCAGTTTCAATTTATCAATCTCTTCGTATCTTCCTTCGAGTTTCAAATTATCTTGATTTTGCCATTTCCCTTGACACAATAGAACACATACAGATAACTGTTCAGATTTACAGTAAGCAGCGGACGAAAAGACGTGATGATATAAGGCAATATCCACATAGGCGCCACTGTTCGCACTGCAATAGAATGACACTTTTTAATCGCTTCTTACAACTCAAAAGTCTAAATAGAAATTGCACAGCACATCCACTTAAATTATTTTTAAGTTACTGATAGTCCATTACATAGGATTGTTTTTGAAAATGGGATCATTTTTCATGAATTTGACACTCTTATCTAAATTCTGTTCGATATTTGGCAGTTCTTGTTGAAAGCGTGACTGTGTCTACGATGCGTTTCTACGTATTCCCATTTACGTCAACACTCACCAGATTTGAAGACTTTGATTGGTTTTGTGACTCCACTGCCTGTGTTCACAGAACAAATTAAACAATTCCAATAAATACTGACGGCACTACAGTCAACATTTACCCCAATTATTATGTAGCCTCATCCGAGTAGGCGTCTCCTCTTCACGATCACTTGAACATTTAAATAAATTCGAGATAGTTCGTAGATTATTAATCGCACACAACAGTTGCGATGCACTTCCACTTATCCCATATCGAATCCAGATAATACTTTAAGTAACTTTGGTCGGGACGATATCCATGCAAGCAAGGGGGTAATACACAATGAAAATTGGATGAAATTCGTAATTTCAACAAGTCGGTACGCCTTGGGTAGACAATTGCCCCAGCAACGAAAGGGAAAAAAAACTTCTAGACGTAATATTTGGGTCGGTCATTTCTAGGCTCGTTTGAAACCTGAAGGTTGAAATGCATCAAAGCAATACACGATTAGCACCCAATCAGAATATCAAATCGTAGCAAAAGACTGTGCGGATTGTTGCCGTTTATCTTGTTCTAAAATTCATTCTTAGTCATCCAACTAATCATTCTATTTAGTTAATTCTTATTATCACATAAATGATTCTTTTAAATTTTTTTTTATAGTCTCCACTAAACCTTAACTCAAACAAAGCACATACGAAATGCTTTCCATTCATAAACTATTGTATACTAAATAAAAGTCTAAACGATCTTCCGGAAATACAACATGCTAATCTCAAAAAGTCTGTTTTTTGCATAAAATTTACTCTAGTGTCCGATAAAAATTTACAAGAGATTGTATGCAATCCTAATGGTAGGTTAATAAATATAAATCAATATTTGAAAATTCCAAATGTGCAGAAGAAGAATATTCCATATTCACTTTAGGGTTGGGTTTTACTTTTAACTTTCAAAGTGTTTTTGCATAAGTTTTAATTACGCTAAAGAGTGCATGCACTTTTTGTCGTTCGTCTCCTCAACTTCAAATATATTAGGGAAAAAATTTTTTTTTTTAACAATAATTGTTCTCCTCACACCATTCCAAGCCGTATTATGAACATAGACTTGAAAAAATCTCTATTATGTCGTTTTTATTTTTGCGGATGAAATTAATGAATCCTTCCGTTGTACAAAATATGATTTTTTTAATTTTTTCGTTGGTTTCAAATATTTTTACAAAAACATAATAATAATAGGGGAGATGGCTTAAATCAAAAAAATCGATTAATTACATTTATTACACAGAAATTTGTTTGTTTGCTAATTTACTTATTAATTACTTCATGCTTGTTTGGTATTGAACATGCTCTTGCGATGATGATGCTCCCTATATATTTCGAGGGGGTAATGCAATCGAAAATATTATTTAAGGTAAAAGGAAAATATTTTTAAAATTTATCAACTCCGTTCGTTACGTTTCCATTTAAATATTGCAGACAAATATTTGTGAAGAATTGTACACTTAAATGTTGGTTTGGTTGTTACCATCAAGTTGTATTTGTGTGGGTCAGTACTGCTCTAGAGCATTGCAAAATCAAATTCACTTTTCGTGGACTACTAACTTTTTCTCGATATCCCTTGGTTTTGTTATTACTAAATCTTCCGAACGTATGTTGTGTGATTGTTTTCTTTCTTTTACATCCGTTTATTAATTTTTCTCTATTATTTGCATTGCACAGTATTTATTATTCATTCTTACAGTACAATTTTCATTCAACTTCTCTGATTATTTGCTACATTCATAAGACATATTAACATCAAAGTTTATTTCAATCGCTTCATATTCTATTCCACTGTTGGCAGGCCCACCACCACCTTCTGGTGTAACCTAGTTAATATCTGGCAAAGGGTCTTTAATATCGCAAGTTTTACAATGGATGCAACCCTGAGCGTTTATTTGCAATTTCAAACTGCCACCTCCTCCTTTTGGAATATCTTCGTACACACCAGCAGGACAAAACTGTGACTCAGGCCCTTCATACAAGGCTAAATTATATCTAACAGGTATTGTATCATCCGTTAGTTTTAAATGAGGAGGCTGGGCATCTTCATGATCAGTTCCTGTTAAAGAAACAGGGGAAAACAAATCAAAAGTTATTTATTATTATTTTTCATCAGGTGTTGAATAATTAATTTGCATTGATTCCTTCTTCTTCTTCTTTGTAGCACTACAGCTCCTCTCGGGCCTTCACTTAGAGATAGTTAGAGTATCTCATTTTCACGACCATATTGATTTCTACGGAAGTTGGTTTGGTCAGTACCATGCTCCCGTGTGCCTACTCAGCTATGATATGATCTGATTAAATCAGTACATATCACCATTGAGTGAACACTCGTAGTCTGTCCGAAAAATCTCCTGCACTAAATCAGTTTGCTCCCAACGAGATTTGAACCTAGGACCCTTGGCTTATGCGTTTATGCTCTAAGCACTAGACCACACAGATGATTCCATAGCTAGCTCAAATTTTGCATTGTTTGCTTAACCAGGAGATCATGTCCATACTTCCCAACCACTGAAATAAATGGAAAATGCACTGTAGCGCAAGCCACTATACAAACCAAGAGAACTATGAAATGATGGTTTGATATTCCTCACTTTATATAAATCCTTCCATATAAACGATTCTTTAATTCTCTCTGGGAATGTTGTTGGTTCAAAACCTGGTTTGATCACATTTGCATCATATAGAGTTTCACATATACTTTCAGCAGCTAGCATTTCACTTTTCGTGGCGTAGTGGGATCCTTTTATTCGGGGGACATTTAGAAAACCAGCACTACATCCAACTAGACAACCTCCAGGAAAGGTTAATTTCGGCAAACTTTGAAATCCGCCTTCATTAATAGCATAAGCGCCATAAGCTATTCGGTTGCCACCTTCAAATAGGGATCGAATTTTGGGGTGGGTTTTATATCTTTGGAATTCTTACGATTGAAATATATTCGTGAAACCCGTGCTTAGCTGAGTCACGGACGCGTGTTTATATCGCTAAACAATTAGAAGGATATATTATTAAACAATAATAAGGACGGCGCAAAAATGTTAACACTTTTTGTTCCTGGTAACCGTTGTTTCAAATACCTGGTTCCTGTTATATGATATTCCAATTTAAATCCCAGTTGGTAAAGTGGAGTTCAGCCGCCGTTGAAAGAGCCACTCAGGAATGGTCTTAGATGTAAAATTATATCCCTTGCGCTGAGACTGGAGTGTGGCGTCCACTATACGTCCGCAATTTCCACAAAACCCACTGATGGTTTTCTTCAGTTTCTGGGGTTGGTCGAGTTCAATTGGTGAAATTTTCTCCTTCTTTGTAATAAAATCAGAATTGACATTTTCACTTGTTGCGATTGACCGTGCACTTCTTCCCCTTCCACACTTAAAGGAAGCCACCACGCCCACACTCCCACCGACTTCCTCGATTCTTTTCTTTGCGTCCACTTGCAATCCAACCACACTGGATAAGTCAATTTGACTTCGCCGTCAATCCATCCGCCCAATTATATTCCATTTGCCAATATAGTATATTAGCAAAGTGTACCAGATCAATGTTCCTACACTGTAAATTTTACGTTGCAGATTTAAATTGTTCTAAATGAACTAAATTTGAACAAAGTTAAGAAAAATGAATAGGACGTTTTTAAATGTTAATAAAATTAAATTTCATAAAAAATAAAATTAAAGGAAAACACTTAAATTTAATACAAAGGAATATTGATAAAAAATTACATTTAATATATAGGAAAATTGATATAAAATTACATTTAATATAAAGAGAAATTGATAAAAAATAGCATTTAGCAATCATAATGAGACGGAAAACTATTTTACAAATGACGATTATGAGCGGAATTAATTAATTCTTTTTCTAAATCTGCCACATAGAATTATAAGTAGAGGATAGGAAGGTTTTTGAGCAGTTGGCTTGAGAATCTGCTCGATTAATACAGGGCAGCTAATTTTCTCACGGTCCTAAGGCGACAAGGGTTGCGGACAAGGAGCTGAAGGATCTTCAGTTAGAGAATCAATTGTCTTCGGAGTTGGATTGCGGAGTGGATTGATTGAAGAAAATGATCAACGGACGAACCGACACATATAAAACGTTTCTACGTTTTTATATGTGTCACCTTTTAATGATTTGCGTTTATCGTGAGAAAGCTTTTGCTCTTGTTTGACATTTCTCTCTCTTTCTCTTTGGCTAACATTTTATTCAAATTTGCAGTCAATTTAGGTTTAAGCAGTCCACTATAAACAGGAAGTTTAGTAATTAGAAATTGACAAGGAGAAAAACCTAGCCTGGGAATAACTTGTTACATTATCGGAACATGAGAGTTCCAGATTTTGTATTTTTAGCTGTGGTGAGTGTATTGACAGATTAGTTATTACTAAGTCAGTTTTAGGAATCGTATTTTCATCATACTTTTATCGCATTATCTTATCTATATCGCATATAGGTATTATATCTTTATCGTATTGCATTATCTTATCGTTATCATATCGTATTATCTTATCTTTACTGTATCCCACTATCGAATCTTTATCTCATGTAATTATGCTATGATTATAGTATATAACTTTAATACTCCATTATCTTACCTTTATAGTACATATATAATAATACCATCCATTTATCTTATCATTATGGTATATATTTATCATATCCATTATCTTTTCTTTATAATATAATTATCATATCCATCATCTTATCTTTATAATATTATTACCATATCCATTTATCTTATCAGTATATTAAATTATTCTAATCTATTGTGGCGCATCGTATTGCTCTGGTTAGCTTACCCCATTGTCTAGAACTTTTTTCAGATTGACTTTCCTGCCTCTATTTGAACTTCTTGCAAGGAAGTGGCATGAGTAAGAACGAATAAGAGTGGTCACAGATAGTTCCGACGTTCTATTGTTGCATCGCAAGCCAAGTCGTGTAGAATACGACAACTGTGGTGAATGAGAAAGTTTCTGCACCCTAAATAAGTGATCCAGGTCGAGACATTAATATCGAGTTTAATATCAAAGTGAAAACTGCATCGAGTTGCTTCATCCCCGAGGAATCACTATATATAGTCCTATTTAACAACTGAATAGCGCATTCGTTCTATTTTGACGGTAAAATAGGACATTTTTTTATCTTTGATCGTTAATTGTAAAACCAACAACCGTCAATGATATTCATCTGAGTAGAAGATTTTAATTGATAGAAAAAAATTGTAAACAAGAGCGAAATGAAGCAAACTGTAGCTTATTACTAAGGTAAAAGTTATAGTAACTGACGTAAACGTTCATTCTTGGCAATTATAAACAAGTTGAGTAGACAGACCTATGCTCATATCAGAAGGGTTTTGTACTCAACTTACAAAATGCAGTAACCAGCAACGAATAAAATCAAGAAACACTTCATGTTCGAGGATCATACTATTATTAACAAAGCTAAAAAAATTTTGACTTCTGAGGTATTTGTTATAGTTATGCCCATAAATATCTCCCTTGATAATTTTTTCAGATTTTTTAGATCACGGGTGCCCATTCGCGAGGGAGGAAACACATTTTTCATGTATTTCCCCCCCCCCCTGTGCCCTCACTCAAGCAAAAACTGTCAGTTTAAGAACGGTATTGAAAAGCTCTCATAGAGAACTTTCAGTTGATACTCATATCGGCTACTTTTCATGAAATTTTTTTCAGGGGCCACTCCTCTGTACTGTAATCATCGATTGATGGCCTATTTTTTCGAATCCTAGAATGGTTACAAAGCCCTTTTGCTAGGAGCTCTCTCCTGCCTCTTCGACTTGTTTCAATTGTATGTACTCATCTTCATGATACCTATCATTCCTGAAATTTTCATGCAAATCCTAGCAAAGCTGTAGTGTCTATGTCGGTAAAAAGCGCATATGGTTCCATAGCCATATGTTTCCATAGTAATACAGGGTATATTGTTCCATAGTAATACAGGAAAATTCAAATCGCTATAACTTCGTTAAATACTATTCGATCTTTATAAAACTTTCAGAAAAGATCAATCTTATAAAAAGTCATCTATTTGTTGTTTATTGAATTTAAGGGTACCGTTTAGATTTAATTCAAGAAAACATAAAATCGATAAATCATACTATTACTAACAAAGTTAAGTGAATTTTGACTTCTCGTGTATTTGTTGTTGTTGTACTCGCTAAGGCCTATGTTCATGATTTTTTCAGATTTTTCGGATGGAACATTTCCCCTTCCCCTGCCCCCCTCGGTACTCTTAAGGCAATTCTAAGACTTGTTTTGAAAAGATCTCATTGAGACCTTTCCAATGACACCCTACTCGACTACCAATGGTGAAATTTTTTTTGAGGGGTCACCTCCCTATATGAGGAGACCCCCTTAAACCCCTCTGAAAATTTTTTTCAAGAAATCACCACCTCTGACCTTTCCACAAAGTTTCATGGCTATAGCCTCTATAGTTTCGGAGAAAAAGTGCTGTGACATACAGACGGACGGACGGACGGACACAGGTCGTGATTGCAATAGGGTTTTGTATTTTAGTACAAAACCCTAAAAAAGTATATATATTGTATATATATATATATATATATATATATATATATATATATATATATATATATATATATATATATATATATATATATATATATATATATAAATGTTTATATATATATATATATATATATATATATATATATATATATATATATATAAATGTTTATATATATATATATATATATATATATACATATATATATATATATATATATATATATATATATATATATATATATATATAAATGTTTATATATATATACGAGTATATATATATATATATATATATATATATATATATATATAAATGTTTATATATATATACGAGTATATATATATATATATATATATATATATATATATATATATATATATTATATATATATATATATATATATATATATATATATATATATATATATATATATATGCATATATAATTTAAGTGATTTCCATTTGAAACCATACGAAACAGATATGGAAGTTAAAATTAAACAAAAAGGTGATATTTCGACATGAAAAACATTTTTCAAGCAGGATTTAAAACCAAAACAATGAACGAGAAGTTTTTTTTCCTATTTGAATTATTTCACATTTTTCTATGCTTTATCAATTACGCATCCAAATGATAAATATACTTACTTTAAACTACTAACATAAAAACAAGGAGCCAGGTGGCACATTATGCTCGGGCAGTCCTAAAATATAAAAGGGTCTCTTCTGGCATTTCCTCTTCCCCTATCCTATCCCGCTAGGAAAGGGACTCTCCAGCTTTAAGGCGCCCCACAGCGCAACAAAACGAGACCTGGCCCGAAGTAATGTATCAAACGGTTCCAGGCTGGGTTATCAGGTTGACAGGGGAGGTGTTTAGTGGGTAGTCCAGTCGCGCATAGGAGCCCCCTACTCTGTGCATGAATAGCATTCACCTCCTTTCCACAAAAAAAACATAAAAACAAGAAGAAATTTAAGACACAGAATACCTCTTTTCAACCACGTCACCCACAAACTGTAAATCTCGTCTTTCTGTTTTTCCTGTGTAAATTAAAAATTGTAATTCTCAAAAAACTAAGAATACTCTTTCAACACTTAAAATGTTCTTACTAGAAAAATAACCCAAACTTTACGTTACGGTTGTATATAGATGGTGGTCCAACCATAATGCACGATGTTAATTGTGATTCCCACCTTAACGTCAAGTTTTCGCCCAACTTATTTTGCATTTCTTTATTTCAGTGTTTGACAAATTCAGCTATGGAGAGGTACACAATTGAGCAGCACGTTAAGGTTGTTGAAGCCTTTTACGAAAACGGGCGGTCAAATCAAAACGCATTTCGTGCACTTCGTGATTTATTTGGTCAGCATAATCGACAAAATGTGTCTACAATCGGGAGAATTGTGCGCGAATTTCAGTAAATCGGGTATGTAGGAAATGTGAAATCACTTGTGCATGCTTCCCCAGTTCGTTATGGGCTGGCGGCGTCATTGGGCCGTATTTCTTCAAAAATGAGGACGGCCAAGCAGTTACCGTGAATGGTGATCACTATTGTGAGATAATAACAGACCCCTTGTGGCCAACAATTAAGTTTATGGATCTGGACGATATGTGGTTCCAACAGGATGGCGCCACTAGCCACAGAGCTAACAAAATAATGGCCTTTTGCACGAAAAATTCGATAGCCGTGTTATCTCCCGTTGTAGTAATGTTCATTGGCCGCCACGATCATGTGATTTAAGAGCGTTGGACTTCTCTGTCTGGGGATATTTAAAAGAAAAAGTGTACGTCAATAATGTAAGAACAATTCAAGAGCTAAAGGATGAGATAATTCAGCACATTAACGACATTGAACCTCAATTATGTATCAGAGTCATTGAAATGTGAACCATCGGATAGAAGTATGCCACCGTAGCCGTGGCAAGTATTTGGGCCATATTTTATTTAACACGAAGTTGTCAAAGATCCTTCTATCATAATAAAAAATATTAACATAATTCTCTGTAAACTTTTTGTTTTATTTCCAATTAACATAGTACGTTTTGGTTAGACCACCCTTCACAAGTAGCGTTCCAAAATAAACAAGACTGAGCTAAAATAGAAATGACCGGAGCTTTGCTTTGATAAATTTAAGTTTCTTTATTCAAAATCATCTCCTCCTGCCTCGATACACTATTTTGCCCGATCCAAAAGCTTTTCGAAAGCGTGTTTCAGATCATTGAACGGAATGTCCTTCAGGCTGTTGGTGCAAGCCTTTTGGATGCCGTCTACGGACGCAAATCGTTTTTCTTTCATAGCCAAATGCAATTTTCCGAACAGTTAGAAGTCACACGGAGCCATATCAGGCGAATACGGTGAGTGAATGCTGGTTAAAATGCGATTTCTAGTCAAAAAATCATGTCTTTCGAATATTGAATTTGGAGCAATTTTCGGTCACCAGTTAACTTGTGTGGAACAAAACGTGCACAGACCTTTTGTAAGCCCAAATGATTGCTTGAAATGCAATAAATCGATGTTTTTTATGTCATTTATGTCCTCATGACCATCTCTGAAACATGTAAGCCACCCATGAACTCTGGCACAAGATAGACAATCATCGCCATAAACCTTTTTTATCAATTCAAGAGTCCCGGTAAAGGTTTTACCGATTTTAAAACAATTGAATATTAACTCTTTGTTCGAAACTCATTTTTGTACCGATGACACAAACATACTGTCACTTTAGACGGAATATCTTCGCTTCCACTGAACCGAATGTCACCAAGCTTCCACTGGTCGTCAAGGAGGGATGCAACTTTCCAACGCACTATCTCACTCACAGATGGCGTCACCTAAAAAATTGTTAGGTATGACAAATATCTCGTTTTTTTGGAACCCTCTTGTAAATATATCTTGATAAAATTATATACCAAAAAGGAATACAGAACGAATATAAATATGTTTTCATAAAACTATCTACCAAAACGGAATGCAGAAAGAATACAAATAACTTAAACATTACCTAAACAAATTTCTTTCTTTCAAATTTAATGAAAATCATAATGTCTGAACGACATTCTCATATCTTACCCAGTTTTTATCGCCCGTAATGATTTGCTCAAAAATGACTCGATTGCGTTGCGTTTTATTAGCATTTTGCAAATGGAAATTCGGTCGATCAAATTTTTTTGTGTTAGTTCATGCGACACCCAAACGTCAAGCTTCTTTGTGTATCCAGCCTTACGCAAATGGTTCAAAACTGTTTGGTGATAGATATACAGTTCCGTAGCAATGTCATGGCTGCTTACGTATCGGTCTTCTTCAACTTTTTGTATGATTTCATCGACTTTTTCAGCGATTGCTCGACCTGAGCGAGTTGCACCTTTGACATCAGAATTTCCAGAACGAAAGCAAGCGAACCATCTCTTGGCTGTAGCTTTTGAGAAAGTATCTTGACCGTAGATACCCCCAAATTTTTCACAAATGTGCCATGCAGTCTCACTTTGATCGTAGAGATATTGTAAAATATAACGAATTTTTTTCAGAAATTTCACTCATTTTTATATGAATACAACTTTTGACCCGAATGACGAAATAAAAAACTGTCTCTTTGAAAATTGTAGATTAAAATGTAACCTTTCAAACGCATGTCAGTTTGACTTAATCTCATTAGTATTGCCCAATATATAACAACGAACACCATCTAGTGACAATACGATTTAGACTATCCAATATATATATATATATATATATATATATATATATATATATATATATATATATTTACATATATCTATAAATATATATGTACGCAAACACACACACACACACATATATATATATATATATATATATATATATATATATATATATATATATATATATATATATATATATATATGTATACTATATACATATATATATATATATATATATATATATATATATATATATATATATATATATATATACAGTCTTAGACAAAAGTCAAGGTACAGAGAATCGGTAACTGTAAATTGTATTACTGAATCAATATTTTTATTTGAAAATCAAAAGTTATGAAATGGTAATAATACGAGTTCTGTTGAATTTAAGTTTTCATAAATTTAAAGGGATTCGGCAATAATGATCATTGACGACAATAATTTTTTGTTGGCAATGTCTCTTTTCTACTCCACAAAAGTCTTGGTACAGTTGCAGAAAATGCCCTGTTATTTGTAAAAAGGGGAATCCCCCAAGTACATATTATCAGAGTGAGTTAACAACCAAAGGCCACTGTCTTTAATATCGCGTCCGTATTCGTGGTGTATCTTTTATTTAATAAAATTTTTAAAAAATGAGTCGAAAGGAGTTGGGTATTAAGGAGCGTTAAATAATTATTAATCTGCATTCAAATCAGAGCAAATCATATTCTGAAATAGCTGAACTAGTGTTGCGAAGTCGGTCAACCATTCAAAAAGTGATAAATCGATTTAAGAAGGAAAATAGAGTGGAACATGTGCCCCGAACAGGTCGTCCATCTAAACTAAGTGCAAAGGACAAGAGAAAAATTTCGCGAATGGTAAAACAAGATCCATTTCTAAGCTGTAGAAAAATCTGCGATGTTCTTGGAATTAATGATAAGAAGGAGGTTAGCGCAGAAACTGTGCGTAGAGCTGTCGTAGAAGCTGGATTTTCATCTCGTACGCCTAGAAGAAAACCTCTTGTAAGTTCCATAAACAAACAAAAAAGAATAACATTTGCAAAAGCATATATTGACAAACCAATAACGTTTTGGGATAATGTTTTATTTTCGGATGAGTCTAAATTTTGTATATTTGGTGTAAATGGGCATAAGAGGGTCTGGCGAAAAGTAGGAGAAGCATTTAATCCCAAGAACACTATTAAAACAGTAAAACATGGAGGCGGTGGTGTTATGGTTTGGGGTTGCATGGCTGCTGCTGGAGTTGGAAATCTGACATTCATCGAAAATACTATGGATCAAAACTCTTATTTAGAGATCCTACGAAACAACATGAAAAAAAGTGCAGCCAAATTAGGTATGCGAGAAGATTTCTTGTTTCAACAGGACAATGACCCTAAGCACACTGCGCATAAAGTTCGAATTTGGCTATTGTACAATACTCGCATGCTTGCTAAACCGCCTTGAAGCCCTGATTTGAACCCTATAGAGCATCCTTGGAATGAGCTTGAGACAAAAATCCGAAAAAGAGTGATATCAAGCAAGGCGCAGCTTAAGGATGTTATATTGGAGGAGTGAGCCAGAATCAGCAGCGAATTTACTAAAAAATTGGTATATTCTATGCCTAAAAGACTGAAGTCAGTAATTCAGATGAAAGGATATCCGACAAAATATTAAGAAAAGTATAATTCAAATAACTATGCAAGACTATAATTACAATTTGTATCATTTTTCTTTAGGTGTACCATGACTTTTGTGGACTTCATTCATTGACTTTCCAACACATCATATGTAATAATATATTAATAAGACAGAATTTTCGTTTTGTTTTACATGAATTTAAAATGTAATGATTATAGTTGAAGTAATACCGAAAAAAATTTTATCACTATAGGTTTTTTAAATAAAAATATCAAACAATTTTCATGATATTTATCACTGTACCTTGACTTTTGTGGAAGACTGTATATATATATATATATACATATATATATATATGTGTACAATATATATTTATATATATATATATATATATATATATATATATATACATTAGTATATATATATATATATATATATATATATATATATATATATATATATATATATATATATATATGTATATATATATATATATATATATATATATATATATATATATATATATATATATATATATATATGTATATTGAATTTTCGCGGGTTACGTACATTCGAATTTCGATTTTTTTGTGGCGTTATGTTGGTACTCATGTGTGTCACTTATGCCGACAAGCTCGGCCATTTTGAATGTTCACTTAATTGGTGATAGCTGCTTTACTTGCACGTGTTTTCAATCGTCTTCGATTTTTACTTATTCAAAAAAATGGATCAAAGAACGTGTATCAAATTTTGTGTGAAAAACGAAATTAAGTGCGCGGATGCATTCCGAATGTTGACTGTGGCATACGGAGAAGCTACCTTGGACCGAAGCAACGTTTATCGGTGGTACAAAATATTTTTAGAAGGCCGAGAAGATGTGAACGACGAAGAGCGTGCCGGACGCCCGAGCACTTCAACAACAGACGAAAAAATTAATGAAGTGGAGAAAATGGTATTGGCCAATCGTTCAATCACCGTTAGAGAAGTTGCTGAGGACCTAAACATATCGATTGGCTCGCGCCATTCGATTTTTATCAACGATTTGGGCATGAGACGGGTCGCCGGGAAATTCGTACCAACATTGCTCAATTGCGACCAAAAACAGCAACGCATGAACATTGCTAATGAGATGTTAAACTCTGTCCGCGACGAACCAAATTTGCTCCAGAGGGTCATAACTGGTGATGAATCGTGGGTTTATGGTTATGACGTGGAAACCAAAGCTCAATCATCTCAATGGAAGCTGCCGCATGAACCAAGACCGAAAAAAGCGCGCCAAGTTCGGTCGAATGTGAAAGTTTTGCTGACAGTTTTCTTCGATTGCAGGGGCGTGGTGCATCATGAGTTCTTGCCACAGGGAAGAACGGTCAATAAGGAATATTACCTGCAAGTTATGCGCAATTTGCGCGAAGTAGTCCGCCAGAAACGCCCGGATTTGTGGGAGAACAAAAATTGGCTTTTGCACCACGTTACGCCCCTGCTCACACATCGTTGCTTGTGCGCGACTTTTTGGCCAAAAACAACACACTAATGATGCCGCAGCCACCGTTTTCCCCAGATCTGGCCCCCTGTGACTTTTTCTTGTTTCCTAAACTGAAGAGGCCCATGAAAGGACAACGTTACGATACGCTTGACGAGATAAAGACGGCATCGAAGGAGGAGCTGAACAAGATTAAAAAAAATGATTTTTTGAAGTGCTTCGAAGATTGGAAAAACCGTTGGCACAAGTGTATAATATCTCATGGGGATTACTTTGAAGGGGACAAAATAGATATTCATGAATAAATAAATAATTTTTGAAAAAAAACAAAATTCGCTTTATTTTTTGAACACACCTCGTATATATATCACGATGTTACTTGTGAGTCAAACATTAACATCAAGTTTTTCGACCAAATTAATTTGACATTTCTTTGTATTTGACCAATTCAACCATGAAGAGGTACACAATTAAGAAGCGCATTAAGGTTGTTGAAGCCTTTTAGAGTATGGGCGTTCAAATCAAAATTCATTTCGTGCACTTCGTGATGTATTTGGTTAGCATAGTCGACAAATTGTGTCCACAATCCGGGGAATTTAGAGCAAATTTTATCAAACCTAGTATGTAAGATATGTGAAATCACCTGTGCATGCTCTACCAGTTCATTCTGCGGAAAACATTGCTGTTGTTCACGACAGTTTGGCAGAAGAGCCGTCAACCTATACTCGTCGTCGTGCCCAACAATTGAACATCTCACGAACATCACTGATGCAAATTTTGAATAAAGATTTGAATTAACATGCTTAGAATGTTCAATTGATTCAAAAACTGAAGCCTACTGACCATTTTAAATGTCGGCAATACGCCAAATGGTTAGCTGAACAGACAGAAGGGAATTACGAGTTTACAAAGAAAATCATCTGCAGCGACGAGGCACACTTTCACCTCAGTGGATTCGTTAACAAGCGGAATTGCCGCATTTGGGCAAATGAAAATCCACGAGTGGTTGTTGAAAAGCCAATGCATCTACAAAAAGCGACTGTTTGGTGCATTTTATGGACTGGCGGCTTCATGAAGCCGTACTTCTTCGAAAAAGAGGATGGCCAAGCAGTTACCGTGAATGGAGTTTGCTATTGGGTGATAAGTTACTTCTTGTGGCCAGGAATTGAGGTTGTGGACCAGGGCGATACGTGGTTTCAACAGAATGGTGCCACAGCCAACGGAACAATTGCTCTTTTGCGCAAGTAATTCAATGGCCGTGTTATCTCACGCTGTGGCGATGTTAATTGGCCGCTATAACCACGTAATTTGACAACGTTGGACTTCTCTCTCCGGGGGTATTAACAAAAAAGTGTGTGTCAATAAGTCAAAAACAATTCAAGATCTGAAGGATGAGATAATTCACCGCATTAACGACATTGAACCTCTCAGAGTCATTGAAAATATGGGCCATTGTATAAAAGTATACCACCGTAGCCATGGGGAGCATTTGGGTAATATTTTGTATAACGCATAATTGTTATAGATCCTTCAATTACAGTACAAATATTAACATAATTCTGTAATAGCTTTTTGTTTTATTTACAATCAACATCGTGCGTTTTGGTTGGACCACCCTTTATATATCAATATGTATATTTGTGTAAAGCTATCCTCTGTTGTAGCACTACAGCCCTTCTCGGGCCTTCGCTTCCTGAAACGAGTATCTCAAACTGTCTTGGTTCATTGACCACTTCCTCCAATTCTGAAATCCAATGGAGCGATGAACCGTCATCGTCAACAAAGTTAGACCAGCGTTTCCTCGGTTTCAATCGTTGAGACCTCCGGCTCTGCAAAAATTTCATGGCTGTATCGAATTCGCCACAGGTCTCCATCTGGCTTCGCCCCGACTTTTCGCCCGAGGATCCAATACTCCAAGGTATTCAATATGTTTGCCTGGGTCAGGGTCCATGATTGACACACAAAGCATAACACAGGTCTTATAGCAGATTTGTCTACTTGGTGTATTGTTTTCATGTGTATGAAGCTGGTCTGCAAGATCGTCAAAACTGAGTAAGTTATTTCATTTGCGAGCTGTATTCTTTAGCGTATTTTGTCCCTTTAATTGCTGGCTCTCATTTTTTTGGCACCTAAATAGACAAATTTGCCAACATTTCCAATACTGTATTCACCAAGTATGATATTTTGTGTATTTGTGGCATTTTCCTCGACTGCATCATGAGCTTTGTTTTATTTTAATTGATTTGTAGTCTTACAAGTTTTGCTTCACTGTCAAATATCAGGAAGAGTTTTTAGGCAGTTGTCATTGTCCGTAAAAAAATGTTGATGTCGTCTGCATAGACTACGATTTGGCTCAACTTGTATAGTAGTATAATTCATCTATGGGCATTTAACTTTTTTACGACATATTTTAGAGCCAAATTTAGTAATAATGCGTCCAATCTATCTCCCTGCTTCAGTCTAACATTTGCGTCAAAGACATCGGCGATTTGGTTATTGATGCAGACTTGTAAGGTTACGACGTCATTGTCATCTTGATAAGACTGACTAGTTTGTCTGGGATGCCAAAGCAAAGGATTATTTGGTAAAGTACGTTACGATCAATACTGTCGTATGCCTGCTTAAACTCAATGAAAATTTGGTGGTGCTGAACTCCCAGCATTTCTCAAGTACCTACTTGACTGTGAATAATTAATCTATTGTGAAACCACCTTGATGCTCCACAATAATACCGTCAGCGTTTGATCCGATTTTATTTTCTAATATCTTTGAAAATATTTTGTATGCCGTACAGAGCAGTAAATTGCCTGTATAGTTGTAATGTAACTTGTCATCTTTTTGTCGATAGGGAATATAATTGATTAGCAAATATACTGGATGACTTAATGAGTAATCTTCTGAAGACTGCCGAAGACATATTCAATAAGATCTTCTGGAATCTTATCAATACCGGGGGCTTTATTTTTGTTGAGAATTTTTTTCTGCTATGATGGTTGCACAAACTTTGTCCAGAGCTGGCGGGGCCAATGGATGCTCTCCGGAAACATCTAAAGACTTCGATTTTCTGGAGCTGTGCAGGGGATTAAAGGGGTTCTTGAAACATTATGCGCATCTTTCGTTAATCCTGTTTTCTTAAGTGACGTCATCACGACAGAGCGTGGTGTAGGGCTGATAACATCGTTTTATATTGTATGCTTGTCTTGTGTTATTGCTTGCTAGACTCCCATCTATACTAGTTAATTGGTTATCATAGTATTTTCTTTTCTTTATTCGTATTATCATAGTATTTTCTCTTCGTCCTGGCTTTCCTACCGAAGTATGGTTTGTACGCCAGATTCTTTTTGTCTAACGCAATCTAGCACTCATCATCGAACTAATCATTTCTTTTGCACTAAGCTTGAACTCCAATTGTCTGTTCTACCACCGATGAGGGGCTCCGGGTAGTTTTTCACCATAGGCGCCGTTTGGAGTCTTTTTTTGTCGAATTTCTGTAAAGTGCTGGTCATCACCGAAAACGGTTTTGACATACAATATCTATATGTTAATTTGATCAAGTAATGATCTGAGTTCCAATTGGCTCCTTGGTAATTTGGTTGTCACGTATGCTCAAGGCCCATCTTTTTTGGATCAGAAAATTGTTGATTTGGTGTTGTGTTTTGCCATCCAGTAATACCAAGGTCATTATATGTGTGCCTTGATATGGGAAGCAAGTTGAACGTATGAGCAGATTTCTGCTAGATGCAAATTCAATCAGGCAACTTCCGCTGTCATTGGTTTCATCTATGGAGTTTATATCTCATTGCCAGCCTTAGTGTTGAAATCATTCAGAACTATTTTTGTGTCATTTGTAGACAATGAGTTGACTAGTCTTTTTAGGTAGTTGTAGACGGTTTCCTTTGTTTCTTCGTCTTTTTCAACGTAAGGGGATTAATCAGCCAGATTTTGAAAGATTCCACTTTTATGCGGATTGCACATTTCCATTCATTGACTGTCTTAAAATCAATAACATCATTTTGAACTCCCTATCTACAATTAAAGCTACTGTGGATTCTCGTCCTCCAGTGGGCTTCCCACTTTTGACAAATCTGTGCGATCTTATGTCTCGAATAGAATTTCAATTCTTGCTCATTTTCTAGATTTGAAGCATTTTAGTGATTTCGTACTAAAATACCAAACCCTATTGAAGTCACCACGTGGGTCCGTCTTTTTTACAGACGGACGGTAAGTCATAGCAGTTTTTCTCCGAAACTATAGAAGTTACAGCTATGAAACTTTTTGTAAAGGTCATGTGTGGTGACTTTTCATAATTTTTGTGGTAACTCAATTTTTCAATGGGTTTAAAGGAGGGTCTCCCCATACAAAAAAAAGTTTTCCATTGTATGTTGAGTAGGGTATCATTGAAAAGATCTCAATGAGGTCTTTTCGAAACTATTGTATACTGTATGCTTTGTTGCTAGAGACTGGCTCGAGATGAGCTTTTCGCAATATTGTTATACTTGTTATACTTAACTGTAATAAAGCTTTTCATATTACTTTTATTTTAATACGACACCTTTTTTCTCTTCAAGTAAACAAGAAGTTTACATCATTGGTATATAAAATTAATGCATTACTTATATTCATAAGTAATGCCATACTTAAATTTTTGATTTAAATAAATTTTTTTTTTGAAGACAATATTATATTCCAGTTTCAAAATTTAATTTAATTTTAAACCTAACCTTTGGGGATTAAACTAAAGTCTATATGGCTGTCTAACTACACGACCATATCTGGTTCGATATTCTATTTGATGAGAATTTCGCTCTTTATTGTTGTGCGAATTTAAAAGATTTTGGTTTGCATTGTCATTTGCTTCAGTTTTTTCTGTAGAATTTGTAGGTTCGATTTCACTATCAGATCTGAATACTGGTACATTATGTAATTTTCTTAAATGATACACGTTTCTTCTCAGTATGTTCTTATTTCCTGTACGAACACAATAAGACCTAGGATGGCTACATTTAGCCACAACTGCTGCTCGTTCCCAGATTTTACCGTTTCGAAACACTACATTTTCTCCTTTCTTAGAAAACTGTTGGTCTTCTTTTACTTTAGCTGACATTTTATTCAAATTTGCTGTCAATTTACGTTTAGGAAGTCCACTATGAACAGCAAGTTAGTAATCTACTCCTGAGGAATTTACAAGGAGAAACACCTGAGCTAGGAATAACTTGCTACAACATCGCAACATATTTTGCATATTAAGCTTTGTTGAGTGTATTAACAAATTAGTTATTATTAAGTTAGGTTTAGGGATCGTATTTTTATCATATAATTTCTTTATTTCTTATCACTTATAAGTATTGTATTTTTATCGCATTATCGTATCGCTATTGTATCGTATTATCTTATCTTTATCACATATAGCTATCGTATCTTTATCGTATCGCATTATCTTATCATTATCATATCGTTATCGTATTATCTTATCTTTATCGTATTATCTTATCTTTATCTTTATCTCATGTAAATATTTTATGATTACAGTATACAGGTATAAAGTTCATATTCCATTATCTTATGTTTTTATAGTATATAATTATCCCATCCATTTATCTTATGATTATGGTATATAATTAACATATCCATTATCTTTTCTTTATAATATAATTATCATATCCATCATCCTATCTTTATAATATGTATTATTAACATATACATTTATCTTATCAATACATTAAATTATTCTAGTCTATCATTACCGCATCGTATTGCCCTGGTTAGCTTACCCCATTGTCTCGAACTTTTTTCAGATTGACTTTCCCGCCTATATTTGAACTCCGGGTGGTTTTATTAGGGTGGTATAGGTCGGTGCCTGGGATAAGAAGGTGTGATTCGGGGATAGGTGTGGATCTCTTGGATTGTTAACAGGGGAGGGTGTTTATCTTGGATGTGTGGTTGCTTATATTAGAGTGGTATGGGTGGGTGCCTGAAATAAGAAGGTATGAGCCCGGGGTAGGCGTGGATGTCATGGGTGGTTGCCGAAGGGGGGCGAGTAGGCGTCTTGGTTATGTAGGTGTACGTGTTGAATTAGCATAGGTGTTGGACTGGGATAAGTAGGTGCGGGTTTTAGGTAAGTGGAGACCAGTGTCCTGGTTAAGTAGGTAAGCGTTCTGGGTTTTAGTGGCCTCAATCGGTTAATCATAGAACCAGTCTTGATGGTTGTGTTCTAGAATGGACATATGTCTTTAGGTTTCAGGCGCGCATCCTTAGCTTTAGTAGCCTCTAATGGTAAATAATGAAACAAGAAAATTGATTATTGTCTAGGAAAGTCATATGGCTTAAATTAATAGGCACTTGCGGTAGTCGACTAACTGATTTATACCCTCATACATTATTATTGGACTATTGCAGGCACAGGCGTAGGTCTTGTATTGATGGGTTTGTCTCAGATTAAAAGGAACAAGTCTTTGATTTTATATCGATGGTCGCTGTGATCTATAGTAGATTCATGTCTAGGATTGATAGCTTCAAGTATAAAGGTTGCTAATCGATTAGGGAAGCTCTCTGGATAGGTGACGCTCCGGGCGGTTTGTTTGATGGTAGTAAGGCTTGAGATTCTTTAGCATGTGTCACTTATTGAAGGCGTTGCGTCGACTGATTTATTTGATTACGTTGGGCGTGCTGCACGTTTTTTATGGTGTAAGTAGCTGCGTGTTGATGGCGGGCACTGGAATAGACGGATGACTGCGTTTTAGATGGATGATGGGTTTGCCTGTCAGCGGGTGATCTAAGGCATGAGAGTTTATTTCGTGGGTACTTGCTTAAGGTGTGCGTTGCTCTTCGATTGGTGTCTGTGGTTAAGAATGGATCGTGTTATGGACGAGAAAGCGTCACGCGCTTTGGTTGCTGGAGAATGTGATTTGAGGTGTAGATGGCGGATGTTGTAAGCCATAGAAATTCCTTAAAGCAGTTTCTTTACTTTGTTCTCTGATTTTAATATTATGTAGAAGTATGACATTCGTATATTCATTCATTTTTACTTTTAAAAAAATTCTAATAATTTCCACTCAGAAGAGTTATTTTTTCAAATGAATGATCGTGTAGTGCATGAGATGGTGATAATTTTGTTCGTTAATACTATGATTTCCCTTTTGATAAGTGCTTGGTTCTATTTTTTAGATCACTATATTGCCATGTATGATATCAACGACCTCTTAACTCCGAATCAAACATCATTTGTAGATATAAAGATGAAATAAAATACAACAAACGCTATAAACCATGTTTTACTTCACTTAAAGCAATTATTCATTAGGAAATTGCACATTTAGACTTGGTAAACTACATGCTATTGTCAAAAGCTTGGTAACCAAGTATTATCTCTTTAGTTTATAAAATACTGAAGTTCATAGAGAAACAGATCCTCATCTTAGCTGCACTGGACAAACTAGAACATGAATGTATGTTAACTTAAATGCAAAGACCCTTTCAAAAGGTGTCAGCATGTCGTTTTTTTCTTTTACTACCTACATATTATTCTACAGATTATTATGTTTTTAAAATTCAGCAAAACAGGTGCCCTAAGTCCATCCATTCAAAAAACGTCAAGATAACTAATAAGACAGAGGTGAATACACTTTCAGTGCGATAAGATATAGCACAACGGTTATCCTGTACTTCATGGAAGAGTACACTATCAAATATGTCAATGGTCCAACTCTAACACGACGTCAGGTACTGATACATGCATTTGTCATTAATATGATCAAGAGACAAGAAATATTTTTACACTCATAAAACATGATATTATCCTGCAGTTTCGAATACATATAAAAAAGTAATAATTCATGACACCAGGTAGTATGAATAATTTAAAAAAAAACTCGAACCCACTGTGGTCAGTGCTATTGGAATGAAAAAGTATATAATTGATATTCAGTTAGTTATTTATAAACGCCAAAAAAAGTATTGCTCAATAAATTATTTTTATCAGAAAAAAGATAATTTTTTTAATTTCAATAACTTTACTACCAACGTTCAAGCAAACAAATACCTCAAATAACCAGACAAAATGATCAAAAACCACCAAATATCAAGCACTTAATTTTACCATTCATAATTTTCTATCTATCTACTTCCTTGAAGCGATAATAACCCAAATATCCTACAATGACTTCCGACCATCGTTATCAAGAACACTCCATAACATATGGTACTTGTCTATACATGGTACGATGAGATCGATCTTAAAGATAAATCGTATGGTTTTCCTTTTGATAAGTACTTTGTTCTATTTTTTAAATCACTTTGACATGTTTGTTTTGGATGTCTATTCTAAATTTGAGATTATTTATGGATGTTGTCTAGGAAAGATTTTACGATTTATGGCATCTGGATGCTACTTTTTTATGGAGTTTATATATGATGGATTTAGGAATCATTGTAGTGATTTTAATGAGTGAGAATATTTACGCATTTTCATTGATGAATTTTTGGTACATACTGGAAGGAAGAAGCTAATATAGAACAAGTTGAAGTAGCAGGAGAGTGCTCCTGCCAGAAGGGTATTGTAAAACAATTAGTTAATCAAACAATATATTCTGCGTACCAAAACTTGACTAATATACAGATTCCATAAATTTAGTTCGAAAATTATTATGGTTATTATTTTTTTCAAACTCGCCACCATTTTGTTTCAAGTATTTTGACCCGTCGCTTGATTAATCATGATAACACATCAATGTTAATAACTATTTCTAAAATTTTTATCAAAATTCCTACATATTTCTTGTGTCTACTTCCGTTGCAAGCGTGTATCTCCCTAGTATCACATGTTAATGTTGTTGTAATTGTTAAATATTCAATTGGCTGTGACTTAACTGTTTATTGTTCAATTACTGTGAAATTTTCGGGATACATACAATCACTTTAAGAAAACTTAAATAGTAGGTCTTAGGAAATTTAAGGGTCCCATCTTGATTTTATAGGCAAAAATGAAAAATTTATAAAATATACTTTTATTAACAAAATTGATCGAATTTCTGAGGTATCACGAGGGGGGTACACAAAATTTCGTACATTTTACCTTCCCCTGCTCCCCTCAAAGCAAATCTCGTTAGTTTAAGACCTCATTAAAACCTTTCGTTTGATACCCATATTGCCTACTACCTCTGTGAATTTTTTCAGATTTTTTGGGTCAAAAGTATCCAATCGCAAGGGCGGGGGGACACAAAATTTTCGTACATTTCCCCTTCCCCTGCACCCCTTAAAGCAAAACATGCTGGTTTAAGACCTGTTTTGAAAAGTTCTCATTAAGACTCTTCATTCGATACCCATATTGCCTACGTGCGATGAAAACTTTTTTTTCGGAGACAACTCCCCTATTTGGGGAGACCCCCCTTAAAGACCTTATAAATTTCTTTTCGTGGTGAAACTTTGAAGAGGGCGTCATTTTACACCTACTTACAAAATCTTATATTTCTAGCTTATTTAGTTTGCGAGAAAAAGTCGTGTGATACACGGACGGACAGACAGGACGCGATTTTATTGTAGGAGGGTATGGTAAAATTATTTTAAAATACCCTAAAAAAGTGAATGTGGGAGGTCATTGACATTAGCGGTTTGTTGATATTATGTTATTATTCTTTGGTTATGCCCATTATGCATGAAAAAATATTTGTTAGTCCTATATGATGGTATTAAATGCATGCATTCACTAGATTGAATGAATTTTTATATTTACTTTAATAAGATGTTGTTATTGTGGGTCTGTATTATTCACTATAGCTAGTTTCAAGAGTTTCAGTGTAATATCGAGTAAAACTATTATTTTATGCTTGTCTCATATTCTTCAAATCATGGTTTTTGGTATTGAAAAATTATTTCTATGGATTGCTCTTGTATGATTTTTGTCATTTCCGAATTTCTTCAGCTATATCTTCAATAGGAAATTGTTGATGTTTAAGTATGAGAATCTCTAATTTATAATCTGCTTAGGAAAATGACGCATGATTGGATCATGTGACTATTTAATACTTTTCGGATGCATTTTATCGCTTTTAGTGCCTACGTGATTGCATGAGAATTTACAAGCATACTTTGTATGCTTGTATTAAGCGTAAAGTCATCGCTGCTATATTCGTATGCATTTTCAATACTTGAGAATGAAGTAAAATACGAATTTATTAGATATAGTAGATTGATCATCGTAAGGATTTTCGGGTATGTTCATTGACATATTCAAGTATTATTTTCACATAAATAAAATATCTTCTTGTTGAATTGTTTCTTATCAGAGTTTTTCGGCAAGATGCTTGTTTGAATTTTTTATAGGTTAGAAGATCAAATTAATTTTCAACATAGGGGGTATTAATTTTCAACATAGGTGGTGTGTTTTGGGTTAGCAAACTACTACTGTAGATCACTTGGTCTAATGATCATGTTAGATATTTCGGTATAGATAACGATGTGTGGTAGCGTATGAGTTTATGGTAGGCTATTTTTGGATCGATCTCATCTTACCGTGTATTTAAAGACAAGTAGCTTATGTTCTAGGGTGTTCTTGATAAAGATAGTCGTGAGTCCTTGTAGGATGTTAAGGGATGATTATTACTTTGAGGACGTGTTTACCTGCTGGTAATTTGGTGAATAGATGTACACTTGCGGGATTTTTCATCTAACATTAGATGTTAATGAATGGTAGAGTTAAGTGTTTGATATTTAGGATTTCCGGATATGCTAGGAATGTTTAGATCATTATGGTTGGTTGTTTGGGATATTTGTTTGTTTAAACAGTGGTAAAACAGTTGATAAAATTAAAAAACTGCATTTCTTTCTGGTAAAAAAAATTTATTGAGTAATGCTCTTTTTTGACATATATAAATAAAATCTGATACAATTTATAACAGCACATGTGATAAATGGCTTTATACGAGTATATTTATGAATTCCATAGCATATTGAACAATTTTCAAGTTGACTTAACTTAGGTTTATTCAGCTGCACTATTTCTGGTGTACGACCTTCTAATTATAATCAGTCCTCACACATCTTTAATGTATACTGTACAATTTGTACTTAATACCATTGATATGCCATTGTAGCTTATGTCCCCTTCACTCTAGTGCAAACTGTTGCTTTTTCAATTCCAATATCATTTTGGTTGTATGCTATTGAAGAGGGGCTAGGTATGATATAGCATCCAGAATAGAGCAATAGTATGTTCCTTGACGAATTACTGATAAGCATTTCCCGATGAAAATTGATTATTGATGATAAACATTTTCATTTTGATGGCGCTGGCCACCAGTTGGTTCTAGTTTTGGTTGGACTGTTTATACTACCCAGTGCTATGAGTTATTACTTTGCCGTATGTACAAGACGCTGCAGCAGTATGTACTGTTATATTAGTGTGAAAATATTTCTTGTATCTCTATTTTATGAATGACGAATGCATGTAGCAGTACCTGATGTCATATTAAGTTGGACCATTCATATATTTGATAGTGTATTCCATGTTTCCTAGATACTTTCTCACTCGTATTACCATATTTAAGCATATGATTCTTGATACGTATTCGATGTTCAGGAAAAATATCAGAGTACTCTTCTATGAATATAGGATGACCATTGTAATAGATTTTATGGCGTTGAAAGTGTTTTGACCTCTGTCTTATTAGTTTTATCGATGTCGTTTACCAGAATTTTGCTTTTGAATGGATGTTCTTAGGACCACTGTTTTGACGACGTAGAATAATATGTAGTCTAGTTGGCAGAACCAGCCGGAAAGGTAAATTTCTCGTATGTAGCGTAATGTTTCGAAAAAGAATTTGGCTTGCCCACTACTAGACTTCTTTCTGCAATTTTCGTAGTAGTAAATCGGCGGATAATAAATTGTTGTAAACATATAAATACCGGTTTTGCCCTTCTCGCATTTGCTGTTTACACATTTCACAGTGGTAACCACACAAAGGCGTAAATAGCTTGAATAGTTAATTTCAAAAGAAATCCATAAAAGTTTAATCAGCACTTGCGTTGCCATTAATATATACAATTGCAATTTTTTTCTGAACTTTGAGGGGCCGTCATTTCGATTTTTATTGAAATCGGCTGCTAAATATATTAAGCTATACATTTTCGAATTTTTTATTTGTCATTAAATTTGCATAATTATATTAAATTAACTTGCCTTAATAACTTATCATTTCAAGTTCCAACGGAATCTGTTGAGAACCTTGACTGCTAGAGGGCTACAGAAATATAAAAAAATTGTACGTCACCCCCCTGTATGGGGAGACCCCTCTTAAATATCTTAAAATATTTTCTTGCACTGCAAATTTCAAGAGGCACCACTTTTGACCTACGTAGAAAATTTCCTCATTCTAGCTCATGTGGTTAGCGAGAAAACTTGTTATGACGCACGAACAAATGGGCGGACGGACGGACAGACAGACAAGTCGCGGTTTTATAATTTTTTAGGGTATTGTTAAAAATATTTTACAATATCTTAAAAATGGTCTGGTTTATAAATACTTCCAAGTAAAGGCATTTAAAACATTTCCATGAAAAATATTCATTATTTCATTTGGCACTAAAATTGCGAATTGCGCTTGCCTTCAGACCTTTGGGGGCCGCCATTTTAAGTGCATGCATTTAATTTTGGATCATTTTAAATCTTTGTATGCTAGGACCTCATCAATCAATGGACCATCTCGTTCAAATAGGAGTTTCACTCTAGACAGGGCAAAATAATTCAATTTTTAGGGAAAATGGCAGCTAAAAATATCAGGCTTTAAATTTTCGACTATTTAATTTTACATTCAATTTTAATAAATTTCTGCAAAATACAAGAACGTAGTACAGGGGTCCATAGTCTCAAGTTTCATCAAAATCCGTTGGAAAATGTGACCCCTAGAGGGCCACAAAAACTTGAAAAAAACGCCTATTTAAATGGCCGCCATTTTGAAATTGCGATTTTTAGAAGCCTTTGAAATTTTGACCTTCAACTGACCGCCATTTTGTTTTTTGCAACCTGACCTCCAGTTTTTTACGTAATTCCTTAGATACTTATAATTTCTATCAAACTTCCGAATTTCATGAACATCTGTTGTAAGCTTTGACCACTATTACGACAACAAAATATTGGACGTTTTTCGACCTTTGAGTGGCCGCCATTTTGTTTCTGCCGTAACGACTTTGAATTTTTATTGTGAGATTCATCACAAACATCTGTGAACCTTCATGCCAAATTTCATCCTAACCGGAGCTATACTTTGGTCAGAACAGAAATCACGATTTTTCGTCTAAAATGGCCGCCATTTTGTTTTTTCCCGGCCGATATAGCTGGTTCACGAACCGAACCGAGATATTTATCCAATACACCTTTCCTGAAAATTTGGTGAGAATTTGAGCAAAATTGCAACCTCTAGCGTGGTCACAAATTTCGTTATATCCCCTTTATATATATATATATATATATATATATATATATATATATATATATATATATATATATATATATATATATATATATATATATATATATATATATATATATATATATATATATAATATAACTTTCATGCTTGGCAATCTTAAAAAAAAAAATATATATATATATATATATATATATATATATACATATATATATATACATATATATATATATATATATATATATATATATATATATATATATATACATATATATATATATATATATATATATATATATATATATATATATATATATATATATATATATATATATATATATATATATATGGCTTTGAACAAACTATCATTAAATGTTAGTAAAATTACATATATGACATTTGGAAGCTACTGTGATAGTATTCCTAATGAGATTGTAATTGAAATAAATAAAGCCAAACTACAAAGAGTGCAATACTGCAAATATCTGGGCATAATTTTTGATTGTCATATGAAGTGGGATGGCCATATAAAACATATACTAAAGAAAACCAAATATGTACTCTATATATTTTACAAAATGTCTAGATATATGCAAGCTGAAACATTAAAACTCTTATATTATGCATTCTTTCATAGTATAATTAGTTATGGTAATATTGCATGGGGTGGTGCTTGCAAAACACAACTTAATTTATTACAGAGATTTCAAAACAGACTTATCAAAATAGTCAATAAGAACCAATTTATAAAAGATAAACCACTGTCGTTAAATCAAATATTTATACTTGAATCTTTGACTTTCCACTACCCATGACTCTTTGAAATATATGCCAATTCAACCAATAAAACAAGATATAAGTGTATTTCATTACCAAAAGTTAATAAAACAATCAGTAACAAAAAAAGTTACTACAATGCTTTAAAAACATTTAATAGTCTTGATAATGATCTCAAAGTACTGGCTGTATCTAAAAAATCAATTAAAAGTAAACTAAAAAAATGGATCAAAGAAAACATCTTAGAATGAATTTGAATAATTTTAATCTGGTGATGGTATTTTATTTTATTTTATTTTATAGTATTAATTTTAAGTGATAGTATATCATATGTTTTTGATTGAAAATTTAATTCTTATTTAGTAAGTTACCGGAAAGCGTACAGATGTCTATGTATATCTCTGCTGAATTACTTAAATTTATTTTGTAATTGTATTCTGGTGAAATAAATAAATCAATAAATAAATAAATAATATATATATATATATATATATATATATATATATATATATATATATATATATTGTTACATGTACAAATAATTACATTTACAAATAATTCTGCGAGCTACTGTCGCAATTGTTTTCATAATCATTAAGAACGTCAACAAATGAATTTACTCGAACCCACGAGAACCCAACAAGCATGATCAACATCTGCAAGTGACGTCACTCCATTCATTAATTTGCTCGAATCTACCAGGTACCTCTCGGTAGAACATTCGCCAATGTACGAGAAATGGGTGAGTGCGTGGAGACCCTATATAAAGGCGAGCTGAATGAATGGGGGGATCATTCATTCGAACGCGATAAGAACTGCGATAGTGTGTGGAAAGCGAGTAGAAAAGTGATTTTCGTAATAGTGAAGTGATTCAGAAGACAATTGCGATAAGAAATTTATGGACAAGTGTTAGAATTTTAAAAGTGAAAATTAAAATTAGGTGAAATAGTTAAATAAATGATTGTGCATATTTAATTAAATAAACTCTTTTAACTCAAATTAAAGGACATTGCGGTTTCACTTTCCCGGAACATTAAAATTATTTGCCGCGAACCGAAAACACGCGACAATGGTGTCAAGAAGTGAGAAAAAAAATTCTGGAAGTGAAAACGATTAAACATTTTTAAAGTGCACAATAGTGTAAATTAACGTGAAAACTGGTGGAAAAATAGCCAAAACAATAAAAATGCCAGGAAACTTACATCTAAAAATTAATCAATTGAGCATATCGGAGCTCAAAGAGGAGATGGAACAGCGAAATCTGGCCACGCAAGGTACAAAGGCCATACTGATTGCACGCTTGCGTGACGCGATCGAGTCGGAAGGCGGGAATCTGGATTCGGGTGAGTTTTCAGATGCGGAAAAGGCACAGAAGGCGGAGAAGTAGAAACACCAAAATCAAAGGAGCCAGAAAATGCGCTAATGCAAATGTTAATGCTGATGTCATCGAGTCTGACTGCGAAGCTAGATGAACAATCAGCGAAGCTGGACCAACAAGCAATCGAAATCAAAGCAGACATCAAGGCAGACATCACACAGGAGCTGGAGAAACAGTCAACCGAAATAAAAGCGGAGCTCGGTAGTCTCAACAAACAAATTAAAGGCGTCGAGGAAAAGGTTGACCAGGTCGAGGAAAAGGTTTACCAGGTCGAGAAAAAGGTCAGCCAGGTCGAGGAGAGAATCAACAATGAGATGGAAAACATCAAAAAGGAATTGGAAGCAGCAAAGGCAGTAGTAACCGCCTCACCAGCCCCGCTTACAACCTCAGTGCAAGGCTCGTCTAGAAATGTGCAAGCACCAATATTCGATGGGCAAACGGTCTGGAGTATTTACAAGACCCAGTTTGAAGCTGCCGCAAGGGCGAATCGCTGGAATGACCAGAAACGCGCAACTGCATTGATTCTTGCTCTAAAAGGCCCAGCTGCCGAGCTTTTGCAGACGATCCCCGTTGATTTACACTCAAACCCGGCTGCTATATTGAACGCGCTCGACATGCGTTATGGAGGCGACCATTTGAAACAGATTTATCGGGCACAGCTACGGAATCGGATGCAGAAGTCTGGCGAAACCTTACAGCAGCTAGACCAAGACATTGAGCGACTGGCACCTTTAGCTTATCCAGCTTACGACCCAGAACATCGAGATGATGCAGCGACAGAAGCATTCATCAGTGCCTTAAAGGACCAGGAGTTGCAACAAGCTATGCGATTAGCTCAAAAGCAAACGGTTAAGGCCGCATTGGTTTATAGTCTGAACTATGAGGCAGCGAAAAATGCGACTCGTAGCACAGCCTGGCTCCATGAGGTAATGGCAAACGAGTGCAGGTGTGAGCGCGTGGAAAATGAGCGAGAGCGGCAGGTAAATGGTGCGCCTAGATGCTGGGATTGCGGTGAGAAGGGGCACCTGCAAAGAGACTGCAAGAATCGAAGAAAATGGAGGTATTGTCCAGGATGGTGGAGATCCAGATCGAGTCAGGAGCCTAGAATGGAGGCCCATCAAACTGCAACGGCCAACTTCGTGGGGCAGAGGTTGGCTAGGAGGATCGACGTCCCCAGCACCACCATTACCGTGTCAAGACTACATCGTGGAGAAGCGGACTTATGCCTTCTGGGTCAAGTTGACGGAGAACACTGCACCATAACAATCGACATTGGTGCAACCCGATCGATTATCAGACCAGACCTAGTTAGACAGCAACAACTTCACAAGGGCGGAATTGTCTCACTACGGACAGCTACGGGAGAAACTGCACCTGTTCATGGAGAGGTCAACCTCCAGATACAGTTGGGAGACCTTGTGTTCCGACATAATTTTCTGGTCGCAAACATTATGGATGACTGCATTCTCGGAATGGATTTTCTGCGACCACATGGAATCACGTTGGATTTGGGCAAACGTGTATTGAAATAACAGAATGTCGAAGTACTAATGGAGGATCCCAGCGTCCAAATTCCCAAGATGAATGTAATAGTATGTACTGGCACTGATGAACCAAATTCTTCCGAAAGCATTGTATGGGCCAAGCTTGATGGTGATTCTGGAGACCACGGATCTTATCTGATAGAGCCAACGAAGACGCCCGCATTGCGCAGTTTGATTGCAATGTGAAGCCTTGTAAGATCTTTAAGGAACGGATATGTGCCGGTTAGAGTCCTTAACACCGCAGATTCAACCACGAGCATCAAAGCGGGAGAAGTCATCGGCAGCTGCCAGCCTGTTTCCACCATCACCTCTTTGGAAGCTACTCACGACCATCATTGCAAAAGGAGGCAAGACACAGACAAAGCCCGGGAATCAACGTCTGCAATATTGAAGCAGGTCAAATTGCCAGTACAGCTATTCAAACGAGCCTCTCATCTGGTCACCAAGTACAGTGACATCTTCTCAACAAGCCCGGATGACCAAGGCCGAACGAGCCTGGTAACTCACGTCATAGATACACAGGGAGCCAAGCCGATTCGACAAGCACCCAAACGCCTCCCTATAGCCAAACAAGGAGAAGTGAGCGCGCTGATCTCGGAAATGGAAAAACAAGGCGTTATTGAACCTTCTGTCAGTCCATGTGCCGCGCCTGTAGTTCTAGTAAAGAAAAAGGATGGTAGCACTCGTTTTTGTGTCGACTATAGGCAGCTTAACGAAGCCACTAAGAAAGATAGTTACCCGCTCCCACGCATCGATGACATCATGGACACTTTAGCCGACGCAAAATGGTTTTCTACACTCGATCTCAAGAGTGGCTACTGGCAGGTAGAAATTGACAGGACGGACCGAGAGAAGACCGCATTTTCAGTTGGGACCGGATTGTGGCAATTTGTGGTGATGCCGTTTGGGCTTTGCAATGCTCCAGCCACTTTTGAACGCTTGATGGAATACGTGCTACGTGGTCTAACCTGGAAAACCTGCTTGGTGTAACTGGATGACATCATCGTCTTCGGGAGAAAGTTCGAAGAGCATGTGCGGAACTTAGAAGAGGTTTTCTCCCGACTGCGACTGGCAAATTTGAAACTTAGTCCCAACAAGTGTACCCTTTTCGCAGCTGAAGTAAAATACCTGGGACACGTCGTATCAGCGGACGGGGTCAAAACAGACCCTGAGAAGATTGAAGCCGTGAAAAGCTGGCCAACACCAAACAACAAGCGCCAACTACGAAGTTTCCTGGGTCTGGCAACCTACTATCGAAGATTCGTCAAAGACTTTGCCAAAATAGCTAAGTGTCTCCATCAGCTAACCGAGAAAAGTCGTCCGTATGTCTGGAACGAACAATGCCAGACAGCCTTTGAGACCCTGAAGGAAAAGCTGTGTGAATCACCCGTGCTGGCGTATCCGAAACCCGGAAAAACGTTTGTAGTTGACACTGATGCAAGCAATGGCGGTATTGGAGCTGTACTCTCCCAGCAGATTAATGGCGAAGAAAGAGTCCTCTCGTATTACAGTCGAGTTCTTTCAAAAAGTGAGAGGAACTACTGTGTGACCAGGAAGGAGCTATTGGCTATAATAGAGGCCACCAAGCAGTTCCACAAGTACCTATATGGCCAGAAATTTGTTCTTCAAGCGGACCATGCATCGCTGAGATGGCTACTTAACTTCAAAAACCCCGAGGGACAAGTTGCGAGATGGATCGAAAGATTGCAGTCGTACGACTACGAAATTGTTCATCGAAAGGGCGGAGTTCATGGAAATGCTGACGCCCTATCTCGTCACCCATGTCCAGCTAACTGCAAGCATTGCCGACGGATTGAGGAAAAGGAGCCGCCCGTTGATCTGCGACTGATAACGGCTAAATTCGATGAAGGTTGGTCATCGGAGGAGATTCGAAATGCCCAGCTAGCCGATGAAGACATCGGACCATTGCTCGTATGGAAGGAGACGACTGGGCAACCTGAGTGGAAAGACGTTTCAACGCATGGCGCAACCCTGAAAAGCTATTGGGCACAATGGAACTCCCTTCAGGTGGAGGGTGGTGTACCCAAGCGGAAATGGGAAACGGCGGATGGCAGCTCCTATAGGATGCAAACTATACTACCCAAAAGCCAAATCCACGATGTGGTAAAGGAAATGCATGAAGGATCCCCGGGAGGCCATCTTGGTGTTAACAAAACCTTAGCGAAATTGCGGGAAAGATTCTACTGGCTCCACGCTCGAGAAGACGTAGAGGACTGGTGTCGCAAATGCACAATTTGCGCTTCCGTCAAAGGTCCAAAACGACAACTGAGAGGACAAATGCAAACCTATAACGTGGGGATACCTTTTGAAAGGATTGCTGTTGACATCGCTGGACCCTTTCCTGAATCTGAATGGGGAAATCGATACACGCTGATCGTAGCTGATTATTTCAGCAAGTGGCCCGAGGTCTACCCCATTCCCAACCAGGAAGCAACTACTGTAGCCGAACAGCTAGTGTTAAATTGGATCAGCAGGTACGGCGTGCCTTGAGAACTACATTCGGATCAAGGCCGAAACTTTGAGTCACTAGTTTTTGGCGAAATGTGCGAACTGTTTGGAATACGGAAAACGAGGACAACACCGCTGCATCCCCAATCCGATGGAATGGTCGAACGTTTCAACGGCACGCTCAATAATCACCTTGCCAAGATGGTTGACGAGAACCAAAGGGACTGGGACCGACATAACCCACTATTTTTGATGGCGTACAAAGCTGCCGAACATGCATCGACGGGCCAAGCCCCAGCCAAAGTCATTTTTGGAGAGACTATTCGTTTGCCAGCCGATATAAAGTTCGGAACACCCCCTGAGAAACCCTAAACGATCTCGGAGTACGCAAGTGATCTAAGACAACGGTTGAACCAGATACATCGGACAGTGCGAAAACACCTCGAATCGGCTACTGACCGCATGAAGACCAGGTATGATCTAAAGGCAAATTCTACTGGCTTCCAGCAAGATGACTTGGTGTGGCTATATAACCCGCAACGGCGAAAGAGTAGGTCTCCAAAGTTGCAACATAATTGGGAGGGACCATACCGATTTACAAAGCGAATCCACAACGTCGTATACCGAATACAGGAACATCGTAAGCCGAGAGCTAAAATGAAAATCGTGCATCTAGACCGTCTTGCCCCATATTACCTCCAGGGAGAATTGACTACAAATAGCGACACATCTTTTCGGGGCGAAAAGAACTGAGGTGGGGGCAGTGTTACATGTACAAATAATTACATGTACAAATAATTCTGCGAGCTACTGTCGCAATTGTTTTCATAATCATTAAGAACGTCAACAAATGAATTTACTCGAACCCACGAGAACCCAACAAGCATGATCAACATCTGCAAGTGACGTCACTCCATTCATTAATTTGCTCGAATCTACCAGGTACCTCTTGGTAGAACATTCGCCAGTGTACGAGAAATGGGTGAGTGCGTGGAGACCCTATATAAAGGCGAGCTGAATGAATGGGGGGATCATTCATTCGAACGCGATAAGAACTGCGATAGTGTGTGGAAAGCGAGTAGAAAAGTGATTTTCGTAATGGTGAAGTGATTTAGAAGACAATTGCGATAAGAAATTTTGGGACAAGTGTTAGAATTTTAATAGTGAAAATTAAAATTAGGTGAAATAGTTAAATAAATGATTGTGCGTTTTTAATTAAATAAACTCTTTTAACTTAAATTAAAAGACATTGCGTTTTCACTTTCCCGGAACATTAAAATTATTGGCCGTGAACCGAAAACACGCGACAATATATATATATATATATATGATACTCTCCGCAATAGGTAAATTTCTCAAGAGAAATTTACCTTAAACGACGTGCTGCATTTAAGTTAACAAAGACTAATGTTCTAGTTTGTCCAGTGAAACTTAGAAGAGGATCTGTTTATCAATAAACTTCTGTATTTTATAGACTAAAGAGATTATGCTTGGTTACCAAACCTTTCACAATAGTATGTTGTTCACCAAGTCTCAATGTACAATTTTCTAATGAATAATTCCTTTTAGTGAAGTGAAACATTGTTTATAGCATTTGTAGTATTTTATTTCATCATATGGAAAATTCGGTAATTACAAATTACTGGTATTTCATAAAAAAGTCTAAAGTAGTTTATTTTTACAAATAATGTCTAATTTGGAGTGAAGAAGTCGTTGATATCCAGTTTAAGTACGCTCTTTTCCCTGTGTATTGCTCAGTTTGGTCGTAGTATTCCTTCACACAATCGGTAAGCAAATTGTTGTATTGTATGACAAGGTTAAAAAAATCAATCAAGATGAAAACGTGAGAAGCTCGGGATGCTTAAGTATAAGCCTCTTGCCTCCAAAAGGGATGTTGAAGAGTTCAAGAAGACCAAGCTGATTTGCAGGGAATTCATCTACTCTATCCTTGAGATCAATGCAGTATTGGCAAAGTTAAGTCCATTTACTGTTATCTAACTCCAACTCGTTTTGTCCACTGTATCGGAAGATTAGTTTTGCTTCAAATGTCAGTGGCTCAAATCCAAGTATAGCTTTGCTTTTGTGGAAACCTTCATCAAGATAGTATGTATAGTTCAGCAAGAGGTTTTTTTTCCATAGATTTGCTGTTTCTCTCGATTCGTTTTTAGTCTCTTCTCTTTCTTGTTCACTTTTCTGGCTGAAGTAGCCTTATCAGTCTGGCTGGCTTTTTATGCTTCTGGCTAGTTGACAAATTTACTGGATCTACTCTGATCATTTTAAATGGCTGCTTCTAGTAGTAAACCTAAGGATGTATGTTCATTACACCAGCATATATATTCACTTCATTGAATTTATGGATGGAGGGTAAGTATCTATTTATAAGAAAATTTTTATTACTTTTCATACAGTTACAGTCAGCGTTTTTACACCTTACTTTAAATGTTATATGCTCGTCACAATTTGCTTTAAGCCTACTGACTACCAAGACTGCATCGTCATCATCTTATAAGTTATTTATAGGCATATCTGGGTCAGACAAAAATATTCACATCTAGGTTGCCGTTCTGGTAAACAAATCTTGATTGGGAGGAAGACATTGTTAGTTGCTTGAGAACTAATTGATCGTAATTCATGCTGATATATTCTTCATGAGATTGAGTCAATACATCCTTCTTTTTTCATGTGCATCAGTTTTTCTCTTGACCCCTGTCCATCTCATCTAAACTAACCCTTTTCTACAGTAATGATTCAGGATCACCACTTTTGAGGATAGGTACGATACGGGCATTTTTCCATTGAGAAGGAAAGGTTCCGCTGCATAAGCTTATGTTGAAGAGAAATGACAAGGGAGAGGAAAGCGACGAAGCTAAGGACTTGACAAAAATATTTGGTAGTCCGTCTGGACCAGGGCTGACGTTAGGAACAAGGGAATTGATTAAGGATTCAACTTCAAAAGGGTCAGTGCTTAGAGTTGCGAATGAAAAACCAAAGTTACCCGCAGAGATGGAGGGAGTGAATTCATGGAGGGGAGCGAAGGTAGAGGAAAAATATTGAGCGAATAAATCGGAAATTGACTGATGAGAAGAACATTCCACATTATCCCAGCGGACTGATGAAGGAAGATGAGATGTAGTCTTTAAAGACTTGATATAAGACCAAAAGGGCTTAACATTGCTAAAATTGAGGGAAGCTTCCAGGCTGGAAAACTAATTCTTCATAGCAATTTTTAATTCATTTTTGGCATCAGAACGCAACTTGCAAAAGTTGGATTTATCCCTTGCTGCACCTGAGCGTTTAAGTTCACGACGCCCCCTATCCTTGGCATTTAAGGCAGTAAGAACGCGTCTTGTCAACCAAGGTTTAAATTTATTTTTACGGGCCGACTGAAGAGGTGTAAATCTACAGTTAAGGTAATGGAGAAGCCCATAAAATTTAGTAAGAGCAGAATCGCAGTCAAGGTTTTGAAAGAACTGAAGCCAATTCACAGACGAGAGTTTTGCATCGATTGCTTCATAATTAGACCTGAAAAAATTGAATTTAGGAGAAGTGACAGGATTTTTTATGATAAGAGGAACTATAGTGAGGTTAATAGAAAGAGGAGGATGGTGTTGATCAGGAGAAACATAGGGATATAAGGCAGGAGATACAGACAGATGATGAGCAGAAACATTTAAAAGAACTAGGTCGAGGAGTCGATCATTAGTATTACGGACTTGGTTAAACTGGGACAAAGCACATAGAGAAAGAAAGAAAGAAATGGCAAGGAAAGACGCATTAGAAGAAAATGTCTTAAATACGTCTTTTACTTTATTCTCAAGTATTGAAAATGCATACGAATATAGCAGTGATGACTTTACGCTTAATACAAGCATACAAAGTATGAGATTTGTAAATTTACATGCAATCACGTAGGCACTAAAAGCGATAACATGCATCCGAAAAGTATTAAAAACTGACATCATCCAAGCATGCATCATTTTCCTAAGGAGATAATAAATTAGAGATTCTCATGCTCAAACATTAACAAGTTCCTATTGAAGATACAGCTAAAAAACTTCTAAAATGACAAAAATAGTACAAGAGCAATCCATACATAACTAATTTTTCAATACTAGAAACCATGATTTGAAGAAAATGAAACAAGCATAAAATAATAGTTTTACTCGATATTACCCCGAAACTCTTGAAACTAGCTATAGTAAATAATAAAGACCCACAATAACAATACCTAATTTAATGTGAATATAACAAGTTGGGTAAATAGACCTACGGTCATGTGAGAAAATCCCTTGCTTCTGTACTTTCAACGGTCATCATTTTGTTGCAAACTAACAAAAATCACGCAAATCATGTATTCCCAAAAAATTATATTATTGATTTTATTTGAAAATTTTAAAAAGATCAAATCAAAACTGCAGTGTCTGATTCAATGGAAAGTCCATAAAATATCAAAATTACGTGTTATTGTTGTTGAATTTTGAGAACTTTGGAATGAGTAGTATTTGTTGTGGTTGTACTCATAAACACCTATCTCTGTAAGTTTTTTCAGATTTTTCGGATCACAGGTGTCTAATCGCGAAGGGGGGGGGGGGACACAAATTTATCGTGTATTTTCCCTTCCTGTGCGCCCCCTGAAAAAAATACCAGTTCAAGCAGTTTTGAAAAGTTCTCATTTAGACCTTTCATTTGTTACCCATATCGGCTACCTTTCATGAAATTTTTTTCAGGGGCCACTCCCCTGTATGAGGAGACCCTCCTTAAGCACCTTGTAACATTTATTTTGTAGTGAAAATTTGAAGAGGCACCACTTTACACCTACATACAAAATTTTATGTTTGTAGCTTATACGGCTTGCGAGAAAAAGTGCTGTGACACACGGACGGATGAACGGATGGACAGACGGACAGACAGAGGCAATTTGAGTAGGGTTTTGTAAAATTATTTTACAAATCTCTAAAAATCCATTCAATCTAG
>OZ017738.1:260841149-260851149 GCA_963969285.1 Odontomyia ornata | reverse complement strand
GTATGTAACCCCCCTGTATGGGGAGACCCCCCTTAAATATCTTAAAATATTTTTTTGCACTGCAAATTTCAAGAGGCACCACTTTTGACCTACGTAGAAAATTTCCTCATTCTAGCTCATGTCGTTAGCGAGAAAACTTGTTATGACGCACGAACAAACGGGCGGACGGACGGACAGACAGACAAGTCGCGGTTTTATAATTTTTTAGGGTATTGTTAAAAGTATTTTACAATATCTTAAAAATGGTCTGGTTTATAAATACTTCCAAGTAAAGGCATTTAAAACATTTCCAAAATATTCATTATTTCAGTTGGCACTAAAATTGCGAATTGCGCTTGCCTTCAGACCTTTGGGGGCCGCCATTTTAAGTGCATGCATTTAATTTTGGATCATTTTAAATCTTTGTATGCTAGGACCTCATCAATCAATGTACCATCTCGCTCAAATACGAGTTTCACTCTAGACAAAGCAAAATAATTCAATTTTTAGTGAAAATGGCAGCTAAAAAGATCAGGCTTTAAATTTTCGACTATTTAATTTTACATTCAATTTTAATAAATTTCCGCAAAATACAAGAACGTAGTACAGGGGTCCATAGTCTCAAGTTTCATCAAAATCCGTTGGAAAATGTGACCCCTAGAGGGCCACAAAAACTTGAAAAAAACGCCTATTTAAATGGCCGTCATTTTGAAATTTGCAAATGCATGATCACCAAAATATCAAAGACTGAAGATCTAAGTAATATCTATCTTGAAACCAAGTTCACATACGTCGGATCAAAATTGCGATTTTTAGAAGCCTTTGAAATTTTGACCTTCAACTGACCGCCATTTTGTTTTTTGCAACCTGACCTCCAGTTTTTTACGTAATTGTTTAGATACTTATAATTTCTATCAAACTTCCGAATTTCATGAACATCTGGTGTAAGCTTTGACCACTATTACAACAACAAAGTTTTGCACGTTTTTTGACCTTTGAGTGGCCGCCGTTTTGTTTCTGCCGAAACGACTTTGAATTTTTTATTGTGAGATTCATCAGATACATCAGTGAACCTTTGTACCAAATTTCATCCTAATCGGAGCAATACTTTGGTCAGAACAGAAATCACGATTTTTCGTCTAAAATGGCCGCCATTTTGTTTTTTCCCGGCCGATATAGCTGGTTCACGAACCGGACCGAGATATTTATCCAATACACCTTTCCTGAAAATTTGGTGAAAATTTGAGCAAAATTGCAACCTCTAGCGTGGTCACAAATTTCGTTATATCCCCTTTATATATATATATATATATATATATATATATATATATATATAGATATATATTTATATATATATATATATATATATATATATATATATATATATATATATATATATATATATATATATCTTTATGTATATATATATATATATATATATATATATATATATATATATATAATATAACTTTCATGCTTGGCAATCTTAAAAAAAAAAATATATATATATATATATATATATATATATATATATATATATATATATATATATATATATATATATATATATATATATATATATATATATATATATATATATATATGGCTTTGAACAAACTATCATTAAATGTTAGTAAAATTACATATATGACATTTGGAAGCTACTGTGATAGTATTCCTAATGAGATTGTAATTGAAATAAATAAAGCCAAACTACAAAGAGTGCAATACTGCAAATATCTGGGCATAATTTTTGATTGTCATATGAAATGGGCAATAGGTAAATTTCCCTCGAGAAATTTACTTACAAACTTACAAGACTCTGTCATCATTTAAAATTTTCTTACGAGAAAAAAAAACCAAATCTTACGTTACGGTTGCGTATACAAGGATCTTTCCAATATAAACGAGACTAAGCTAAAATAGAAACGACAGGAGCTTTGTTCTGATAAATTCGAGTTTATTTATTCAAAACATAGAGCGTTAAATTTTTCAATTGTCGAAACTAATTTCAAAAAGCAAATTCAAGTCATTTATTAGCACGTTCAAATGTCATTGTAAGTTATTACTTCTTATTTCATATACAAGGTATCGTTATCTATTCGCAAATCTCGACCCTTTTCAACAAATGTCAATAAAATCATACTTCGCGCCATATTTTCAAAAGTATTTGATTCATTAAAAACTGCGTGGAAACCGCTGTTTTCGAAGCGGAAGTATCAGCTGGCGTGGAGCTGTCAGTTGCCATATCCTTCGCAAAATGCGAATTTCGTATTGGAAAAATGAAAAAATTTTAATGTAAAACTTATTATACAAAAGAAAACGCGAGTAAATTGTAAAGTGAAGTGTGTAGTTTTTCATTATTTGCCGAAAAAAAGAACTGACGTGCAGTATTTTTCTATCTTCAGTTGAGTAAAGTGTAGCCAAACATAAAATTCTGCGTAGCGCCATCAATTTAAGATAATATTTTACATTAGTCCAGAACCACGCGATATTTTATTACAGAAAAGTGAAGCTTGCTTGTATTTTGGACTTGTCCCGTGTAAAAAAGTGATTTTGCTGATACTTTTGATGGTTTATGTGAGTGAAATACGTTTCATGTCCGTTCCTTGAACATTGACTAATGTCGAATAAATTGGTGAAATTATTTTGACTAAGGACTTAATTCGCGGATGTTTCTATCAAATTGACTATAAATCAAGTCGTTTTATGATCTCGTGTTTGTGTTTTGTCCAGAGTGAATTTATTTTTGTAAACATTTTGATTTGAATCATTTGCGGTGAGAGTCATCTCGAAAATTTTTGAATATTATGGGTCGATCCCAACGAAAATGTTAAAAAACATTCATGAATATTGAATATCGCGTTGTTTTGAAGTCGTGGAAAGAATCACGATAAAATTTCATTTAGAAAATTGGAAAATACTGCAGTACTAAGTGTTTTTATCACAACACAGGGCAACGTGATCTAGGGGCCTCTAAAACTTATTTTCGAAACATGGCGTTTTAATTTGAAAATATTTGTTTATTCAACGGAAAACGAAGAATGCCGACTTCAAAGTGCCCTACAAAGTATGAAATGAATTTTATGGAAGTGGTACTAAGTCACCATGTAATATCACTAACGTAGCACCGGTTTCATAAAATTTAATTAATCCTTTTTAATTTGAAGTTGGTTTTTTTAACTTAAGGTGAATTTCTCAAGAGAAATTTAGCTTTTACATAGAGTTCTTTATATACACACACACATATATATATATATATATATATATATTATGTATATATATATGTATATATATATATATATATATATATAATATAAATATATATATATATATATATATATATATATATATATATATATATATATATATATATTTATATATATATATATATATATATATATATATATATATATATATATATATATATATATATATATATATATATATATATATATATATATATATATATATATATATGTAGTACATATCGATAATTATTCCCACAATTATGTGTATGAATAGTTATTAATGTAAAACCCTTAGTATTGTACTTCAAAATAACTCATATCTGTCCACACATTAAGTATTTCCCCACATGTTCAATGTCATGAACACATACATATCATATTTCCTTACATGTAGCGTGGCATAATAATTCATGTTCTTCAGCATGGCCTACATCAACGTAAGTCACAGCATGAGACATGAGGAATGTTTACCGGCACGAGCCAAAGGGTGTCAAGTATCGCACCAAACAATATATTCAAAGTTATACAATTGCATTGTCTTTAACTTCATTGTTTTTACTATGAATGAGTCAATGCAATTTTGGCCGAGATATATGAGATGTGAATGTTTTTGTTTGGAAATTAGTGACCTATTGATTTGTAGATTTTTGAGTCATTTAGGAACATGGGAAGGGTCAGCGTCGTGTGCGATCCAATGTTATTTAGAACAAGTAAGTAGTATAAATAGCCTTAAGAAAAATGAAAATATTATCAGTTTGAATACAGAACTTTACGAGTGCACTCTATAGAGCACTGTAAGTAAAAGTATAAAAATTGATCTTTTTCTTTTAGAAATCACGGCTCAGCTTCAAAGCGAAGCCATTACAGATCGGCGTGAAAACGCTGGGCAGGAATTATAATAAATTCTCTCTTTTTCTTTATTCTCGATTTTTATGGAAATCGAATCTCACATTATGGCGATCCTGCCCATTCCCGAATCATGGACGACTTTCACAAACTCTTCGAGAAGACAACCCAGTTAGCGAAAGAGGAATTTCGAAGAAAGTACATCGCCCAGGAAAAGGAATACATCCCAAGTGGACCAGCTGCGACGGTCAAGCACACGCCAATACTAGTGAATGAATGAAAGAAAATTGGACCGAAACCAATAACCATCGAGGAATACCGTAAGCCTATGAAGCAACAACCACCGGCAAATACAGTGCAGCCAATCATCAAAAGGAAGCGACGTGGAGGTCGTAAGGCAAAGCTGCGATGAGAAATCAAGGATATACACAGTTTGATTTCAATCACCGAAGGCGAAGGGCAGAAGCGATTATTTCGAAAGTTAAGAGCGCTCAAAAATGGGCAATAGCTGCAGTAACAACGTAAACGAGACTTTTGTTGAGAAGTACTCACAAGGGATATCGACGGGAGCCGTGTTCATAATAGTTTTAGCTTTAATCTACATTTATAATAAGCACCACACTAAGTATGTAAAAAAAACAATTAGGTAGAAATATTCATGGATAAAAACAAAATTTTCTTTTTGTAATAAAATCAATTTTGTTTAAAATCTCCTTTTTAATGTATAAATGAAAAAGGCACGGGATTTAGTAGATGTAAAAAAAATCTTGATAAATTTGAGAAAGAAGGGCCAAAAAAATTATGTACAAAAAAAGAATCTTTGATAACTAAACTGGAATTGAGTAAACGAAGTCAGAGAAGAGTTGCGTCAAATTTTCCTATGTACAGACGACACAGAGATTTTTGAACTAAAAATTAAATTCAAGCATTTAGCTGAACAAATTGAAGCCCTAATTAAATTACAATTTAAACTATTAACTGCAAACATGGCCGAGTTTAATCTTGAGACTGCCATGAAAAACAACAATTTAAATCCATTTTTGAAAATAGTGCAAATTATTGAAAGAAGTTTAAGGCCCGAACCCAAAACAACACTTATAGATTTCGTGTATTATTGCAAACTATCGGCTAATGTACAAACCGTAATAACTAGTTCAGGAATTTCCACGAACTTTTCACAATTAGAAAATAAGCTAAAGCAAAGGTATAAGAATGTCAAAACCATCCCTCAACTTTGACCAATCTTGCACGGAAAAAGCTGAATATAAATGCTTACAAAGCAAAAATTCTAACATTAGTAAATGAGTTAAACGAACTCCGAATTGCAGATTTAGGTTCAAATGCGACGCAAAGTCAACGGGATGTAATTACAAAACTGAACGATACATACGCATTAACAGTCTTCAAAAATGGTTTGAATGACCAATTTAGAGGAACCACATTTGCGGCCAGACCAAATACCCTTGCTGACGCTATCGATTTGGGTCTTGAGCTTGAGAAAAGTGAAGCTGGCCAACCAGTGAACGTCTTTCACTACAGAAACAAAAAGAACAATAGGGATAACAGAAACCAGAGCGGTAGTAGGAGATTTGAAAAATAACAGGAATGACGATAGCAACTATGATCATAGAAATAATGATAGGAATGATAGCAATTATAATAATAGAAATAATGATAGGAATGATAGCAATTATAATAATAGAAATAATAGTAATAATCGTAATAGAGGTCGAAATGAATCAAATAGTAATAAAGGTAATCGATATAATCATCGGAGAAATAATGACCAGAACAACAGGCGACGGCAGGATAACCGTAATAGAAACGTCAACATTGTGCAGGATCAGGGAAACGCAGAGGCATCCGGGTCGGAATAAATGATCCCCCCGGAACGAAAATTGACAAAATATCGGATAACTGCGTGAACTACGTCATTCTTTTCTGCGACAACGCAGGACAGAACCTAAAATCTTAAGTAGTTACGGGAGCTGATGTCTCTCTTTGTAAAAAAGGCAGAATTGAAGAAGATGGATCTTTCTCCATTAGGGATAAATGTAGCCTAACTGGTATAACCAATGAGGTTATCTCACATGGTTCAATCAAACTCAGATTGAAGATAGGAACATATGATATCGTTCACAAATTTTTCATGGTGGATGACAAATTTCCAATTTATACTGATGGAATTATTGGAAGGGATATGTTAGAACGATTTTTGTGTAAAATCGATTATAAGACCTACACGGTAGCATTTTATGTAGACCAATATGAAACCATTATCCCTATGGAATTCAGAATTGGCAATGTGAAACAAATCAAAATACCTGCTAGGTCAGAAGCAGTAATACCGGTTGATATAAAAGTTGATAGAGACCATGTTGCCTTAAGCAAACAAATACAGAAGAACGTATTTGTCAGTAATTCGATTATACCTGCAAAATGTGTTCGAATTCTGAATGCTTCTGATTCAAACGTTATGATTGGCAACGTGCAAAAACTTCTTGAGGTTCAGCCGTTGGACAATTATGAAATCAAACGTTTTAAGCAGAATCATCAGAGTAAGGATTTAAGATTAAAAAAGATTCTTGAAGAAATCAACATCTCATCAAGCGATCCATTAGCTAAAGACAGTCTTCTAGATATTCTACAGGAAAATCAGGATATTTTCCATTAGAGGACGATAAATTAACAGCTAACAACTTTTATAAGCAACACTTGGAAGTCACAGATAGCACACCAGTCTATATTAAGAACTATAGACTACCGCATTCTCAGAATGAAGAAATCCAAAAACAGGTTCAGAAATCGCTAGATGATAAAATCATAGAACCATCCTTTAGCCCATATAATTCACCTTTACTCATCGTACCTAAGAAAGCGATGGTAAAGATAAGAAATGGCGTTTAGTTGTCGATTTTCGAAAACTAAACACCAAAATTGTCAATGACAAGTTTCCTCTAACGAGATTAGAAGATGTCATAGACAAACTGGGCGGAGCAAAATATTTTTCAACTCTTGATATGACTCGTTCATTTCATCAAATTGAATTAGATAAAGAATCTTGGCCACTCACAGCATTTTTGGATAACCATGGCCATTACCAGTTTACAAGGCTACCTTTTGGATTGAAGGTTTCTTCAAATAGTTTTCAAAGGATGCTAACTATTGCTTTATGTGGACTTGATTTCGAAGCTTTCCTATATGTCGATGACATTATCATTTTTGGTTGTAGTATTAAACACCACAATCAAAACATGAGAAAAGTTTTAGAAAGGCTAAGACAATACAACCTGAAATTAAATCCTAAGAAATGTCAATTTCTCAAAACTGAAGTTGTATACTTAGGCCACCTAATAACTAAAGATGGTGTTAAGACTGACCCAGTAAAATACAAAACTGTTAAAGATTATCCTACTCCGAAGAATGCGGATGAAGTGCGCAGATTCGTTGCATTTTGTAACTATTATCGGCGTTTCATCCCAAACTTTGCAGATATCGCAAAAAGTTCAAATGCATTGTTAAAGAAAAATGCACCATTTTTATGGGACTCCTCATGCCAAGAAGCTTTCGATAATCTTAAACATAAACTGATGAAACCACCAATTTAACAATATCCAAACTTCGACAAACCTTTTATACTGACAACTGACGCATTAAGCTACGCGTTAGGAGCAGTTTTATCCCAAAGAGACATAGGCTCTGATTTACCAATCTCCTTTGCGAGTAAATCGTTGAACAAGCATGAGTTGAATAAGCCAATAATAGAAAAGGAACTACCAGCGATCCATTGGGGAATAAATTTCTTCGGACCATACCTATATGGTAGGAAATTCATCGTGGTTACTGACCACAGACCACTGGTATCGTTGTTCACCCATAAAAATCCTTCTTCAAAGCTGACAAGGATATGCCTAGATCTGTCAGACTATGATTTCGAAATAATCTATTAGAAAGGCAAAATAAATACTAATGCGAATGCATTATCCCGCACAGAACTTACCTCCGACATTTTTCAAGATATGATCCCAGAAGAAAGGGACAAACAGGTTAAGAAAACCTTGGCGATAACTAGGGTATTGGCGCGAAATAATGATAAAATGAGCTAGCATTAGCCAACAATGATGGAATATTTAAGTGTATACATATAGCAGATTTCAAAGAAATGTTTAACAAGTTGCAACGAAAGAAAAAATACAACAAGCGCCCAAAACTACAAATATTATTATATACCCCACCAAAAAGAGTAGAAGGCACGATAACTCAAAATAAAATAATTACTGAGTATCACAATTTGCCACATGGAGGACATTTAGGTGTTAGAAAAACAGTTTTAAAACTCAAACAAAGATATTGCTGGAAAAATATGGGTAATATGGTAAAGCAGTTTATAGGTTATTACGAAATTCGTGCCAAAAGTAAACAAGTTAGGCATACAAAGCAAAGACAAGTACATACTGATACACCTTCAACGACTTTTGAAGTAATACAAATAGATACGGTGGGACCTTTAAGACTTTCAAATCACTATCGTTATATATTAACGATACAATGTGAACTTTCGAAATTTGTCGTTGCGTCACCAATTGAATCTAAAGATGCTAAAACAGTAGCACAGACTTTGGTGAATAGTTTTATATTAAAATATGGACAATTTAAAGTATTGAAATCGGATAGAGGTACGAAATTTACTAATGAACTAATGCAAGAAGTTTGTAAACTACTGAAAATTGAACAAATTTTATCCACCCCATACCATCATGAAACACTTGGTATAGTTGAAAGAAATCATAGGGTACTCAACGAGTTTATGTTAGCTTTTGCTGAAGATCTCGAATGGGATACATGGTTAGCTTATTATACCTTGGCTGACAATACTTCACCGAATGTATATACGCAATATTTACCTTATGAATTAGTATTTGGAAAATTACCATACTTGCCAAATGACGAAATTAATGTAAATAATGTCAAAATATACAAGGTAGATAATTTTGCAAATGAACTTAAATTAAGATTAAAAGAACGATTGATAAAACTAGAGATATAATTAACAAAGTAAAATCAAATAGGCTAAGTAAAGTACAAGATATTGATATAAACGCATTGCAATTAAATATCGGTGATAAAGTGTTAGTTAAAGTAAACAATAGAAAGAAAAATCAGAAACCTTACCAAGGTCCGCACAAAGTAATTGAACGTAATGGAGTGAACTCTACAGTAAATGTTGATGGGAAACATAAAAAATACCATAACAATCAATAAAAAATATGGGATTGTACATAAAAATATTAGTAGTAATTTATCTGTATATTAGTTTTAACACACGTGAACTTTTTTTCATGTTTCAATTTTGTTCCACAAACTCTCAACACTTAAACGGTGAGTATGTAGTACATATCGATAATTATTCCCACAATTATGTGTATGAATAATTATTAATGTAACACCCTTAGGTCAACATACTGATTAACAATCACCATTATCCTACTATAGCAATGATATCATCATCAAAACCATACCTGCAAACGTGCATAGTATTATATTTCACAATAACTCATATCTGTCCACACATTAAGTATTTCCCCACATGTCCAATGTTATGAACACATACATATCATATTTCCTTACATGTAGCGTGGCATAATAATTCATGTTCTTCAGCATGACCTACATCAACGTAAGTCACAGCATGATACATGTGGAATGTTTACCGGCACGAGCCAAAGGGTGTCAAGTATCGCACCAAACAATATATTCAAAGTGATACAATTGCATTGTCTTTAACTTCATTGTTTTTACTATGAATGAGTCAATGCAATTTTGGCCGAGATATATGAGATGTGAATGTTTTTGTTTGGAAATTAGTGACCTATTGATTTGTAGATTTTTGAGTCATTTAGGAACATGGGAAGGATCAGCGTCGT
>OZ017738.1:260828649-260838649 GCA_963969285.1 Odontomyia ornata | reverse complement strand
GCAAATCGACCAAACTAAAGTGATTTGGGTGCCTTTAATACTTTAAAATGAGCACAAGAAAGGAAACGAGTTTGAAAGTGCGAAAAATTATCCTTAGTGAACGACTGGAAGAAAGTCGTATGGCGAAATTGCTAAAAAAGTTGGAAGAAGTCGGACAACGGTGCAAACGATCATACGGAAAGCGGAAACGGAAGGAAAAATACAAATAAACAACGAACAGGTAGACTGAAATCCTTAAGTAAGAGACATGGGAGAGCCTTTTTGCAGAAATTAAGTAAGGAGCCACAAAAAAGTGCTCCAGCAATGGTCACTGAACTTGCAAAGGCAACAGGGAAGCAAGTGAGTCCTGAAACAATACGTCAAGTTTTGCGTAATCAGAGTTATAACGGTAGAGTTCCGCGCAGAAAACGTTTCATTTCCCCAGTGAATGAAAAGAAGAGACTTGACTTCGCTCGCCTGCATCTTTATTAGGACAAAAGTTTTTGAAATCAAGTTCTGTTTAGTGACGAGAGCAAGTATAATATTTATGGCTCTGACGGGCGCGGATACGTATGGAGGAAGCGCAAAGAAGAATTCGCGTCCTACAGTGAAACACGGTGGAGGGTCAGTCCTCGTACGGGATTGTATGTCGACCGCGGGTGTGGGGTAATTACATTTTATTGATGATACTATGGATCAATACATGTATTTGAACATATTGCGAGGCAATTTGATACATTCAGTGCAGAAATTAGGTCTGCAGCCGGTTAGATCTTTCAGCAGGACAATGATCCAGAACATACAGCTAGAAGTTTCAAGGAATAGTTACTGTATAACGTCCCTCACCAGCTTCACAGTCCGCCTCAGTCTCCCAATTTAAACCCTATAAGGCATTTGTGGGAGGAATTGGATCGCAGAATTCATGAGCCAGCCGTAAGTAACTATTACTAGCAAAGAGACCCTGAAATCTGCTCTGCTGTGTGCCTGAACAAATATTCCACCCGGAATTACCGGAAATCTCGTTCTTTTGACGCGAAGGCGTTTAGAAGCTGTTATTAAGGCTGTTAGGGGGCCTACAAAGTATTGACCTCATGTTTTTTTGGTCATTTTCGTTCTTTTCGAAACATGGCTCGTAGTGTAAGCTGATTTTCAATGGATGAATTTTTTTAAGTGTTCATGGCTTATTTCTTTCTGTGTTCAGATTTTCTTTATTGTTATGTTATGAAACTTATTTTTAATGCCCATAAAGCTACTTTTACGTTTTCATTGCATCCTCTCTCATTCCACTGTGCCATATTCGTGTTTTTACATGCTGTATGCTGACTTTTGTTAGCCACTATATATATATATATAGATATATATATATATATATATATATATATATATATATATATATATATATATATATACATATATATATATATATATATATATATATATATATATATATATATATATATATATATATATATATATATATATATATATATATATATAAATATAATATATATATATATATATATATATATATATATACATATATATATATATATATATATATATATATATATATATATATATATATATATATATATACATATTGGATATACTAGTATATCTACAATATATAGGATATAACGAAAATCGGGACTATGCTAGAGGTCACAGCTTCGCTCCAATTTTCACAAAATTTATAGGAGAGGCGCATTGGTGAATATCTCAGTTAAGTTGTTTAACGAGCTAAACCGGTCGAGTGAAAACAAAATGGCGGCCATTTCAGACGATAATTCATGATTTCTGTTCAGAGGAAACCATAGCTCCTATGTGTATGAAATTTGGTACAGAGATTTATTGAAACGTGCGATGAATTTCACAAAAAAAAATCCAAAGTCGAACAGGTGGGAACAAAATGGCGGCTGTTCAAACGTTGAAAAACGTGTAAACACTGGATGTTGTAGTTGTGACCAAACTTTTCAACCGATGCTAATGAAATTCGGTATTTTCGTAAATACTATAAGTGTCTAAAGAACTATATAAAAAATTAGAGATCGAGTTTCCAACAACCAAATGACGGCTAGTTGAAGCTTGAAATTTCAAAGAAATCTCAAAAAAATAATTAGATCTAAATGCTTTGCTTTTTGGTGCGCATAGATGCGCAGATGTGTGATTTTTTCAGATTTTTGTGGCCCTTTAGTTACCACATTTCCAATGGATTTTGTTGAAATAATGGATAATTGTACTAAGTTCTTGTACCAAACAAAAAATCATCAAAATCGGATGAAAAATAAAGAAGTCGAAAACTTAAAGCCTAATATTTTCAGTTGCCATTTTCACTAAAAATTTTATACTTTTGTCCTGTCTAGAGGGAAACTACGATTTGAATGAGATTTGGCAGATTGATTGATGAGACTCTGCGAAAAAATCCAAAAAATGCATGCATTCAAAATGGCGGTCTCCGAAAACCAGAAGGTAAGCGCGATTCGCTATTTTAGTAGCAACTGAAGCAGATTTATCGGTCACAGCTACGGCACCGGATGCAGAAGTCTGGCGAAACATTACAGCAGCTAGCACAAGACATCGAGTGACTGACACTGTTGGCTTACCCAGCTTATGACCTAGAATAACGAGATGACTCAGCAACAGAAGCATTTATCAGTGCATTACAGGACCAGGAATTGCAACAAGCCGCGCGTTTAGTTCAAAAGCAAACGGTTAAGGATGCATTGCCTTATAGTCTGAACTTTGAGGCGGCAAAAAATATGACTCGTACGCATGCCCGGGTTTGCGAGGAAGTGGCAGATGAGTGCAGGTGTGAGCGCGTGGAAATTGAGCGAGAGCCACAGATAAACGGTGTGCTGAGATGCTGGAATTGCGGTGAGAAGGGGCACCTGCAAAGAAACTGCAAGAAGCGAAGGAAACCGAGCTATTGTCCAGAGTGTGCAGCTAGGAGAAGATCTGGACCGAGTCGGGAACCCAGAATGGAAACCTTTCAAACAGAGGGGTCGGGAAGCATGTAAGAGCCAACTTCGTGGAGCAGAGTTTGGCTAGGAGGATCAAGGTCCCCAGCACCACCATCACCGCGTCAAGACTACAGCGTGGAAAAGCGGACTTATGCCTTTCGGGTCAAGTTGATGGAAAACATTGCACCATAACAATCGACACTGGTGCAACCCGGTTTATTATCCGACCAGACCATGTGAGGCAACAACTACCTCAAAAGAGCAGGATTTTCTCACTACGGACAGCTACGGGAGAAAGTGCACCTGTTCATGGAGAGGCCAACCTCCAGGTGCAGTTGGGAGACCTTGCGTTCCGACATAATTTTCTGGTCGCGAACATTGCGGATGACTGCATTCTCGGAATGAATTTTCTGCGACTACATGGAATCACGTTCAATTTTGGCAAACGACTTTTGAAATGGCAGAATGTCGAAGAATTGATGGAGGATTCCAGCGTTCAAATTGCCAAGATAAATGTGGTAGTATGTATCGACACTGACGTCATGAATTCTGCCGAGAGCGTTGTACGGGCCAAGCTTGATGAATCACCATCAAGCTTGGCCCGTACAACGAGACCAGTGATCTTATCTGATCGAGCCAATGGATTCACCCGCATTGCGCAGTTTGATTTTAGGACGAAGCCTTGTAAGATCCCTAAGGAACGGATATGTGCCAGTTAGAGTCCTTAACGCCCCACACTCAACCACGAGCATCAAAGCGGGAGAAGTCATCGGCAGCTGCCAGCCTGTTTCCACCATCACCTCCTTGGAAGCCAATCATGACCATCATTGGAAAAGGAGTCAAGACACAGACAAAGCCCGGGAATCTACGTCTGCAATATTGAAGCAGGTCAAACTACCGGTGCAGCTATTCAAGTGAGCCTCTGATCTGGTCACCAAGTACAGTGACATCTTCTCAACAAGCCCGGATGACCAAGGCCGAACGAGCCTGGTAACTCACGTCATAGATACACAGGGAGCCAGGCCAATTCGACAAGCACCAAGACGTCTTCCTATAACCAAACAAGGATAATTGAGCGCACTGATGTCGGACATGGAAAAAAAGCGTTATCGAACCTTCTGTCAGTCCACGGGCCGCGCCAGTAGTTCTAGTATAGAAAAAGGATGGTAGCACTCGTTTTTGTGTCAACTATAGGCAGCTTAACGACGTGACTAAGAAAGATAGTTACCCCTTCCACGCATCGATGACATCATGAACACTTTAGCCAACGCAGAACGGTTTTCCACACCCAATCTCAAGAGTGGCTACTAGCAGGTAGAAATCGACAAGAAGGACCGAGAGAAGACCGCATTTGCTGTTGGGATCGTGTTGTGGCAATTTGTGGTGATGCCATTTGGGCTTTGCAACGCTCCAGCCACCTTCGAACGCCTGATGGAATACGTACTACGAGGCCTCACCAGGAAAACCTGCTTGGTGTACCTAGATGACATCATTGTTATCGGGAGGACATTCAAAGGGCATGTGCGGAACTTGGAAGAGGTTTTCTCCCGATTGCGACTGGCAAATCTGAAATTTAGTCCCGACAAGTGTTCCCTTTCTGCAGCTGAAGTAAAATACCTGGGACACGTCGTATCAGCAGAAGGGGTCAAAACAGACCCTGGGAAAATTGAAGCCGTGAAAAGCTGGCCAACACCAAACTCCATCAGTTAACCGAGAAAAATCGTCGATATGTCGAGAACTAACAATGCCAGGTAGCCTTTGAGACCTTGAAGGAGAAGCTGTGTGGATCACCCGTGCTGGCAAATCCGAAACCCGGAAAAATGTTTGGAGTTGACGCCGATGCAAGCAACGGCGGTGTTGGACCTGTACTCTCCCAGCAGATCGATGGCGAAGAAAGACTCCTGTCGTATTACAGTCGAGTTCTTCCAAAAAGTGAGAGGAACTACTGCGTGACAAGGAAGGAGTTATTCCCTCAAATAGAGGCCACCAAGCATTTCCTCAAGTACCTATATGGCCAAAAATTTATTCTTCGAACGGACCATGCATCGCTGAGATGGCTGCTTAACTTCAAAAGCCCCAAGGGACAAGCTACGAGATAGATTGTAAGATTGTAGTCATACGATTGTGAAATTGTTCATCGGAAGGGCGGAGTTCATGAAAATGCTGAAGCCCTATCTCGTCATTCATGTCCAGCTAACTGCAAGCATTTGAGAAGATTCAAAATGCACAGTTAGCTGATGAAGACATCGGACCATTGCTCGTATGGATGGAGACAACTGGGCGACCCGAGTGAAAAGACGTTTCAATGCATGGCGCAACCCTGAAAAGCTATTGGGCACAACGGAACTTCCTTCAAGTGAAGGGTGGCATACTCAAGCGGAAATGGGAAACGGCGGATGGTAGCTCCTATAGGATGCAAACCATACTACCCAAAAGCCGAATCCACGATGTGGTTAAGGAGATGCACGGAGGATCCTCGGAGGGCCACCTTGGTGTTAAGACCGTAGCGAAATTGCGGGAAAGATTTTCATGGCTCTACGCTCGAGAGGACGTAGAGGACTGGTGCCGTCGATGCACGATTTGCGCTTCCGTCAAAGGTCCAAAGCGACGACTGAGAGGACAAATGCAAACCTATAACGTGAGGATACCATTTAAAAGGATTGCTGTTGACATCGCAGGACCTTTTCCTGAATTCGAGTTGGGAGATCGATACACACTAGTCGTGGCCGATTATTTCAGCAAGTGGCCCGAGGTCTACCCTATTCCCAACCAGGAAGCAACTACTGTAGCCAAACAGCTTGTATTAAATTGGGTTAGTAGGTATGGCGTACCTTGCGAACTACATTTGGATCAAGGCCAAAACTATGAGTCACTAGTTTTTGGCGAAATGTGCGAGCTGCTGGGAATACAAAAAACGAGGACAACACCACTGCATCCTCAATCCAATGGAATGGTCGAACGTTTCAACAGCATGCTCAATAAACATCTGGCCAAAATGGTTGACAAAACCAAAGGGACTGGGACCGACATATCCCACTATTTCTGCTGGCGTACAGAGCTTCTGAAGATGCATCGATGGACCAAGCCCCAGCCAAAGTCATTTTTGGAAAGACTCTTCGTCTGCCAGCTGATATAAAGTTCGGAACACCCCCTGAGAAATCCCAAACGATCTCGGAGTACGCTAGTGAGCTAAGGCAACGGTTGAACCAGATACATCGGACAGTGCGAAAACACATCGAATCGGCTACTGACCGCATGAAGACCAGGTATGATCTAAAGGCAAATTCTACTGGCTTCCAACAAGATGACTTGGTGTGGCTATATAACCCGCAACGGCGAAAGGGTAGGTCTCCAAAGTTGCAGCATGATTTGGAGGGACCATACCGGGTTTCAAAGCGAATCAACGACGTCGTATACCGCATACAGGAACACCGTAAGCCATGAGCTAAAATGAAAATCGTGCACCTGGACCGTCTTGCCCCATGTAACATCCAGGGAGAATTGACTAAAACTGGCGACACATCTTTTCGGGGCGAAAAGAACTGAGGTGGGGGCAGTGTTAAATGTACAAATAATTCTGCGAGCTCTGTCGTAATTGTTTTTACAGCCATTAAGAACCTCATGGTCAACAAAATGAATGTACTCCGAGCCACAAGAGCCCACCAAGCATGATCAACATCTGAAAGTGACGTCACTGCTCCATTCATTAAGCTGCTCGAATATTCCAGGTAGTTCACCAATTTACGAGAAATGGATTGAATAACTAGAGACCCTATTTAAAGGCGAGCTGAATGAATGGGGGGATTCATTACAACCACAATATAGTAAAACTGCGATAGTGAGGAAATTGAAAGCAATATTGATTGTGAAGTTATAGACAGTTGAAGTAAAAATTGATAGACAAAGTGAAAAAAAAGAAATTGGTGAAATTGTTAAAGTTAATGATTGTGCATTTTTTAGTAAATAAACTCTTTTGACTTAACTTAAAAGGCAGTGCGTTTTCACTTTCCCGAACATTAAAATTATTGGCCGCGAACGATAACACGTAATTATTTATATAGTTATTTATTTATTTATTGACCAAACAAGGTATACATTTTTTAACATTCTATTAAAATACAAATCACTGTTTTTAAGGTCTTTGTAAAAAATTTTTTTACAAAGACCTGCTAGTTTCGCGACCTGTCTGTCCGTCCGTCTGTCCGTCCGTCCGTCTGTCCGTCTGTCCGTCTGTCCGTCTGTCCGTCTGTCCGTCTGTCCGTGAGCCACAGCTAATTTCCTCAGAAACTATAGAAGCTAGAATGCTCAAACTTTGTAAAAAGGTCAGAAGTGATGGTCTCTCAAAATTTAGGGCCTTAACAAAAATTTAAAAAATTTTTAAGGGGGTCCCCCCTAATAACGAATTGGCCCTTAAACATTTTTTTTAATCAAAGGTAGTCGAGTGGGATATCAAATGAAAGGTCTTGATTAAAACTTTTAGAATCTGACATAAAAAAATCATTTTATGAATTAGGGGGTCCAGGGGAAGGCAATATGTACCCAAAATTTGTGTCCCCGCCCCTCGCGATTGGACACCTTTCAGCCGAAAAATCTGAAAATTGTCACGAACGTGGAACTTAATGAGTACAAGGGCAACAAATACCTTAGAAATCAAAATTCGATCAACTTTGTTAATAATAGTATGATATGTAGATTTTACATTTTTGCCCATAAAATCAAAACGGTACCTTTAAACTTCTTGAAATTTTGCAATTATATAGACTGACATAAGATATATATGTTCACAAAATTTAATTGAGATCGAATCATAATCAAGTGAGTTATAGCCATTTCAATTATATGGAATTACAACAACAATAACACGTGTTTATGGTTGATATAGGGTTTTCCAATAAGAGGTGTTATTTTGATATTAAAAAAAAATGCAATTTTTTAACACAAATGATCGTATATTTATTTCATTATGAAGAAGAAGATATGCCGTTAATAGTAATAATTAACATTGGGCAAATAACTACTACGACACGCTTATAGGACCATATCCTCTTCATGAAATTTTCCATAACCAAATCGCAAAGTGGCTGCCGTATGTGCTCAATAGCCTCACGAATTTCATCTTTGAGGTCTTGAATTGACGCTGGGCTATTGGCATAGGCCTTCTCTATCACGTTGCTCCAAACGAAGAAGTCGCAAGGTGTTAAATCAGAAGATCTATTCAAAATAACACCTCTTATTGGAAAACCCTATATATATTTAAAATTGACTTAGGCACTTTTATTTTCTTTCAATTTTCGTGAAAATTTAAGGAATAGTGTTTAACTTGAACATGTTCAATCGGCCGTGCATTCAGAAAAATCATTGAAGCTAGATTAAAATGGCGGCTGCACTGTCCTTATGAAAGAAACTGTGCATCTTTTGTATAAATTTGAACGATTTCATATCTAAGTATTGGATGAATAATTCAAGTTATCGATTCACGCCATTAGAAAACTTGTTTCTAACCCTAGGATGTTTACAAAGACCTTCTGGTAGGAGCACTCTCCTGCTTACTCAACTTGGTTTATTTTTTTTACAATATAAATTCACATTTACAGTGAAGCATTGGGAACCGAGGAACTTCAAAAAATTGGATTTAAATTGGGGTCTGGATATGGTTGGGAAATAAAGATGGCTCATCTTGTTAAAAAGTTTGACACCTATTTATCGGCTCATTATCACCATAGATAGTATGATGTTTACTTTTTACGAGCAAAGATGAATGTCACGTAAATCTTACTGGCTCATTTAAGGTTATTTTTTGGATTAGATATTGGACTTTAACGGTTCCTCTAAGAAAATCAAATGTGAAGCAAGAGCATAATGTGGTTCTACGGGAGGCAAGTGGTATCATGTTGAGAAGGAATACCCGGTCATCGTGTGATGGGAAATTATGGAAATTTTTCGGATCACTTTTTGGATCATAGAGGGATCTCAGAGCAAACAGTAGGAATTGTTTATGAACGGACTCAAACCTTTCTGAGTGAACATCAAAGACCGGATTCCAAACGGCACAAGCATATTCCTGAATTAGGTGCTCTGATGATGTGTATAACGTTTTCGTTACCCACAAGTTCTTAAATTCTTTCGCGCGTCATTTGATGAAACCTAAAAGCTTATTCGCTTTGCAGAGGACGTCATTAAAGTGAAGTTTATTATCCAAGTGAACACCAAGATCTACTACACTATCAACTCTGGAAAGCTTTTTATCATTGAAGTGATAATCAGATAATAAAATTGTATTTTTCCGAGAAAAACTTATCACCTGGCATTTCTCAAGATTCAAACATAGAAGATTTTGATTAGAGTATTTATTTTGTCCTGCAGGCACAAAGAATCACTTTGGGATGCTATCACATGATATAATTTGAGATCATCTGAATAAAATAAGTGTAGTATATCGAATAATACTTCAGAAAGGTCCGCCATAAAAATGTAGAAGAGAAGAGGTCCGAGGTGACTGCCTTGAGGAACACCGGAATAGACATGAATTCCGTTTGACACATATCCCTGAAATTTAACGGTTTGAGTCCGATTTTTAAGATACGAGTCCAGCCAATGAAGTAGGGAGCCAATGATTCCAAATTAATTCAATTTATGAGACAAAATCATATGATTGACACGTTCAAAAGCGTTACTAAAGTCAGTGTAAATTGCGTCAACCTGGTGTACGTTTTCCATTGCACAAAGGATGTTAGAAACCAAAACTGTTAAGTTGGTGGTTGTGGATTGATTCTTCCTGAAGCCATGCTGTTGGTCATTTAGACGCTGTTCAAAAAAAGGTGATATTTTGGAACATATTATGTTTTCAAATAACTTTGGGGTAGTGGATAGTATGGCAATCCCTCTTTAATTTTCAACGGCTCCTTTGCTTTTGTTTTTATGAATTGGAGTTAAGTAGGAGGATTTTCAGTATGCTGGGAACACGCCGCTTGATAGCGTTTTGGTAAAAATGATGCAAAGAGGTTAAATTAATTGTTCTCTGCATTGAAATAAAAAATATGGAGGAAGTAAATCAGGGCCAA
>OZ017738.1:260798649-260826149 GCA_963969285.1 Odontomyia ornata | reverse complement strand
TTTAACATCTTTAGGTTTGACATTCCCCTTCTAATGTAACGACCTTCTTCGGAGAAATTAACGGTTGCTTTTTGTGTAATGTCTGCGTTTGTCTCAAGCCTCCGTGTCCGCTTACTTTAACGAGGCAAAAAAATATTGAATTACTGTAAAGTAGCTTAATTGACACCTAATAGCACATTTCTAAAGATAATACAAATTGATCGGTACGTCTTGTAGAGTACACTACGCGTGATAAGTATTTTGTAGTGTAGCTTCGTGGCTCGACAAGAACCCGCCTCATATGATCCTACAAATGCTAGTCGTCAAGCACGCGTACGCGGTCGTTAAGCGAAGCTGGTTAGCTGAGCTCGGTGTTGTTTTAGCTCGCTGAAACTTTTGCCAGGCCATCAATATATCTATATATATATATATATATATATATATATATATATATATATATATATATATATATATATATATATATATATATATATATATATATATATATATATATATATATATATATATATATATATATATATATATATATATATATATATATATATATATATATATTTATATATATATTGTTACATGTACAAACAATTCTGCGAGCTACTGTTGCAATTGTTTCCACAACAATTAAGAACATCAACAAAATGAATGTACTTGAAACCACGAGAACCCACCAAGCATGATCAACATCTGAAAGTGAGTCACTGCTCCATTCATTACGCTGCTGGAATGTTCCCGCTAATTCACCAATGTACGAGAACTGAGTTGAATGATTAGAGACCCTATATAAAGGCGAGCTGAATGAATGGGGGGATCATTGATTACAACCCCGATAGAAAACTGCGATACGCGAAGTACAGGCGATATTGATTGTTGGAGTGTGAAGTGATTTTACTAGACAATTGCGATAGAAATTTAATTGACAAGTGAAAGTTAGATTCTAATTAAAATTGTGAAATAGTGATTGTACATTTTTTTAAGTAAATAAATAAACTCTTTTAATTTAATTTAAAAGACATTGCGTTTTCACTTTCCCGGAACATTAAAATTATTGGCCGCGAACAATAACAAGCGACAATATATATATATATATATATATATATATATATATATATATATATATATATATATATATATATATATATATATATATATATATATATAAATATATATATATACACATATATATTTATATATATATATATATATATATATATATATATATATATATATATATATATATATATATACGAGGTGTGTTCAAAAAATATTGCGAATTTTGTTTTTTTTTCAAAAGTTATTTATTTATTCATGAATATCTATTTTGTCCCCTTCAAAGTAATCCCCATGAGATATTATACACTTGTGTCAAAGGTTTTTCCAATCTTCGAAGCACTTTAAAAAATCATTTTTTTTAATCTTGTTCAGCTCCTCCTTCGATGCCGTCTTTATTTCGTCAAGCGTAGCGTTACGTCGTCCTTTCATGGGCCTCTTCAGTTTAGGAAACAAAAAAAAGTCACAGGGGGCCAGATCTGGGGAATACGGTGGCTGCGGCATCATGAGTGTGTTTTTTTTGGCCAAAAAGTCGCGCACAAGCAACGATGTGTGAGCAGGGGCGTTATCGTGGTGCAAAAGCCAATTTTTGTTCTCCCACAAATCCGGGCGTTTCTGGCGGATTGCTTCGCGCAAATTGCGCATAACTTGCAGGTAGTATTCCTTATTGACCGTTCTTCCCTGTGGCAAGAACTCATGATGCACCACGCCCCTGCAATCGAAGAAAACTGTCAGCAAAACTTTCACATTCGACCGAACTTGGCGCGCTTTTTTCGGTCTTGGTTCATGCGGCAGCTTCCATTGAGATGATTGAGCTTTGGTTTCCACGTCATAACCATAAACCCACGATTCACCACCAGTTATGACCCTCTGGAGCAAATTTGGTTCGGGGCGGACAGAGTTTAACATCTCATTAGCAATGTTCATGCGTTGCTGTTTTTGGTCGCAATTGAGCAATTTTGGTACGAATTTCGCGGCGACCCGTCTCATGCCCAAATCGTTGATAAAAATCGAATGGCACGAGCCAATCGATATGTTAGGTCCTCAGCAACTTCTCTAACGGTGATTCGACGATTGGCCAGTACCATTTTCTCCACTTCATTAATTTTTTCGTCTGTTATTGAAGTGCTCGGGCGTCCGGCACGCTCTTCGTCGTTCACATCTTCTCGGCCTTCTAAAAACATTTTGTACCACCAATAAACGTTGCGTCGGTCCAAGGTAGCTTCTCCGTATGCCACAGTCAACATTCGGAATGCATCCGCGCACTTAATTTCGTTTTTCACACAAAAATTTGATACACGTTCTTTGATCCATTTTTTTGAATAAGTAAAAATCAAAGACGATTGAAAACACGTGCAAGTAAAGCAGCTATCACCAATTAAGTGAACATTCAAAATGGCCGAGCGTGTCGGCATTAGTGGCAGATATGATTACCAACATAACGCCACAAAAAAATCGAAATTCGAATATACGCAACCCGCGAAAATTCAAAATTCGTGATACCTTTTGAACACACCTCGTATATATATATATATATATATATATATATATATATATATATATATATATATATATATATATATAAATATATAAATATATATATATATATATATATATATATATATATATATATATATATATATATTTATTTATTTATATATATTTACATATTTATCTATACATATATATATATATATATATATATATATATATATATATATATATATATATATATATGTGTATATATATATATTTATATATACATATATATATATATATATATATATATATATATATATATATATGTATATATATAGATATGTATATATATATATATGTATATGTATATATTTATATCTATATATGCATATATATGTAACATATGCACAAGTATATATACTCGCATCCATAGATATATATATATATATATATATATATATATATATATATATATATATACATGAATTTTTAATTATGTACATAAATTCATATATATATATATATATATATATATATATATATATATATATATATATATATATATATATATATATATATATATATATAATTCTATATAGAAATATATATATATATATATATATATATATATATATATATATATATATATATATATATATATATATATATGTAAATATATTTATATATATATATGTATATATATACATATATATATATATATATATATATATATATATATATATATATATATATGTATATATATACATATATGTATATATATATACATATATAAATATATGCAATACAGAGCCGTGCTCAAAAGTGTTAGGCACCCCATGAGAATGCATTTAATATGTATATGGAGTAAGATAGAAGAAAAATAAAACGCATTTATCTTTAATTCATTTATATTAATTATTTAAACTAGTATTTAGCAGCTCCACCTTGGGCTTTCATTACAGCAGTGACTCTATTAGGCATCGAATAATGTTTCCTTAGATTTTATTCTGTCTCGTCAAATATTTTTCTTTAAAATTCCCCATAAATGTTCAATGGGATTCAGGTCAAGTGATTATGGGTCAAGCAGGTCGATGTGACTTTCACGCATCCATGCCATTGATAGCGCCGATTTATGACACGGAGCGTTATCTTGCTAGAATTTGACGTCACGAGTATTTGTGTCGCCAAAAACTTCAGAAACCGGTGGTACTGGAGCGGTTTCAAGTACTTCGATGTTTTTCTGACTGGCCTTCTGAACTTCACATAGGACCATTTTTCCTACACCAGAAGCAGCCATGCATCCACAAATCATAATGCTCCCTCCACGATGGATACCACGCACTCCGGATGGTATTCTTCGCCTACACTTCGTCTTGTGTACGTGTTGCCGGGATGCCAAAAACCTGAAGAAAAATTAAATTCTAAAAATTACGTCTTTATCACTTGGTGCTTTAATAAATCGCCAGTATCATAAAATTTTTTTTACTACAAGTAAAAGATGTAAAAAGTTGGGTAAACAGACCTACGCTCATGTCAGAAGGGTTTTGTATCCAATTTACGAAATGCAGTAACCAGATCGAATCAAATCAAGAAACATGTCAAAGACGATTTTATTGGAGAAAATATGAAATACGAAGATCATACTATTTTTAGCAAAGTTGAACGAATTTCGATTTCTGAGGTTTTTGGTATTGTTATACTCATAAATATCTCCCTTGATAATTATTTCAGATGGATGATGCCCCCACTGAAGCAAAAACTGACAGTCTAACAACTGTTTTGAAAAGCTCCCATGAAAACTTTTATTTTATACTCATATCGGCTACGATTGATGAATTTTTTTTTCAGGGGCCACTCTCCTCTACTGTTATCATCGATTCATGGCCAATTTTTTCGAATCCTAGAATGGTTACAAAACGATTTGGCTAGGAGCTCTCTCCCACCTCCTTGACTTGTTTCACTTATGGGCATTAATTGTAGGTACTCATCTTCAGTCATTCATTAAATTGAATCAAGTGTTCAAAGCATGCACCTTAAATGTTGAAGTTGGGAAAAAATAACTCAAAATTGTTCAATCTTCGCATTTAAAACAGCCACTATTTTGTTTTACGATTACTGATACCACTAGCTGAACCGATTCTCAAAGATATACATGACACCTATCATTCCTGAAACTTTCATGCAAATCCTAGCAAAACTGTAGTGTCTGAGTCGGTAAAAAGCGCATGTTGTTCCATAGCAATATGTTGCCATAGTGATAAATGCAGCGCATATTGTTCCATAGCAATACAGGAAAATTCAAACCACTATAACTTCGCTAAATATGATTCAATCTTTATGAAACTTTCGGGATAGATCAATCATATAAATGAACATCTACGTACTGAAATTCATAGAATTTAAGGGTACCGTTAAGATTTTATTCAAGAAAACATAAAATCGATAAATCATACCATTACTAACAAAGTTGAGTGAATTGTGACTTCTAACGTATTTGTTGTTGTTGTACCCAGCAAGGCCTACATTCCTGATTTTTTTCAGATTTTTCGGATCACAGGTGTCCAATCGCGAGGGGGGGGGACACAAATTTTTCGTGTATTTCCCCTCCCTATGCGCCCCTCGAAGCAAATTTTGCCAAAGCAAGGCCTGTTTTGAAAAGTTCTAATCAAGACCTTTCATTTGATACCCATATCGGCTACCTTCAATGAAATTTTTTTTTTGGTGGGTCACTCTCCTATATGGGGAGACCCCGCTTAAATGCCTTATAAAATTATTTTATAGTTGAACTTTGAAGAGATCACCACTTTACACCTACACACAAATTTTGATGTTTCTAGCTAAAGTAGTTTCCGAGAAAAACTGCTGTGACACACGGACGGACGGACGGACGAACGGACGGACGGACGGACAGACTGGTCGCGAAACTAGTAGGGTTTCGTAAAATTATTTTACAAAACCCTAAAAAGCATACCTGGAAGTTGGAGCACGTTTGACCAATCATCCACTGTCCAATTTTGTTATCATCTCAGGCAAAATTTCTTGTTTAGAGATGAGAACCACGGCTTTTTTCTAGCCTTGCGGCCTTTAATTCCAGCGTTAGCAAGTCGTCTTCTCCCAATACTCGCACTAAGCGATTTGCTTCGAGATCCTGATAAGCCCGCAACAGGCTCAGAAGATGTTTTTTTTTCGATTTTGCAGAGATTGCCTAACCAACATGTGATCTTCTCTAGCTGTTGTTACTTTTTCCTGCCGGTTCGTGGTTTATTTTGATGGGAAACGATCTCCTTGAAACGTTTTAATGCATACTGCACAGCACAACGTGAACAATTCACTTTGCGGGCTATTTGTACTTGAGACTTGCCTTGCTTAGACAACAAAGGAATCTGCAAGCGCTACTCTGCATTGAATTCTTTAATTTTAGACAGAATTTACGAAAATTTATTAATTTGCAGAAAAGAATTGTAATATAGGAACACCAAACCACGTTTTGTCACCAGAAGCAATAACAATGGGATGATATTCAAAATTAACAACTGCAAAAAACATGCTTATCCTAATAAGTTAACTGCACACCTTCGTTGAATTATTATTTTGGTTTTACTGTCATGCATATACATAATGCACGAAATACTAATCAATAGAATAAATTCTGAGAGCTTATTTTGCATCAAGAGTTAAACAAGAAGGGTGTCTAATGCTCTTGCACACGCCTGTAGTAGCTTTTTTCAATGGCTTATTAAAGGGTGATTCATAACAAATGTACAAATTTTTGTCGAAGAAAACATAGTTATTGTAAAGATTGAGCTGCAATGTTTATTTATTACAATTAAATATGACACATTACTTCGGGCATATGTGCACCTCGTGCTGCTTTACAGACTATCAAACGATGATTGTAATTTTCGATGACATTTGCGCATATTTCCGGCGTTATTAGGCGTATGTTGGATCGAATATTGTTTTTTAATGCTTCAGTAGTCTGAAGAGCATCAGCGTAAATACGACCCTTCAGAAATCCCCAAAGGAAGAAGTCACAAGGAGTCAAATCACACGATCTCGCCGGCTCATTTATGGGTCAATTTCGTGAAATTATTCGATTCACGTAGAGCGCGAAATGTTTGCACTGGCGATTTGTTATTTTTGTAAAAAGTTGTAACAATAATAAAACGTTCGGCTGATGTGCATGATGCCATGGTTAAAATTGTGAAAGACCAAACTGTCATTATCTGCCAATAAATGAACCTGAAGTTGGTAATAAATAAGAGTTAAGGCCCATTCACATGTGTACACTTGTTATGAATCACCCTTTAGTTTGACACGGACAGCTGTTTCCCGCCGAAAAATATATTAACGAGTCAGTATTAACCTTTCGCGGAACGAAACGGATCGATTTACACTTGACCAACATTGAAAAATATTGAAATTCAACTGGATGCCGATTTTTCTCAAAAAATCATCTTTTCTGATGAGGCACATTTTCATTTCGGCGGCTATGTGAATAAACAAAACTGCTACATCCAGGGCTCGAAAAGAACACACGTGATTATCAAAAAGCCAGTACATCCTCAACGAGTGATAGTGGAGTGGTGATTCTAGAGTGATGGCATCATAGGACCATATTTATTTGGAAATGCGGCACGATCTGGCTGCAACAAGTATGTGATCATAATCCTCGCCACACCGACTGCTTACATTTGCATGAGCAGCTCCGCCACTTAACCGACCAGCTTTCCAGCGCAAACCAGGTGCCAAGGATCAGGTCAAAGCGAGGAACAATAAGCGCAGTGAGTGGACTGGCCAGATCGATGTTCGGGATTCTGGACGAGGACTACGCTAACCAAATGGCTCAGATCATTAATACGATGCAGATAAATCAGAAGAAGCTGCACTCCCTACTCAAAAATCAAACATCAATCATCGACTCGACATAAAACCCTCTTAGGCAAAATGGAACAGATGGCTAAAAAACGCTTTGCCTCCATTGAGCACGAACTGGCAAAACTCTCCAATGAGATCAAGGGTCCGCAACTCAAGGCAATACAGCTCAAGTTCCAAACTTAATTTCAATGCTATCCTTACAGATGACCTTGGCGACTCTCAATCTGCAACGTCTTCGATCCAGCATCCTAGACGTGATCCCAGACACGCAACATGGGACCCTCAACCGTCTGCTGTTGTCTCAACAGTAGCTTAATGCAGCAATGACAGACATGAGGGATCACCTGGCGGATAGTTAGCGTCTTCCTGTTGGCCGAGAAGACTTTCTAAAATTATTTGGGTTGACATCTATTAAAACGAAGGCAAATGCGGACTTCATCCTTTTTGAATTCAGGATGCTCCTTATCGATGTATCAACTTTCGAGCTGTATTGAATCCTACCAATTCCAACGGCGAAGCGTAACCATCTCATCACCATACAGCCTAAAGGCACCTTATCTGATCATCAGCCCACATCGCGACGTATACTATCCGCTCAACGAGATGGGCTACGCTGTCTTTAACTGATGGAGCCAAACATCCACCTATGTCAATAGTCTCATCCGTTGTATCACAGGCAGGCCAATGTGAGCACTTGCGAGGTAACGCTGCTAAAGGGGATGCTAGCGACGATCAACTGTCACCTGGTTGAGCTGCCTACATCCTTTATCCCATAATCCAATGAGTGGATCTATACCTTCACAATTCAGGTGGTGACCAAGCTTGTGTGCAGTAGCAAAACATCCATCCTGACACTACAGAGCTCCAGAATTCTGACGCTGGCTCCCGACTGCACGCTCAAGTCCGATGCAGTGGCCATCCAAGGTCGTCGCATTTACGAATCCTCAATCAAAATGACTCGTCCCAGGATCCATTATTCCACTACTGAGGACAACCGTGACCATGTACAACAACAAATTGTGCCCGCACCTTTCCAGGCGCATGCGTCGGAGATCAACGACCTGCGAAACTGAATCAATGTGCACGATCTTTCTTGGAGTGACCAGTTGGATGTGCATGATGTTCACCAGTATGCGCTGGGATATCTGAGCGTCATCACAGTCGTCGCTATTATTGTCTTGCTGTTATGCAAGGCCAAAAATGTAAGCTGCTGCCCACAATCGCAACGACCGAGACCAGTTTCACTGCCCAGACGTCGCAGCCTGCCGCACACGCTGGAAGAGGTTCCATTTGTCAACCGACTTGTGCATCACCGCAATTTTCCAGGGTGAGCTCTCACGTCTCCCTGTGGAGGGTTCTTTGCAGCCCGCCACATTTTATGCACGCAAAAAATGTGTGGCAAGCATTGCCTTCCTCTCCTGTGCAATACCGACAATCGGGGGACCGTGGCTTACCAATCTTTTGCAGGTAAGACTGAAAACACCCATGCCCGCTCAAAAGCTGGGTCAGATAGAAGTCAATTTCACCATGCCTTCGATTTTGCTACGGTCTCACATCGGGGATGAGGCGTGCATTCCACCTTCCTTTCCTGCAATTCACCCAAAATAGCTGCCAATCAATGAGTGAGTGCTGTCTCTCCTCGCGGACAACCGTCTCCCTCGCATTCTCGGTTTGGCGCAGAAAAATATCGCGGCGCTCTCTAGCAAGGAGGCCAGCAGGTATCATGCCTGCAATAACTCTTACCGCCGAGTCAAAGACTGTCAGATACGAAGATGGAATCCTCAGTGCTCCTCTTCTCAGTACCTGTGCCAAACGCTTTCGGTATACCTCCTTGCTGAGAACGTCGCCCCGTACATCTGCTCCATACGGTAGCACTGACCCTACAGCACTCATCAAGAGGCATCTTCTTGATGGGCTGGGTCCCCCTACGTTGGCCATAAGTCGACTCAGAGCCAATACTCCTGAAGCAGCCTTCTCAGCCGTTGCCCTGATTTGCTCAGAGAAATTCATCTTCAAGTCGATCAGTAGCCCTAGGTACTTCACCGATGGCTTTGATTCGATTTGTATGTCTCCAATACTGATCATCCTTACTTTAGGGATTCTTTTTTTTTGTCAAAACGACCACTTTGGTTTTCTCCAGTACTAAACTGAGCCCGCGGGCAGCCATTCAGTCCTTCACTCGGCACATTAGCATACCTAGCCTAAGTTGCGCCTCTTCAACGGTGCGTCCAGCGACCAGAGCTGCAACATCATCCACATAGCCAACCAAGCGCGGCTCATCTGGCATCTCAAGTCTCAGTAGCCCGTCGCAAGACACGTTCCATAGGTCCGGACCAAGGACAAAATCTTGGGCAACACCCGACGTAATTTCCATCCTTCGTTGGCCATGTGTCGTATCGTAGAGCAGGCTTTGGTCCTTTATGTAGTCCTTGAAAAGCCGCATTAGATATTCTGGAACTTGAAAAGAGTTTTCCAGCGTATCCAAAATATCCACCCATTTAGCGGAGTTGAAGGCATTCCTGAAGTCTAGTGTCATCAACAGGACGATCCGTCGCTTGATGCGACTATATACCTCTGCCTTTTGGACCGCGTTCACCACCTCTGCAATCGCATCAATGGTAGAGCGCCCTGCTCTAAAGCCGTACTGTCGAGGAGATAGGTCCCCAGCAGCACGAATCACGTCAGTGAGTCTTCCCTTGATGAGATAACGGGCGGTATGTAGATTGCGATTCAGGATTTCCCTTCCCCTTGCCGATCAGCACGAGCCTTGCCACCTTCCATCGTACCGAGAAAACCCCGTCCCGTAGGCAAGCGTTGAATGTGCTGAGCAGCAAGTCAGGATAATGGTGATAGACAAGCTGCAAAACCTCAGCTGGAACACCATCTAGACCTGGAGCCTTCCTCGCTTTCAACGAAAGGACTTCCTCTTCCACTTCTGGCTGTGTGAAGAGTGGACACTCTACTGCTGTTTCACCATGGGCAGCGTCAACATGGACGGGATGGGCGGAGAAGAGTGCCCGCACTATCTTGTCCATCTTTTCCGCATCATGTATGCAAGGTTTTCATAGGGCAGCAAGCTTCCGCATAACTAGCTTGTAGCCAAGGCCCCATGGATCCTTGTTCACATTGTCCACTAGATCTTGCCAGCAGCAAGCCTTGCTGTTATTGATCAATTAGCGCAGGCATTTTCTGGCCAACTTATATGCTGCTGCGTGGTTTTTTGCTCCGTTCCGGCTCCATGCCCGTTTGGCCTCACGCCGGAGCTTGTGAGACGCCCTTCCTTTTTTCAGCGATTTCAGTTGACCACCAGTACGCTGGGGGTTGCCGTGCCGGGGTCTTCGACGGGGCATAGAAGCTTTACAAGCAGCAGTGATGATGCTCATAGTTGAGCTTACATGTGCTGCCAGTTCTTCCGTCCCCTCCGAAGCCCCCTGCTGCGGTACACCTGCTGTGAGCACCTCGACGAACCTCTCGACGTCCATCCTTCTGATATTCCATCCAATTATAGAAAGCCGAGAGCACGGACGTCGGAAGACAACATCGTTTATCTCAAGCCGAATATACTGTTAATTACTGGCTGAGTAGTTCCTCTAATACTCTCCAGTTGTGTATCCTTCGTACTAAGGCCTCCAAGGCGAGTGTCACGTCCGGTATGTTTCCTTTACAGCCAATACGGTGGTAAGCCGGCGTATTTCCGGTGTTAAGTACGACGAGCGCCGTCCTATTCGCCATTTGAAGGACTCGTTTTCCCCACGGATCTGTTTGAGGCATACCAGATTCGATTGCTTTCGCGTTGAAGTCTCCCCCAATGAGCACGTTCCCGTCTGCGTTCGAAACAGTGTCCTCCAAAGCATTAAGCTTGGCTTGCAAAGATGAAATCGATTCGTTGGGTGTTAGCTACACACTAAAAAAGGTGGTCCCTGAGCGCTGAACCTGTACAGAACCATCCGCACGTCCACAGCTCTCCGCCTGGAAATCACTATTTCAAACCCAGATGGCGGCAGTACCAGTTTCATCAGGATACCATGATGCTGAACTGATGTTGATGACTCAGCAGCAAGAAGTTGGCTTTCGTGTCCCTCGCAAACTGCTCAAGCAGATTTTGGGCAGTGAACTGTGGTGTAGGTTTAGCTTCAGGATGCGGGTCACATAAATTCTGATTTTGCCTTGGCTAGGGCTTCGTGGAAAACCCAGCATTTTCCTGATCCCAAGGCGTGTCTAAAATCGGGTCTTAGATTAGCATCCTTGCAAAGAATACAATGTGCCTCCTTCGTACACTCTTTTCTTTTATGTCTCATTTCACCGCATTTGTAACATAAAGAACTCCATTTGAAACATAGAAGAGGCATTGCTCTTTGGCGTATTCTATTGACAACCCACCCTATTCGTACTTTGCCTTTATTCAGAAATTGTTCGGCGTCCTTTTCGGTCAAGTCAACTATGGCCATGCGTTGCCCCCTATGGTTTTTATGGTGTCAGCCTCGCTTTGATTTTGCCCACGCAGGTGATTTGATGGCCTCTTCCACCTTGGCCAGATCTGTGACGCAGTCAATGTCTCTTATTTCGATCGTTAGCATCGGCTCGGGCGAGGCCATTGCTGTGCTCTGACTGAGGACTTTCTTTACTGCGTCACAGAATGATTCCTTATTGTCGGCCTCTGCTCCGAATCCGATTAGTATATGGCCCAACCGCGTTGGTCGTACTACTTTAATAGTAGTTTAGTGTCTTCGGGCCTTACGTTTCCCCTGGTGTTCCGCGGCACCTCCGTGTAGGATCGACCATCTTGGGATTTCACGAGCAGTGCCTGCTGCCGGGGTCTTCGTCGGGGCTTCTACCTCTCCTGTTTTGCATCCGGTCCTTTTTCTTTTTGGTCGTCTGTGCGGACTTTAATTTCGGGCACTTTTTGAAGGAGTTTCTTTGCAGCTTTCTTCGCTCCTTTTGTAAGCACTGTCAGAAACCCGTGATTCGGTGCTATACGCCCATCAAGCGCCTCTTCCTTCCTTCTTTTATTCCGATCTCTTTTGATTGGGCTAGACACCATTCTTTGGTGTAGCTATCTCCATTTTTAATGGTGTAGCTATGTGCATGTCGCCTTTAGGTTTCGCCCCCAGTGCCTCTTTCGCCTCCTGCTCGTCTTCAGCCCTTAACTAGCTCCTCCGATAGTACGTTATGTGATCTAGGAGTTCGTCTAGTTCAAGGAGCCCAATCTTTTTAGGGAGTCGCATGCAGATTGTATTCTTTTCAGAACATCTCCCGCTTTTCGGAAAAGCCTTTCTTCGTCATGTCACTGTGCGGCAATTGTACTTTGCAACCATCTTTGGGAGCGGTTATCGCTTTTCGTTTCCAAATACAGTACTTTCGCTATTTGTTATGTCGGGATCTACGACCCTTGCATCGGTCGCTTTGGTAACGATCGAAGCAGTGACCATCGAATTCTTAATGTTCTTTATATTTTCTTCCACCGCTCGAACACTTGAAGCGTCCTGCAGAGTTTCCGGCCTTTCCTTAATAGGACGCTCTGGCGTTCGCATCATTTTTTTGCTTCGCCTGAACGCCGCATGAATCTCAGCCTGGACCAGACTGTCTGCTAATCACCGCTTTTCATCCGTCTTCAATTTCATTGTGTTTTTCATCGTTTTTATCATGGTTAGCACCGCTCTCGATGTACTGGTAACGTGGTGGCTGCAATCGATGGTTGCGACGTCGTTATTATTTTTCATTTCTTTTTTTGGGTTTTTCGTTACTCTAGTTTTATTGGGTCCCCCTTGGAGCCGCTATCTCCGTTCGTGTGTGTAGTCGCCTTTTTGGTCCCATGGTTATCTTTGCAGAGCAGGGAGGCCATGCGAGGGTTGGCACAAGCCCTTATGGGGACAAGCGCTCAGAACCAGACCAACGCTAATCGAGAGTCCGTCTCAACCGAACCTACACCACCAACCCAATGGTGCGCATTTCGAACGTACTCCATGGCGTGCCAAGGACGCAACTATCAATGACATCGCCCGCATGGGGAATGCTGGTCGACAGGAGTACTCTTGGGGGCTAGCATTCTTTGGGGAGTTCCACCCCCACGTACCCGAGAAAATTCCCGCAGGGGGAATGCCGGTCGAGAAGAGCACTTTTGGAGGCTAGCATTCTTTGGGGAGCGCCGCCCCGAGGATATGAGGGGCGCCATGAGGTTCCTTCCTGGGATGACAAGTAATGACCCTGATTGGATCTAGTCTAGATCCAACGACCCTGATTGGATCTAGTCTAGATCCAATCAGGGTCGTTACCTGTCATCCCAGGAAGGAACCTCATGGCACCCCCCTCATCGTCGGGTCCGTGGGGTCTCTCAGGGGGTGCTCCGAACTTTTGATGGATGCGCAAATTGTGCATCTACGGCACCAGTCCTCTACGTCTTCTCGAGCGTGGAGCCAGTAGAACCTCTCCCTCAATTTTCCTAAGGTCTTTTTAACACCAAGGTGGCCTCTCGAGGATCCATCGTGCATTTCCTTAGCCACATTGTGGACTCGGCTTTTGGGAAGTATAGTTTGCTTCAAGCCACCGTTTCCTATTTCCGCTTGAGTACACCACCCTCCACCTGAAGGAAGTTCCATTGTGCCCAATAGCTTTACAGGGTTGCGCCATGTATCCAAACATCCTTCCAATCAGATTGCCTAGTTGTCTCCTTCCATACGAGCAATGGTCCGATGTCTTCATCTCGGCTAGCTGGTCGTTTTGGATTTCCTCTAATGACTTGTCTGCATCAAATTCAGCCGTTATCACTTCCAGATCAACAGTTGGCTTTTTTCCTCAATCTGTCGGCAATTCTGGCAGTTCAGTGGACATGGACGACAAGATAGAGCGTCAGCATTTGCATGAGCTCCGCCCTTCCGATGAACAATTTTGTAATTGTATGACTGTAATCTGTCGATCCATCTTGCAACTTGTCCCTGGGGGCTCTTGATGTAAACAGCCACCTCAGCGATGTATGGTCTGTTCGAAGAACAAATTTCTGGCCATAAAGGTAATTGTGGAACTGCTTGGTTGGCTCTATTATAGTCAATAGCCCCTTACTGGTTTAGCAGTAGTTCCCCTCATTTTTTGTGAGATCTCGACTGTAATATGGGAGGATTTTTTCTTCGCCATCAACCTGCTGGGAGAGTACAGCTCCAATCCCGCCGTTGCTCGCATCGCTGTCAACTACAAACATTTTTCCGGGTTTCGGATATGCCAGCACGAGTGATTCACACAGCTTCTCCTTCAAGGTCTCAAAGGCTAACTGGCACACTTATCGGGACTAAGTTTTTAATTTGCCAGTTGCAATCGGGAGACAACCTCTTTTAAGTTCCGCACATGCTCTTCGAACGTTCTCCCGGTAACAATCATGTCATCTAACTACACCAAGCAAGTGTTCCATGTTAGGCATCGTAGCTCGTATTCCATCAGGCGTTTGAAGGTGGCTGGAGCATTGCAAAGCCCAAATGGCATCATCACGAATTTCTATAATCCAGTCCTTCGTCTCGGTCCTTCCTGTCGATTTCTACCTGCCAGTAGCCACTCTTGAGATCAAGTGAAGAAAACCATTTTGCATCGATCAAAGTGTCCATGATGTTGTCGATGTGTGGAAATGGGTAGCTATCTTTCTTAGTGACGTTGTTAAGCTGCCTACTGTCGACACGAAAACGAGTGCTACCATCCTTTTTCTATACTTGAACTGCTGGCGCAGCCCATGGACTGACAGAAGGTTCCGTGTCGGAGATCAGTACGCTCACTTCTCCTTGTCTCGCTATAGCAAGACGTCTCGGTGCTTGCTGAATTGGCTTGGTCCCCCGTATACCTCTGACATCCGGGCTTGTTGAGAAGATATCACTATACTTAGTGACCAGGTCAGGAGCATGCTTGAATAGCTGCACTGGCAATTTTGTCTGCTTCAATACTGCAGACGTGAGTTCCCCGGCTTTGCCTAGATCTTGCTTCTTTTTCCAATGATGGTCATGAGTAGCTTCCAAAGTGGTGATGGTGGAAGCGGGCTGGCAGCTGCCGATGACTTCTCCCGCTTTAATGCTCGTGGTTGAGTCTGCGGTTTTAAGGACTCTAACTGGCATGTATCCGTTCCTTATTGATCTTACAAGGCTTCGTCTTACAGTCAAACTGCCCAATCCGGACGTCTTCGTTGGCTCTATCAGATAAGACCGCTGGTCTCCAGAATTACCATCATGTTGGCCCATACAAGGTTCTCGGAAGATTTCGGTACATCAGTGTTGGTACATACTATCACATACATATTGGAAATTTGGACGCTGGGATCCTCCATCAATACTTCGACATTCTGCCATTTCAATACCCATTTGCCCAAGCCCAACGTGATTCCATGTGGTCGCAGAAAATCCATTCCGAGAATGCAGTCATCCATAATGTTCGCGACCAAAAATTATGTCGGAACGCAAGGTCTCCCAACTGTATCTGGAGCTTGAACTCTCCATGGATAGGTGCACTTTCTCCCGTTGCTATCCGTAGTGAGAAAATCCTGCTCTTGTCAAGTAGTTGTTTCCTCACTAAGTCTGGTTGGATTATCGACCGGGTTGCACCAGTGTCGATTTTTATGGTACAATGTACTCCATCAACTTGACCCGGAAGGCATAAGTCTGCTTCTCCATGATGTAGTCTTAAAACGGTGATGGTGGTAATGGAGACATCGCTCCTCTTAGCCAACCTCTGCTCCACGAAGTTGATCCCCTCAGTTTGAAGGGCTTCCATTCTGAGCTCTTAACTCGGTCTGGATCTCCTCCACCCTGGACAATAGCTCAGTTTTCTTCACTTCTTGCAATCTCCTTGCAGGTGCCCCTTCTCACCGCAATTCCAGCATCTAAGCGCACCATTTGCTTTGGCTCTTGTTTAATTTGCACGCGCGCATACCTGCAATCATCTGTCACTGATTCGCGAACCCGGGCAGTGGCACGAGTCACATTTTTTCCTGCCTCAAAGTTCAGACTATACGCCAATGCGTCCTTAACCGTTTGCTTGTAAGCTAAATGCACGTATTGTTGCGATTCCTGGTCTTTTAATGCGTCATGAATGTTTCTGTTGCAACGTCATCTCGATGTTCCGGATCATAAGCTAGGTAAGCCAAAAGTGCCAGTCGATCAATGTCTTGGACTAGTTGCTGTAGGGTTTCGCCAGACTTCTGCATCCGATGCCGTAGCTGTGACCGATAAATCTGCTTCAGATGATCGTTCCCATAACGCATGTCAAGCGCATCCATTATAGCAGCCGGGTTTGAGTGCAACTCAACGCGGATAGTCTGCAAATGCTCAGCAGCTGGGCCTCTTAGAGCAGAAGTCAATGCAGTTGCACGTTGTTGCTTATTTCAGTGATTTGTCCTGGCGGTAGCTTCAAACTGGATTTTGTAAATACTTCAGACCGTTTGCCAGTCGAATATTGGTGCGTTCACAAATCTGGATGAGCTTTGCGCTGCAGTTATAAGTGGGGCTGGTGGGGTGGTTACTACTGCCTCCGCTGCTTGCAATTCCTTTTTTACTTTTTCCATCTTATAGTTCATTCTTTCTTTGACCTGGCTGATATCATAGTTGATTCTCTCCTGAAGCTGGCTGACCTTCTCCTCAACCTGGTAAACCTTTTCTTCGACACATTTAATCAGACTACCGAGCTCCACTTTTATTTTGGTTGACTGTTTTTACACTTCCTCAATTTCGATCGCTCGTTGGTCCAGCTTCGCAGCTAAACTGGATGATGTTGTCGCTGCTCTTGCTGCATCAGCATCAACATTTGCATCAGCACATTTTCTGGCACCTTTGATTTTGGTGTTTTTGCTTCTCCGTTAAGCTCCGACATGGTAAATTCATTAAATGTTAGCTTAGTGGTGTTTTCATTATTTCGGCTATATAAAATTTTTTTTCTCCAGTTTCCCGTTATGTTTCATGTGCATTTAAAAAAAATGTTCTTAAGTTTCTACTTTCAAAATCTTCATTCGCACTTCTTGACACCATTGATGCGTGTTATAGATCGCGGCCGATAACTTCAATGTTCCGGGAAAGTGAAAACACACTGTCCTTTAAATTAAGTTAAAAGAGTTTATTTACTAAGAATTCACAATCATTAATTTAATCATTTTACAAATCGCATTTAAACTTATTTTCACTGTCTATCAATTTTTACTTCAACTGTCTGTATCACGAAAATCACTTCGCTATAAATCAATATCGCCTTAAATTCACGCTCCACACTTATGGCAGTTCTTACTATTGCGTTTTTACTATATTCCCCATGCATTCTGCTCAGCTGTGTAAGTTAATTAAAACGCGAAGCAATTCCTTTAAAAAAAACTAGTTTATTCCCAAGTTCATGACAAAATACTGAAACATATTCTAATTTACAATTTCAATTTATAACGATGAAAACTGCTTGCATTGCATTTCCGATGAGCATTCCGCGCTTCGCATGAATCTCGGTAACGTTGCATTTTACTCCAGACTGTAATTTTAAGCGAATAATCATTTCAGGTGTTAACTTTCGTTAACTCTTCCCCTTTTAGGTCCGGTTGTCCCAACCGACTCTAGAAAAATGATAGATCATTAAATTTAGGATTTTCGTGGGATCCACGAGGTTTGGGTGATTGTGTTTCTTCTTATGGTTTTGGATTTGAGGCCATGGGCTGCATTGTTTCTTCCGGGTTGCTAGGATATTGTATTTGAATTTGGGTTTGTGCTGTTGAGCGTTTTTTCCGCATTGTTAGAATCGCTATTGTAAGTAGTGCCAAAAATATGAATGTTGTGGTACCATATGTAATAATTTTCTGGACATTACCCTCGTCTTTTAATAGATCAATGTGTTTTCTATTTTCAATATCAATTTGCTTTAGCATTTCCATAGAAAGTAGCTCGCGTATTTCTTTATCCTCGATTGTACGTTGTAGGATGGCTGGTAGGGGTTTTAGAGAGGAAATTTCCCGAGAGATAAACACCTGATCGTTGATCTTGATTGTCGCATTGTTGAATTTTATCAGATAGGTACCATTGAGGCTGTGTGCGTTGGCTTCCGTCATCAGAGTTCCGTTAAATTGATTGAGCAGTACAACACCTGGAGCAATTGCGTCGATAGTTGGTATGTGCTGGTTGTTTACTCTGCTGCATAGTGCGGTCATGCTTCGTAAAAGGCGTGGAATGCAAGTATCGTTACTTATATCTAACACATTTTCAGCTTTACAAATGGATAAATCGTTAAATTCATTACAATTACCGTTAAATTCATTACATTTGATCTTGGTAGGTTAAAATTTTTTGATAAGCCAAGTCGTTTACAGAATTTGTTTTTTTTTCACAGGTTTGATTATTAATTTTTGATATGTTTCATTCATTGTAAGTGGAATATTTATAATATATAAGATTGTTGAACCATCTGTAATAATCTTTATTTCTGAAAAGTCTAGGGCTTCCTCGATTTTTTGGAACGGCAAGTTCTTTGTTTAATGTTTCGGTTGCAAGCTTTACCTCTGCCTTTGAGAGTATAATTGAGTTTATAATGTTAACTTTGGCCCGATGAAGTGCATAATTAATGTTTACTAGTTCTTCCTTGATAATTTTTAATCGGAATTGTATGTCTAAAATATAGTTAATGTTCACTTCGCTATCGTTTTTGATAAGTTCCTGGATTTTATTTGTGGTTTTCGTAATGTTGTTAATTCGCTCATTATATAGCTGATTGATTATGACCTGTTTGTTACTGTTGTCTAATATGTTGTTCATTTTTTGTTTTATGGTGATAAAATCTTCGTGGTCAGGATTTCCTGCTAACCACTTCCAGGTCGTACGTATGAAGTTGAGAGATCTTTTGGTTCGGCGAGGTTTCAGATTCTCGATGAGATTTTCTATTTGGTATATTTCGAATAAAAAAAAAATGAAAGAAAGTATATACCCTTTAATTCTACTATTTATTTTAAATTTCGTATACAATTGTTTCGTTCTCTACTTGAGAACTTCCTCAGTATACTACTAGTACTGAGGAAGTTCTCAAGTAGAGAACGAAACAATTGTATACGAAATTTAAAATAAATAGTAGAATTAAAGGGTATATACTTTCTTTCATTTTTTTTTTTTATTTGAAAGTTCTACTAAAGGCGGAAAATTTTTAAATATTTCGAACCTCAGATAACGGGAATCAGGATTCGATCCAAAATGAGAAAGATTCATTATGCTTTGAATATTGTTTGAAAACTGCTTGTACTAATCCATGTCGATAACGTGGATTAATTTGAAGTTACCAGAATAAATTTTCGCATATCCTGCGTGGAGCGATACGATTTGCGAATTTGAAAAGTCAAAAATTTGGACATTTACTGAAGTGGGATCAGCAACACACCTAAAAGAAGAATCTAGGTTTTAATTTTGTCCGTATGGACTGTTTTGCCTAATTCAGTAATGATAGTTGTATTTTTATTTTCTCTAACAATTTCTTGTTTGTAGCGGGAGGAAAGTTTTGAGCCTTTACGTTTGTGTTGTTTAACGTAAACAATATCTCCTGGATTATAGGTTTTAGGTGGATTCCTGGTTTTATTATGTTGGTTCATATCTTTCTCTTGCTTTGATTGAAGCCTTTCGATATTGTTTTGTCGTAAAGCATGTAAGTCTACAGACTCGTTATTCGATGATCTTCCTAGGAAGAGCTCGGAAGGTTTTTTTCCTGTTGTGGATTGAATTGTGTTATTGTATTCACAAACAGTCTTTTCAAGTAGTTCTTGAAAGGACCAATCTAGATGTTTCTTCCTAAGACATCTCATTATTTCCGCGAGAGTTGAATGAAAGCGCTCTACTTGACCAATGGTCTCGTTTTTATAAGCGGGTGCTTTGAAGGTTTTAATTTGTAGCTCATCCTCCATCATTGATGTGAGAGGGATGGATCTTAGAGCTCCCTCATTGTCGAGGACGACGCTTTCAGGGATACAAAGAGGAAGAGAATATCTCGAAGAGGCTGCTTCATGTCTTCTACGGACTTTGAAGGGATGACCTTTGCTACTGCGAATTTAGAAAACTTATCAACTGCTGTAAGTACGTGTTTTTTTTCAATGAGAAAGAGATTGACGTGAAGAATATGCCCTGCGTACTTTGGAATAGGAGTTGGAAAGAGGAATAGTTTCGATGGGTGACGGTCATATTTACTTTCCTTACATGTAATATATCGATTCACAAGGGCTTTGATTTTTGCAGCCATTTTAGGAAAGTAGAAATTCTCTAAGATTTGAAGTCGGTTTTCCTCGGCATTACGATGGGCCCGTCTATGGGTCTTTATAATCTTCTCTTCTTGCTCCACCTCACTCGGAATGTCTTCGACTATTTTTTGCGTATAGCGAATTTTATAGTTAGCAAAATGAACAGGGTAAATTTCATGGACCTTTGCCATTATGTGCTCGCTTGTTGATAGTTCATTTATAATGTCCGGATTGAGGTACCTTTTGAGTATACTGATAATGGATGCTTCGGTAAACTCTGGTTTTATGAATGTGTGCCTTAAGTATTTATCGAAAGGAACGGTGATCTGGTAGCTGTCTTCCTCTCCAGTTTTCAGAATGATCTGATTTCGGAAAACATTCACAAGTATCTCTACCGTAGGAATTAAGTTTTGTGAAGAGCTTTCATCACTGTGCTGAGTAACAGTCATTGAATTTAGCTCTGTTGCTGTCGGTGGTTTAGAAAGGGAATTGGCAACTGCGTTTGCCTTATCCGGTTTATATCTGAGTTCATGGTTATATTCTTCTAATATAGCCTTCCAGCGCTTCATTTTGTGGTTATTGTCCTTGTTATTTAGAGCATATATAAGAGATTGGTGATCAGTAAATATATTTACTTTCTTTGAACCATAGAGATAGTTCCTCAAGGAATATAGGGACCATATGATCGCCAACATCTCCTTTTCGTTAGTAGCGTAATGCTCTTCAGTTTTCGAGAGCGTCCTGGAAAGGAAGGCTATTGGTTTGTTGTTTTGTGCCAAAAGTGCCCCGATCGCATAGTTTGACGCATCAGTTGTTAGTTCAAATTCTCTGTCAAAGTCTGGATGAGCCAAAACAACTTCTTGAGATGTCAATGCTTTGTGTAATTTGTCAATGACATCTAGAGCATCTTTATTCATTTCGATGATTTTGTTTTTCGATTGTGTCCTGGACATATGTCCGTCTTCTCCTCTTAAAAGGGATGTCAGGGGCTTCGCTAATTTAGCGTAATCGCGGATGAAGCGACGGTAGTACCCTGACATACCAAGGAAAGATCGTAGATCCTTAAGAGTTCTCGGAGTAGGAAAGCTTACTATAGCCTGAGCTTTCTTTTCATTCATTCTAATGCCATGAATACCTACAACATACCCCAAAAACTCAATCTCCTGCTGCATGAACTCGCACTTGTCGAGCTGAATTTTCATATGCGTAGAGTCCAAGATCCCAAAAACTCTCTCAAGATTTTGAAGATGCTCACTTTCACTCTTCCCGAAAATTATTATGTCGTCTATATAGACGTAGCAGCTTTTACCGATCTCCTCCCTAAGAATGTCGTCCAGTGCCCTCTGAAAGATCGCTGGAGCATTTTTGAGACCAAAAGGTAGACGAGTAAGCTCGAACTTCCCGTTATTGACTGTAAAGGCGGTTTTCTCAATGTCCGAATCTCGTAGTGGTATTTGATGAAATCCGCTTTTGAGGTCGATAATCGAGAACCACTTGTTCCTACCCAAGTTGGCGAGGACTTCATTTATTTCCGGGATAGGATATCTTTCCAGAATAGTCACCGAATTAAGTTTCCGGTAGTTGATTACTAACCGAAACTTCCTTTCCCCAGAAGCGTCTTCCTTCTTTTGCACTACCCAAACAGGAGAGCTATATGGGGATCGAGATGGCCTAATTATGCCATCTTTGAGCAACTTGTTGATTTGCTTTTCGACCTCTGCCCTTAGCGCCATAGGGTAAGAGTATGACTTGGAATATACAGGATCTTGGGTTGTGGTTCGGATTTCACCCTTAACTTTGGTATTAAATGTCAATTTTTCATCTGGCTCAGAAAGAAGATTTGGATGATTTTTAATTATTAATTTAATTATTTTTAATAAATTTGGTGAGATGTCCTAATGGTTATATTGCTGACATTTTCAGCTTTATGTTGTTTAAGAGGAATCAGTACATGCGGATGGATAACCATGTAATTTTTCTTGGTGTAAATTACTGCGTTGAGGGTCTTCAATGTGTCATTTTCAATTATCCCGTCAAAAGCGATTAATGTTGGAAGGATAAAAAATTTAAGTTTTTGTATACTATGTCCGAACAGGTTGACATAAGCATGGTGATGTAATTTTGTTCCGCCGACAGAACTTGCGCAAAAGTTTTTTTTTGATTTGGTAAAGCAGGTTTAATTTGCTTGGGTTGTATGTAATTCTTATTTGAGCCCGTATCTATTAAAAATTTTAATAACTCTCCACTCCTTAGGGTGTATTCAAAATATGAAAGCGAACAGGCCCTCATCCTAAAAATATATATCATCGAGCTCTTCGGATTGGTCGAGACCCGGGTCATCAATGCATTCGATGTAGTCCGTCAGTGTTTCGTCATGATGAGTGTCCTCTGCAGTTATATTTTCTTCATATTCCTCCGGAGTTTCTTGGCTATCCTGTGTTTCGGAATTACTTTAAGTTTGTGTATTAAATACCCTCGGAGCTTTGTTGGGCCGATGAAATTGAGCTGACTGATTTCTCTTAATAGGGAAACTTTGATTTCGGGGTCTATTTGCATAGTTAATAGCCCGTAATCTAATGGTTTCATCCACTCCATGGGCTCGGGTCGCGGTTGAGGCTTAGGGGTCACAGGAGGTGAGTGGCAATACTGTGGTTGTTGTGTCGCTGGAAAAGCGGGCTGGTAATTTTGGCTATATGCCTGGAAGGGATTAGAGTTTCGGGGACTGTACAATAATTCCGGGTAGAAATAGTTTCTAGGAGCTGGTATTGGTCGCGGTTCCAAAGGCGTAAGTATGTTTTTCCTGGGCGGAACAGGAGGTGGAGCCGGTCGGTATGGTTTTGGTGATACTCCTTGCATGTTGTTTGCATGCTGTAATCGGTAATCCATGTTCTGCAGCTTCAAGCACAAATGAAGGGCTTGAGGTAAGTCTGCAGGCTCTCGTATACCTAATAACCTAGGAAGGTCGCTTTTAAGGCCTCTTATGAAGGTGCCCAAAGCCTTTGCACGATAGGATTGGGTCATTATTTTGAGTGACTTTTACCCTAGTTTCATAGACGACAATTTATTAAGGATTAGAGAAAAGTGATATTAAACCTCCTGATAAAATTGGGGAATGCTATTGGGACCCTGGACTAAAGTCGTCATTTGATACTCCAGGGTGCTAAGATTCCTTATATCTGCGTAGTGCAACGTCAGACATTTCGATCTCTTCTCCCAATTCAAAGGAGTGTTGTAGGATTCAAGTGCTACATCTGCTTGACTCACAACCTTGTTTCTGGTAACTGAAAGGATCCCGTAGTATTTTGGGGTTCCTTTGATGTTGTCATACAATTTCAAAATCCTATCAACACTTTTCCGCCACGAACTGAACTCGCCGGGCTCGCCAGAGAAGCTTCTCAAGCTCTTGACGACATCAGGAATTTTATCGAGTTCAGACAGGTTCACATCATCGCCGAGGTTTATAGGGATATCTATGTCGTTATCAATATCTGAGGTGGGTTTCATTATTGAGTTAAATAATTGCCTGCCTTGTCTATTGAATGCCTCAGCTACCAATCTGGAGATGAGATTGGCTAGCTCTGGGTTATTTGGTTGGATATTATGACCTGCAGGCAATGCCGCAGGTGGCATCTGATGTGGCGCCGCAGGTGGCGCCTGGGGTGGTGCGGCAGGTGGCATTATGTTAGCATCTATCGCTGCAAGCCTTGCGGGGCAAAGAAGATTATTCAGGTTAGACATTTTTAAGAGACGAAGTAGAATTTATGTTACCCAATAATAACAACAAATATACAAAACCACAGCAAGAATGATTCGATGAAGACCAACGGAGGTTCGATTTAAAACAATAACTTTTGCAAAAATCCCTTCTTCTTTTTGCTTAAATGGTAATTTACAAAACAGTCTTGCGAAAAACCACAAAATCCTTATTCGGAACCACCAGAGACAATTGCTCAGTAAACTTTCGCGAAAACAATCACGTTTTTTTAAATTTCAAAATAGTCACTTCGGATGAGAGCAATTATTTTTACGGACACTTAATTCTGTGAAAACTTCAAAGACCCTAGACAAAAAATTTCAAAGGTCGCACTAACATAAAGTTTTCCTGAAACACAAACCAATGTAAAATTTCAAAGCTCTAAGAGTAACAAACTTTCAAAAATCGCAAACAAAATAAAATTTTCCTGAAAACACAAAGCAATGTAAAAATTCAAAGCCCGAAATGTAACAAATTTTCGAAAATCGCAAATAGAATACAATTTTCCTGAAAACACAACTCGTTTGGATGGAAAAGATCTATGGTATTATGTCAGATGATGTTGTGCGTAAATTTATAACGTTAAGAATGAGACGTGTAACTAATGCACAAAAGTGAATGAGGTTAATCATAAAATACATCAGAAATGAGATTAATGGAAGTTTTCGTCGCAGCTCTTTAAAACATTCCGCAAAGTAGCAACGCGCAATAGGAATTGAGATAATCAAATAATTATGGTTCAAATTTTCAAATTAATTTCAATAAACATTTTAAACTATGGCTTTTTCGAAATATTCCACTTTCACATATTTCAAAATCATTACTTTTAGTTATAAATTAGATTTTAATTTGCAACAGTCACTTTTAATCACTTTCAATAATTTTGTTAATAATTTGAAAACTTAATTCTATTCTTACAGTATTGTCAGGATCAGGAATACAGCTTCCACTTGGTTCGGTGCCATTGCATTTATCGATTGGCTGCTTTCTTCTTTTTGATATTCCACTAGTAAGGTGCCTGCTTCGAAATCCGTTGCGTTTAGTCCTGACATGGGGTAGACAGGAACGTGTGCACGAAATGTCCTTCGTAGACCTTGGTTTTCGGCCCGATATTCGACTTTCGAGCTTGTTTCGATTATCCGCTTGGTTATCGCGTTTGATTGGGAATGGTATTTTAAATGGTTCATTGTATTGATTGAGGAATATTTTAAGTAAAGTTAAATTAAATTGAAAGTGAAAAGTCGTGCTTTTATTAAATAAACTTTTAAGTTAAGTAAAATTAAATTGAAAGTGAAAAGTCGTGTTTTTAGCCTTTGAAGGACTTGATTGCAGCGCAAGTCGAAACGATAAAGGAGAGCCAGGACAACGAGTCCTGACACAAACATTTGTCGGTATTTCTTTCAAATTCAATTTAAATAGCAATTTTCGGAGCAAAGAGAAAGTATTGATGGCGGCTCAAGTGGAACCGATAAAGGAGAGGCCAGGGCAAAAGAATTCTAACGCAAACAGAATCATTCCATACATATATAAATAAATATACATATATATATATATATATATATATATATATATATATATATATATATATATATATATATATATATATATATGTATATAAATATATATATATATATATATATATATATATATATATATATATATATATATATACATGTATATAAATATATATATATATATATATATATATATATATATATATATGTATACATATATATGTATATATATATATACATATATATATATATATATATATATATATATATATATATATATATATATATTTATATACATATATATATATATATATATATATATATATATATATATATATATATATATATATATATATGTATATTTATTTATATATATATATATATATATATATATATATATATATATATATATATATGTATATTTATTTATATATATATATATATATATATATATATATATATATATATATATATATATGTTTACATATTTATATTTAAATATACATATACATACGTATATATATATATATATATATATATATATATATATATATATATTTATACACAGGTATAAATATATATACACATATATATATATATATATATATATATATATATATATATATATATATATATATATATATATATATATATATATATATATATATGTATATATATATATATATATATATATACGAGTATATATATATATATATATATATATATATATATATATATATATATATACGAGTATATATATATATATATATATATATATATTTATACACAGGTATAAATATATATATATACATATATATATATATACATATATATATATATATATATATATATATATATATATATATATCTATATATATATATATATATATATATATATATATATATATATGTATGTATATATATATATATGTATATATATGTATATATATATATATATATATATATATATATATATATATATATATATATATATATTATAGTCAATAACTTTGTTTATTTGATATCCGCAGGCCAATCCTCTTTTATCTTTAAAAGCCGTCGGGCCTTGCTTAGTTGTGTGAGCAGACGCGTTTCGACTACTTTGAGTCATCTTCAGTGTCTAAAGGATGTGTTGAAGGGAGCGACTTTATATAGTCGTAGGATGGGTAATTAGCGAATAGGTAATTAGCGGATGGGTAATTAGCGGATGGGTAATTAGTGGATGGGTAATGAGGTCAGGAAGTAACTTACTCAATTATGCCACGTAGGGGGATATTATGTTTTTGTTTTTTTGCTTGTTGGCTGTCCGTTTGTTCTGTTTCATCTCGTTTCCGTTTTCGTCTAAGAGTGTGGTCTAGGACTGAGAAAATTGCGTCGGAATTGGTAACAAGTTGTTCGTTGATAATGTCACCGTCTGTCTTACTATGTTTATAAATTTCAAGCCTTTCTAGGATTTTGACTGTGCCACCTGATTATACAGATTTTCAGCTGCTTAATGATGGATTTTTGCCTTCTTTTCGGTCTTTTTGGGCAAAAGGACTGCTTGGATATTGGGCAGAACACCACCTTGTGCGATTGTCATTCCCGACAGCAATTTGTTCAATTCTTCATCGTTGCGGATGGC
>OZ017738.1:260788694-260798449 GCA_963969285.1 Odontomyia ornata | reverse complement strand
GGAAAAAAAAGGTACTTTTTTCTTTTTATCTTTTTTGGCTTTTACATTTGTGTATTAGATTCCTCTAATGTAAATATAGTGCTTTAATTATCAACAAAAATATAGTTATCAATCGTTAACGGAAAATAACTTGTATTGTGCGCGGCGCTCAAGCGGAGGGTTCTTCCCTTGTTCTTTTCTTTATTCTTTTCAGACTATCATTTCGATTTCAGGAGGTCGTGAGTGGACAAAAAGGGTGAGTTAGGGGAAGGTTTGTCTATGGTGAGAAGAGGAGGGTGAACATTCCATTTCTTTTTAGTGATTAGTTCTCGTGTCTATGGTGAGAAGAGGAGGGTGAACATATTATTTCTTTTTAGTGATTAGTTCTCGTGTCTATGGTGAGAAGAGGAGGGTGAACATCTTATTCCTTTATAGTGTTTAGTTCTCAAGTCTATGGTGAGAAGAGGAGGGTGAACATCTTATTCCTTTTTAGTGTTTAGATCTCGTGCGCGCGCTGTCGGATCGTTTACTCGCGGACGATCTTATTTTTATCTCCTTCCAGCCTAGGGACAGCGAGTTGGCGCCTGCGCCGTCTCCGACGGAGCGAACCGGGCCCGCAAGGCTGAACAGCGCGACAACCCTTTAAGTGGAAGAGTAACAACATATATATATATATATATATATATATATATATATATATATATATATATATATATATATATATATATACATATAAATATATACATGTATATCTATATATATATATATATTTATAAATATATATATATATATATATATATATATATGTATATATATATATATATATATATATATATATATATGTATATATATGAATATATACATATATATATATATATATATATATATATATATATATATATATATATGTATATATATATATATATATATATATATATATATATATATATGTACACATACATGTCTATTCATAAATATATCTATACATACATACATATATATATATATATATATATATATATATATATATATATATATATAAATATATATATATAAATAAATATATATATATATAGATATATATATATATATATATATATATATATATATATATATATATATATATATATATATATATATATATATATATATATAGATATATATATATATATATATCCACATATATATATATATATATATATATATATATATATATATATATATATATATATATATCCACATATATATATATATATATATATATATATATCCACATATATATATATATATATATATATATATATATATATATATATATATATATATATATATATATGTATATATTGTTACATGGACAAATGATTCTGCGAGCTACTGTCGCACTTGTTTTCACAACCATTAAGAACATCAACAAAATTAATTTACTCGAAACCACGAGAGCCCACCAAGTATGATCTACATTTGGAAGTGAGTCAAATCTCAATTCATTAATCTGCTCGAATATACCAGATACCTCTCGGCAGAACATTCGCCAATGAACGAGAAATGCATTGAATGGATGGAGACCCTATATAAAGGCGAGCTGAATGAATGGGGGGATCATTGATTACAACCGCGATAGAAAACTGCGATATAATGGTACGCGAAGTACAGGCGATATTTATTGTTTGAGTGTGAAGTAATTTTAGTAGACAATTGCGATAGAAATTTATTTGACAAGCGAAAGTTAGATTCCAATTAAAATTGTGAAGTAGTTGAATGAGTGATTGTGCATTTTTTTAAGTAAATAAATAAACTCTTTTAATTTAATTTAAAGACATTGCATTTTCACTTCCCCGGAACATTAAAATTATTGGCAGCGAACCATAACACGCGACATTGGTGTCAAGAAGTGAGAAAAAAAATTTTGGAAGTGAAAACGTTTAAACAGTTTCAAAGTGCACAATAGTGAAATTTAACGTAGAAACTGGTGAAAAAAAAGTCGAAATAATAAAAATACCACGAAGCTAACCGTGAAAAATTAATATATTTACCACGGTGGGTGAGCCCTCAGATGCAGAAAAAGGCGCAGAAGATGTTGAAGCAGAAACACCACAATCAACGGAGCCAGAAACTGCGCTAATAGAAATGTTAATGCTAATGTCATCCAATTTCACTGCGAAGCTAGATGAACAATCCACGAAGCTAAATGAACAATCAGCGAAGCTAAATGAACAATCAGCGAAGCTAAATGAACAGTCAGTGGAGCTGAATGAACAATCAGCGAAGCTGCACCAACAAGCAATCGAAATCAAGGCAGACATCATACAGAAGCTGGAGAAACAGTCAACCGACATAAAAGCTGAGCTCGGGCATCTGAACAAACAAATTAAAGGCGTCGAGGAAAAGGTTGCCCAGGTCGAGGAAAAGGTTTACCAGAAATGTGCAAGCACCAATATTCGATGGGCAAACGGTCTGGTGTATTTACAAAATCCAGTTTGAAACCACTGCTAGGATAAATCACTGGAATGAGCAGGAACGAGCAACTGCATTCATTCTCGCTCTAAGAAGCCCAGCTGCTGAGCTTTTGCTGACGATCCCCGTTGAGCTGCATTCAAACCCGGCTGCTATAATGAATGCGCTGGACATGCGTTATGGAGACGATCATCTGAAGCAAATTTACCGGGCACAGCTACGGCATCGGATGTTGAAGTCTGGCGAAACTTTACAGCAGCTAGCACAAGACATTGATTGACTGGCACTTTTGGCTTACCCAGCGTACGACCCAGAACATCGAGATGACGTAGCAACAGAAGCATTCATCTGCGCTTTAAGGGACAAGGAATTGCAACAAGCCGTGCGTTCAGCTCAAAAGCAAACGGTTAAGGACGCACTGATTTATAGTCTTAACTTCGAGGCAACAAAAAGGTGACTCGTGCCACTGCCCGGGTCCGTGAGGTGGTAGCAGACGAGTGCAGGTGTGAGCGCGTGCAAAATGAGCAAGAGCCGCCGGCAAATGGGGCGCCTAGATGCTGGGATTGCGGTGAGAAGGGGCACCTGCAAAGAAACTACAAGAAGCGAAGGAAACGAAGGTATTGGCCAGGATGGTGGAGACCTATAGCGTGTCAGGGGCCTAGAATGGAAGCCCATCAAACTGGAGGGGCCAACTTTGTGGGGCGGACGTTGGCTATGGGGACCGACGTCCCCAGCACCCCTATCACCGTGTCATGACTACATCGTGGAGAAGCAGAATTATGCCTTCCGGGTCAAGTTGATGAAGAACATTGCACCATAACAAGCGACACTGGTGCAACCCGATCGACTATCCGATCAGACCTAGTGAGTCCCCAACTACTTCACAAGGGCAGAGTTTATGGAAATGCTGACGCCCTATCACGTCGTCCATGTCCAGCTAACTGCAAGCATTGCCGACGGATTGAAGAAAAGGAACCGCCCGCTGATGTGCAAGTGATAACGGCCGAATTCGATGAAGGTTGGTCATCGGAGGAGATTCTAAAGGCTGAATCAGCCGATGAAGACATCGGGCAATTGCTCGTATGGAAGGAGACAACTGGGCGACCGGAGTGGAAAGACGTTTCAATGCATGGCGCAACCCTGAAAAGCTATTGGGCACAATAGAACTCCGTTCAGGTGGAGGTTGGCGTACTCAAGCGGAAATGGGAAACGGCAGATGGCAGCTCTTATAGGATGCATCCAAAAGCCGAATCCATGATGTGGTTAAGGAAATGCATGAATGATCCTCGGGAGGCCACCTTGGTGTTAACAAGACCTTAGCGAAATTACGGGGAAGGTTTTAATGGCTCCACGCTCGAGAAGACGTAGAGGACTGGTGTCGCAAATGCACAATTTGCGCTTCCGTCAAAGGTCCAAAGCAACGACTGAGAGGACAAATGCAAACCTACAACGTGGGTCTACCGTTTGAAAGGATTGCTGTTGACATCGCAGGACCCTTTCCTGAATCCAAGTGGGGAAATCGATACACACTGGTCGTGGCCGATTATTTCAGCAAGTGGCCCGTGGTCTACCCCATTCTCAACCAGGAAGCAACTACTGTGACCGAACTGCTAGTGTTAAATTGGGTCAGTGAGTACGGCGTACCTTATTTTTTGTTTTTTTTTTTTGTGGTAGGGAGGTGAATGCTATTTATGCACAGAGTGTGGGACTTCCATGCGCTACTGGACCATCTACTAAACACTCCCCCTGTCAACCTGAGAACCCAGCCTGGAACCGTTTGACACATTACTTCGGGCCAGGTCCCGTTTTATTACGCCGTGGGGCGCCTTCAACCTGAGGAGTCCCTCTCCTAGCGGGAGGGGATAGGGGAAGAGGAAATGCCAGAAGAGCGATCCCCCAGCCCCAGTGCCCCCGGCTCCTGTGAGTCACTTTTATATTTTAGGACTGCCCGAACATAATGAGCCACCTGGCTCCATTTGTCAACCGACTCGAGCATCACCGCAAATATATTATCAGGGGTGAGCTCTCTCGTCTCCCTATAGAGTTTCCTTCGCAGCCTGACCCATTTTCTACACGCAAAAAATGTGTGACAGGCATTGTCCTCCTCTCCTGGGCAAAACCGATAATCGGGAGACCGTGACTTACCGATCTTCTGAAGGTAAGACTGAAAAAACCATGCCTTCGATTCAGCCACGGTCTCACATCCGGGATGAGGCGCGCAGTCTACCTTCCCTTCGTGCAATTCCCCCAAGACTGCTGCCAATCGTTGAGCGAGCATTGTCTCTCCTCGCGGACAACCATCTCCCTCGCATCTTCGTTTCGGCGCAGGTAAATAGCGTGGCGCTCTCTAGCAAGGAGGGCGACAGGTATCACGCCTGCAATCACTCTCACCGCCGAGTCGGAGACTGTTGGATACGAAGATGCAATTCTCAGTGCTCCTCTTCTCTGTACCTGTGCCAATCGTTTTCGGTATACCCCCTTGCTGAGAGCGTCGCCCCATACCTCTGCTCCGTACATTAGCACTGACCCTACAGCACTCATCAAGAGGCGTCTTCTTGATGGGCTGGGTCCCCCTATGTTGGCCACAAGTCGACTCAGGGCCGATATTCCCGAAGCAGCCTTCTCAGCCGTTGCCCTGATTTGCTCAGAGAAATTCATCTTCGAGTCGATCAGTAGCCCCAGGTACTTCACCGCTGGCTTCGATTCGATTTGTATATCTCCAATACTGATCATCCTTACTCTAGGGATTCTCTTTTTTGTCAAGATGACCACTTCGGTTTTCTCCAGTGCTAAACTGAGCCCGCGAGCAGTCATCCTGTCCCTCACTCGGCGCATTAGCATACCTAGCCTAAGTTGCGCTTGTTCAACGGTGCGTCCAGCGACCAGAGCCGCAACATCATCCGCATAGCCGACCAAGCGCGACTCATCTGGCATCTCAAGTCTCAGTAGCCCGACGTAAGACACTTTCCACAGGTCCGGACCATGGATAGATCCCTGGGCAACACCCGATGTAATTTCCATCCTTCGTTGGCCCTGTGTCATATCGTAAAGCAGGCGTCGGTTCTTTAGGTAGTTCCTCAAAAGCTGCATTAGATATTCTGGAACTTGAAAAGAGTTTTCCAGTGTGTCCAGAATATCCACCCATCTAGCGGAGTTGAAGGCATTCCTGACGTCGAGTGTCACCAACAGGATGATCCGTCGCTTGGTGCGACTATATGCCTCTGCTTTTTGGACCGCGTTCACCACCTCTGCAATCGAATCAATGGTAGAACGTCCTGCTCTAAAGCCGTACTGCCGAGGAGATAGGTCCTCAGCAGCATGAATCGCGTCAGTGAGTCTTCCCTTGATGAGTTTCTCTAGCACTTTCCCAGTCGTGTCTAGCATGCATAACGGGCGTATGCAGATGGCGATTCGGGATTTCCCTTCCCCTTGCTGATCAGCACGAGCCTCGCCAACTTCCATCGTACCGGGAAAACCCCCTCCCGTAGGCAAGCTTTGAATGTGCTGAGCAGCAAGTCAGGACAATAGTGATAGACTAGCCGCAACACCTCAGCTGGAACACCAGCTGGACCTGGAGCCTTCCTCGCTTTCAAGGAGAGGACTGCCTCCTCCAGTTCCAGCTGTGTGAAGAGTGGGCACTCTACTGCTGTTTCACCATGGACAGCGTCAACACGGACGGGATGGGCGGGGAAGAGTCCCCACACTATCGCGTCCATCTTTTCCGCGTCATGTATACAAGGCTTCCGTAGGGCACCAAGTTTCCCCATGACCAGCTTGTAGGCAAGGCCCCACGGATCCTTGTTCACATTGTCCACTAGGTCTTGCCAGCAGCGAGCCTTGCTACTGTTGATCAGTTTGCGAAGGCATTTCCTGGCCGACATATATGCTGCCACCTGGTTGCATGCCTCGTCACGGTTCCGCGCCCGTTGAGCCTCACGCCGAAGCTTGTGACACTCCCTTCGCTTTTCAACGATTTCAGTAGACCACCAGTACACTGGGGGCTTGCCGTGCCGGGGTCTTTGACGGGGCATAGAAGCATAGCAAGCAGTCGTGATTATGCTCATAGTAGAGTTCACCACGTCTTGAGCTGCCAGTTCTTCCGTCCCCTCCGGAGCTCCCTGCAGCGGCTCACCTGCTGTGAGAACCTTGACAAACCTCTCGTCGTCCATTCTTCTAATGTTCCATCCAGTTGTAGCAGGCCGAGAGCACGAACGTCGGGAGATAGCATCACTTATCTCAAGCAGAATGCACTGGTGATCACTGGCTGAGTAGTCCTCTAATACTTTCCAGTTGTGTATCCTCCGTACTAAGGACTCCGAGGCGAATGTCACGTCCGGTATGGTTCCCTCACAGCCAATACGGCGGAAAGTCGGCGTATTTCCGGAGTTTAGTACAACGAGGGCCGTCCTGGCCGCCATTTCCATGATTCGTTTTCCCCTCGGATCCGTCTGAGGCATGCCCTATTCGATTGCTTTAGCATTGAAGTCGCCCCCAACGAGCACTTTACCCTCTGCGTTCGAGACAGCGCCCTCCAGAGCATTAAGCTTGGCTTGTAAAGGTAATATCGGCTAATTAGGCGTTAGGTAGACACTATAGAAGGTGATCCCTGAGCACCGAACCCACACGAAACCATCCCCCCGTCCACAACTCTCCGCTTGAAAGTCACTGTTCCGAACCCAGATAGCGGCAGTACCAGTTTCATCAGAGTACCATAATGCAGGACTTTTATTATGGTGTTGCTCACTCAGCAGCAAGAAGTCGGCTTTCCTGTCCCTCGCAAACTGCTCAAGCAGATTTTGGGCGGTTGAACTGCGGTGTAGGTTTAGCTGCAGTATGCGGGTCATCGAAGCTCTGATTTGGCCTTGGCTAGGGCTTCCTGGAACACCTGGCATTTTTCTGATCCCAAGACGTGTCCAAAATCAGGTTTTGGATCAGCATCCTTGCAAACAACACAGTGTGCCTCCTTCGTACACTCTTTTCTTTTATGTCCCATTTCACCGCATTTGTAACATAGGGAACTCCTATCGGGTCCTTTGCATACTTGTGTGGTGTGACCATAACCAAGGCATTTGAAACATTGAAGAGGCGTTGCTATTCGCCGTATCCTACAGACAACCCACCCAATTCGTACTTTGCCCTTATTCAGGAATTGTTCGGCGTCCTTTTTGGTCAAGTCAACTATGGCCATGCGTTGTCCCCTGTTGTTTTCTGGTATTAGTCTCACTTTGATCCTTCCCACGCTAGGGAAATTCCTTTTGATGGCCTCTTCTACCCCGGCCAGATCCGTCACGCAGTCTTTGTCTCGTATTTCGATCGTTGCCATCGGCTCGAGCGGGGCTATAGTTGCGCTTTTGCCGAGGACTTTCTTTACTGCGTCACAGAATGCATCTTTGTTGCTGGCCTCTGCTCCGAATTCGACCAGTATGTGGCCCGACCGCGTTGGTCGTACTACTTTAATGGTAGTATTGGTGTCTTCGGGCCTTACGTTTCCCCTGATGTCCCGCAGCACCTCCGCGTAGGATCGGCCATCTTGGGGCTTTACAAGCAGTGCCTGCTGCCGGGGTCTTCGTCGGGGCTTCTGCCTCTCCTGTTTTGCATCAGATCCTTTTTCTAATTGGGTGTCCGTGCGAATTTTATTTTCTGGCTTTTTTGAAGGAGTTGCTTTGCAGCTTTCTTCGCTCCTTTTGTAAGCACTGTCTGGAACCCCTGATTTGGTGCTCCACGCCCGTCAAGTGCCTCGTCCTTCCTTCTTTTATCCCGATCTCCTTCGATTGGGCTAGACGCCATTCTTTTATTGACGTTTAATGATGGAGCTATCTGCATGTCGCCTTTAGATTTTGCCTCAAGCGCCTCTTTAGCCTTTTGCTCGTCTTTGGCTCTTAACCAGCTCCTCCGATAGTGCCCTATGCGATCTAGGAGCTCCTCTAGTTCAAGGAGCCCTGCCTTTGCTGCCTTGCTGATTTTTGGGGAGTCGCATGCAGCTTGTATTCTTTTCAGAACATCTCCCGCTTTTCGGAGTAGCCTTTCTTCTTCGTATCGCTGGGCCGCAATTCTACCTTGCAACCATCCTTGGGAGAGGTTATCGCGTTCCCTTTCTGAGAGCAGTACTTCCGCCACATTTTCAACTTTGGCGGTGCATTCACGCGGGGTCTGGTCACTCTTTGCTTTTAGTGTCGTAATCTCCTCGTTGGCTTCTGGATTTTGCGTTGCAATTTCGGGATTTGTGGCCCTTGCATCGGTCGCTTCGGTAACGATTGCAGCCGTGACAATCGAATTTTCGGTGCTCTTTATGTTATCTCCCACCACTCGAACACCTGAAGTGTCCCGTTTCCCGTTTTCCCTTAGTTGGACGCTCGGGTGTCATTTTTTTGCTGCGCCCAAACGCCGCAGGAATCTCAGTCTGAACCAGACTGTCTGCTATTCTCCGTTTTTCGTCCGTCTTCACTGTCGTTGCGTTAGTCTTCGTTTTCGTCGTTGTAAGTACCGCTCGCGATGTACTGTTGACATCGTGGCTGCAACCGCTGGTTGCGTCGTCGTTATGATTTTTCGTTTCCTTTCTGGGTATTTGTGGTCTTTTGATTTTGTTTGCTCCAGATTTGTTGGGTCTCCCCTCGGAACCGCTTTCTCCGTACGTGTGTGTAGTCGCCTTTTTGGTCCCATGGTTATCTTTGCAGAGCAGGGAGGCCATGCGAGGGTTGGCACAAGCCCTTATGGGGACAAGTGCTCAGAGCCAGACCAGCGCTAATCGGGAGTCCGTCTCAACCGAACCTAAACCCCCAACCCAATGGTGCGAACTTCGAACGTACTCCGAGGCCTGCCAAGGTTTTACCGGGACGGAGACGGTATGATTGTTGAATTGGAGCCGTTCACAAACGAGTTTCACCTCGCCGCTATGCGTACTATGCAAAGCAACTAGGTCCGAACCATCACAATCACCAGCCCAAAGCCTCATTTCCAGTTCGTTGTCCTAAGCGTAGTCCAGATCCAATCAAAGTCGTTACCTGTCATCCCAGGAGGGAACCTCACGGCGCCCCCCATATCCTCGGGTCCATGGGGGCGGCGCTCCCCAAAGAATGCTAGCCTCAAAGAGTGCTCTTGTCGACCGGCATTCTCGCTGCGAGAATTTCCTTGGGTACGTGGGGCCGGAACTCCCCAAAAAATGCTAGCCTCCAAGAGTGCTCTTGTCGACCGGCATTCCCCCTGCGGATAGGTACGGCGTACCTTGCGAACTGCATTTGGATCAAGGCCGAAACATTGAGTCACTAGTTTTTGGCGAAATGTGCGAGCTGGTGGGAATACGGAAAACGAGGACAACACCGCTG
>OZ017738.1:260776194-260783694 GCA_963969285.1 Odontomyia ornata | reverse complement strand
ATTTTACTTCAGCTGCGAAAAGGGTACACTTGTCGGGACTAAGTTTCAAATTCGCCAGTCGCAATCGGGAGAAAACCTCTTCTAAGTTCCGCACATGCTCTTCGAACGTTCTACCGATGGCGATGATGTCATCAAGGTACACCAAGCAGGTTTTCCAGGTTAGACCACGTAGCACGTATTCCATCAGGCGTTCGAAAGTGGCTGGAGCATTGCAAAGCCCAAATGGCATCACCACAATTTGCCACAATCCAGTCCCAACAGAAAATGCGGTCTTCTCTCGGTCCTTCTTGTCGATTTCTACCTGCCAGTAGCCACTCTTGAGATCGAGTGTAGAAAACCATTATTCGTCGGTTCAAGTGTCCATGATGTCAATGCGTGGGAGCGGGTAACTACCCTTCCTATTAACGTAGTTAAGCTGCCTATAGTCGACACAAAAACGAGTACTACCCTCCTTTTCCTTTACTAGAACTACAGGCGCGGCCCATGGACTGACAGAAGGTTCGATAACGCCTTGTTCTTCCATGTCCAAGATCAGCGCGCTCACTTCTCCTTGTCTGGCTTTAGGGAGACGTCTCGGTGCTTGTCGAATTAGCTTGGCTCCCTGTGTATCTATGACGTGAGTTACCATACTCGTTCAGCCTTGATCAGCCGGGCCTGTTGAGAAGATGTCACTGTACTTGGTGACCAGATCAGAGGCTTGCTTGAATAGCTGCGCTGGCAATTTGACCTGCTTCAATATTGCAGACATGGATTCCCGGGCCTTGCCTGTATCTTGCCTCCTACTCCAATGGTGGTCGTGAGTAGCGTCCAAGGAGGAGATGGTGGAAACAGGCTGGCAGCTGCCAACGGCTTCTCCCGCTTTGATGCTCGTGGTTGAGTATGTGGCGTTAAGGACTCTAACCGGCACGTATTCGTTCGTTAAAGATCTTACAAGGCTTCGTCCTACAATCAAACTGCGCAATACCGACGTCTTCGTTGGTTCTATCAGATAAGATCACTGCTCTCCAGAATCACGATCAAGCTTGGCCCATACAGTGCTTTCAGAAGAATTTGGTACAACAGTGTCGGCACATACTACTACATTTATCTTGGGAATTTGGACGCTGGAATCCTCCATCAGTACTTCGACATTCTGCCATTTCAATACCCGTTTGCCCAAATCCAACGTAATTCCATGTGGTCGCAGGAAATCCATTCCGAGAATGCAGTCGTCCATAATGTTCGCGACCAAAAATTATGTCGGAACGCAAGGTCTCCCAACTGTATCTGGAGGTTGACCTCTCCATGGACAGGTGCAGTTTCTTCCGTAGTTGTCCGTAGTGAGAAAATCCTGCCCTTTTGAAGTAGTTGTTGCCTCACATGGTCTGGTCGGATAATCGATCGGGTTGCACCAGTGTCGATTGTTATGGTGCAATGTTCTCCGTCAACTTGACCCGGAAGGCATAAGTCCGCTTCTCCACGATGTAGCCTTGATACGGTGATGGCGGTGCTGGGGACGTCGATTCTCCTAGCCAACCTCTGCCCCACGAAGTTGGCCCTTACATGTTTCCCAACCCCTCAGTTTTTTCCGCAGGGGGAATGCTGGTCGACAAGACCACTCTTGGAGGCTAGCATTCTTTGGGGAGTTCCGCCCCCACGTACCCGAGGAAATTCCAGCAGGGAGAAAGCCGGTCGACAAGAACATTCTTGGAGGCTAGCATTCTTTGGGGAGTGCCGCCCCCACGGACCCGAGGATATGGGGGGTGCCGTGAGGTTCCCTCCTGGGATGACAGGTAACGACTTTGATTGTGTCTGGACTACGCTTTGGACAACGAACTGGAATTGACGCTTTGGGCTGGTGGATGTGATGGACCTAGTTGCTTTAAACAGTAGCTCCGAGGTGAAACTCGTGTGTGAACTATCATACCGTCTCCGTCCCGGTAAAACCTTGGCAGGCCTTGGAGTACGTTCGAAGTTCGCACCATTGGGTTGGTGGTGTAGGTTCGGTTGAGACGGACTCCCGATTAGCGCTGGTCTGGCTCTGAGCACTTGTCCCCATAAGGGCTTGTGCCAACCCTCGCATGGCCTCCCTGCTCTGCAAAGATAACCATGGGACCTAAAAGGCGACTACACACACGAACGGAGATAGCGGCTCCGAGGGGGGACCCAATAAAATGGAGCAAACAAAATCAAAAGATCAAAAAAATCCAAAAAATGAAACCAAAAATAATAACGATAACGCAACGAGCGGTTCCAACCACGATGTCAACAGTACATCGAGAGCTGTACTAACCACGAAAAAAATGAAGACTAACACGACGACAGTGACGGTAAACAAAAAACGGAGAACCGCAGACAGTCTGGTGCAGACTGAGATTCCTTCGGCGTTTGGGCGCAGCAAAAAAATTATGCGAACGCCCGAGCGTCCTATTAAGTAGAAGCGGGAGACTCGGCAGGATGCTTCAGGTGTTCGAGCATTGGACGATAACATAAAGAGCACCGAATATTCGATTTTTACGGCTGCAATCGTTACTGAAGCGACCGGTGCAAGGGTCACAAATCCCGAAATTGCAACGAAAAATCCAGAAGCAAACGAGGAGATTACGGCACTAAAAGCAAAGAGTGACCAGACCCCGCGTGATTGTACCGCCACCGTTGAAAATGTGGCGGAAGTACTACACTCGGAAACGGAACGCGAAAACCTCTCCCAAGGATGGTTGCAAGGTAGAATTGCGGCCCAGCGATACGAAGAGGAAAGACTACTTCGAAAAGTGGGAGATGTTCTGAAAAGAATACATGCGACTCCCTTAAAACTAGCAAAGTAGCAAAGGAAGGGCTCCTTGAACTAGAGGAGCTCCTAGATTGCATAGGGCACTATCGGAGGAGCTGGTTATGGGCCGAAGATGAACAGAAGGCTAAAGAGGCGCTTGGGGCAAAATCTAAAGGCGACATGCAGATAGCTCCATCATTAAACGTCAAGAAAAGAATGGCGTCTAGCCCAATCGAAGGAGATCGGGATAAAAAAAGGAAGGAAGAGGCACTTGACGGGCGTGGAGCACCAGATCAGGGGTTCCAGACAGTGCTTACAAAAGGAGCGAAGAAAGCTGCAAAGAAACTAATTCAAAAAAGCTAGAAAATAAAATTCGCACGGTCGCCCAATTAGAAAAAGGACCTGATGCAAAACAGGAGAGGCAGAAGCCCCGACGAAGACCCCGGCAGCAGGCACTGCTTGTAAAGCCCCAAGATTGCCGATCCCACGCGGAGGTGCTGCGGGACATCAGGGGAAACGTAAGGCTCGAAGACTACAATACTACCATTAAAGTAGTACGACCAATGCGGTCGGGCTACATACTGGTCGAATTTGGAGCAGAGGCTGGCAACAAAGAAGCATTCTGTGACGCAGTAAAGAAAGTCCTCGGCAAAAGCGCAACTATAGCCCCGCTCGAGCCGATGGCAACGATCGAAATACGGGACATTGACTGCGTGACAGATTTGGCCGAGGTGGGAGAGGCCATCAAATGGGAGTTGCCTAGCGTGGGAAGAATCAAAGTGAGACTAACACCAGAAAACAACAGGGGAAAACGCATGGCCATAGTTGACTTGACCGAAAAGGACGCCGAACAATTCCTGAACAAGGGCAAAGTACGAATAGGGTGGGTTGTCTGTAGGATACGGCGAAGAGCAACGCCTCTTCAATGTTTCAAATGCCTTGGTTATCGTCACACCACACAAGTATTCAAAGGACCCGATAGGAGTTCCCTATGTTACAAATGCGGTGAAATGGGACATAAAAGAAAAGATTGTACGAAGGGGGCACACTGTATCCTTTGCAAGGATGCTGATCCAAAACCTGATTTTGGACACGTCTTGGGATCGGGAAAATGCCGGATGTTCTAGGAAGCCCTAGCCAAGGCCAAATCAGAGCTTCGATGACCCGCATCCTGCAGCTAAACCTACACCGCAGTTCAACCGCCCAAAATCTGCTTGAGCAGTTTGCGAGGGAAAGAAAAGCCGACTTCTTGCTGCTGAGTGAGCAACACCATAATAAAAGTCCTGCATTATGGTACTCTGATGAAACTGGTACCGCCACTATCTGGGTTCGGAACAGTGACTTTCAAGCGGAGAGTTGTGGACGGGGGGATGGTTTCGTGTGGGTTCGGTGCTCAGGGATCACCTTCTTTAGTGTGTACCTAACGCCTAACGAGCCGATATCATCTTTTCAAGCCAAGCTTAATGCTCTGGAGGGCGCTGTCTCGAACGCAGAGGGTAAAGTGCTCGTTGGGGGCGACTTCAATGCTAAAGCAATCGAATGGGGCATGCCTCAGACGGATCCGCGGGTGAAACGAATCCTAATAATGGCGGCCAGAACGGCCCGCGTCGTACTAAACTCCGGAAATACGCCGACTTTCCGCCGTATTGGCTGTGAGGGAACCATACCGGACGTGACATTCGCCTCGGAGTCCTTAGTACGGAGGATACACAACTGGAAAGAATTAGATGACTACTCAGCCAGTGATCACCAGTGCATTCTGCTTGAGATAAGTGATGCTATCTCCCGACGTTCGTGCTCTCGGCCTTCTACAACTGGATGGAACATTGGAAGAATGGACGTCGAGAGGTTCGTCAAGGTTCTCACAGCAGGTGAGCCGCTGCAGGGAGCTCCGGAGGGGACGGAAGAACTGGCAGCTCAAGACGTGGTGAACTCTACTATGAGCATAATCACGACTGCTTGCTATGCTTCTATGCCCCGTCAAAGACCCCGGCACGGCAAGCCCCCAGTGTACTGGTGGTCTACTGAAATCGTTGAAAAGCGAAGGGAGTGTCACAAGCTTCGGCGTGAGGCTCAACGGGCGCGGAACCGTGACGAGGCATGCAACCAGGTGGCAGCATATATGTCGGCCAGGAAATGCCTTCGCAAACTGATCAACAGTAGCAAGGCTCGCTGCTGGCAAGACCTAGTGGACAATGTGAACAAGGATCCGTGGGGCCTTGCCTACAAGCTGGTCATGGGGAAACTTGGTGCCCTACGGAAGCCTTGTATACATGACGCGGAAAAGATGGACGCGATAGTGCGGGGACTCTTCCCCGCCCAACCCGTCCGTGTTGACGCTGTCCATGGTGAAACAGCAGTAGAGTGCCCACTCTTCACACAGCTGGAACTGGAGGAGGCAGTCCTCTCCTTGAAAGCGAGGAAGGCTCCAGGTCCAGCTGGTGTTCCAGCTGAGGTGTTGCGGCTCGTCTATCACCATTGTCCTGACTTGCTGCTCAGCACATTCAACGCTTGCCTACGGGACGGGGTTTTCCCGGTACGATGGAAGTTGGCGAAGCTCGTGCTGATCAGCAAGGGGAAGGGAAATCCCGAATCGCCGTCTGCATACGCCCGTTATGCATGCTAGACACGGCTGGGAAAGTGCTAGAGAAACTCATCAAGGGAAGACTCACTGACGCGATTTGTGCTGCTGGGGACCTATCTCCTCGGCAGTACGGCTTTAGAGCAGGACGTTCTACCATTGATTCGATTGCAGAGGTGGTGAACGCGGTCCAAAAAGCAGAGGCATATAGTCGCACCAAGCGACGGATCATCCTGTTGGTGACACTCGACGTCAGGAATGCCTTCAACTCCGCTAGATGGGTGGATATTCTGGACACACTGGAAAACTCTTTTCAAGTTCCAGAATATCTAATGCAGCTTTTGAGGAACTACCTAAAGAACCGACGCCTGCTTTACGATATGACACAGGGCCAACGAAGGATGGAAATTACATCGGGTGTTGCCCAGGGATCTATCCATGGTCCGGACCTGTGGAAAGTGTCTTACGTCGGGCTACTGAGACTTGAGATGCCAGATGAGTCGCGCTTGGTCGGCTATGCGGATGATGTTGCGGCTCTGGTCGCTGGACGCACCGTTGAACAAGCGCAACTTAGGCTAGGTATGCTAATGCGCCGAGTGAGGGACAGGATGACTGCTCGCGGGCTCAGTTTAGCACTGGAGAAAACCGAAGTGGTCATCTTGACAAAAAAGAGAATCCCTAGAGTAAGGATGATCAGTATTGGAGATATACAAATCGAATCGAAGCCAGCGGTGAAGTACCTGGGGCTACTGATCGACTCGAAGATGAATTTCTCTGAGCAAATCAGGGCAACGGCTGAGAAGGCTGCTTCGGGAATATCGGCCCTGAGTCGACTTGTGGCCAACGTAGGGGGACCCAGCCCATCAAGAAGACGCCTCTTGATGAGTGCTGTAGGGTCAGTGCTAATGTACGGAGCAGAGGTATGGGGCGACGCTCTCAGCAAGGAGGTATACCGAAAACGATTGGCACAGGTACAGAGAAGAGGAGCACTGAGAATTGCATCTTCGTATCCAACAGTCTCCGACTCGGCGGTGAGAGTAATTGCAGGCGTGATACCTGTCGCCCTCCTTGCTAGAGAGCGCCGCGCTATTTACCTGCGCCGAAACGAAGATGCGAGGGAGATGGTTGTCCGCGAGGAGAGACAACGCTCGCTCAACGATTGGCAGCAGTCTTGGGGGAATTGCACGAAGGGAAGGTGGACTGCGCGCCTCATCCCGGATGTGAGATCGTGGCTAAATCGAAGGCATGGTGAGACTGACTTCCATCTGATCCAGCTTTTAGCGGGCACGGATGTTTTCAGTCTTACCTGCACAAGATCGGTAAGTCACGGTCTCTCGATTGTCGGGTTTGCCCAGGAGAGGAGGACAATGCCTGTCACACATTTTTTGCGTGTACCAAATGGGTCAGGCTGCGAAGGGAACTCTACAGGGAGATAGGAGAGCTCAGCCCAGATAATATAGTTGCGGTGATGCTCGAATCTGTTGACAAATGGAACCAGGTGGCACATTATGCTCGGGCAGTCCTAAAATATAAAAGGGACTCACAGCAGCTGGAGGCGCTGGGGCTGGGGGATCGCTCTTCTGGCATTTCCTCTTCCCCTCTCCCCTCCCGCTAGGAAAGGGACTCCCCAGCTTGAAGGCACCCCACGGTGTAACAAAACGAGACCTGGCCCGAAGTAATGTCTCAAACGGTTCCAGGCTAGGTTCTCAGGTTGACAGGGGAGGTGTTTAGTGGGTAGTCCAAGGGTATCCTCCAGGGGACTCCCACACTGCCAGACTCGGCGGGCGTAAATGCCTTCACCTCCCTACCACAAAAAAAAACCCTCAGTTTGAAGCGCTTCCATTCTGGGCTCTTGAATAGCTCTGGACCTCCTCCTAGCTCCACACCCAGGACAATAGCTCGGTTTCCTTCGATCCTCGCAGTCTCTTTGCGGGTGCCCCTTCTCTCCACAATTCCAGCACCTAGGCGCGCCATTCACCTGCAGGTCTTGCTCAACTATCTCGCGAACCCGGGAAGTGGTACGAGTCACATTTTTCGCTGCCTCAAAATTCAGACTGTAAGCCAATGCGTCCTTAACCGTTTGCTTTTGAGCTAAACACACGGCTTGTTGCAATTCTGGGTCCTTTAGTGCGCTGATGAATGCTTCTGTCGCTGCATCATCTCGATGTTC
>OZ017738.1:260756194-260771194 GCA_963969285.1 Odontomyia ornata | reverse complement strand
ATATATATATATATATATATATATATATATATATATATATATATATATATATGTGTGTGTGTGTAAATATATATACCGCAGATAGAATAATGGCTCTATCCGAAAAATGGCAAAAGGTCATAGATATTAATCGACAATGTGCACTGAAATAAAATCCATTTTAAATAAAAGAAAATTTTCGATCAAAAAAGACAAGAAAAGGCTCAGTTCTTATTGATCTTACCAATATATATTGCTTTGAAAGCAGCAAAATCGATTTTCATGAATAATTAAATATTTTGCGTTTTATTTGCAATTTCTGGATATTTTTTTATCACAATGTACACATGTATATATATATATATATATATATATATATATATATATATATATATAGATATATGTATCTTTATATACATATATATATATATGTATATATATATATATATATATATATATATATATATATATATATTTATATGTATATATATATATATATATATATATATATATATATATATATATATATATATGTGTGTATATATATGTGTATATATGCATAAATATACACACATATATATATATATATATATATATATATATATATATATATAGATATATATATAGATATATATATATATATATATGTGTATATACATATACACATACTCAAAAAAGTTTGCGTACACTTGCTGGTCGTAGCAAATATATCAATATAAAAACCTTTGCCATTTGTTTATAACTTAATATCTTTTCTTTATTATATTCATTAAACTATATGGTACATAAATATGTAACTGATCACTCGTTCGCTGTTTAGAATAACCAAAATAAAAAAGTTTCTTCCAAAACGTCATAAAAATCCATCCAAAAAAGTCTGCGTACACCTGAAAAAATTTATTCATTTTATTTGAAAACCACTATATTAGCTTTCAGATTTTGAACCTTAATATCTAGTAGCATAGCCTTTCCTATAAATGACTTCCTTTAGCCTATTTTGCATGGATTGAACAAGTTTTGATGTTTCTTCGGCCGTTATTTTGTTCCACTCGTTCAAAATAACATTTTTTAATGACTCTTTGCTAGTTACTATGTCATGCTCTCGAATTTTTCTTTCAAGTAAATCCCACAAATGTTCAATTGGGTTTAAATCTGGTGATTGAGGAGGTGTAGCTAAGAGTTTTGGGACGTTGTAGGCCAACCAAAGCCTATTTATTTCAGCTGTATGTTTGGGGTCATTATCGTGCTGAAAGAAAAATGCGTTCCCCAGCCGTAATTTCTCGGCACTTTGCTTAATATTATTTTTTTAAGTATTAAGGTACCCGTATTTATCCATTGTAGATTCTATGAAAACAAGTTGCCCCACTCCACTGGCTGCCATACACTCCTTAACCATCACACCGCCGCCACCATGCTTTACAGTGGGAATCAAATTTTCTTTATTGAATTCTGTCGAGCGTTTTCTCTATACTAATTTGCGTCCTTTTATCCCAAATATACAAAACTTACTTTCGTCCGAAAAAAGAACGCTTTCCCAAAATTCTTTTCGCATATTTACATAATTTTTGGCAAATTCCACTCTCTTTCGGCGATTCCGTTCCGATATGAACGGCTTTTTACGTGCGACTCGACCATAGTAACCGCCTTTTCTGAGAATTATGCGCACTGTTTCATCGCTTATTGTCTTATTGTATTTCTTTCTTATATCCTGCGCAATTTGGAACTCGGTTAATCGGGGATTTTGTTTCACAGCATTAATAATACTCCTACGTTCACGTGCTGTAAGTTTGGGAAGACGTCCTGACCGATGCCGTGAAAAAAGCAAACCACTTTCTTTGTAATTAGCAACAACTCTTTGGACCGAGGAATGGGTTCTCCCAACTAATTTTGCGATTTCACGAAAACTTTTCCCGTTTTCACGCAATTTTACTATGACTTTACGCTCACTAACACTTATTTCCTTATTTTTTACTTCCATATTAAAGAATAGTCTTTTATTCACGCAAAACACACAGATAATTTTCCAATCACGCAGAACAATGAAAAAATGAAGGCATCAACATTGCACACTTCGGGGAATCCCCAAATTTGGTGATATGTACGAAAACTTTTTTGGGGCTGCTCACAGACTTCCAAGTATTGAAATTACTATATGTTCGATAATTTTGGGAATTTTTTAAACAAACCTGCTTCAATACATTTCTTGCAGTTTAGGCTCTTTTATCGAAATGATTAAATCAAGATCACATTATTGATTCATACGATTCCAACGTAATTCAGTTTGTACTAATGAGATGTACGCAGACTTTTTTGAGTATGTATATATATATATATATATATATATATATATATATATATATATATATATATATATATATATATATTACATAGCCAGTATACCCTATGTACATATAGTGCTATGAATTGGGGGCCAATTTGATATGTGTTCTATATACATCATCAAGGCTCCCGGGTAGAGATCTCGCTATACGACACTTCCCTGCTACTCTATCCATCTAAACCAAATCAACAAAGGCAACCGTTTATTTTATTAATTTTTTTTTTTTTTTGTTTCAAAATTACATTTCACATATTAAATTACTGACAGCCTATATTAATATAGAGTGAAGCGGTTTTACTTTTAACTCTGACTTGTCGGGCTTTAAAGGTGAGCGTTAGCCCGTAGAGTGAATCGGAGAGGATGAGTAAATGGATCTGGGTGACCACACGGCGTGAACCATAAGAGGCTGATTGAGGATCGTGGCACAAGCCAATACCTCACCCCTCACCACTTCGTCGTACACTTTGACTTTATCTTCGTCTAAAATTTTACTCACGTATACATAAATAATAATTGGCTAGCAGCACGCTTCCTTCTAGACTCGAGCAAGATTGCTTCTCAACAGTTCCTCCACGACTATAAATTTTAACTCAATTCGAGCTTTTGTTCTATTTCACTGTTAAAGTCGCTGAGGCGATGAGAATGTGTGTTCTCATTTACTAGGATCTTCTCAGCCCCGCTATACCTGATTAATTTGTAGATGATGGGAGCCGTTCTACGATAACGATATTATCGTAGCTTGGGGAAATATTTTGCATATGAGCAAAGAAAGCTTTCACCCCCCATATTCGCCACAGCTCTCAGTCAGCTGGCGAAAGTTTCTACATTTGACCGCTATAAGCTCCCTTAACTTGCTCATACTCGTATATAGAACTTCTCGCTTGGCATTAATCGCGGACGTGTACGCGTCATCCATATGCTGAAGCTTAACAGCGGCATATCGGCCGCAACGTACACAGTTATCATTCGCTAGTGCCTATCAGTGTAATGTACATTGCCGTCATTTGCTGACGCTTTTTAGGGCCAAACGGTAGGCAGGAGTTCCACTCGCTGTTCATAACATAATGTAAATATATACATATATATATATATATATATATATATATATATATATATATATATATATATATATACATATATTATATATATGTACATATATATATATATATATATATATATATATATATATATACATATATATATATATATATATATATATATATATATATATATATATATATATATATATATATATATATATATATATATATATATATATATTTAAATGTATAAATGTATGTATGTGTCCAAACAATCAACTTTCGTCATTAAATATTGTTACTTACATTAAAATCATTCCGATGATATTCAATTCCTATGTCTGCGATTGTTCCTGCACGCGCAATCATAATTTCATTTTTTACCTATCTCAAAGAATAACTCTAAATGTAATTGGAACATTGATTTCCTGTTTTTGCATATTTTCTTTACATGCACGAATCAATTACCGAAATTCGCGGATCATTTTTGCTGACCACATAGCGCGTGCAGTAAAAGTTCATAAGAAATATATGACAAATAATTTGCTTTGTAAAGCAAAAATATTGTACTTAAAGATCATGAAAATTGTCATTTTATTATTAAAGTTGTTATCAGAAGAAGCAGTTGTTCTTATGAGAAAGGTAACATTTTTTGGTGACCCCAGACTAAACTTTTGATCATTTAGATATGGAGAAGCTGCTGCTGGACCAATCATCTGCTGGAAAAATTCTTGAACGGATGCTGGTGAATTTCTACAAGGATTCGAGATCAAGGAAGACTATGCGATACTTCGGGAATCGAGTCAACAAATTAAACACAGAGTGGGAGAAATTCGTCAAGCGAGATGCAGAGTTGCAAACTTTTCGTTAAAGGCAAGCAGATCATCAATATTTTGAGGAACATTTCTTTGGCCAAGTCCGAGACGTGTATGAGGAACTCAAAGGTGAGCTGGAGGATGGTCTTGAGGAAGCAAAGGTAGTCAACAGTTCCGCTGTTGGCCATGATTCAACCACATCTTCGCCCCCCGGAGGAGATGCACAAGAGGTCCGTAAAAGGCTCATCATTCAGGAGCCTTTAATATCATCACTGGAAAGGGTGATGATTACTGTCTCAAAGGATGTGGAGGATCTTCCTGCCTGCTCTCACGAGTTCTACCAACAGCAGCTCTCGAGTATGCGTGGTCATTTGACACCAATAGCAAGCAATCATCACGCATTGGTTGCTGAAAACACACACTATGACACCTCGCAATTCAGTATGCTGGAAGACAACTATAATGCAACGGTTGTTAAGCTTATGGAGTTAGACATGCAGAAAATACAGCCATCAGGTACGGAGGCAAGGCAAGGGTCAGCAGCAATAAGGTTGCCCAAGGTTTTTATACCAACTTTCGATGGCGATTATATCCAGTGGCCTTCGTTTGCAGAGCTCTTCACACAACTAGTGGACAGTCAGGATCTTCCAAGTGTGCAGAAAATGTTCTATTTGAAGGCCAACCTTGCTGGCAAAGCTGGTAGATTGATCCAACATCTTCAACCTTCCGAGCAAAATTATGCCACAGCATGGCAAATTCTTAAGACATGCTATGACAATCAACGGATGATAGTAGTTGCGTTTCTCAACAGCATGTTAAATGTTCCTGTGGCTGCTGGAGACTCTGGTGCCTCTCTCGAACGACTTCATGATACAGTGAATGTGACACTGCTGGGTATCAGGAATCTTGGAATTGATACAAGCAGTTGGGATCCATTAATTGTCCACATGAATCTTCAGAAGATGGACAAAGAAACCCATCGGCTATTCGAGCAGTCACTTTCCGATCCTCGGAAAGTTCAACCACTTTCTACGTTACTGGATTTTATTGAAGCAAGATTCCAGATGTTGGAGGGTCTAGGGGATTCTGCGATGAAACCTAAAGGTGACAAAAGGCCCGCCGCTCTTTTAACCGCAAAGGAGAAACAACTGTGCCAACTCTGCAAAAAGCAATGCAAGAATCTACGGCAATGCCAGAAATGTTTGCAAATGACCATAAAAGACAGGTTCAGCACGGTCAAAAGACTACAGTGTTGCATCAACTGTCTTCAGAAAGGGCATACACGTAAGGATTGCAGCTCTGGATCATGTATGAAATGTAACAAGCGACATCATACATTGATTCACTTTGAAACTGAGCCAGTGACACCTACCATAGCAAATGAAATCAGCATGAGTCATTCAGCCTCAAGCCAACAAAAAGTGCAACGCTATGTATTCCTTGGCACTGCATCCATTAAAATTAAGGACAAGTACGGGCAATTCGTTATTTGCAGAGCAATTCCAGACTCAGGATCACAGCTGAGTTTTATCTCTGAGCGCCTTTTTAAACAACTTGGATTTCGACGAGTTGATAAACCTATTGATATCTGTGGAATAGGAAGCTCAAAACTGCACAGTAAAGGGAGAATGAGTCTTACTATCCAATCCCAAGTCACCAACTTCTCTACTGCACTTGAATTTGTAATATTGCCAGAAATAACTTCATACCAACCGGACCAGATTTGCAGTACGAATTCATGGCCCATCCCAGCAAACATACATCTAGCCGATCCCGACTTTAATACTTCCAAAAGGATTGACATTTTAATAAGTGCCGAGATTTCGCCAACTTGATGTCTTCAGAGAAGATAGAACTTTCCGCTGATCTCCCTACGCTACAGAATTCCGTTCTCGGTTGGATCGTTTTAAGAAAATTGAAAATAACACAGCTCCCACTCTCAACTGTTTGCAATATTGCCTCCAGCTCCATTGAAGAACAATTGAAAGGCTTTTGGGAGTTGGAAGAAGTCGAAACCAAAACGTCGGCCATGTCAGACGCAGAGAGGTAATGTGAAGAGCACTTTCTGAAGACTATTCGAAAAGGCTCAGAAGGAAAATTTCAAGTCAAACTTCCATTTTCTGACTCACCTGATTCTCTTGGGGAATCAAAACAAGTCGCAATAAGACGATTGTTAAGCCAAGAGCGCCGTTTGGGACTTCATCCCGAGCTTAAGCGTCAATATCAAGACTTCATGGACGAGTAGATTGCACTAAAGCACATGGAACAAATTGATCCAGCCAGGATTCCAAAGGTACATTGCTTTCTGCCTCACCATTGTGTGCTGAAACCTACTAGCACAACGACAAAGTTACGTGTCGTTTTCGACGGCTCGTGTAAAACGTCAAGCAATGTATCCCTTAACAATTTGCTTCTTGTGGGACCAGTGGTTCAAGATGAATTATTTGACATACTCATTCGCTTCAGGATTCACCGATATGTTTTTTAGGCAGACATAGAAAAAATGTATCGGCAAATTTTAGTCGCTGATGAAGACAGAAACTTCCAGTTGGTATTATGGAGAGATAATCCCACCGAAGCAATCGAATATTACAGATTACGAACAGTAACCTACGGTACCGCTTGTGCACCGTATTTAGCTACCAAAACGCTACAGTATTTGGCTGAAACAAAGCAGAGAGACTATCTACTGGGAGCTAGTGTTGCTTTAAAGGATTTCTACGTTGATGACATTTTACCTGGATCTAACAATTTAAAGGAAGCCGTGCGCATTCAATCCGAGCTGAGGACCATGCTTCTCGAAGGCGGATTTACGTTGCGCAAATGGTGTGCTAACCATCCTAAACTACTTCAGCATTTCCCAAAAGCACTACGTCAAATAAAAAAGACGACTACTACACTAGATCACTTGGCATAATTTGGCATCCCCATACCGACACTTATGGCATCCAGGTAGATCTCCCAGCAGTGGATAAAGTCACAAAACGTAGCGTTCTTAGTGATCTTATGCGCATCTATGACCCTTTAGCTCTCGTCAACCCTATCATTTCAAAGGGAAAAATCTTCATCCAAGAGTTGTGGCAGCTCAAACTTGATTGGGATAATCCAATTCCGGAGTCGTTATCAACAAGGTGGTGTAATTTCCGTGAAGAGCTGCAAGTATTAAATTCACTCATTATTCCACGACGTGCAATGTCAGGCGATACCTTCAATATCGAACTACATGCGTTTTCAGATGCAAGTGGAAGTGCATTTGGAACAGCAGTTTATATACGCTCAACTAACTCAAATGGAGAGTATGTAACGAATCGTCTGTGTGCTCGGTCAAGAGTAGCTCCACTGAAACAAACAACAATTCCTAGATTAGAACTTTGTGCTGCTCATCTGATGGTAAAACTTGTGGTCAAAGTGCCGAAGGTTTTTTGTGCACCAGTCAAAAAGGTTTTTATTGGACCGACTCAACCATAGTGCTGTCATGGATAAGAGGATCGTCATCAATGTTAAAACGGTTCGTGGCTAATCGAGTGGCGTTCATCCAGGAAAATACCAAACTAAGTCAATGAAGGCACGTTCCGACGAAGAAAAACCCTGTAGACATTCTCTCTAGAGGTGCTACCCCCGGTGATTTTGTCAACTGTAGTGTTTGGCTTAGAGGACCAATATTTTTGGAGCTCTCAAACAACGAATGGCCAAAGCCCCCAGTTAAATACTTGGAAACAGACGAAGAACAAAAACCCATGGCTTTGATTTCAATACAAACACATTCATCAATTATAAGCGGCATCAACCGTTGAAACTCGTTCAAATTTCTTCAGCGTACAGCTGCCTACATTCATCGCTTCAAGCACAATCTGAAATCAAAAGATGACACTTTAATTGGACCACTAGCTCCAGCGGAGCTTCACAACGCTTTACAGTATATTGTCTATGAAATCCAACATATCACCTTAATGGATGAAATAAACCATTTGGCAAAACATCCGATGTTGCCAACCGCTCATTCTCTCAGTTCGCTCAAGCCTTTTGTGGACAGCAAAGGATGACTTCGAGTAGGAGGACGAATCAAGCTGTTTGACTCAATATATGAAGCAAAACATCAACTCTTACTGCCACATTCAAACGAGATTGTGCATGTATTGATTCAACATGTTCATGAAAGGAATCTTCATGCCGGTCCTCAAGCGCTGCTTCGAATAATTCGGCAAGAATTTTGGCAATTACGTGGAAGAACTTTGGCACAAAAGATTGTTCATAAATGTATGCGGTGTTGCAGAGCAAGGCCAAGATTGTACTCCCAAATTATGGGGAACCTCCCACGAGAAAGAGTTCAAGCAACTCGTCCATTTTCCAACGTTGGTGTTGATTTCCATGGCCCAATTCAAATTCACTACTGCATTGGAGGAAAAAGGCCCACTTGTAGTTTTTGTTTGTTTCTGTACAAAAGCTGTTCATCTGGAACTCTCACAAAGGACGCATTCATTGGTGCTCTAAAACGATTCCTTGCTCGGAGAGGCCGTCTGACGAAGATATATTGTGACAATGCCACAAACTTTGTAGGAGCCAAAAACGAACTTGGGGAGGTACAAGAATTATTTCCAAATAAACAAAATCAAAATGAGCTTCAACAGTACTGCTCAGAAGAGCAAATAGAATGGCTTTTCATCCCTCCCAGATCACCTCATTTCGGAGGACTCAAGGAAGCCGCTGTAAAATCTGCAAAGTACCATATCAAAAGAGTGATTGCTGGAGCTTCACTTACATATGAAGAACTGCACACAGTAATAACAGAGATCGAAGCAGTTCTGAATTCTAGGCTACTTACTCCTCTCTCTAATAATCCAAACGATCTGCAAGCGCTAACACCGGGTCATTTTTTGATTGGGGAACCACTCAACGCATTGCCAAATCCAAGTTCTTCAGAAACCAACATCAAGCTACTACAAAGATGGAAGCTAGTCCAAGCCTGCCAATCGGAATTTTGGAAACGTTGGTCTAAAGAATACCTACAAGAGTTACAGACCAGAAGCAAGTGGAAGACGTCGACAACAAAAATTTCTTTGGGGACATTAGTCCTCTTAAAAGAAGACAACGTACCCCCTCTCAAATGGGCCATTGGCAAGAACAGCAAACTTTATGAAGGATCAGATGAACTTACTAGAGTAGTTGATGTCAAAACCGGAAGGGGAGTACTCAAAAGAGCAGTTCATAACTTATGTCCTTTGCCAGTTGACACAACTGAAGAAGACCTGACGAAAAAATCCCCTGAAGGCTCAATTGAAAATAGGATCGACTACACAGTCACAATACCATCAGATTTGAAGGAAGACGTTGAGAAGCCGCAAAGGGATTTGGTCATAAATTCCCCCGAAGGCTCAAATGAAGACAGGATCGATTGTACATCAAAAGAGTTATCTGATTTGAAGGATTCAAGCACATTAAATGCAACCAATAATGATTTTAAAACGTCTGAAATGTCATTAACTGTTACTGCTAGCCAGAACGATGGACGTACGTCGCTGGTATTCACTAAAACGGTCAAAAAACGAAGCACACATCGAATTTTCCCCATAAATTCTAACTGGTTGACAAGCCCAGCCCTTCATTTTCGCTGCAGTGGCCTGAAGAAGTTCCACGAGAATAAAGACTCCCAACCGTCTCAAAATACCATAGTACAAATGAAGCACGTTCAATCCAAAAGGACACGATCGCCACCAACGATACGAGCGCCAAAGATCGCGAAACTCACCTTAGTGCTATTAATATTATGCGTACCAAGCATCAAAACAACAACTCAGCCAATCAACGAAACTATCGTGATCAGACCATTTATCAAGGAGGCGCCGGTATATTTTGAGGATATCGGTAAGGTCTCAATGGTAACGGACAATTGGAACATCATAGCATATTACAATATGACCGAATATTGGAAGGATATGCAAAATCTGCGAAACAACCACAAACGCCTGAAGGAACTCTGCGAGCAGACTGAAACCGACAACCAAGGACGATGTAAGCTCCTCTTAGCACAATTTCAATCCCAGCTAAGCACCATACAGGCAAATAATAACTTGCTGCTTGAGAGAAGCTCTGAAATCCGGAAGAAGCGATCGCCTTTTGATTTTATTGGAACCATGAGTAACAAGTTATTCGGAATATTGGACCAGGGCTACGCAGAAGAAATGGCAACAACTATTGACAAAATTAATTTAAATGAGAACCACATTATAGAGCTGATTAAAAATCAAACATCTGTCGTAGATTCCACCCTAAATCTCCTAGACCAAGACAGAACCTTTATAAAGGAACAGATGAAATCCATCGAAACTTATCTAGAACACTTCCGCTTAAATATTAATAAAACCAGCCATATTCTGGAGAACCAAGGTCTCATACAAGCTTTCAACACGTTATCCATCCACTTCACTCTGCTGCTTATGGCATATCAACGCATCCAAACAGCATTAATTGGGGTCACTATAGATAATCACAACGGAAAAATGAACCCTCTCATCCTGCGGCCAGACCAGCTACAAAACGAACTAAGATTCATCCAAGAAAATATACAAGCCTCCTTAATCGTACCGAATCAATCTGGGTATATTTCACTGCTAAAACTATACTCAATTATGTCTGTTCAGTCAATAATCACGAAGGATAAGGCTATCTTCAAAATAAACATACCCTTGCTAAACGTTGAGGTGTTCCAGCTATTCAAAGTTATTCCTATTACTTTTAAACTAAGGGAACAGTTTGCTTGCAAGGATCAATACAGCGTCACGTCCGAAGCCGAAATTAGTTCATGCCTATTAAAAAGTGAAGATAAATACCTGTGCAATAAAAAACATCAAATATTCAACCGGGGTACTGGACCAGCTCAATGCGAACTTAAATTATTAAACCAAGTGCATACACTACCCCAAGTTTGCAAACTTAAGATCATTCCCAGCTCCTCAAATACGTAGATTCAACTTCACAACAAGAATACATGGATCTACAATCTGCAAGAAGAAACGTCTATAAACATAGTTTGTGGTGACAACAATTATCAAAATAACTTAACTGGATCTGGTTCTCTGAGGTTTAAGGCCAACTGCAACATAAGACAAGGCTCGTTGACGATCATAGCCCACCATCAATTTACTAATCGGATCGACCTTTCTTACCTACCATCAGTTGCCTTAAACTCCACCATCATTTTGGAGCACTTAAAACCTCAAGAAAACTTCCACAGTATGAAGATAGCAAATAATTCCGATGACATTGTTCAGCTTAAAACCACTCTCCTGCAAATCAAACAACAAAGCTCTCTTCCCCATCACGTTGACTCCACAATCTACCATGTCTCAGCAGGATATTTGGCATTGGTCATCATCTTCGGCTTGACAGTCATTTAATTCACCACAAGATGCTACAAAACACGAATATTACCAGGACCAGAAGCATCAGTGAGGAAACCACAACCCTTCCCAAGGACCATCGACTTTCGACTTCAAACACGCCGGAATACAATGTTTTGAAACCTCAGCGCTTTCATTTGCCAGGAGTATGTCCAAACAATCAACTTTCGTTATCAAATATTGTTCCTTACATTAAAATCATTCCGATGATATTCAATTCCTATGTCTGCGATTGTTCCTGCACGCGCAATCGTAATTTCATTTTTTACCTATCTCAAAGAATAACTCTAAATGTAATTGGAACATTGATTTCCTGTTTTTGCATATTTTCTTTACATGCGCGAATCAATTACCGAAATTCGCGGATCATTTTTGCTGACCACATAGCGCGTGCAGTAAAAGTTCATAAGAAATATATGACAAATAATTTGCTTTGTAAAGTAATAATTGTCATTTTATTATTAAAGTTGTTATCAGAAGAAGCAGTTGTTCTTATTAGAAAGGTAACAATATGTACTAATATATATATATATATATATATATATATATATATATATATATATATATATATATATATATATATATACACATGTATATGTATATATGTATATATATATGTATATATATATATATATATATATATATATATATATATATATATATATATATATATATATATATATATATATATATATATATATATATATATATATATATACATATAATGAACATATATTTATATGTATCTACATATATATATATATCTCTATATACATATATTGTCACGTGTCCGAATCTATCTGCGAGCTACTGTTGCAATTCAACCGCTAACTACACCTTGAACATCAACATAAGCCATTGACGTCAGAACGAATGTACGAGAACCAGCCAGCTAAAGGGAGAACACTCACCAAATACTGGAAAGGTGACGCCAACTGACGACCCTATATATAGGCGATTGAATGAATGGACGACATTCAAGGCAGTTCGAAGATAAAGTTGTGTTACTAGTGAAAATTGTTAAGTGCAATAATTTATTTGATTTAATAAACTCTTTTAACTCGATTTTAAAGACAGTGAGTTTTCATTTTCTCAAGACATTAAAGTATCGGCCGCGAACCATAAACACGCGAGAATTGGTGTCAAAAGTGCGAAATTTTGAAAAAGTGAAAACTGTTAAACATCTTACTTAAATATTACATTTTACGTGGAAGTTAAGCAAAAAAAAAGTGATTTGATAGTTAAAAATATTTTATTGCGGAAAAACAAGAAAAACAGCGCTTGAACTAAGATTTTTGGCAGCTGGTGAAAATAAAGCTAAAATTTAAAAATGCCGCAAGATTTGCATTTGAAAATCGATGAATTGACCGTACCGGAGCTTAGGGATGAGTTGGAACAGCGGGATCTGGCTACGCAAGGTAATAAGGCCGCATTGATAGCACGCTTGCGAGACGCTATAGAATTTGAAGGCATCTGCGTGGGATCTGATGAGCCTTCAGATGCGGAAAATGGGGCAAAAGGCGGAGAAGCAGAAATTCCAAAAGGAAAGGAACCAGAAAATGCGCTGATGCAAATACTCATGATGATGCAGCAAGAACAGCGACAGCAGTCATCCAACTTAACAACAAAGCTAGAAAATCTTGAAAAACAGTCAACCGATTTAACTTCAAAGCTAGAACAACAATCAACCGATTTAAATACAAAGCTAGAAAAACAGTCAACTGATTTAACTGCGAAGCTGGAAGAGCAATCGACGAAGCCAGACCAACAAGCTGTTGAAATAACGCAGAGGCTAGAAGAACAATTAGACAAGAAGCTAGACAAACAATCGGCAGAAATGAAAGTGGAGATCTCCAGTCTAAATAGTCAAATCAAAAGTGTTGAGGAGAAAGTGAGCCAGGTCGAAGAAAGAATCGAGGAAAAGGTAGTCCAGGTCGAGGAAAAATTGAACAAAGTGGAAACCACGATGCAAAAGGAAATCGAAGACCTGAAGAAGGATTTCGAAAAATCCAAGGTAATAGCAAGCACTGCACATAGTACCGACATAGTAGCAATGCGGAAGGAAATGGAAAACATGAAAAAGGAACTCGAAGCAGTCAAGGCAGTAGTAATTACCTCACTAGCCTCGCTTATAACCGCAGACCACAACACATCCAGAAATGTTAAAGCACCAAAATTCAACGGGCAAACGGTCTGGAGTATCTACAAAACCCAGTTTGAAGCCGCCGCTAGAACAAATCACTGGAATTCTTGCTTTAAGGGGCCCAGCTGCAGAGTTGCTGCAGACTATTCCCGTTGACATGCACTCAAACTCCGCTGCTATAATGAATGCGCTCGATATGAGATACGGAGATGATCATCTGAAGCAGATATATCGGTCGCAACTACGACATCAAATGCAGAAGTCAGGTGAAACTCTACAACAGCTAGCGCAAGACATCGAACGACTGGCACTGTTGGCTTATCCAGCTTACGACCCAGAACACCGAGATGACGCGGTAGCAGAAGCGTTCATCTGCGCATTAAAGGACCCAGAACTGCAACAAGCCGTGCGCTTAGCTCAAAAATAAACTGTGAAGGACGCATTGGCTTATAGCTTGAACTTCGAAGCAGCCAAAAAGGTGACTCAAAAACTGCGCGAGTTCGTGAGGTAGTCACAGAAGAATGCAGGTGCGAGTGCGTGGAAGTTGATCGAGAGCCACAGGGGAATGGTGCACCTAGATGCTGGAATTGCGGCGAGAAGGGGCATCTGCAACGAGACTGCAAGAGCCGAAGAAAACAAAACTATTGTCCCGGATGTGCAGCTAGGAGGAGATCCAGACCGAGTCAAGAGCCCAGAATGGAGGCCCCACAAACTGAGGGGTCGGGAAACATTTAAGAGCCAACTTCGTGAGGAAGAGGTTGGCTTGGAGGATCGACGTCCCTAGCACCACCATCACCGTTTCAAGATTACATCGTGGAGAAGCGGTATTATGTGTTCCGGGCCAAGTGGAAGGAGAACGTTGCACCATAATCATCCACACTGGTGCAACACGGTCGATTATACGACCAGGCCTGGCGAAGCAACACCGAGTAGACAAGAGCAGAATCTTCTCACTATGGACAGCTACGGGAGAAACTGCACCTGTCCATGGAGAGGTCAGCCTCCAGGTACGATTGGGAGACCTTGCATTCCGACATCGTTTTCTGGTTGCTAACATTATGGATGAATGCATTCTCGGAATGGATTTCCTGCGACCACAAGAAATCACGTTGGATCTGGGCAAACGAGTCCTGAAATGGCAGAATGGCGAAGTCATGATGGAGGATCCCAGCGTCCAAATTACCCGGATGAATATGGTAGTAAGCGCCAACACTGATGTACCAAAATCTTCTGAGAGCATTATATGGGCTAAACTTGATGGTGATTCTGGAGCCCACCGATCCTT
>OZ017738.1:260723694-260746194 GCA_963969285.1 Odontomyia ornata | reverse complement strand
GGGGATGTGCCGGTCCCAGTCTCTTTGGTTCTCGTCAAACATCTTTGCCAAGTGCTGACTGAGGGTGCCGTTAAATCGCTCGACCATTCCATCTGATTGAGGATGCAAGGGAGTCGTCCTTGTTTTCCGTATCCCAAGCAGCTCACACATTTCGCCGAAAACTTGTGACTCGAAGTTTCGACCTTGATCCGAATGCAGCTCGCAAGGCACGCCATATCTACTGACCCAATTCAGCACAATCTGTTCAGCTGCGGTGGTGGCTTCTTAGTTTGGAATGGGGTAGACTTCCGGTCACTTCCTGGAATAATCAGCTACGACCAATGTGTAACGATTTCCCCATTCGGACTCGGAGAAAGGTCCAACGATGTCCACAGCAATCTTTTCGAATGGTAACCCCACATTGTAAGTTTTCATTTGGCCTCTAGATCTTCGTTGTGGGCCTTTGACAGAAGCACAAGTCGTGCATCTCCGACAACAGTCCTCAACATCGTCTCGTGCGTGGAGCCAATAAAATCGATCTCGTACTTTTGCTAACGTTTTATTAACGCCCAGATGGCCTCCTGATGTTCTCTGGTGCATTCCTTTCACAACGTCCTGGGTATGGCTTCTAGGAAAAACTATTTGCATTCGATACGAGATGCCGTCAGCCGTTTCCCATTTTCGTTTCAGCACACCACCTTCCAGTTGAAGAGAGTTCCATTGAGCCTAATAGCTTTTCAGAACGGCGCTGAGTGTTGATATGTCCTTCCATTCTGGACGTCCCGTAGTTTCCTTCAAAACCAGCAATGGCCCGATATCCTCATCAGATAGCTGCGCATCTTGGATTTCCTCCGGTGACCAGCCTTCCTCGTGAAGTGAGTGAGTTTTCATTTTCTCAAGACATTAAAATATCAGCCGCGAACCATAAACACGCGGCAATATATATATATATATATATATATATATATATATATATATATATATATATATATATATATATATATATATCTATATATATATTTATATATATATATATATATATATATATATATATATATACATACTCGTCTATATATATATATATATATATATATATATATATATATATATATATATATATACTCGTCTATATATATATATATATATATATATATATATATATATATATATATATATATATATACTCGTCTATATATATATATATATATATATATATATATATACTCGTCTATATATATATATATATATATATATATATATATATATATATATACACTCGTCTATATATATATATATATATTCTCGTCTATATATATATATATATATATATATATATATATATATATATATATACTCGTCTATATATATATATATATATATATATATATATATATATATATATATATATATATATATATATATACATATGTTTAAATAAAATATTGTTACATGTACAAATAATTCTGCGAGCTACTGTCGCAAAGTTTCGGCCTTGATCCGAATGTAGTTCCCAAGGTACGCCGTACGTACTGACCCAATTCAATACAAGCTGGTCAGCTACAGTAGTTGCTTCCTGGTTGGGAATGGGGTAGACCTCGGGCCACTTGCTGAAATAATCGGCCACGACCAGTGTGTATCGATTTCCCCATTCGGATTCAGGAAAGGGTCCAGGGATGTCAACAGCAATCCTTTCAAATGGTATCCCAACGTTATAAGTCTGCATTTGTCCTCTCAGCCGTCACTTTGGACCTTTGACGGAAGCGCAAATGGTGTACCTAGGGCACCAGTTCTTTATGTCCTCTCGAGCGTGGAGCCAGTAGAATCTTTCCCACAATTTTGCTAAGGTCTTGTTAACACCAAGGTGGCCTCCCGAGGATCCTTCGTGCATCTCCTTGACCACATCGTGGATTCGGCTTTTGGGTAGTATAGTTTGCATTCTATAGGAGCTGCCATCCGCCGTTTCCCATTTCCGCTTGAGTACGCCACCCTCCACCTGAAGGGAGTTCCATTGTGCCCAATAGCTTTTCAGGGTTGTGCCATGCATCGAAACGTCTTTCCACTCATGTTGCCTAGCTGCCTCCTTCCATATGAGCAATGGTCCGATGTCTTCACCGGCTAGCTGGGCATTTCGAATCTCCTCCGGTGACCTACCATCATCGAATTCAGCCGTTATAAATTGCAGATCAACGGTCGGCTCCTTTCCCTCAATCTGCCGGCAATACTTGCAGTTAGCTGGGCATGGATGACGAGATAGGGCGTCAGCATTCCTATGAACTCTGTCCTTGTGAAGTAGTTGGGGCCTCACTAGGTCTGGTCGGATAATCGATCGGGTCATCAACTTGATCCGGAAGGCATAAGTCTGCTCCTCCACGATGCTGCTTTGACACGGTGCTGGTGGTACTGGGGATATGGACCCTCCTAGCCAACATCCGGCCCACGAAGTTGGCCCCTCCAGTTTGATGGGCTTCCATTCTAGGCTCCTGACACGGTATGGATCTCCACCATCCTGGACAATAGCTCCGTTTTTTTCACTTCGTGCAGCCTCTTTGCAGGTGTCCCTTCTCTCCGCAATTCCAGCATCTAGGCGCACCATTTACCTGCAACTCTCGCCGAATTTCGATGCGCTCACACCTGCACTCGTCATCCACTACCTCGCGAACCCGGGCAGTGGTACGAGTCACATGTTTCGCTGCCTCAAAGTTCAGACTGTAAGCCATGCGTCCTTAACCGTTTGCTTTTGAGCTAAACGCTTGTTGCAATTCCGTGTCCTTGAGAGCCCTGATGAATGCTTCTGTTGCTGCATCATCTCGATGTTCTGGCTCGTACGCTGGCTAAGCCAAAAGTGCTGGTCGCTTAATGTCTTGGCCTAGCTGCTGTAGCGTTTCACCAGACTTCTCCACTCGATGCCTTAGCTGTGACCGATAAATCTGCTTCAGATGATCGTCTCCATAACGCATGTCGAGCGCATTCATTATGGCAGCCGGGTTTGAGTGCAACTCGATGGGGATAGTCTGCAAAAGCTCGGCAGCTGGCCTTTCAGAGCAAGAATTAATACAGTTGCTCGTTATTGCTCATTCCAGTGATTCATTCCAGTGATTTTCCCTTGCGGCGGCTTCAAACTGGGTTTTGTAAATACTCCACACCGTTTGCCCGTCGAATATTGGTGCTTTCACATTTCTGGATGAGCTTTGCGCTGCGGTTGTAAGGGGGGCTGGTGAGGTAGCTACTACTGCCTTTGCTGCGTCCAATTCCGTTTTCATCTTTTCCATCTCCTGGTTGATTCTCTCCTCGACCTGGCTGACCTTTTCCTCGACCTGGTAAACCTTTTCCTCGACCTGGTCAACCTTTTCCTCGACGCCTTTAATTTGTTTGTTCAGATGACCGAGCTCCACTTTTATTTTGGTTGACTGTTTCTCTAGCTTCTGTGTGATGTCCACCTTGATGTCTGCCTTGATTTCGATCGCTTGTTGGTCCAGCTTCAGTGATTGTTCATTTAGCTTCTCAGTTAAATTCGAAGACTGTTCATTGAGTTTCGCAGCTAAATTCGACGACTGTTCATTGAGCTTCGCAGTTAAATTATATGACTTTTGTCGCAGCTCTTGCTGCATCAGCATCAACATTTGCATCAGCGCAATTTCTGGTTCCTTCGGTTTTGGTGTTTCTGCTTTTCCACCTTCTGCACCATTTTCTGCATCTGAGGGCTCACCCGAATCCAGATTTACGCCTTCCGATTCGATCGCGTCGCGCAAGCGTGCAATCAGTGTGGCCTTTGAACTTTTTTTTTGTGGTAGGGAGGTGAAGGCATTTACGCCCGCTGATTCTGGCAGTGTGGGACTCCCATGGAGGATACCCTTGGTCTACCCACTAAACACCTCCCCTGTCAATCTGAGAACCTAGCCTGGAACCTAGCCTGGAACCGTTTGACACATTATTTCGGGACAGGTCTCGTTTTGTTACGCCGTGGGGCGCCTTCAAGCTGGGGAGTCCCTTTCCTAGCGGGAGGGGAGAGGGGAAGAGGAAATGCCAGAAGAGCGATCCCCCAGCCCCAGCGCCTCCGGTTGCTGTGAGTCCCTTTTTGATTTTAGGACTGCCCGAGCATAATGTGCCACCTGGTTCCATTTGTCAACCGATTCGAGCATCACCGCAACTATATTATCCGGGCTGAGCTTTCCCGTCTCCCTGTAGAGTTCCCTTCGCAGCCTGACCCATTTTGTACACGCAAAAAATGTGTGACAGGCATTGCCCTCCTCTCTGGATTGAACGGCTAGAGACCCTAAATAAAGGCGAGCTGAACGAATGGGGGGTCATATATTACAACCGCGATAATAGAAATTGCGATAGAGTGGAGCGCGAGGTAAGGGCGATATTGATTGTGTGATTCTGAAGTGATTTTCGAAGACAATTGCAATAGAAATTTATTGACAAGTAAAAGTTAGACTTTTAGTAGTGAAATTAATAATTGCGCATTCTTTTAAATAAACTCTCTAAACTTAATTTTAAAAGAAAGTGCGTTTTCACTTTCCCGGAACATTAAAATAATTGGCTGAGAACCATAACACATGCACACATATATACTCGTATATAAATATATATATATATATATATATATATATATATATATATATATATATATATATATATATATATATATATATTTAAAGAAATATATATGTATATATCTATATATATATATATATATATATATATATATATATATATATATATATATATATATATATATATATATATATATATATATATATATATATACATACATATATACAAACATATATAATATCTATATATATATATATATATATATATATATATATATAAATATATTTGTGGACTTATATATATTGATACATGTACAAACGATAGCGGGAGTCGCTCGCAGAATTATTTGTACATGTAATATATATATATATATATATATATATATATATATATATATATATATATATATATATATATATATATATATATATATATATAAAGAAATATATATATGTATATAGCTTTATATATAAACATATATATCTATATACATATATACAAACATATATAATATATATCTATATATATATATATATATATATATATATATATATATATATATATATATATATATATATATATATATTTATAAATATATTTGTGCACTTATATATATTGTTACGTGTACAAACGATTGCGGCAGTCGCTCGCAGAATTATTTGTACATGTAACACTATATCTATATATATATATATATATATATATATATATATATATATATATATATATATATATATATATAGATATATATATATATATGTATATAGATATAGATATATATATATATATATATATATATATATATATATATATGCAATAGATAGATGTGTATTTATAGATAAATATACATATCTGTATATATATATATATGTATATATATATATATATATATACGAGTATATATATATATATATATATATATATATATATATATATATGTATTTGTATATATATATATATATATATATATATATATATATATATATATATACGAGTATATATATATATATATATATATATATATATATATATATATATATATATATATTTATATATATATATATATACATATATATATATATATATATATATATATATATATATATATATATATATATATATATATATATATATATATATATATATATATATATATATATATATATATATATATATATATATATATATATATGTAAACATACACATATATATTATTATGAAGCTGCGCGAATGTTCCAGGTAATTCGCCAATATACGAGAAATGAATTGAATGACTAGAGACGCTATATAAAGCCGAGCTGAGTGAATGGGGGGATTCATTACAACCACGATAGTAAAAACTGGGATTGAGTGGAGCGCGAGGTAAAGGCGATATTGATCGAGTGATTGTGGAGTGATTGATTGTTTGGTGGACAGTTGGAGTAAGAATTAATAGACGACTTGTAAAGTAGTGGAATTTTAAATTGTGCATTTTTAGTAAATAAACTCTTTTAACTTAACTTAAAAGACAGTGCGTTTTCACTTTCCCGGAACATTAAAATTATTAGCCGCGAACCATAACCCGCAACAATATATATATTGTTTATTTTCACTTTCCCGGAATATTAAAATTATTGGCCGCGAACCATAACCCGCGGCAATATATATATTGTCGCGTGTTATGGTTCGTGGCCAATAATTTAAATGTTCCGGGAAAGTGAAAACGCAATTTGAGTTAAAAGAGTTTATTTAATTACAATAATGCACAATGATCAGTTTAACACTTTCACTAATTTTAATTTTCACTATTAAAAATCTAACACCTGTCCATAAATTTCTTACCGCGATTGTCTTCCAAATCACTTCACTATTACGAAAATCACTTTTCTATTACTCGAACAATATCGCTTCCCACACACTTTCACAGTTCTTATCGCGGTCGAATGAATGATTTTCCCCATTCATTCAGCTCGCCCTTATATAGGGTCTCTAATCATTCAACTCAGTTCTCGTACATTGATGAATTAGCGGGAACATTCCAGCAGCGTAATGAATGGAGCAGTGACTCACTTTCAGATGTTGATCATGCTTGTTGGGTTCTCGTGGATTCGAGTAAATTCGTTTTGTTGATGTTCTTAATTGTTTTGAAAACAATTGCGACAGTAGCTCGCAGAATTATTTGTACATTTAACACTGCCCCCACCTCAGTTCTTTTCGCCCCGAAAAGATGTGTCGCCAGTTGTAGTCGATTCTCCCTGGGTGTAATATGGGACAAGACGGTCCAGATGCACGATTTTCATTTTGGCTCTCGGTTTACGGTGGTTCTGTATGCGATATACGACGTCATTGATTCGCTTCGTAACTCGGTATGGTCCCTCCCAATTATGCTGCAACTTTGGAGACCTACCCTTCCGTCGCTGTAGGTTATATGGCCAGACCAAGTCATCTTACTGGAAGCCAGTAGAATTTGCCTTTAGATCATACCTGGTCTTCTTGCGGTCAGTAGCCGATTCGTGGTGTTTTCGCACTCTCCGATGTATCTGGTTCAACCGTTGCCTTAGCTCACTTGCGTATTCCGAGATCGTTTGGGGTTTCTCCGGGGGTGTTCCGAACTTTATATCAGCTGGCAGATGAATAGTCTTTCCAAAACTGACTTTGGCTGGGGCTTGGCCCGTCGATGCATGTTCGGCAGCTCTGTACACCATCAAAAAAAGTGGAATGTGTCGGTCCCAGTCCCTTTGGTTCTCGTCAACCATCTTGGCCGTTGAAACGGTCGACCATTGCATCGGATTGGGGATGCAGCGGTGTTGTCCTCGTTTTCCGTATTCCCAGCAGCTCGCACATTTCGCCAAAAACTAGTGACTCAAAGTTTCGGCCTTGATCCGAATGTAGTTCGCAAGGTACGCCGTACCTACTGACCCAATTTAACACTAGCTGTGCAGCTACAGTTGTTGCTTTCTGGTTGGGAATGGGGTAGACCTCGGGCGACTTGCTGAAATAATCGACTACAACCAGCATGTATCGATTTCTCCATTCAGATTCAGGAAAGGGTCCTGCGGTGTCAACAGCAATCCTTTCAAACGGTACCCCATCGTTATAGGTTTGCATTTGTCCTCTCAGTCGTCGCTTTGGGCCTTTGACGGAAGCGCAAATTGTGCATCTGCGACACCAGTCCTCTACGTCTTCTCGAGCGTGGAGCCAGTAAAATCTTTCCCGCAACTTTGCTAAGGTCTTGTTAACACCAAGGTGGCCTCCCAAGGATCCTTCATGCATTTCCTTAATCACATCGTGGATTCGGCTTCTGGGTAGTATAGTCTGCATCCTATAGGAGCTGCCATCCGCCGTTTCCCATTTCCGCTTGAGTACGCCACCCTTCATCTAAAGGGAGTTCCATTGTGCCCAATAGCTTTTCAGGGTTGCGCCATGCATAGAAACGTCATTCCACTCAGGTGGCCCAGTCGTCTTCTTCCATACAAACAATGGTCCGATGTCTTCATCGGCTAACTAGGCGTTTCGAATCTCCTCCGATGGCCAACCTTCAGCAGATTCAGCCGTTATCAATCGCAGATCAACTGGTGGTTCCTTTTCCTCAATCCCACGGCAATGCTTACAGTTAGCTGGACATGGACGGCGGGATAGGGCGTCAACATTTCCATGAACTCTGCCCTTGTGAAGTAGTTGAGGCCACACTAGGTCTGGTCGGATAGTCGATCGGGTTGCACCAGCGCCGTTTGTTTTGGTGCAATGTTCTTCATCAACTTGACCAGGAAGGCATCTGTCTGCTCCTCCACGATGTTGCCTTGGCACGGTGATGGGGGTACTGGGGATGTCGATCCTTCTAGCTAACGTTTGCCCCACGAAGTTGGCCCTTCCAGTTTGATGGGCCTCCATTCTAGGCTCCTGACACGGTCTGGAACTCCACCATCCTTGACAATAGCTCCGTCTTCTTCGCTTCTTGCAGTCTCTTTTCAGGTGCCCCTTCTCACCGCAATCCCAGCATCTAGGCGCTCCATTTGCCTGCGGCTCTTGCTCATTTTCTACGTGCTCACACCTGCATTCGTCTGCCACTACCTCACGGACCCGGGCAGTGGTACGAGTCACATTTTGTGTTGCCTCGAAGTTAAGACTATAAATCAATGCGTCCTTAACCATTTGTTTTTGAGCTAAACGCACGGCTTGTTGCAATTCCTTGTCCCTTAAGGCGCTGATGAATGCTTCTGTTGCTGCGTCATCTCGATGTTCTGGGTCGTTCGCTGGGTAAGCCAAAAGTGCCAGTCGCTCAATGTCTTGTGCTAGCTGCTGTAAGGTTTCGCCAGACTTCTGCATCTGATGCCGTAGCTGTGCCCGGTAAATCTGCTTCAGATGATCGTCTCCATAACGCATGTCGAGCGCATTCATTATAACAGCCGGGTTTGAATGCAGCTCAACGGGGATAGTCTGCAAAAGCTCGGCAGCTGGGCTTCTTAGAGCAAGAATTAATGCAGTTGTTCGTTCCTGCTCATTCCAGTGATTTATCCTAGCGGCGGCTTCAAACTGGATTTTGTAAATACTCAAGACCGTTTGCCCATCGAGTATTGGTGCTTGCCCATTTCTGGATGTGCTTTGCACTGCAGTTATAAGCGGGGCTGGTGAAGTCGTTACTACTGCCTTCGGTGCTTCCAATTCTTTTTTCACCTTTTCCATCTCATGGTTCATTCTCTTTTCCACCTGGCTGACCTTTTCCTCGACCTGGTCAACCTTTTCCACGACGCCTTTAATTTGTTTGTTTAGATGACCAAGCTCCGCTTTTATTTCGGTTGACAGTTTCTCCAGCTTCTGTGTGATGTCTGTCTTGATGTCTGCCTTGATTTCGATCGCTTGTTGGTCCAGCTTCGCTGATTGTTCATTTAGCTTCGTAGTTAAATTGGATGACTGTTGTTGCTGCTCTTGCTGCATCAGCATTAACATTTGCATCAGCGCATTTTCTGGTTCCTTTGGTTTTGGTGTTTCTGCTTCATCATCTTCTGCGCCTTTTTCTGCATCTGAGGGCTCACCCGAATCCAGATACGCGCCTTACGATTAAATTGCGTTACGCAAGCGTGCAATCAGTGTGGCCTTTGTACCTTGCGTAGCAGGTTTCGCTGTTCCAACTCTTCCTTAAGCTCCGACATGGTCAATTCAATAATTTCTAAGTTTAGGGCTTCGTGGCATTTTTAATGTTTCTTTAAATATTACTATTATGCACCATAAAAATGTTCAAATTTTCACTTTTAATCCCACTTCTGACACCATTGTCGCGTGTTATGGTTCGCGGCCAATCATTTTAATGTTCCGGGAAAGTGAAAACGCAATGTCTTTTAATTTAAGCTAAAAGAGCTTATTTAATTACAAAAATGCACAATGGTCAGTTTAACACACACTAATTTTAAGTTTCACTATTAAAAATCTAACACTTGTCCATAAATTTCTTATCGCAATTCTCTTCAAAATCACTTCACTTTTACGAAAATCACTTTTCTATTACTCGAACAATATCGCTTCCCACACACTATCGCAGTTCTTATCGCGGTCGAATGAATGATTTTCTCCATTCATTCAGCTCGCCTTTATATAGGGTCTCTAATCATTCAACTCAGTTCTCGTACATTGATGAATTAGCGGGAACATTCCAGCAGCCTTATGAATGAAGCAGCGACTCACTTTCAGATGTTGATCATGCTTGTTGGGTTCTCGTGGATTTGAGTAAATTCGTTTTGTTGATGTTCTTAATGGTTGTGAAAACAATTGCGACAGTAGCTCGCAGAATTATTTGTACATGTAACAATATTTTATTTAAACATATGTATATATATATATATATATATATATATATATATATATATATATATATATATATATATATATAGACGAGTATATATATATATATATACATATATATATATATATATATATATATATATATATATATATATATATATAGATATATATATATATATATATTTATATATTATATATATATATATATTTATATATATATATATATTTATATATATACTCGTCTATATATATATGTATATATATATATATATATGTATATATATATATATATATATATATATATATATATATATATATATATATATATATATATATATATATATATATATATATATATATATATATAACTACATATACATATGTCTAAATAAAATATTGTTACATGTACAAATAATTCTGCGAGCTACTGTCGCAATTGTTTTCACAACCATTAAGAACATCAACAAAATGAATTTACTCAAATCCACGAGAACCCAACAAGCATGATCAACATCTGAAAGTGAGTCGCTGCTTCATTCATAAGGCTGCTGGAATGTTCCCGCTAATTCATCAATGTACGAGAACTGAGTTGAATGATTAGAGACCCTATATAAAGGCGAGCTGAATGAATGGAGAAAATCATTCATTCGACCGCGATAAGAACTGCGATAGTGTGTGGGAAGCGATATTGTTCGAGTAATAGAAAAGTGATTTTCGTAAAAGTGAAGTGATTTTGAAGAGAATTGCGATAAGAAATTTATGGACAAGTGTTAGATTTTTAATAGTGAAACTTAAAATTAGTGTGTGTTAAACTGACCATTGTGCATTTTTGTAATTAAATAAGCTCTTTTAGCTTAAATTAAAAGACATTGCGTTTTCACTTTCCCGGAACATTAAAATGATTGGCCGCGAACCATAACACGCGACAATGGTGTCAGAAGTGGGATTAAAATTTTGAAAGTGAAAATTTGAACATTTTTATAGTGCATAATAGTAATATTTAAAGAAACATTAAAAATGCCACGAAGCCCTAAACTTAGAAATTATTGAATTGACCATGTCGGAGCTTAAGGAAGAGTTGGAACAGTGAAACCTGGCTACGCAAGGTACAAAGGCCACACTGATTGCACGCTTGCGTAACGCAATTTAATCGTAAGGCGCGTATCTGGATTCGGGTGAGCCCTCAGATGCAGAAAAAGGCGCAGAAGATGGTGAAGCAGAAACACCAAAACCAAAGGAACCAGAAAATGCGCTGATGCAAATGTTAATGCTGATGCAGCAAGAGCAGCAAACAGTCATCCAATTTAACTACGAAGCTAAATGAACAATCAGCGAAGCTGGACCAACAAGCGATCGAAATCAAGGCAGACATCAAGACAGACATCACACAGAAGCTGGAGAAACTGTCAACCGAAATAAAAGCGGAGCTTGGTCATCTAAACAAACAAATTAAAGGCGTCGTGGAAAAGGTTGACCAGGTCGAGGAAAAGGTCAGCCAGGTGGAAAAGAGAATGAACCATGAGATGGAAAAGGTGAAAAAAGAATTGGAAGCACCGAAGGCAGTAGTAACGACTTCACCAGCCCCGCTTATAACTGCAGTGCAAAGCACATCCAGAAATGGGCAAGCACCAATACTCGATGGGCAAACGGTCTTGAGTATTTACAAAATCCAGTTTGAAGCCGCCGCTAGGATAAATCACTGGAATGAGCAGGAACGAACAACTGCATTAATTCTTGCTCTAAGAAGCCCAGCTGCCGAGCTTTTGCAGACTATCCCCGTTGAGCTGCATTCAAACCCGGCTGTTATAATGAATGCACTCGACATGCGTTATGGAGACGATCATCTGAAGCAGATTTACCGGGCACAGCTACGGCATCAGATGCAGAAGTCTGGCGAAACCTTACAGCAGCTAGCACAAGACATTGAGCGACTGGCACTTTTGGCTTACCCAGCGAACGACCCAGAACATCGAGATGATGCAGCAACAGAAGCATTCATCAGCGCCTTAAGGGACAAGGAATTGCAACAAGCCGTGCGTTTAGCTCAAAAACAAACGGTTAAGGACGCATTGATTTATAGTCTTAACTTCGAGGCAACACAAAATGTGACTCGTACCACTGCCCAGGTCCGTGAGGTAGTGGCAGACGAATGCAGGTGTGAGCACGTAGAAAATGAGCAAGAGCCGCAGGCAAATGGAGCGCCTAGATGCTGGGATTGTGGTGAGAAGGGGCACCTGAAAAGAGACTGCAAGAAGCGAAGAAGACGGAGCTATTGTCAAGGATGGTAGAGTTCCAGACCGTATCAGGAGCCTAGAATGGAGGCCCATCAAACTGGAAGGGCCAACTTCGTGGGGCAAACGTTAGCTAGGAGGATCGACATCCCCAGTACCCCCATCACCGTGCCAAGGCAACATCGTGGAGGAGCAGACAGATGCCTTCCTGGTCAAGTTGATGAAGAACATTGCACCAAAACAAACGGCGCTGGTGCAACCCGATCGACTATCCGACCAGACCTAGTGAGGCCCCAACTACTTCACAAGGGCAGAGTTCATGGAAATGTTGACGCTCTATCCCGCCGTCCATGTCCAGCTAACTGTATGCATTGCCGACGGATTGAGGAAAAGGAACCACCGGTTGATCTGCGATTGATAACGGCTGAATCCGCTGAAGGTTGGTCATCGGAGGAGATTCGAAACGCCTAGTTAGCCGATGAAGACATCGGACCATTGTTTGTATGGAAGAAGACGACTGGGCCACCTGAGTGGAATGACGTTTCTATGCATGGCGCAACCCTGAAAAGCTATTGGGCACAATGGAACTCCCTTTAGATGAAGGGTGGCGTACTCAAGCGGAAATGGGAAACGGCGGATGGCAGCTCCTATAGGATGCAGACTATACTACCCAAAAGCCGAATCCACGATGTGATTAAGGAAATGTATGAAGGATCCTCGGGAGGCCACCTTGGTGTTAACAAGACCTTAGCAAAGTTGCGGGAAAGATTTTACTGGCTCCACGCTCGAGAAGACGTAGAGGACTGGTGTCGCAGATGCACAATTTGCGCTTCCGTCAAAGGCCCAAAGCGACGACTGAGAGGATAAATGCAAACCTATAACGATGGGGTACCGTTTGAAAGGATTGCTGTTGACACCGCAGGACCCTTTCCTGAATCTGAATGGAGAAATCGATACATGCTGGTTGTAGCCGATTATTTCAGCAAGTCGCCCGAGGTCTACCCCATTCCCAACCAGGAAGCAACTACTGTAGCTGAACAGCTATTGTTAAATTGGGTCAGTAGGTACGGCGTACCTTGCGAACTACATTCGGATCAAGGCCGAAACTTTGAGTCACTAGTTTTTGGCGAAATGTGCGAGCTGCTGGGAATACGGAAAACGAGGACAACACCGCTGCATCCCCAATCCGATGCAATGGTCGACCGTTTCAACGGCCAAGATGGTTGACGAGAACCAAAGGGACTGGGACCGACACATTCCACTTTTTTTGATGGTGTACAGAGCTGCCGAACATGCATCGACGGGCCAAGCCCCAGCCAAAGTCAGTTTTGGAAAGACTATTCATCTGCCAGCTGATATAAAGTTCGGAACACCCCCGGAGAAACCCCAAACGATCTCGGAATACGCAAGTGAGCTAAGGCAACGGTTGAACCAGATACATCGGAGAGTGCGAAAACACCACGAATCGGCTACTGACCGCAAGAAGACCAGGTATGATCTAAAGGCAAATTCTACTGGCTTCCAGTAAGATGACTTGGTCTGGCCATATAACCTACAGCGACGGAAGGGTAGGTCTCCAAAGTTGCAGCATAATTGGGAGGGACCATACCGAGTTACGAAGCGAATCAATGACGTCGTATATTGCATACAGAACCTCCGTAAACCGAGAGCCAAAATGAAAATCGTGCATCTGGACCGTCTTGTCCCATATTACACCCAGGGAAAATTGACTACAACTGGCGACACATCTTTTCGGGGCGAAAAGAACTGAGGTGGGGGCAGTGTTAAATGTACAAATAATTCTGCGAGCTACTGTCGCAATTGTTTTCAAAACAATTAAGAACATCAACAAAACGAATTTACTCAAATCCACGAGAACCCAACAAGCATGATCAACATCTGAAAGTGAGTCACTGCTCCATTCATTACGCTGCTGGAATGTTCCCGCTAATTCATCAATGTACGAGAACTGAGTTGAATGATTAGAGACCCTATATAAGGGCGAGCTGAATGAATGGGGAAAATCATTCATTCGACCGCGATAAGAACTGTGAAAGTGTGTGGGAAGCGATATTGTTCGAGTAATAGAAAAGTGATTTTCGTAATAGTGAAGTGATTTCGAAGACAATTGCGGTAAGAAATTTATGGACAGGTGTTAGATTTTTAATAGTGAAAATTAAAATTAGTGAAAGTGTTAAACTGATCATTGTGCATTATTGTAATTAAATAAACTCTTTTAACTCAAATTGCGTTTTCACTTTCCCGGAACATTTAAATTATTGGCCACGAACCATAACACGCGACAATATATATATTGCCGCGGGTTATGGTTCGCGGCCAATAATTTTAATGTTCCGGGAAAGTGAAAATGCACAATATATATATTGTTGCGGGTTATGGTTCGCGGCTAATAATTTTAATGTTCCGGGAAAGTGAAAATGCACTGTCTTTTAAGTTAAGTTAAAAGAGTTTATTTACTAAAAATGCACAATTTAAAATTCCACTACTTTACAAGTCGTCTATTAATTCTTACTCCAACTGTCCACCAAACAATCAATCACTCCACAATCACTCGATCAATATCGCCTTTACCTCGCGCTCCACTCAATCCCAGTTTTTACTATCGTGGTTGTAATGAATCCCCCCATTCACTCAGCTCGGCTTTATATAGCGTCTCTAGTCATTCAATTCATTTCTCGTATATTGGCGAATTACCTGGAACATTCGAGCAGCTTCATAATAATATATATGTATATGTTTACATATATATATATATATATATATATATATATATATATATATATATATGTATATATATATATATATATATATATATATACTCGTATATATATATATATATATATATATATATATATACATATATATATATATATATATATATATATATACTCGTATATATATATATATATATATATATATATATATATATATATATATATATATATACTCGTATATATTTATATATATATATATATATATATATATATATATATATATATATATATATATATATATATATATACATATATATATATATATATGTTATGGTTCTCGGCCAATTATTTTAATGTTCCGGGAAAGTGAAAACGCACTTTCTTTTAAAATTAAGTTTAGAGAGTTTATTTAAAAGAATGCGCAATTATTAATTTCACTACTAAAAGTCTAACTTTTACTTGTCAATAAATTTCTATTGCAATTGTCTTCTAAAATCACTTCAGAAACACACAATCAATATCGCCCTTACCTCGCGCTCCACTCTATCGCAATTTCTATTATCGCGGTTGTTATATATGACCCCCATTCGTTCAGCTCGCCTTTATATAGGGTCTCTAGCCGTTCAATCCAGAGAGGAGGGCAATGCCTGTCACACATTTTTCGCGTGTACAAAATGGGTCAGGCTGCGAAGGGAACTTTACAGGGAGACGGGAAAGCTCAGCCCGGATAATATAGTTGCGGTGATGCTCGAATCGGTTGACAAATGGAACCAGGTGGCACATTATGCTCGGGCAGTCCTAAAATCAAAAAGGGACTCACAGCAACCGGAGGCGCTGGGGCTGGGGGATCGCTCTTCTGGCATTTCCTCTTCCCCTCTCCCCTCCCGCTGGAAAGGGACTCCCCAGCTTGAAGGCGCCCCACGGCGTAACAAAACGAGACCTGGCCCGAAATAATGTGTCAAACGGTTCCAGGCTAGGTTCTCAGATTGACAGGGGAGGTGTTTAGTGGGTAGACCAAGGGTATCCTCCATGGGAGTCCCACACTGCCAGAATCGGCGGGCGTAAATGCCTTCACCTCCCTACCACAAAAAAAGTTCAAAGGCCACACTGATTGCACGCTTGCGCGACGCGATCGAATTGGAAGGCGTAAATCTGGATTCGGGTGAGCCCTCAAATGCAGAAAATGGTGCAGAAGGTGGAAAAGCAGTAACACCAAAACCGAAGGAACCAGAAAATGCGCTGATGCAAATGTTGATGCTGATGCAGCAAGAGCTGCGACAAAAGTCATATAATTTAACTGCGAAGCTCAATGAACAGTCGTCGAATTTAGCTGCGAAACTCAATGAACAGTCTTCGAATTTAACTGAGAAGCTAAATGAACAATCACTGAAGCTGGACCAACAAGCGATCGAAATCAAGGCAGACATCAAGGTGGACATCACACAGAAGCTAGAGAAACAGTCAACCAAAATAAAAGCGGAGCTCGGTCATCTGAACAAACAAATTAAAGGCGTCGAGGAAAAGGTTTACCAGGTCGAGGAAAAGGTCAGCCAGGTCGAGGGGAGAATCAACCAGAAGATGGAAAAGATGAAAAAGGAATTGGACGCAGCAAAGGCAGTAGTAGCTACCTCACCAGCCCCCCTTACAACCGCAGTGCAAAGCTCATCCAGAAATGTGAAAGCACCAATATTCGACGGGCAAACGGTGTGGAGTATTTACAAAACCCAGTTTGAAGCCGCCGCAAGGGAAAATCACTGGAATGAGCAATAACGAGCAACTGTATTAATTCTTGCTCTAAAAGGCCAGCTGCTGAGCTTTTGCAGACTATCCCCATCGAGTTGCACTCAAACCCGGCTGCTATAATGAATGCGCTCGACATGCGTTATGGAGACGATCATCTGAAGCAGATTTATCGGTCACAGCTAAGGCATCGAGTGGAGAAGTCTGGTGAAACGCTACAGCAGCTAGGCCAAGACATTAAGCGACCAGCACTTTTGGCTTAACCAGCGTACGACCCAGAACATCGAGATGATGCAGCAACAGAAGCATTCATCAGGGCTCTCAAGGACACGGAATTGCAAAAAAGCGTTTAGCTCAAAAGCAAACGGTTAAGGACGCATTGACTTACAGTCTGAACTTTGAGGCAGCGAAACATGTGACTCGTACCACTGCCCAGGTTCGCGAGGTAGTGGATGACGAGTGCAGGTGTGAGCGCATCAAAATTAGGCGAGAGTTGCAGGTAAACGGTGCGCCTAGATGCTGGAATTGCGGAGAGAAGGGACACCTGCAAAGAGGCTGCACGAAGTGAAAAAAACGGAGCTATTGTCCAGGATGGTGGAGATCCATACCGTGTCAGGAGCCTAGAATGGAAGCCCATCAAACTGGAGGGGCCAACTTCGTGGGCCGGATGTTGGCTAGGAGGGTCCATATCCCCAGTACCACCAGCACCGTGTCAAAGCAGCATCGTGGAGGAGCAGACTTATGCCTTCCGGATCAAGTTGATGACCCGATCGATTATCCGACCAGACCTAGTGAGGCCCCAACTACTTCACAAGGACAGAGTTCATAGGAATGCTGACGCCCTATCTCGTCATCCATGCCCAACTAACTGCAAGTATTGCCGGCAGATTGAGGGAAAGGAGCCGACCATTGATCTGCAATTTATAACGGCTGAATTCGATGATGGTTTGTCACCGGAGGAGATTCGAAATGCCCAGCTAGCCGATGAAGACATCGGACCATTGCTCATATGGAAGGAGGCAGCTAGGCAACATGAGTGGAGAGGCGTTTCGATGCATGGCACAACCCTGAAAAGCTATTGGGCACAATGGAACTCCCTTCAGGTGGAGGGTGGCGTACTCAAGCGGAAATGGGAAACGGCGGATGGCAGCTCCTAAAGAATGCAAACTATACTACCCAAAAGCCGAACCCACGATGTGGTCAAGGAAATGCACGAAGGATCCTCGGAAGGCCACCTTGGTGTTAACAAGACCTTAGCAAAATTGCGGGAAAGATTCTACTGGCTCCACGCTCGAGAGGACATAAAGAACTGGTGCCCTAGGTACACCATTTGCGCTTCCGTCAAAGGTCCAAAGTGACGACTGAGAGGACAAATGCAGACTTATAACGTTGGGATACCATTTGAAAGGATTACGATGTTCCTGTATACGGTATACGACGTCGTAGATTCGCTTTGTATCTCGGTATGGATACTCCCAATTATGCCGCTACTTTGGAGACCTACCCTTCCGCCTTTGTGGGTTATTTAGGCACACCAATTCGTCTTGCTGGAAGCCAGTAGAATTTGCCTTAAGATCATACCTCTTCTTCATGCGGTCAGTAGCCGATTCGAGGTGTTTTCGCACTGTCCGCTGTATCTGGTTCAACTGTTGCCTTAGCTCACCTGCGTACTCCGAGATGGATTGGGATTTCTCAGCGGGTGTTCCGAACTTTATATCAGTCGGCAGACGAATAGTCTCTCCAAAAATAACTTTGGCTGGGGCTTGGCCCGTCGATGCATATTCAGCAGCTCTGTAAACTATCGAAAATAGCGGGATATGTCGGTCCCAGTCCTTTCGGTTCTCGTCAACCATCTTGGCCACGTGTTTATTGAGCACGCCGTTGAAATGTTTGACCATTGCATCGGATTGGGGATGCAGCGGTGTTGTCCTCGTTTTCCGTATTCCCAGCAGCTCGCACATTTCGCAAAAAACTAGTGACTCAAAGTTTCGGCCTTGATCCGAATGTAGTTCCCAAGGTACGGCGTACGTACTGACCCAATTCAATACAAGCTGGTCGGCTACAGTAGTTGCTTCCTGGTTGGGAATGGGGTAGACCTCGGGCCACTTGCTGAAATAATCGGCCACGACTAGTGTGTATCGATTTCCCCACTCGGATTCAGGAAAGGGTCCAGGGATGTCAACAGCAATCCTTTCAAATGGTATCCCAACGTTATAAGTCTGCATTTGTCCTCTCAGTCGTCACTTTGGACCTTTGACGGAAGCGCAAATGGTGTACCTAGGGCACCAGTTCCTTATGTCCTCTCGAGCGTGGAGCCAGTAGAATCTTTCCCGCAATTTTGCTAAGGTCTTGTTAACACCAAGGTGGCCTCCCGAGGATCCTTCGTGCATCTCCTTGACCACATCGTGGATTCAGCTTTTGGGTAGTATAGTTTGCATTCTATAGGAGCTGCCATCCGCCGTTTCCCATTTCCGCTTGAGTACGCCACCCTCCACCTGAAGGGAGTTCCATTGTGCCCAATAGCTTTTCAGGGTTGTGCCATGCATCGAAACGTATTTCCACTCATGTTGCCTAGCTGCCTCCTTCCATATGAGCAATGGTCCGATGTCTTCATCGGCTAGCTGGGCATTTCGAATCTCCTCCGGTGACAAACCATCATCGAATTCAGCCGTTATAAATTGCAGATCAACGGTCGGCTCCTTTCCCTCAATCTGCCGGCAATACTTGCAGTTAGTTGGGCATGGATGACGAGATAGGGCGTCAGCATTCCTATGAACTCTGTCCTTGTGAAGTAGTTGGGGCCTCACTAGGTCTGGTCGGATAATCGATCGGGTCATCAACTTGATCCGGAAGGCATAAGTCTGCTCCTCCACGATGCTGCTTTGACACGGTGCTGGTGGTACTGGGGATATGGACCCTCCTAGCCAACATCCGGCCCACGAAGTTGGCCCCTCCAGTTTGATGGGCTTCCATTCTAGGCTCCTGACACGGTATGGATCTCCACCATCCTGGACAATAGCTCCGTTTTTTTCACTTCGTGCAGCCTCTTTGCAGGTGTCCCTTCTCTCCGCAATTCCAGCATCTAGGCGCACCGTTTACCTGCAACTCTCGCCTAATTTCAATGCGCTCACACCTGCACTCGTTATCCACTACCTCGCGAACCTGGGCAGTGGTACGAGTCACATGTTTCGCTGCCTCAAAGTTCAGACTGTAAGCCATGCGTCCTTAACCGTTTGCTTTTGAGCTAAACGCTTGTTGCAATTCCGTGTCCTTGAGAGCCCTGATGAATGCTTCTGTTGCTGCATCATCTCGATGTTCTGGGTCGTACGCTGGTTTAGCCAAAAGTGCTGGTCGCTTAATGTCTTGGCCTAGCTGCTGTAGCGTTTCACCAGACTTCTCCACTCGATGCCTTAGCTGTGACCGATAAATCTGCTTCAGATGATCGTCTCCATAACGCATGTCGAGCGCATTCATTATGGCAGCCGGGTTTGAGTGCAACTCGATGGGGATAGTCTGCAAAAGCTCAGCAGCTGGCCTTTTAGAGCAAGAATTAATACAGTTGCTCGTTATTGCTCATTCCAGTGATTTTCCCTTGCGGCGGCTTCAAACTGGGTTTTGTAAATACTCCACACCGTTTGCCCGTCGAATATTGGTGCTTTCACATTTCTGGATGAGCTTTGCACTGCGGTTGTAAGGGGGGCTGGTGAGGTAGCTACTACTGCCTTTGCTGCGTCCAATTCCTTTTTCATCTTTTCCATCTTCTGGTTGATTCTCCCCTCGACCTGGCTGACCTTTTCCTCGACCTGGTAAACCTTTTCCTCGACCTGGTCAACCTTTTCCTCGACGCCTTTAATTTGTTTGTTCAGATGACCGAGCTCCGCTTTTATTTTGGTTGACTGTTTCTCTAGCTTCTGTGTGATGTCTACCTTGATGTCTGCCTTGATTTCGATCGCTTGTTGGTCCAGCTTCAGTGATTGTTCATTTAGCTTCTCAGTTAAATTATATGACTGTTGTCGCAGCTCTTCCTGCATCAGCATCAACATTTGCATCAGAGCATTTTCTGGTTCCTTTGGTTTTGGTGTTTCTGCTTTTCCACCTTCTGCACCATTTTCTGCATTTGAGGGCTCACCCGAATCCAGATTTACGCCTTCCGATTCGATCGCGTCGCGCAAGCGTGCAATCAGTGTGGCCTTTGAACTTTTTTTTGTGGTAGGGAGGTGAAGGCATTTACGCCCGCCGATTCTGGCAGTGTGGGACTCCCATGGAGGATACCCTTGGACTACCCACTAAACACCTCCCCTGTCAATCTGAGAACCTAGCCTGGAACCTAGCCTGGAACCGTTTGACACATTATTTCGGGCCAGGTCTCGTTTTGTTACGCCGTGGGGCGCCTTCAAGCTGGGGAGTCCCTTTCCTAGCGGGAAAGGAGAGGGGAAGAGGAAATGCCAGAAGAGCGATCCCCCAGCCCCAGCGCCTCCGGTTGCTGTGAGTCCGTTTTTGATTTTAGGACTGCCCGAGCATAATGTGCCACCTGGTTCCATTTGTCAACCGATTCGAGCATCACCGCAACTATATTATCCGGGCTGAGCTTTCCCGTCTCCCTGTAAAGTTCCCTTCGCAGCCTGACCCATTTTGTACACGCAAAAAATGTGTGACAGGCATTGTCCTCCTCTCTTGGGCAAGACCGACAATCGGGAGACCGTGACTTACCGATCTTGTGCAGGTTAAACTGAAAACACCCGTGCCCGCTCAAAAGCTGGGTCAGATAGAAGTCAGTCTCACCATGCCTTCGATTTAGCCACGTTCTCACATCCGGGATGAGGCGCGCAGCCCACCTCCCCTTCGTGCCATTCCCCCAAGACTGCTGCCAATCGTTGAGCGAGCGTTGTCTCCCCTTGCGGACAACCATCTCCCTCGCATCCTCGTTTCGGCGCAGGTAAATAGCGCGGGGCCTTTGTACCTTGCGTAGCGAGATTTCGCTGTTCCGGTTCTTCCTTAAGCACCGACATTGTTAATTCATAAATTCTTAGATACAAGTTTCGTGGCATTTTATTCTTTTGGCTTTTTGTTTTTCTTTTCAACAGTTTTCACGTTAAATTTCACTATTACTTAAAAATGTTTAAATGTGTTCATTTTTCGAAATTTTCTTTCTCACTTCTCGACACCACTGTCACGTGTTATAGTTTGCGGCCAATAATTTTAATGTCCCGGGAAAGTGAAAACGCAATGTCTTTAAAATTAAAGTAAAAGAGTTTATTTAATTACTTAAAAATGCACAATCACTTATTTAACTATTTCACAATTTTAATTTTCACTATTAAAAGTGTAACTTCCACTTGTCCATAAATTTCTATCACAATTGTCTTCTGAAATCACTTCGCAATCAACGAAAATCACTTTTCTATTACTCGATCAATATCGCTTTTCTATTCGCTCCACACTATTACAGTTTTTACAATCGTGGTCCTAATGATCTAATGTTT
>OZ017738.1:260701194-260718694 GCA_963969285.1 Odontomyia ornata | reverse complement strand
TATTTTTAACAATACCCTAAAAAATTATAAAATCGCAACTTGTCTGTCCGTCCGTTCATTTTTTCGTGCGTTACAACAAGTTTTCTCGCTAACCACATGAGCTAGAATGAGGAAATTTTCTACGTAGGTCAAAAGTGGTGCCTCTTGAAATTTGCAGTGCAAGAAAATATTTTAAGGTGTTTAAGGGGGGCCTCCCTATACAGGGGGTGACTTAAATTTCTTTTATTTCTGTAGCTCTCTAGCAGCCAAGTTTCTCAACAGATTCCGATGAAACTTGAAATTATAAGTTATTAAGGCAAGTTGATTTAACCAGCAAAAAATCATGCAAATCGGATGACAAATCAAAAAGTCAAAAAGTTACAGCTTAATATTTGTAGCAGCCATTTCCAATAAAAATTCAAAATGACGGCCGCTGATGGTTCAGAAAAGAATTGAAAATGTATAAATTAATGGCAACGCAAGTGCTGATTAAACTTTTATGGAATTCTTTTGAAATTAACTATTCGAACTATTTAAGCCTTTGTGTGATTACCACTGTGAAATGTGTAAACAGCACATGCGAGAAGGGCAAAACCGGTATTTATATGTTTACAACAATTTATTATCCGCCGATTTTCAATATGTAATTCATACGTGTGCAACTCAATTTAATTAGCAAAATATTTGCGCGTCGATAAAGGGTATCTAAGAACCAACGTGGGCAGATTTTTTTTATGTTAATAAACACCATGCGGTGCTTTAAAAATTGCAGTAAGACGTCTAGTAGTAGGCAAGCCAAATTCTTTTTCGAAACTTTACGCTACATACGAGGAATTTATATTTCCGGCTGGTGCTGCCAACGGAGATTTTTTTACGTAGTCCTTTAGATACTTTTAGTTTTTACCAAATTGCCGAATTTCATTAACATCAGTTGAAAGCTTTGATCACAACTACAATAACAAAATTTTGTACATTTTTCGAGGTGGAAAATCGTACAAAATTTTGTTATTGTAGTTGTGATCAAAGCTTTCAACTGATGTTGATGAAATTTGGCAATGTGGTAAAAACTAAAAGTATCTAAAGGACTACGGTAAAAAAATCCCCGCTGGCAGCACCAGCTGGAAATATAAATTCCTCGTATGTGGCTGCCTTTTTGTTTTAGGGGAGCCGACTTTAGATTTTTGTTATTGTGAGATTCAGCACATACGGGTATATCAGTGAACCTTTGTACTAAATTTCATCCAAATCGGATCTATACTTTGGTCAGAACAGAAATCACGATTTTTCGTCTAAAACGGCCGCCATTTTGTTTCTGCCTGGCTGATATAGCTGGTTCACAAACCTAACCAAGGTATTTACTTAGTACACCTTTCCTGAAAATTTGGTGAAAATCGGAGCAAAACTGCAACCTCTAGCGTGGTCAGAAATTGCGTTATATCGGATATATATACATATATAAATATATGTATTTATATATATATATATATATATATATATATATATATATATATATATATATATATATATATATATATATATATATATTTATACATATATACATATATATATATATATATATATATATATATATATATATATATATATATATATATATATATATATATATATATATATATATATATATATCTTTATATGTATATATATATATATATATATATATATATATATATATATATTTATATACATATATATATATATATATATATATATATATATATATATATATATAAATATAAATATCTATATATATATATATATATATATATATATATATACATCTATAAATATATATATATATATATATATATATATATATATACATACATATATATATATATATACACATCTATAAATATATATATATATATATATATGTATATATATATATATACATCTATAAATATATATATATATATATATATATATATATATATATATATATATATATATATATATATATATATATATATATATATATATATATATATATATATATATATATATATATATATATGTAAAGTACTCTTCACAATAGGTTAATTTCTCTCAAGAAATTTACCTAACAACGAACGAACGTTGCGCAACGGCGGTCGGTACTTGACGTTCACTCGTCGTCGTAGCATGCGCGTGAAACATGCACTCCCGATGGAAACTATGCCACACTTTTTGTAAGGGACACAGCTATCACATACTCTCGCCACGACCTTCAAAACATACATGTGCGCCATCTCCAGTGTTTGTCTCCATCATATTTAAACCACCGTCGTATATGTAGAGAGGAATAATAAAACCGCGATAGTAGAAACTGTGAAATTGTGGAGTGCGAATTAAAGGTGATATTGATTGGTAATGAAGACAGTTGAAATATAAATTTATAAACAAGAGAAAAATAACATTTTAATTAATTCTTGTAAAAAGTTAAATTGATGACTATGCATTCTTTGTAACTAAACTCTTTTAACCTAATTTAAAAGACAGTGCGTTTTCACTTTCCCGGAACATTAAAATTATCCGCCGCGGACCAAAACACGCGACAGTGGTGTCAAGAAGTGAAAATGAAAATTTTAGAAGTGAAAACTTTTCTTTTAAACATTTCTAAAGTGCACAGTAGTAAAATTTAACGTAGCCAGAACAATGAAAATGCCACGAACCTTACATCTAAAAATTAATGAATTGACCATATCGGAGCTTAAAGAGGAGATGGAACAGGGAAATCTCGCTACTGGTTGCACGCTTGCGTGATGCAATTGAGTCGGAAGGCATGTATCTGGATTCGGGAGAGTACTCAGATGCAGAAAAAGGCGCCGAAGGTAGGGAAGCAGAAACACCAAAATCAAACGAACTAGAAAACGCTCTGATGCAAATGTTGATGCTGATGCAGCAACAGCAGCAACAACAGTCATCCAGTTTAACTGCGAAGCTAAATGAACAATCAGCGAAGCTAGACTAACAAGCATTTAAAATCAAGGCAGACATCTAACAAAAGCTGGAGGAACACTCAACTGAAATAAAAACGGAGCTCGATAGTCTGACCAAACAAATTAAATGCGTTGGGGAAAAGGTATACCAGGTCGAGGAGAAGGTCAGCCAGGTCAAGGAGAGAATGAACCATGAGATGGAAAAAATGAACAAGGAATTAGAAGTAGCGATGGTAGTAGTAACCACGTCACCAGCCCCGCTTATAACTGTAGCGCCAAGCGCATCAAGAAATGTGAACGCACCAATATTCGACTGGCGAACGGTTTGGAGTATTTAAAAAACCCAATTTGAAGCTCCCACCAGGACAAATCACTGCAATGCGCAGGAACGAGTAACTGCATTGATTCTTGCTCTAAGAGACCCAGCTGCCGAGGTTCTGCAGACTATTGCCGTTGACTTGCATTCAAGCTCGGCTATTATAATGAATGCGCTTGACATGTGTTATGGAGACGATCATCTGGAGCAGATTTATTGGTTACAGCTGAAGTCTGGCGAAACCCTACAGCAGCTAGCCCAATACACTGAGCAACTGGCACTTTTAGCTTACCCAGCTTAAGATTCGGAACATCGAAATGACGCAGCAACAGAAGCATTCATCAGCGTATTTAGGGACCAGAAATTGCAACAAGCCGTGCGTTTAGCTCACAAGCAAACGGTTAAGGACGCATTGGCTTATAGTCTGAAATTTGAGGCAGTGAAAAATGTGACTCGTACCACTGCCCGAGTTTGCGAGGTAGTGACAGACGAGTGCAGGTGTGAGCACACGGAAATTGAGTGAGAACTGCGTGTAAATAGTGCGCCTAGATGCTGGAGTTGCGATGAAAAGGGGCAACTGCAAAGAGACTGCAATAAGCGAAGAAAACCGAGCGATTGTCTAGGGTGGAGGAGGTCCAGGCCAAGTCAGGAACCCAGAATAGAAGCCTATCAAACTTACGGGGCCAGCTTCGTGGGGCAGAGGCTGTCCATGGAGAGGTCAACCTCAAGGTATAGTTGAGAGACCTTGCGTTCCGACATAACATTATGGATAACTGCATCCTCGGAATGGATTTTCTGCGACCACATGGAATCACGTTAGATTTGGGCAAACGGGAATTGAAATAGCGAAATGTCGAAGTATGGATGGAGGATCCAAGCGTTCAAATTCCCAAGATGAACGTGGTAGTATGTTCCGACACTGATGTACCAATATCTTCCGAGAGCATTGTACGGGCCAAACTTGATGTTAATTCTGGGGACCACCGATCTTATCTGATAGAGCCAACGAAGACATCGACATTGCGCAGTTTGATTGTAGGACAAAGCCTTGTAAGATCTATAAGGAACGGATACATCCCAATTAGAGTCCTTAACACAGCAGACTCGACCACAAGCATCAAAGCGGGAGAAGTCATCGGCAGCTGCCAGCCCGCTTCCGCCATCACCTCTTTGGAAGCTACTGACGATCATCATTGGGAAAGGAGGCAAGACACAGACAAAGCCCGGGGATTCACGTCTGCAATATTGAAGCAGACCAAATTGCCAGTGCGCCTATTCCAGAAAGCCTCATATCTGGTCGCCAAGTACAGTGACATCTTTTCAACAAGCCCGGATGACCAAGGCCGAACGAGTATGGTAACTCACATCATAGATACACAGGAACCCAAGCTGATTTGACAAGCACCGAGACGTCTTCCTATAGCCAGACAAGGAGGAGTGAGCGCACTGATCTCCGACATAGTATAACAAGGTCTTATTGAGCCTTCGGTCGGTCCATGGGCCGTGCCAGTAGTTCTAGTAAAGAAAAAGGATGGTAGCACTCGTTTTTGTGTCGACTATAGGCAGCTTAACGACGTCACTAGGAAGGGTAGTTATCCACTTCCACGCATCGATGACATCGTGGATACTTTAGATGACGCAAAATGGTTTTCTACACTCGATCTCAAGAGTGGCTACTGGCAGGTAGAAATCGACAAGAAGGACCGAGAGAAGACCGCATTTTCAGCTGGGGCTGCATTGTGGCCATTGATGGTGATGCCATTTAAGCTTCGCAACGCTCTAGCCACGTTTGAACGCCAGATGGAATACGTGCTACGAGGCCTAACCTGGAAGACTTGCTTGACGTTCCTAGATGACATCATTGTTATCAGGAGAACGTTCCAAGAGCATGTGTGGAACTTAGAAGAGGTTTTCTCCTGATCGCGACTGGTGAATTTGAAACTTAGTCCTGACGAAGGTACCCTTTTTTGCAGCTGATGTAAAATACCTAGGACACGTCGTATCAACAGAAGGGGCCAAAACAGACCCTGATAAAATTTAAGCCATAAAAAGCAGGCCATCACCAAACAACAAGCGCCAACTACGAAGTTTTCTGTGTCTGACAACCTACTATCGAAGATTTGTCGAAGACTTTGCCAAAATAGCTAAGTGTCTCCATCATCTAACTGAGAAAAATTCTCCTTATATCTGGAATGAACAATGCCAGGCAGCCTTTAAAACCTTGTAGGAGAATCACCCATGCTGGCATATCCGAAACCCGGAAAAATATTGGAAGTTGACAGCGATGTGAGCAACGGCAGGACTGGAGCTGTACTCTTTCAGCAGATTGATGTGCGAAGAAAGACTCCTCTCGTATTACAGTCGAGTTCTCTCAAAAAGTGAGAGGAACTACTGCGTGACCAGAAAGGAGCTATTGGCTATAGTAAAGGCCACCAAGCAGTTCCAGAAGTACCTATACGGCCAGAAATTTATTCTTCAAATAGACCATGAGATGGCTGTATAAAAACCCCGAGAGTAAGTTGCGATATGGACCGAAAGATTGCACTCATACGACTACGAAATTGTTCATCGGAAGGGCGGAGTTCATGGAAATGCTGCCGCCCTATCTCGTCGTCCATGTCCACCGAACTGCAAGCATGGCCGCTGGATTAATGAAAAGGAGCCGACCGTTGATCTGCAAGTGATAACGGCTGAATTTGATGAAGGTTGGGCATTGGAGGAGTTTCAAAACGCCCAGCTAGCCGATGAAGATATCGGACCGTTGCTCATATGGAAGGAGACAATTAGGCAAACTGAGTGGAAGGACGTTTCGATGCATGGCGCCACCCTGAAAAGCTATTGGGCACAATGGAACTCCCTTCAGGTAGGAGGTGGCGTACTCAAGCGGAAATGGGAAAGGGCGGATGGCAGCTCTTATAGAATGCAAATTATACTTCCCAAAAGCCAAATCCACGATGTGGTTAAGGAAATGCACGAATGATCCTCGGGAGGCCAACTTGGTGTTAAGGAGGCCATAGTGAAATTGCGGGAGAGGTTTTACTGGCTCCACGCTCGAGAAGACGTAGAGGACTGGTGCCGTAGATGCACAATTTGCGCTTCCGTCAAAGGTCAAAATTGACGACTGAGAGGACATATGCAAACCTATAACGTGGGCGCACCATTTGAAAGGATTGCTGTTGATATCGTAGGACTCTGTTCTGAATCCGAATGGAGCAATCGATACACGCTGGTTGTGGCCAATTATTTCAGCAAGTGGCCCGAGATCCACTCCATTCCCATGTTAAATGGGATCAGTTGGTACGGCGTACCTTGTGAACTACATTCAGATCAAGGTCGAAACCTTGAGTCACTAGTTTTCGGCGAAATGTGTGAGCTGCTGGGAATACGGAAAACGAGGACAACACTACTGCACCCCCAATCCGATGGATTGGTCAAACGTTTCAACGGCACACTCAATAAACACCTGGCCAAGATGGTTGACGAGAACCAAAAGGACTGGGACTGGCACCTCCCATTATACTTGATGGCGTACAGAGCTGCCGAACATGCATCGATGGGCGAAGCCCCAGCCAAAGTCGTTTTTGGAAAGACTATTCGTATCGTCTCGAGAAACCTCAAACGATCTCGGAGTCCGCAAGTGAGCTATGGCAACGGTTGAACCAGATACATCGGACAGTGCGAAAAAACCTAGAATCAGCTGCTGACCACATGAAGATCAGGTATGATTTAGAGGCGAATTCTACTGGTTTCCAGCAAGATGACTTGGTGTGGCTATATAACCCACAACGGCGGATGGGTAGGTCTCCAAAGTTGCAACATAATTGGGAGTATCCATAATGAGTTACAAAGCGAATCAACAACGTCGTATATCGCATACAGGAACATCGAAACCCGAAAGCCAAAATGAAAATCGTGCACCTGGACCATCTCATCCCATATTATATCCAGGAAGACTTAACTACAACTGGCAACACTTCTTTTTGGGTCGAAAATAACTAAGGTGGAGGCAGTGTTACATGTCCAAATAATTCTCCGATCAATAAATGAACTTAATCGAAAGCACAGAATCGGCCAAGCACGATCAATAACTGAAAGTGTTGTCACTGCGAAGTATTCAGAATTGCTCGAATATTCTAGGTAGTTATCACTAGAATATTTGTCAACATACGAGAAATGGATTGAATGATTAGAGACCCTATATAAAGTCGAGCTGAATGAATGGGGAGGAATAGTAAAACCTCGATAGTAAAAACTTTGATAGTGTGGAGTGCAAATTAAAAATGATATTGATTGATAGTGAAGACAGTTGAAATATAAATTTATCGACAGTGAAAAGCAACATTTTATTTAGTTCTCGTAAATTAGTTAATTTAATGATTGCGCATTCTTTGTAAACAAAAAATTCTTTTAGGTTAATTAAAAAGACAGTGCTTTTTCACTTTCCCGCAACATTAAAATCATCGGCCGCGAACTATAACACGCGATAATATATATGTGTATATATATGCATATATACATATGTATATATATATATACCTGTATATATATATATATATATATATATATATATATATATATATATATATATATATATATATATATATATATATATATATATATATATATATATATATATATATATATATATATATATATATATATATATTGTTACATGTACAAATAATTCTGCGAGCTACTGTCGCAATTGTTTTCACAATCATCAAGACCGTCAACAACTGAATTTTCTCGAACCCACGAGAACCCAACAAGCATTATCAACATCTGAAAGTGAGTCACTGCCCATTCATGCTTGAACGTTTCCGCATATTCACTAATGTACGAGAACTGAGTTGAATGATTAGAGACCCTATATAAAGGCGAGCTGAATGAATGGGGGGATTCATTCGACCGCGATAAGAACTGCGATTGTGTGTGGGAAGCGATATTATTCGAGTAGTAGGAAAGTGATTTTCGTAATAGTGAAGTGATTTAGAAGACAATCGCGATAAGACATTTATGGACAAGTATTAGATTTTTCATAGTGAAAATTAAAATTAGTGAAAGTGTTAAATCGATTATTGTGCATAATTGTAATTGAATAAACTCTTTTAACTTAAATTAAAAGACATTGCGTTTTCACTTTCCCGAACATTAAAATTATTGGCAGCGAACCGATAACACGCGACAATATATATATATATATATATATATATATATATATATATATATATATATATATATATATATATATATATATATATATGTATATATCTAAACATATATATATATATAGGTATATATATATATATATATATATACATATATATATATATATATATATATATATATATATATATATATATATATATATAAGTATATATATATATATATATATATATATATATATATATATATATATATATATATATAAGTATATATATATATATATATATATATATATATATATATATATATATATATATATATATATATATGTATATATATATGTTTATATATACATATATATATATATATCTATATTTATGTGTATATACATATATATATATATATATATATATATATATATATATATATATATATATATATATATATATTTATTTATTTATTTATTTATTTATATACGTATATTTATATCATACGTTCGACTTGCTTCTCATATCGACGTATTCATAAAATGGCCTGGCTATCACCGGATGGCAACACACAAAACCAGATCGATCATATTCTGGACCAACAACGTTGGGCCTCGAGCATACTTGACGTCCGTACGTACCAAGGAGCCAGTTGTTACTCAAATCATTACTTGATCCAATTCACCTCTCAATGTCGTTTTTCAAAGGCATATTTGGCGAAGACCAGCCCGCTGGAAAAATTTGACATCGAAAGGCTCAAAACGGCGTCTGTGGCCAAAAATTTCACGGAGACCATCGACAATCAGCTGGCTCCCATCTTATCAGACGCATCGTTAAAGATGAGCAATGAGCTCTGGATGGAAGTAAAAGTGGCTATTAGGACCGTGGCAGAACAGATGATGGGACATCAAGGCCGGCGCAAGAGGAATGATTAATTCGATGATGAGTGCTAGAATGCGTTAAATAAAAAAATCAGGCGTACAAAGAATACGTCGGTAGGAAAACTAGGACAAAGAGAGAACACTATGAAAATCTCAGAAGAGTAGAGCATAAGATAATTGGGATTAAGAAAAGATTAAGAAATGACCACCAGTTGAGAAGTATAGATGTAAGTTTAGCGAGCAATAACACAAGACAAGCAAACAAAGTAGTGAAAAGCCTGAAACGGGGTTATCAGCCCAAAACCACGCACTGTCGTGATGACATTGGCAATATCATCGCTGATGAAATGAAGATTCAGGATGGATGGGCATCATATTTTAAGAACCTCCTTAATCTTCCGCACAGCTCCAGAGCATCGGAGCCTATAGATGTCTGCGGAGAGCGTCCATTGGCTCCACCAACTCTGGATGGAGTTTGTTGTTAATAAAGCGCCGGTCATCGATGAGATTCCAGTGGAGCTCATCAAAAATGGTGGCAGTAGTGTTCATTAAGCTATTCACTAATTCATCCAGCACATTTGGCAATAAGGACATATGCTTAAAGAGTGGAGCCAATCAATTATATTCTCTGTCCACAAAAAAGGTGACAAGCTACAGTGCGAAAATTATAGAGGCATATCACTACTTTGAACGGCGTACAAAATATTTTCAAAGATCTTGAAAACTGAAATCGGATCATACACCATTAGTATTATTGAAGAGTATCAAGGTGGTTTTAGAACAGGCAGATCGACGATAGACCAATCTTTTACAGTCAAGCAGGTACTTGAAAAACGCTAGTAGTTCAACATAGATTTCGCCAAATTTTTGTTGCATTTAAGCAAGCATACGACAGTATTGATCGTAATGTACTTTACCAAATAATGCTTGGTTTTGGCATCTTAGCCAAATAAATCCGTTTTACAAAAATGGCATTGACTTCGACGACCTCTCAAGTCCGCATCAATAACTAACTCACCGATACCTTTGACACAAATATCGGACTAAAGTAGTGAGATGGGCTAGCCCCATTGCTATTTAATTTGGCCATAGAGTACGTCATAAGGAAGCTACCTGCCGATACGCGAGGTGCATTACTATTCAAGTCGAGCCAAGTAATACCCTATGCGGATGACATCAACATTCTGTCACGGTCATTAACAACTGCTAAGGAACTTTTCCTGATATTCGACAGCGAACCAAAACTAGCAGGGCTACAAATCAATGAAAATAAAACAAAGCTCATGACGCAGTCAAGGAAAAAACCTCAAATACACAAAATATCACACTTGGCGAATACAGTATCGAGAATGTTAGTGAATTTGTGTATTTACGCGCCAAAATAACGAAAACGGGCAATGGAAGAGACGAAGTACGGCGAAGAATACGGCTCGCAAATAAAATATTTTATTCAGCATTGACGATCTTGAAGACCAGCTGTAAACACAGGAAAACAAAGCTCCAAGTGTACAAATCTATGATAAGACCTGTGTTATGTTATGGGTGTGAAACATGGATTCTAACCCAAGCATCCGAAAATGTATTAAACGCCTTTGAGCGACGGGTCCTGAGGCGAATAATTGGAGCGAAGTTAGATGGGGACCAATGGCGAATTCGATACAACCAAGAGCTGTATGAAATATTTGACGACCCGGAGGTCTCAACGATTATAAGACTGCGGAAGCTGCAATGGGCTGGCCACATGAATCGTATGGACGAACAACGGATACTCAAAAAGGTATTCGTTGGGAGAACTGAAGGCCGGAGTCCAGTGGGGAAACCAAGGAAACGCTGTTCTGACTCGGTCGACGAAGACAGTTCATCGCTGCTTGGATCTCGAAATTGGAGGACGCGGTCAATGGACCGAGACAGGTGGGGGCGCTATTTGCTGGAAGCGAAGGTCTGAGAGGGGCTGTAGTGCTAAGAAGAAGAAGATATGTATGTATGTATATATATATATATATATATATATATATATATATATATATATATATATATATATATATATATATATATATATATATATATTGGAAGAATGTTTTTCTATTATACTTAAAGATTCCATGCATATATGTATATCATATACACAGTGAGGGCCATAGAGTAGTTTCTCCTTAAATCATATGTTATTTTGACACTGAGAGCTGTTTCCCGCTCAAAGTTTTATCGAAATTGATTCTGAATTAAAGTGAACGACCATCCGCTTTGTTATCGCTTCACAGTTTGTTCTTTAGAGTAGCTCGAACTGGATGCCGATTTCTCTCGAAAAATCATCTTCTTTGATGAGGCACAGTTTTATTTGCCAGATCTAGGGCTCGGGAAACCCATACATAATAGTCAAGAAGCCAATGCATCCTCAGCAAGTGACAATGTGGTGTAGATTCTGAAGTGGTGGCATCATTGGACTATTTTTCGGAGAGTGCTAAAATGCATAGTATCAACTTTTTGAGGCCAGAGATTGAGAATTTCAACTTTATTGACCTTTCAACAAGATAGCGCATTATGCCACACAGCTCATCTAACAACCGATATTTTGCGCACAAAATTCGGTAATCGTGTAATCAGCCACCTTGGTAATGTCATTTGGCCGCCTGGAAACTGCGATATGACAGCGTTGCGCTTCTTTTTATGACGCGCTGTGAAAGATAGCTGTTATAAAGAAAATTCACAAACGATTCAAGTACTTAAATTGAATATTCAACAAACCATAGCTCAGATAGGGCCAGAAACCATCAATAATATCTTGGCAAATCGTGCTGAGAGAATGGCCTACTGTCACGGCAGCCGTGGCGATCATAGAAATGAAACTGTATTTCACAACCAGCGGCACAGTTTGTTCTCGCGAATAGGGCCAAAATATAAAAAAGCCGCTTGATTTTTTTCATTTTATTACGTTTTTAAGAAGAAACTTGTATTTGGCCCACCCTATACATAAATATGTATATATTGTCGCGCGTTATGGTTCGCGGCCAATAATTTTAATGTTCCGGGAAAGTGAAAACGCAATGTCTTTTAAATTAAATTCAAAGAGTTTATTTAATTACTTAAAAACGCACAATTACTTATTTAACTATTTCACAATTTTAATTATCACTATTTTACAAGTCGTCTCTTAATTTTTACTTCAATTGTCCACTAAAATCACTTCACAATCAACAAAAATCACTTTACTACTACTCGATCAATATTGCTTTTCTATTCGCTCCACACTATCGCAGTTTTTACCATCGCGGTTCTAATGAATCCTCCCCCATTCATTCAGCTCGCTTTTATATAGGGTCTCTAGTTACTCAATCCACTTCTCGTACATTGCCGAACTAGCGGGAACATTCGAGCAGCGTAATGAATGGAGCAGTGACTTACTTTCAGATGTTGATGCTTGGTGGATTTTCGAGTACGTTCGTTTTGTTGATGATGATCTTCTTAACGATTGTGAAAATAATTGCGACAGTAACTCACAGAATTATTCGTGCATGTAACACTGCCCCCACCTCAATTCTTTTCGCCCGAAAAGATGTGTCGCCAATCGTAGTCAATTTTCCTTGGGTGTAACATGGGGAAAGACGGTCTAGGTGCACGATTTTCATTTTGGCTCTTGGCTTACGGTGTTCCTTTATGTGATATCCGACGTCGTTGATTCGCTTTGTAACTCGGTATGGAGACTCCCAATTATGTTGCAACTTTGGAGACCTACCCTTTTGCCGTTGTGGGTTATATAGCCACACCGAGTCATCTTGCTGAAAGCCAGTAGAATTTGCCTTTAGATCATACCTGGTCTTCATGCGGTCAGTAGCCGATTCGAGGTGTTTTCGCACTGTCCGGTGTATCTGGTTCAACGGTTGCCTTAGCTCACTTGCGTACTCCGAGATCGTTTGGGGTTTCTCAGGGGGTGTGCCGAGCTTTATATCAGCTGGCAGACGAAGAGTCTTTCCAAAAATGACTTTGGCTGGGGCTTGGCCCGTCGATGCATGTTCGGCAGCTCTGTACGCCATTAAAAATAGTAGGATATGTCGGTCCCAGTCCCTCTAGCTCTTGTCAATCATCTTGGCCAAATGTTTATTGAATGTGTCGTTGATACATTCGACCATTCCATCGGGTTCGGGATGCAGTGGTGTTGTCCCTTTTGTATTCCCAGCAGCTCGCACATTTCGCCAAAAACTAGTGACTCAAAGTTTCGGCCTTGATCCGAATGTAGTTCACAAGGTATGCCGTACCTACTGACCCAATCCAATACGAGCTGCTCGGCTACAGTAGTTGCTTTTTGGTTGGGAATGAGGTAGACCTCGGGCCACTTGCTGAAATAATCGGCCACAGCCAGCGTGTATCGATTTCCCCACTCGGCTTTAGGATGTCAACTGCAATCCTTTCAAATGGTACCCCCATGTTTTAAGTTTGCATTTGTCCTCTCAGTCGTCGCCTTGGACCTTTGACGGAAGCGCAAATTGTGCACTTATGGCACCAGTCCTCTACGTCTTCTCGGGCGTGGAGCCAGTACAACCTTTCCCGCAATTTCGCTAAGGTCTTGTTCACACCAAGGTGACCTCCCGAGGATCCTTCGTGCGTCTCCTTAACCACATCGTGGACTCTGCTTTTGGGAAGTATAGTTTGCATCCTATAGGAGCTGCCATCCGCCGTTTCCCATTTCCGCTTGAGTACGCCACATTCCACCTGAAGGGAGTTCTATTGTGCCCAATAACTTTTCAGGGTTGCGCCACGCATTGAAACGTCTTTCCACTCAGGTCGCCCAGTTGTCTCCTTCCATATGAGCAATGGTCCGATATCTTCATTGGCTAACTGGGCATTTCGAATCTCCTCCGATGACCTACCTTCATCAAATTTGGCCGTTTTCACTCGCAGATCAACGGTCGGCTCCTTTTCTTCAATCTGTTGGCAATGCTTGAAGTTAGCTGGACATGGATGACGAGGTAGGATGTCAGCATTTCTATGAACTCTGCCCTTGTGAAGTAGTTGGGGCCTCACTTGGTCTGGTCGGATAGTCGATTGGCTTGCACCAGTGTCGCTTCTTATGATGCAATGTTCTTCATTAACTTGACCAGGAAGGCATAAGTCTGCTTCCCCACGATGTTGCCTTGACACGGTGCTGGGAATGTCGGTCCTCCTGGCCAACCTCTTCTCCACGAAGTTGTCCCCTCCAGTTTGATGGGCTTCCATTCTAGGCTCCTGACACCTTATGGATCTCCAGTATCCTGGACAATACCTCCGTTTCCTTCGCTTCTTGCAGTCTGTTTGCAGGTGCCCCTTCTCACCGTAGTACCAGCATCTAGGCGCACCATTTGCTTGCGGCTTTCGCTCATTTTCCACGCGCTCACACCTCCACTCGTCTGCCACTACCTCATGGACCCGGGCAGTGGTATGAGTCGCATTTTTCGCTGCCTCGAAGTTCAGACTACAAACTAATGCGTCCTTAACCGTTTGCTTTTGAGCTAAACGGCTTGTTACAATTTCTTGTCCTTTAAGGCGCTGATGAATGCTTCTGTTGCTACGTCATCTCGATGTTCTGGGTCGTACGCTGGGTAAGCCAAAAGTGCCAGTCGCTCAATGTCGTAACTCTTTAAACTCTGGCAAGTCTGACGGAGGCGGTGTGTTGATAGGAACTCGTAAAGAGGCTTTAATAGTTTCCGTATGCAATTTCAAGGCGCCACCTCCAGTAGAATGCATTGTTGTGTCTGTTACCTTGTCCTCAGTTACAACCTTACTGATTTTGTCTGTATATATTCCCTGTGGAAGTTCCGTTCTTGTTTATGAAACATTCTATTCAGAAATTTCTTCATACATTTTCAGCAGCTTTCCCTCTTCATTGCTTTCAATTTGTGGGGATTTAAACTTACCCCATGTTGTTTGGAATAGCACATTTTCTGAAATTCTATCTTCTGACAATTACTCTGTTACCCTTTCCTCCTCCGTTTCTTTTTGTTCACTTTCACAATTAATTGATATCCCAAACGTTAACAGTAAAGCTCTGGATTTAGTTCTGTCTAATATACCGAAATCTTGTGTCTCCCTGCAGGCTGGCCTTACCCCCTACGTAAAACCTGATCCTCTTCATCCTCCGCTTCATTTGTTGATTGTTCTGGCTCGTGATTTTGTCCAAAAAAAGTTATCCCTTCTAGTTTTAATTTTCCAAAAGCCAAATATTCTGATATGGAGTTAGAATTAAATTCTGTTAATTGGTTTTCTTTTTTTTGAAACTTAAGTGTTGATGCAGCGCTTCAAAGTTTTACATTTTTCTTGAATCCGTGATAACCAGTTATACACCGCTCTATGCCCGTAGAAGGTTAAAAGATGCACCTTGGTTTAATAACAACATCGCTTCAGTCTTAAATGCCAAGGACGCTGCCCGCAGGAAATATCACTTGATAGGTTCTGAGGTGCACCTACGTTGTTATAAAGGACTAAGAACTGAAGCCAATAGTTTAATTAAAAGTGCTAAAAGCCATTATATTGATCACGTGGAGGGCTCCATAAAGTCGAGTGCTAAAAAGCCTTTCTGGGCCTATATAAATTCTTTTAAAAAGTCCTGCGATATGCCCTACTCAATGAATTCTGATGGTATCACGTCTTCTGATAATGGGGAAATTTGTGAACTCTTTGCGCAACATTTTTCTCCTTTTTATAGTAAGACAAGTGCTGCAGCATCTTCATTCATCGATGGTCCAACCATCAATCTGCCATTTGCATATGTGAACCCGGTTGAAGTTGAATGCCTATTACATGGTCTGGATGGCAGTATTGGTTGTGGCTCAGATGGAATTCCCAATATATTTGCTAAATCTTTGTCGTCTTCGCTGTGTGTTCCTTTGTCCATCTTATTTAACCAAAGTCTCTTTTTTTAAATTCCGTATCCCGTATTGCGCTTCTAGTGATCGCCTGTCTTTTCTGCGCATTCCTTCATTAGTCTCTCGCAGAGTTTTTCTCGATGAATGCCTTCTTTTCAAGCTTTATCACAATTTGCTTCCTATAGGGCTTGGCATTGAAATTTCCTCCTTCAATACCGGACGTCGAACTAGATCCTCGGTAGTCTTCAATGTTCCCTTTGCTAAATTCAAAAAAAAACTTATGGAATCGGTTCTTCTGTTTAACTTCGAAGAATAATTTTTTATATTTCTAATTAATTTATTGTATTTTGTACGTAGTTTCCTTTTTCATTTAATTTTTTATTATCCTTTTTGGATGTATTGATTGTATGTATAAACTTTGTTTTATTTTTTGTTTGTCTATAATGTAATTGGATTATATCTGTTTTATAGATTATATAAATAAATAAATAAATGCCTTGGGCTAGCCGCTGTAAAGTTTCGCCAGACCTCAACATCCGATGCCGTAGTTGTGCCCGGTAAATCTGCTTCAGATGATCGTCTCCATAACGCATGTCGAGCGCATTCATTATAGCAGCCAGGTTTGAGTGCATTTCAATGGGGATGATCTGCGAAAGCTCAGCAGCTGGGCCTCAAAGAGCAAGAATTAATGCAGTTGCTTGTTTCTGCTCATTCCAGTAATTTGTCCTAGCGGCAGCTTCAAACTGTGTTTTGTAAATACTCCAGACCATTTGCCCGTCGAATATTGGTGCTTTCACATTCTGGATATGCTATTTGCTGCGGTTACAAGTGGGGCTGGTGAGGTGGTTACTACTGCCTTCGCTGCTTCCAATTCTTTTTTCATGTTTTCCATTTTATGGTTGATTACATCCTCGACCTGGCTGATCTCATGGTTGATTCTCTGCTTGACCTGGTATACCTTTTCCTCGACGCATTTAATTTGGTTGCTGAGACTACTGAGCTCTGCTTTCATTTCGGTAGACTGTTTTTCCAAATCTGCCTTCAAATCAGTTGACTGTTTCTCCAGCTTCTGTGCGATGTCTCCCTTGATATCTGCCTTGATTTCGAACGCTTGTTGGTCTAGCTTTGCTGATTGTTCATTTAGCTTCCCTGATTGTTCATTTACATTCGTGGTTAAACTGGATGACTTTTCATTTAGCTTCGCAGTTGAATTGGATGACTGTTATCGCAGCTCTTGCTGCATCACCGTTAACATTTTTATCAGCGCATTTTCTGGTTCCTTTGGTTTTGGAGTTTCTGCTTCACCGCCTTCTGCACCTTTTTCTGCATCTGATGGCTCACCCGCCATGGTAAATTCATTAATGTTAGCTTCGTGGTGTTCTTATTGTTTCGACTA
>OZ017738.1:260601194-260698694 GCA_963969285.1 Odontomyia ornata | reverse complement strand
TATATATATATATATATATATATATATATATATATACGAGTATATGTATATATATATATATACATGTATATGTACATATATATAAATATATATATATGTATATATATATACATATATATATATATATATATATATATATATATATATATATATATATATATATATATATATATGTATATGGGTATCCAATCTCGATATATGCATTATTATTATTATTTATCATTCATTATTATTATTTATCATTCAATAAATATATATATATATATATATATATATATATATACATATATATATATATATATATATATATATATATATATATATATATATATATATATAAATATATATATATATATATATATATATATATATATATATATATATATATATATATATATATATATATATATATACATGCATTATTATTATTTACAATCTAATAAATATAAAGTAGTTTAGAAATTTTAAAAATGGGAGTTTCAATAACTGCAGGATTTTTTTTCCCTTTCAGCATATCATTTCTATTCAAATAGTACACGCAGAGAATCGGATGTCATATTGACTGTGAAATATGAAGATGGTAGGTGGTCAAAACCATATTATGACTGTGGTGGCGGCAACATTTGGATGATGACATATACGGTGCCATTTTTTGGATACAACAATGGGACATACTTTTTCAAGTAATTTATAGTATTCTGAGAATGTTTCAAACGATGCTGAAATTACGTTCCTTTGCTTCATATGATTTGAAAACAGGGCCAAGCCATGTTAATTCAGGAGCATAATTTGAAAATTTACAAAACCTTGTACAACATGTTAATGCAATTTTGGATAGCTTATCTTTCGTAAGCATAAAAAATAGCGTAGGACAGTGGTCAAGTGTTTGCAAACAAGACAAATTTATGATCGTTTACATAATATTTTCAAACTATATGAAATTTTTGACACCAACTTGTATTGATTTTATTGGAAATTTCCGTTATTTACTATTTCGTGTAAAATTGAATAATTTTTTAAAATCTCAATGAGTCGTTATGAAATCTGCTTCAATTTTGGATGCCCTTGGGAAATTCTGCATTTTTAGAAGATTTGATGATAACATTAGTAATAATATTCATAATCATTGATGGCGTAGCTCTAATTTGGGCCTCAATCTTCGTAGTTCTGAGACCTCTTTCGCTTATTGGAAATTCCAAGCAGGGATCTGTTATCAGCATCGATTGAGCCTTCCCTGGCGCTCTACCTTTCTAGATTTATCTGGAGAACCTGTATTTCTCCATTCTCTCTACATGTCCTGCCCATTGTAATTTGCGTAGCTTTACGTATGCAGATATGGGTGAGTTGTCATAAAGACTATCACATGTCTTTCTTCGTTTGGCTTATGAATTAAGTTTCATTGATAGATATAAACGTTGCTTTGCCTCTGTAGCTCATCTGGACATAACGTTAACATTGTCAGTATACGCTTCTAGTTACGTGGACTTGTAGAGTAACGTTCCCATGATGTCTGCTTGCGTTTTATTGAACACATGTTCCAGAGCAATATTGTCTTAGGCCTGAGTTTGGTGGGAAGCTTTCATTGAAATCTCCGTTAGCTTTAACCTGAGGCTCAGTATTTAGCATGGGTCATGCGGACAAGTTTAGTTTGAACGCCAAAATTTTGCATTATTTTGTGTAAAACATTTTTGTCAATACTTGCGTATGCTTTTTTGAAGTCTTCAAAGAGCTAGTATACGGCGGTATTATATTGTCAGCATTTTTAGCAGTTAAGACCTCTTAGACGGTCCACTTCAAAAACCATCTTGGTACATTCGGATGATATTTTAATGATAGAGCTTCAGTTTTCGTTCAACAACTTTAGACAGTACTTTATATGATTTGCTTGTCAGAGTGATTCCTTCGTAATTTTCAACAAAGTCTGCCTCCCTCCTTATGTGTGGGGCATATGATGCTTTTCCGCCAGTCATCTAGTGGCTGCTCCTCTGTCCATATCCTACATAACAACCGATGAATTAGGTTATGTAGCTGTGTTTTTCATTAATATTATTATTATTATTTGAATTATTATAACAATATTATAAATACGACAACAAAATGAAAACAAATCTTTAGAACAATAGTAAGAATACAAATAATAATAATAAGGACAATATAACTACTTTATTACTTTACTATAGTCAATTATTTTGTTTATTTGATATCCGCAGGCAAATGATTCAAAGGCGTCGACACGCGTTTACTCACATAACAAAGCAAGGCCCGACGGCTTTTCAAGAAGCAAAACATTATTTTATTTGTTAGTCTATGGCAGGCCGATTTCTTTTTATTATTTGAATTCGTTAGTGTTATTGTTTCGAAAAACTAGCTGTAACTCCGAGGGATGTATAGAAGGATACTTTCTTATATGGGGTGGGGACATTGAGACATTTTGCTGATTGTCAATATATCATGAATCTCTCTTCTTTGCTCATTAGCCATGATTTTTTAAGGAATCGAAATTCGCCTCTGAACGATTTCGTTGTCCAGGTAGTTCAGAGATAATTTTGGTGGTACGTCGGACCACTAATTGATCTGTCGCTCGATTATGATTTTTCAGCCACCAAAATGCCCGAGTTTGTAGACACGTTTCCTAATCTTTCGTTACATACAACTACATGCGCAAGTTCCTCCACTTCTAAGGCACATTGAAGTAAAAAATATGAACCCAGTTTAATTCACCCGCATCATCGACTCCCGTACCGCTGCAGTGTCAGAGACTACGCTACGTTAATGCATGGTAAAATCACGTTACGCTAAGGAAAATACAGAACACCAACAATGACATTTTGAACCCAAATTGAACAATCTTCTCACGGGCACATTGTTGTTTGGGACGGATACTCACTTATTGCTAAGATACCTTTTGAGGTTGATTAGCCTACTGGAAGGAATGATTAATTTCAATTCAGTACTTCATATTTATTCCTTTTTTCACGTGTTATATTTCATATTTTAAATGATAGTTACTCATTCTTACTCTATTATGATTCTGCATTCTCACATATGCGTAAATTGATCAAACTTCAAATTAAACTCAAAAACAAAACTTAAAACTGATTTAAATTCCCTAAAATTAAGGGATACAATCACCAAAATATCAACTGTATCAGTTTTTTAATATTTTTAGGGTTTTTACTAAAATACAAAACCCTATTGCAATCACGACCTGTGTCCGTCTGTCCGTCCGTCTGTATGTCACATCACTTTTTCTCCGAAACTATAGAATCTACAGCCATGAAACTTTGTGGAAAGGTCAGAAGTGGCGACTTCTTGAATGTTTTGGGGTGGAAAATTTTTTCAAAGGGGTTTTTAGGGGGACCTCCCCATATAGGGAGGTGACCATTCAAAAAATTTTTTTCACCGTTGCTAGTCGAGTAGGGTGTCGTTGGAAAGGTCTTAATGCGATCTTTTCAAAACAAGTCTTGAAATTGCCGTTTCTGTACCGTGGGGGGTAGGGGAATCGGCAAAGAACGAACTTTTCACGTACCCCCCCCCCTCCTCGTGATTGGACACCTTCATCCAAAAAATCTGAAAAAATTATGAATGTAGGCCTTAATGAGTACAAAAACAACAAATACGTGAGAAGTTGAAATTCACTCAGATTTGTTAGTGATAGTATGATTTATCGATTTTACATTTTCTTGAATAATATCTTAACGGTACCCTTAAATTCAACCACAAAGGGCCATATACAAGATTGACTTGTCCTGCAAGTTTTATAAAGATCGAATGGTATTTAACAAAGTTATAGCGGTTTGCATTTTCCTACATTTCTTTGGAGCAATATGCGCTGTATTACTATGGAAACATATGGCTATGCAACAATATGCGCTTTTTACCGACTCATACGCTACATGCATGAAATTTTCAGGAATGATAGGTATCATGAATATCTTTGAGAATTGGTTCAGCTAGTGGTATCAGAAATCGTAAAACAAAATAGTGGCTGTTTTAAATGCGAAGATTGAATAATTTTGAGTTATTTTTCCCCATCTTCAACGTTTAAGGTGCATGCTTTGAACACTTGATCCAATTTAATGAATGAATGAAAATGAGTACTTACAATTAATACTCATAGGTGGAACAAGTCAAGGAGGCAGGAGATAACTCCTGACAGAAGGGCTTTGTAACCACTCTAGAGTTCGAAAAAAAATTCTGTTCCATGAATCAATGATTACACCCCGGAAAAAAAATTTATCGAAGATAGCCGATATGAGTATCACATGACAACTATTTATGAGAGCTTTTCAAAAGAAACAAAACGACAGTTTTCCATTGGAAGCACGAAAAATGTGTTTCTCCCTTGCGATTGGACACCTGTAATCTTCAAAAATCTGAAAAAATTATCCAGGGAGATATTTATGAGTACAACAATAACAAATACCTCAGAAGTCAAAATTCGTTCAACTTTGTTTATAGTAGTATGATCTTCGAATTTCATATTTTCTCCAATGAAATCGTATGGATGCCTTTAAACCAAAACTTACAGAAGATCCTAATACTCTGTAAGTTTGATGCAATCCATATCATATTGACGGAAGTTATATCCATTTGAAATTTCTCCAATTACAACTAAAATAACACACTATTTTGGTATTTTATGGACTTTCCGTCGAACCAGACACTGCCGTTTTGATTTGACCTTCTTAAAATTTTCAGATAAGATTGATGACATAAATACTTTTGGGATTTCATGATTTGAGTGATTTTTGTTAGTTGAAAATGGAAAAATAATGGATTTTCTTGTAAACGAGCAAACCTCTTCGACATTTTTCTTGATTTGATTCGTTGCTTGTGATTGCATTTTGTAAGTTGAGTACAAAACCCTTCTGACATGAGCGTAGGTCTGTCCACCCAACTTATTTCAAATTTCAGATCCGTTTTTCAGAATGAAATCCAATTACAAAAAAAAAATAGACAGAAAGTTATAACAAAAGATGTGGACGAAAGATAATTAGACGAATTCAAATATGGTAACGCAATAAAATTAAAAATTAAGAATCCTACGCAGCACTGAACACTGCGGAAGGACCAAGCTGAAGGTATTCATGGTCACGGACGAGCCGGACCAATGAGGAATGAAAATACAAGGGCGGTTCAAATATGATGGAGACAAACTCTGTATATGGTGCGCATTAATGTTTTCACGGTCTTGGCTTGAACATGTGATAATCAGGTCCCTTATAAAAAGTGTGGCATAGTTTTCGTCGGAAGTGCATGTTTCACGCGCGTGCTATGACCATGAGTAAACGTCAAGTGCCAACCGCCGTTGCGCAACGTATTGTCATTCGTATTTTAGTGTGGGAAGACGTTAAAATCACGAACATTTTTCTGCGTTTACGAAATCAGTTTGGTAGTGAGTGTTTGAGTAAGATTGCTGTGTTTAAATCGGCCAAAGCATTTAAGGATGGTCACGAAACTGTCGAGAATGAGCCAAATGATAGTCGTATTTTAGTGTGGGAAGACGTTAAAATCACGAACATTTTTCTGCGTTTACGAAATCAGTTCGGTAGTGAGTGTTTGAGTAAGATTGCTGTGTTTAAATCGGCCAAAGCATTTAAGGATGGTCACGAAACTGTCGAGAATGAGCCAAATGATAGTCGACCGCGAACCAGCATCACACCAGACAATATTTGCCGCGTAGAACAACTCATTTTGGAGGACCCTAGGATGCATTTTCAAGACATTTGGCTGAACTCGGCATTAGTCTTGGTAATAAAGAGTCTATCATTCAGGAACACGTTCAATATCGCAAAATACCGTTCGAAAAGGAGGAACATTCCAGCACGAAGTGCGATCACGCTAGATACAGTATCGGAATCGGGGTGGGAGGTACTGGAACACCCCCTACTGTCCGGACCTATCGCCTTGCGACCACCATATGTTAAGATCACTGAAAGAAGCCCTCTGAGGTCAAAGATTCAACGCCGACGACTAGGTAGAGGAGTTTCATGCGCACATGGGTGTCCGAGTTGCCCAAGGAATTCTTCGATACCGGCATCAAAAAGCTTTCGGAAAGGTGGACAAGATGCGTAACTTGTAAAAGAGAGTATTTAGAAAAACTGTTAATTTTTTTTTAATTTTTTCGATAGTTAATAAACGTGTCAGAGCATTTGTCTCGACCATCTTTGAACTGCTCTCGTAAATACCTGTCCGCGCGAAAGGAATCGAGTGAGATTGAGTAGATCTAGTTTTAGATGGAGGGCGTATGCTAATCCCGTTTTGAATATCAGATGATAAAAAACCTCGAATAAGCTTAACGAGCAAACATTGGTCAAGGTATTGCCGCTTCATTTCAAAGGGAGGGATGCCAAGATAGATAAGACGTTCACCATTTGGACGATAGGATAGTACGTATTATAGAAAAGCGAGCGGGTAAATTTGATAGGTATGTGTGACAAGGAGACCATATTTGATATGCGTATTCTACAACACAGCAAATGAGTGAGATTAATAGACGGTCGCATGTTTGAGTGCTTAAAGAAGTGTGAGAATAGCGCAGAACAAAGCCCGTGATTCAAGCTACTCTAGATGTCATATGGGTAATGTGGCGGTCGAATAAGAGATGTTGGTCAAAGGCCACACCCAGATCATTAAAATGGTCAACTGAAAAAAGTACTGAGCCACTAATCGAATATCAAAGCTTAAGGTTTTTAATCTATTGGAAAAACGTATATGAAAACATTTAGGAACGTTAAGAGCAAGACGATTGATATGACACCATTTCTTCCATACATTCATGTAATTTTGGAGTATCAACTAGTCATTCATCGAGTGAAGGATGATCGTCGGCATGGAGAAAACAGTTGGAAGTAAAAACACTAGAAAGGTCCTTGATAAAAAAGTTGAATAGGAGAGGGCTTAGAACAGATCCCTGTGACACGCCAGATGTCTGGGCAAAGAGGACAGGAGACCACCCATTCCAAATTACAGAGCAAGAATGGTAAAGGATAAGGGAACTTATCTAGGTAAGGAGGGGACTGGATATTCCGTATTGACAGCGTTTGTTTATTAAAGTTTGGTGGTGGTTAGTGCTGTGGGACACTTTGGGGAAATTGGTATAGAACACGTCAACTTGGCAACTGGAATCTAGAGCAAGAACTATAAAATTGGAAATTTCTAGTAGATTAATAATGCTTGAATGACCTTTTTGAACTCATGCTGCTTAACAGAGAGATTTGCATGGAAAGATCGTTAATTTTGGACTGGACAATCCTCTCTAAAATTTTGCCAAAGGATGAGAGAAAAGATATTGGCCAATAATTCAACACAGAATTGTGGTTGCCGGACTTATGCATGGGAAAAATATTAGCACGTGTCCATGCATCTGTGAAAACACCAGTCGAAAGACTCAAATTAAAAATTAAGGATAAGGGAAACTAAGAGAAGAGCATAGCGATTTAATGAAGAAGTTAGGAAGGCCATCAGGTCCCATAGATCTGCTTGCATCTATCGAGGTGATGACATCTTCCACTTCTACAGAATTGGTAGAGATAAAGCCGAAATTGAAGCAAGCTGGACTATAGGAATTTATGGAACAAGGAGAGGAAGATCTGAAATTGGATGAAAAAAGGGTAAGTACCCTTTTTAGGGTATTATAAAATCATTTTACAATACCCTACTAAAATCGCGTCCTGTCTATCCGTCTGTCCGTCCGTCCGTGTGTCACACCACTTTTCCTCACAAACTACATAAACTAGAAACATAAGATTTTGTAAGTAGGCACAAAGTGGTGCCCTCTTCAAAGTTTCATCACAAAAAAATAGGGGGGTGGACCCCGAAAAAAAAATTTTCATCACATGTAGGCAATATGGGTATTAAATGGAAGGTCTTTCCAAAACAGGTCTTAAACTGACAAATTTTGCTTTGAGGGGTGCAGGGGAAAGGGAAATGTACGAAAATTTTGTGTCCCCCCCTCTTTGACCCAAAAAATCTGAAAAAAATCAAAGAGGTGAAACTTGAAGAGTACAACGGCAACAAATACCTTAGAAGTCAAAATTCGATCAATTTTGTTAATAATAGTACATTTTATAAATTTAACGTTTTTGAGTATAAAATCAAAATGGGACCCTTAAATTTCCCAAAAGCTATAATTTAAGTTTTTTGAAAGTAATTGTATGTGTTCTGAAAATTTAACGATAATCGAACAATAAACAGCTATGTTATAGCCGATTGAATATTTAACAATTACAACAACATTAACACGTGATACTAGGGAGATACACGTTTGCAACGGACCTAGCCACTATCAATGTGTAGGAATTTTGATAAAAATATTAGTGATGGTTTGTAATATTGATGTGTTATCATGACTAACTAAACGACGGATCAAAACCAAAACTGACGTTAGATAGGAAACCATATGGTAGCAATTCGCATATGCATTCGTCGGTCTACTATGGACAAGCTTCCGGTAGCAGTCACCCAACCGCGGCGTTAGCAAATGCTTATATTTCGTAATATATACTATTTTCCGAATAAAAAACGTGCGGAACGCATTCCGTGCATACTATAAATTCACCTTGTATAGCCCAATGTACTCCTAAACTTTTCAAGACGAGCAAATGAAGCACACGTTTTGCACCTTCGACTAATAGCTCAGAGTTGAGATGTGAACAAAATCCTATCCAGTTGTAGAAGGCCGAGAGCACGGACGTCGGAAGATAGCATCACTTATCTCAAGCAGAATGCACTGGTGAATACTGGCTGAGTAGTCCTCTAATCCTTTCCAGTTGTGTATCCTCCGTACTAAGGACTCCGAGGCGAATGTCACGTCCGGTATGGTTCCCTCACAGCCAATACGGCGGAAAGTCGGCGTATTTCCGGAGTTCAGTACGACAAGGGCCGTCCTGGCCGCCATTTCCAGGATTCGTTTTCCCCGCGGATCCGTCTGAGGCATGCCCCATTCGATTGCTTTAGCATTGAAGTCGCCCCCAACGAGCACTTTACCCTCTGCGTTCGAGACAGCGCCCTCCAGAGCATTAAGCTTGGCTTGTAAAGGTAATATCGGCTCGTTAGGCGTTAGGTAGACACTAAAGAAGGTGATCCCTGAGCACCGAACCCACACGAAACCATGCCCCCGTCCACAACTCTCCGCTTGAAAGTCACTGTTCCGAACCCAGATAGCGGCAGTACCAGTTTCATCAGAGTACCATAATGCAGGACTTTTATTATGGTGTTGCTCACTCAGCAGCAAGAAGTCGGCTTTCCTGTCCCTCGCAAACTGCTCAAGCAGATTTTGGGCGGTTGAACTGCGGTGTAGGTTTAGCTGCAGGATGCGGGTCATCGAAGCTCTGATTTGGCCTTGGCTAGGGCTTCCTGGAACACCTGGCATTTTTCTGATCCCAAGACGTGTCCAAAATCAGGTTTTGGATCAGCATCCTTGCAAACAATACAGTGTGCCTCCTTCGTACACTCTTTTCTTTTATGTCCCATTTCACCGCATTTGTAACATAGGGAACTCCTATCGGGTCCTTTGCATACTTGTGTGGTGTGACCATAACCAAGGCATTTGAAACATTGAAGAGGCGTTGCTCTTCGCCGTATCCTACAGACAACCCACCCAATTCGTACTTTGCCCTTGTTCAGGAATTGTTCGGCGTCCTTTTCGGTCAAGTCAACTATGGCCATGCGTTGTCCCCTGTTGTTTTCTGGTATTAGTCTCATTTTGATCCTTCCCACACTAGGCGACTCCCTTTGGATGGCCTCTTCCACCTCGACCAAATCTGTCACGCAGTCAATGTCCCGTATTTCGATCGTTGCCATCGGCTCGAGCGGGGCTATAGTTGCGCTTTTGCCGAGGACTTTCTTTACTGCATCACAGAGTGCTTCTTGATTGCCAGCCTCTGCTCTGAATCCGACCAGTATGTGGCCCGACCGCGTTGGTCGTACTACTTTAATGGTAGTATTGGAGTCTTCGGGCCTTACGTTTCTCCTGATGTCCCGCAGCATCTCCGCGTAGGATCGGCCATCTTGGGGCTTTATAAGCAGTGCCTGCTGCCGGGTTCTTTGTCGGGGCTTCTGCCTCTCCTGTTTTGCATCAGGTCCTTTTTCTAATTGGGCGTCCGTGCGAATTTTATTTTCTAGCTTTTTTGAATTAGTTTCTTTGCGGCTTTCTTCGCTCCTTTTGTAAGCACTGTCTGGAACCCCTGATCTGGTGCTCCCCGCCCGTCAAGTGCCTCTTCCTTCCTTCTTTTATCCCGATCTCCTTCGATTGGGCTAGACGCCATTCTTTTATTGACTTTTAATGATGGAGCTATCTGCATGTCGCCTTTAGATTTCGCCCCAAGCGCCTCTTTAGCCTTTCGTTCATCTTCGGCCCATAACCAGCTCCTCCGATAGTGCCCTATGCGATCTAGGAGCTCCTCTAGTTCAAGGAGCCCTTCCTTTGCTATTTTGCTAATTTTTGGGGAGTCGCATGCAGCTTGTATTCTTTTCAGAACATCTCCCGCTTTTCGGAGTAGTCTTTCCTCTTCGTATCGCTGGGCCGCAATTGTACCTTGCAACCATCCTTGGGAGAGGTTTTCGCGTTTCGTTTCCGAGTGCAGTACTTCCGCCACATTTTCAACGGTGGCGGTACAATCACGCGGTGTCTGGTCACTCTTTGCTTTTAGTACCGTAATCTCCTCGTTTGCTTCTGAATTTTTCGTTGCAATGTCGGCCTTCTACAACTGGATGGAACATTGGAAGAATGGACGTCGAGAGGTTTGTCAAGGTTCTCACAGCAGGTGAGCCGCTGCAGGGAGCTCCGGAAGGGACGGAAGAACTGGCAGCCCAAGACGTGGTGAACTCTACTATAAGCATAATCACGACTGCTTGCTGCGCTTCTATGCCCCGTCAAAGACCCCGGCACGGCAAGCCCTCAGTATACTGATGGTCTACTGAAATCGCTGAAAAGCGAAAGGAGTGTCACAAGCTTCGGCGTGAGGCTCAACGGGCGCGGAACCGTGACGAGGCATGCAACCAGGTGGCAGCATATATGTCGGCCAGGAAATGCCTTCGCAAACTGATCAACAGTAGCAAGGCTCGCTGCTGGCAAGACCTAGTGGACAATGTGAACAAGGATCCGTGGGGCCTTGCCTACAAGCTGGTCATGGGGAAACTTGGTGCCCTTCGGAAGCCTTGCATACATGACGCGGAAAAGATGGACGCGATAGTGCGGGGACTCTTCCCCGCCCATCCCGTCCGTGTTGACGCTGTCCATGGTGAAACAGCAGTCGAGTGTCCACTCTTCACACAGCTGGAACTGGAGGAGGCAGTCCTCTCCTTGAAAGCGAGGAAGGCTCCAGGTCCAAATGGTGTTCCAGCTGAGGTGTTGCGGCTCGTCTATCACCATTGTCCTGACTTGCTGCTCAGCACATTCAACGCTTGCCTACGGGACGGGGTTTTCCCGGTACGATGGAAGTTGGCGAGGCTCGTGCTGATCAGCAAGGGGAAGGGAAATCCCGAATCGCCGCCTGCGTACCGCCCGTTATGCATGCTAGACACGGCTGGGAAAGTGCTAGAGAAACTCATCAACGGAAGATTCACTGATGCGATTCGTGCTGCTGGGGACCTATCTCCTCGCTAGATGGGTGGATATTCTGGACACGCTGGAAAACTCTTTTCAAGTTCCAGAATATCTAATGCGGCTTTTGAGGAACTACCTAAAGGACCGAAGCCTGCTCTACGACACCACACAGGGCCAACGAAGGATGGAAATTACATCGGGTGTTGCCCAGGGATCTATCCTTGGTCCGGACCTGTGGAACGTGTCTTACGACGGGCTACTGAGACTTGAGATGCCAGATGAGTCGCGCTTGGTCGGCTATGCGGATGATGTTGCGGCCCTGGTCGCCGGACGCACCGTTGAACAAGCGCAACTTAGGCTAGGTATGCTAATGCGCCGAGTGAGGGACTGGATGACTGCTCGCGGGCTCAGTTTAACACTGGAGAAAACCGAAGTGGCCATCTTGACAAAAAAGAGAATCCCTAGAGTAAGGATGATCAGTATTGGAGATATACAGATCGAATCAAAGCCAGCGGTGAAGTACCTGGGGCTACTGATCGACTCGAAGATGAGTTTCTCTGAGCAAATCAGGGCAACGGCTGAGAAGGCTGCTTCGGGAATATCGGCCCTGAATCGACTTGTGGCCAACGTAGGGGGACCCAGCCCATCAAGAAGACGCCTCTTGATGAGTGCTGTAGGGTCAGTGCTACTGTATGGAGCAGAGGTATGGGGCAACGCTCTCAGCAAGGAGGTATACCGAAAACGATTGACACAGGTACAGAGAAGAGGAGCACTGAGAATTGCATCTTCGTATCCAACAGTCTCCGACTCGGCGGTGAGAGTGATTGCAGGCGTGATACCTGTCGCCCACCTTGCTAGAGAGCACCACGCTATTTACCTGCGCCGAAACGAGGATGCGAGGGAGATGGTTGTCCGCGAGGAGAGACAACGCTCGCTCAACGATTGGCAGCAGTCTTTGGTGAATTGCACGAAGGGAAGGTGGACTGCGTGCCTCATCGCGGATGTGAGATCGTGGCTAAATCGAAGGCACGGTGAGACTGACTTCTATCTGACCCAGCTTTTGAGCGGGCACGGGTGTTTTCAGTCTTACCTGCACAAGATCGGTAAGTCACGGTCTCCCGATTGTCGGTTTTGCCCAGGAGAGGAGGACAATGCCTGTCACACATTTTTTGCGTGTACCAAATGAGTCAGGCTGCGAAGGGAACTCTACAGGGAGACGGGAAAGCTCAGCCCGGATAATATAGTTGCAGTGATGCTCGAATCGGTTGACAAATGGAACCAGGTGGCACATTATGCTCGGGCAGTCCTAAAATATAATAGGGGCTCACAGCATCCGGAGGCGCTGGGGCTGGGGGATCGCTCTTCTGGCATTTCCTCTTCTCCTCTCCCCTCCCGCTAGGAAAGGGACTCCCCAGCTTGAAGGCGCCCCACGGCGTAACAAAACGAGACCTGGCCCGAAGTAATGCGTCAAACGGTTCCAGGCTAGGTTCTCAGATTGACAGGGGAGGTGTTTAGTGGGTAGTCCAAGGGTATCCTCCATGGGAGTCCCACACTGCCAAACTCGGCGGGCGTAAATGCCTTCACCTCCCTACCACAAGAAAAAAAAAACTCCTATAAATTCACTTTGCAAGGCAATAAAAACTAAACGGGTATAAGAACTGAAATAATTTTCACTTCGCAGGGAGCGCTATTGGGTTCTCCACGGGCCATCAGGATTTTACTGTAGAAATCCGCCTCAAAACCGTACAAAACTTCGAATTTTCGTTGGCACCTTCATAATTCTTCATATACCGCCATGTACGTTAGCCAGCAAAGTCAGCCTACTAATGGTCATGTGTGTGGTAGTAAGTGCTGCTGCCATATGGCTTCCTATCTAACGTCAGTTTTGGTCAAAACCCTTGAAACAAAATGGCGGCGAATATAAAAATATAATAACCATAATAATTCTTCCAACTCAATTTATGGGATCTGCATATTAGTCAAGTTTTGATATGCAGAATATATTGTTTGATTTACCAATTGTTTTACAATACCCTTCTGGCAGGAGGACTCTGCTACTTTTACTTGTTTATTATTGTAAAAGTTACATTTTTCTTGATAATAGTTAAATGTTTTGATTATATTAAAATTTTTTTTATAAATTAAACTTTTTTAATGGACATACCTTAGATAGAATGATGAATGATAATAAATTCCTGATATAATTTCGATAATATTAGTACAGAAGGATGAATGATAATAAATTTCTGATATAATTTTGGAAACATTAGTACACAATGATGAATGATGATAAACTTCTGAAATAATTTCGGAAACATTAGTACAGCATGATGAATGATAATAAATTTCCGATGTAGTAGTAATAAACAGTTTACTTTGCAATAAGTTGAAAGTACATGAATGTTTGTATTTGAAATAGTTTGTCTGGTCTATAAACGAAAAACATAAAATAAAAAGATGAATTATTAAAATTCAAAACTCGGTCCTTCCATTTGGTTTTGTGAACCTGACGGGTATGGGAGCCGCCACGTTGGCTAGCGCCTCCGCTATAATGAGCTAACCATCGGGTGAGCCCACCCCTTTTTAAGACGTTTCGAGTTTTTTTGCAGGGTAGAGTGTTTTCTGCTTGCATTTTCCATTTATGTTAAAGTATTATGTGACTCCATCATATACGACTTTAACAATTTGAAACGTTCAGATTTTCCATTTAACAGAAAAATTCATGCGAATTATGGTTTTATGTTTTTTCATTTAAATCGAAAATATACGACCATGTCTACATTGGATCTTGATTTGAGCACCGCTTTCGCCAGGATGCACCACTCTTATTTGGGGGCCATAAGTATCGTCGGTAAAGACGAGGTCCCCCCAAGCCCCGTTTGTTTTCGCGAGGCCCATTTTGCAATTTGTTTTAGCAATTTTAACCCTTAGTAGGTCACCTAGGCCTCGACTCCGTCCGATACGTATTTGTATCTGAAAATTCGTGAATGTGAATTGTTTCTTGTCCTGAGGAAAGAATCCGCACCACAACACTGCAATGCTAGCCTGCCAGCGTATTCACGTGTACTCAGACAAGGCCAATCTCGGCAAGCCCTACCATCCTCTCTTGTCGAGGCAGCAGACCATCGCTGCAGTCCTTTACTACAGTAATCAACAGTGGACATTTTTGGGGCAATTTTCATGAATCATTCCAGTGGCACGGTATCCTAACTGACGTAGATCATATTGCAGGTCGTAACTTGTAAAAAGCTATCAAAATTACTCTGATATATGCAGGACTAGTATTTAACTTGTTTAGTAACAATTTCAAAACTTTTGTACCCAAAGGTTCAGTTCCAGATGTCGCAGAAGTATTCTCATACAAAACTCTCCATTTATTGGCTTTCTGGCTTTGAAAATTTTATCAGTAGTACTGGTGGTGTCATTTTTATCGACGAGATGAAGATTTTTTTTATTTCTCTGTATCTGTTTTGTGACATCGCTCTCAACACTACGTTAATACCAATGTTCTTATCCATGGATCTGTACATTTGTTCGCGTGGTAACTTTTGACAGCCCGAAAGAATGAGTATTCCTATAAAAACCTTCAGATCAGTAACAGTAGCTGAAAAATTATGGTAATTGTTTTTATTTGCATATAAATTACTAACCTTCGCCATCATCGTATACACTCCAAAGTCTAAAAGCAGTTCAAATATTTCTACAGGTGTCAGATTTTTCAGCTGTTCCTTCAGGCTACATATTCGTGATACCGATCGTTCGTAACTGTGAGAATAACCGGGAACACATTTTCACCAAACTGGAACTTTTGATGGCAGTCTGGGAGCAGCAATAGCCGTAGAATCTTACTGTTGGTCTGGTCTGTTAGAACTACAACAGGTTCTTTTGGTAGCTAGCGGTTCTTCGTCACTACTGTTGGAGTCCGAAAGGTCACCAATAGCATGCACAAAGAATTTCACAATATGTGTAGTCGTGAATTTGCAAATAGATTCCAGCAGCGAGAATTAAGAGAGCTGATCCAGCACAACGATGGCTCCACTGTGTCTTATGGAGGAATGAGCGTATGCGCCTGGTAGATCTATATATAGACGTTGAAATACGCACTCCGGAATGTTGAGTTGACTCATAAGAGGTCAAAAGGGCTGGTTGGGAGCTTTTGTGCCTTTGCAGGTCTCACAGGCACTTACATGGTCTTAAAACAGAAATTACATTTTGGGCCAAAAGAAGTACTTCGTAAAGCGCCGAAGCGTCCGACCGCAGCCACCATGGGCACTTAGAGGATGGTCATGTACACGAAGGATCAGATTGTGAGTCATTTCCTCCGGCACTCAGAGTTTCCAAGACTCTTCTTCCTGCAACGAGTCACCGGTCGCCTATTCATCACGTCGATAAATATAGCTGTCTTTCATTTTCCAATCAGGCAACTAATTTTGTGGAGAAACAATGGGTTGCTTCAACTCATTGTAGCTGTCTGACTTAAAATGCGGGCTGTCTAAGTATATCTCTATGAGATCATCGTCGTTACAAGCAAATTCCCCTCCCTCCGGTGAAAAAATTCGCTAGAGAGTATCGAGAACGATATTTTGGGTCCATTTTTGGTTTTTTGATGGAAAACTTAAACCCTTGCAATTTAAGAGCCCATCGGGCCAGACGTCCTTGTGGTCTATTTGGTTCATCAGGCATTGTAACGAAGCGTGATTTGTGATGATTTTGAACTGGTGGCTTCGATGCATGCTTGGAATTTCTTGCCATCTATCATCGCTGCCAGATATTCTTGTTCGGATAATGTGTAGTTCCTCTAGGTCAAGTTGAGTTTATTGGACATAAACGCAATGGAAGCTTCCTCTCCCTCTTCGGTTAATTGCACTAGCATGGCCCGAATCCCATGTTGACTTGCATCTCAATGAATGGAGAAAGGTTTCTGAAAGTCAGGGCTGTGTAAGACTGGAGAAGATGTCAAGGCTTTTTTGAGCTCTTTGAATGCCTTTTTAATGAGTCAGACCTAAATGAGCCTACGTTTTCCGATCATGTCCGATAGAGGCACTGAAACAAAGGCGTCATTCTATTTGAACCATCTGTACCAACCACATACTCTGAGAAAACATCGAAGCTGCTTAGCGGTCTTCGGTAACGGAAACTCATCAATCACCCAAGTTTTTTCCGGATCTGTTTTGATGGTACCATGTCCGATGACTTGTCCTGGATATTGAACTCCGTGCATAACAAACTTGCTTTTTAGGGTTTTGTACTAAAATAAAAAACCCTATTGCAATCACGACCTGTGTCCGTCTGTCCGTCCGTCCGTCCGTCCGTCTGTATGTCACAGCACTTTTTCTCCGAAACTATAGAGGCTACAGCCATGAAACTTTGTAGAAAGGTCAGAAGTGGTGACCTCTTGAAAGTTCAAGGGTGGAAAAATTTTTCAAAGGCGTTTAAGGTCTCCCCATATAGGGAGGTGACCCCTCAAAAAAAAATTTCACCATTGGTAGTCGAGTAGGGTGTCGTTGGAAAGGTCTCAATGAGATCTTTTCCAAACAGGTTTTAAAATTGCCTTGTAAGTACCGAGGGGGGCAGGGGAAGTCGAAATGTACGAACTTTTCGCGTACCCCCCCCTCGCGATTGGACACCTTCCATCCGAAAAATCTGAAAAAAATCATGAATGTAGGCCTTCATGAGTACAACAACAACAAATACATGAGAAGTCAAAATTCACTCAACTTTGTTAGTAATAGTATGATTTATCGATTTTATGTTTTCTTGAATAAAATATAAATGGTACCCTTAAATTCAATAAAATTTAGTAAACAGATGACTATTTATAAGATTGATCTTCTCTGAAAGTTTCATAAAGATCGAATGGTATTTACCGAAGTTATAGCGATTTGAATTTTCCTGTATTACTATGGAGCAATATGCCCTGTATTACTATGGAAACATATGGCTATGGAGCCATATGCGCTTTTTACCGACTTAGACACTACAGCTTTGCTAGAATTTGCATGAAAATTTCAGGAGTGATAGATATCATGAAGATGAGTACATACAATTGAAACAAGACGAAGCGGCAGGAGAGAGCTCCTAGCAAAAGAGCTTTGTAACCATTCTAGGATTCGAAAAAATAGGCCATGAATCGATGATTACAGTACAGAAGAGTGGCCCCTGAAAAAAAATTTCATGAAAAGTAGCCGATATGAGTATCAATTGAAAGTTCTCTATGAGAGCTTTTTAAAACAGTTCTTAAACTGACCGTTTTTGCTTCAGTTGGGGCACAGGGGGGGGGGGGGGGGAAATACATGAAAAATGTGTTTCCTCCCTCGCGAACGGACACCCGTGATCTTAAAAAATCTGAAAAAATTATCAAAGGAGATATTTATGGGTATAACTATAACAAATACCTCAGAAGTCAAAATGCGTTGAGCTTTGTTAATAATAGTATGAACCACGAATTTCACATTTTCTCGAATAAAATCGTCTTTGACATGTTTCATGATTTTATTCGTTGCTGGTTACTGCATTTTGTAAGTTAAGTACAAAACCCTTCTGACATGAGCATAGGTCTGTCTACCCAACTTGTTTGGATATTGACGGTGAGTCCTGCCTTACTGATATGCAGGGCTACTTCTTGCAACAGTAAAGCATGTTGGCCAAACGATTCTGTGATGAGTAGTAGGCATTGCTACGAACTGGTATAGTTGTGGTCCTAGCACTGCAAAAGCAGTTTTGTCCCTCGACCCTTCATCAAGTGCTTTCGGTAGTCTTCCCAATGTTCCATGAATGAGCGGATTTCATGGTGACGCATCTTTAACGGACTTTTCGGACGTCTAGATAAAGACAGACTTTATCTGGTTTCACCATTAAGGTTACCGGTGAGGACCTGGCACTTTGAGACTCCTCTATGACCCCCAACTATAGCATTCTGTCCAACTCTGCATACACTAACTTTTCCATTGCCGGTAAGATCGCGTAATATCTCTGTTTTGTTGACTTGCTATCGTCAACGTCAATAGCATGTGAGGCCTAAGTAGCGCGGCAAAGGTATTGCGTAGCGAAAGATGAAAAAGTAGCGATGGATAGGGGTATAGAAACGAGTTTATGGATATTTCCGGTATTAAAGTGTGAATCTATGAAAAGATCTGGGGCCAAACAAAAGTGAAGGACAAATTCAACGCCAAGGTATTGAGGGAATGATGAAAAAGGTAATATCTTTAGTTTGACCTCTGAACGTGACGGGTGTCGTTAGTCTAGCGTGGAAAGAATGTTTGGTGCCATCGGCTGTGCTGATTTTGGAGCACCACGGTTTTACCACCATAGGGTCTTGATGGAGTAACTTTGAATCAAGACCCGGGGCAAGGCAGCTAGTATTTGGACCCGTGTGACTCAGTGCAACAGCGATTTTGCCTAACACTTTGGTTGGTGCGCAAGGTCTGGTGTCATTCTCAGAAAATCCCAAGATATTACATACGTTCAGGGTTTGCCGACATGTGCGCACTCTGCTGAGGAAGCTCCTCTAACGACAAGTTGACCATTTTGTCTTGTGTTGGCGTGGGGTGACGTCTACTGCAGCAAAAATCCTCTCTCATGCAGCAAGATATTCCTTCAGCCTGATGTGGTATGGTTTCAAGGCACGAGTCCGTGGCTGCTGGGACTCTTCAAGCAGTACCTGGTTTGCTCGCTTCAAAAATGTCTTTGGAGAGGCCTCCGGAGAAGATGTGTCATCTATAGCATCGTAAGCCAGCGAAGTTATCGAGGTTTTCGTATCCAGAGTGTTTTCTGGCAAGGAACTTGTCGTAGTGGTCCTATCAGTAGACGGGATGGAGTACTGTTCCGTTATTGGGTCTGTATCTCGTTCTTCTAGCTGTCGTGGGCACTCGTTTAAAAGTTTTTTGGATTCTTGCAATTGGCACGGATTGGCGCATACAAACCTGGGTTCCCACAATAGAAACAAAAGATGGTAGCCTCTGCCTGGCATGTGGTGAAACGGTGTCCTGCCTGCCGGCAGTTCCAGCACGAGGTGGGTCATGTTCAAGGTGCCAGTTCGTAGACTTTGGTTTGATGCTCTTCGTCTAGCTCTATGGATGAAGGAGAGATGGTCTCCGATGCGCTGTCGTAGGTAGGAGGCATGGATAGAGCAGGCGCGCTATGTTTGAGCTCAGCTACTGTGCGGCATTTCGGTTGCTACCTCCGGTTAAAAAATTTGCTGTAGGGTGTGGACCATAGGAAGTATTGCACGGCTTCAAGCTTCTTTGCTGACACACAAAGTGCATGTACATTGTAGCGCGGAGCAAAAACCAATCGTTCTCGTAACTCGGGCCTGAAAGAGACTTAGGAACTCAGACTCAGGTATCAGGCTCATTAGACATTCCAGCAGAAAACATAGAGCTTCGTAGCAGTCGTCTACTGTCTCCTGAGGTAGCTGGTGTCTACTTCGTAGTCGCTGTTTCAAAATATCATCACCTTTGACTGGTGTAAATTTCCGCAATGCGGCATGCCTCATGTTTCCCAGTTGAATGATGGAAATGTGTCCACAAAACACCAAAACCAACGGAGAGCTCTCCCAGTGAACAACATTTGGGCGCAGCGTGTGACAGATCTCATGTTCCCTCCCAGGTTCAACGATACCATATTTTCGACCCTTCTTAGAAAGTCACCAATGATCGTAGGGTCATCCTGGCCCGAAAACACTAACTTTCAGCTGGCGATGATGTGTGCTACCTTTGACGATGAAATAGTGCCCAGGAAACGATTGCGTTTGCTGCTGTGTCATCTCAGTGCTGCCAGATCTAGGCGTATAGGCCTTCCCTTTCGACGACCTCCTGGGAGCCACGGTAATGGTCTGCCTGTGCGAACAATGTTCGATCAGGACTCCAGGCACTCATGTTATTCCGCTGGTGCGGTCACGACGCTGGGACACTTACCCTGGGCCTATATTCTGGGACCATGGGACTCATGACTCCCCTCAGCCTAGCAGCGCTAGATCGCTAGCTTTTTTTAGAATTAGCTCTGCGCTCTCCACGTTATTCACTCGTGATGATGATATAGAAGGCTGGACCAGTGGTTGTTTAACAAACAGTCGTTCTAATTACTGCCTCATCTGCTCCATGCTGGCATCCATTTTCTACATTATAAATAGTAGCTGGGACCACTCGAAAGTCGATGATGATAAGGGTTCAGTGTTGGGTCTGACTGGTGGTGGGCCTCTGGCTCCATCAGTTTCACTGAGCGTACTCATTGGATTTGATGAAAGAAGCCCACTGTTCCACAATTGATGGGAGGTGGTTGTCATTCTGTCGCGAAGGATTTCTGCTCCAGAAGCTAACGACAGAGAGGGCATGTCGATGAGGTTTGCCGTAGCAACCCTAAACGCAACTGATGCAGTCAATGTCCGTACGGCAAACTCTGACTAGTCGACTCGTCCAAGTCCTCGTGGCAGCTGGAGCACAGGAGTGTCGGTCCGGCATCCGACATCAGCTTCCCTCTTTCAGGAGTCCATTTTGTAGGCATTTTTCTTAAAAAAATATTTAACGTCTGAAAGAAACTAGTTTTAAACTACTAAAGTGGTCGTTGGTGGCGAATTGTAATACTCTCACAAAAAAAATTTCATGATGAATAAATATTATGGATTTAAAAATATGATAAATTTTTACTCTAATTCAGAAAACGATTGTCTAGATCAACTTTGGTCTTTTCATTATGTTTTTCCCCTTCGCAGGCAAGGACACCAATCGTGAGCTCTTCCTACACGTTACAGGCACTACTCTCTTGAGGTGCCATAAATATCAGAGTTCGGAAGTGCTCTTTTGTTCGCTAGCTTTGACCAAGCACGGTTAGTCAGCCCAGAGTTGATTCTGACCCATGTAGAGCATGCGCCTTATCATGGATAGTCATGGACTAACTACACAGCCAATAACTGAAATCAGGATCCATGTACTCAAAGACACTAAGGCACCGCTTGGTTTGGGGTGCAGATCAAAATCCGCCACAAAAATTATGTTAAGTAATAACTTTCAAATACACGAAAGGACTCCAATATCATTTGGCCTTTGCTAGTCATACAAACCACCAATGTATAAAGTAAAAGCAGGTCCAAACGATATTGATGTCCGAGGACAACGCACGTCCGGAAGCTTTTAAGTTTGCCGGGGCATGATTAGTGCAATATCCACTAGTAGTAACCTGCCTGCCAAAATCTGGATACCTAATATGGTCTGTCTCGTGCTTTCAACTGTTGATACAGCCACGCTTTTTGGGCCCCACGTTGGGTGACATTTCGTAGTGAAAACGGGTGGATATAGATGTTTGTAAATGACTGCAGCGATTGTCTGCTGCCTAGGCAAGAGAGGATGGTCGGGTTCACCGAGATTGGCCTTGCCTGAGGACGCGTAAATGCGCTGGCAGGCTAGCATTGCGGTGTCGTGGGCTGGGTTCTTTCCCAGAACAATGACTCACTTCAAAAACCTTTCATATTGACGAATTTTCGGATACAAATACGTATCGACCGGAATCGAGGCCAAGGTAGCCTACTAAGTGTTGAAATTGCTAAAGTAAATGACCAAATGGGCCTGGCGAAAACAGACGGGACTTGGGAGGACCTCATCTTTACCGACGATACTTATTGCCACCAAATAAGAGTGGGGCATCCAAATGGAGGCGGTGCCCCATTGCACCCTCCATACGGATCAAGATCCAATGTAGGCATAGCCGTATGTGAAAAAACATACAAACATATTTCACATGAATTTTTCTCTCAAATGGGAAATATGAACGTTTCAAATTGTTAAAGTCTTATATGATGGAGTCATATAACACTTTAACATAAATGGAAAATCCAAGCGGAAGGACACTCTATCCTGCAAAAGCACCTGAAACGTCTTAAAAAGGGGTGGGCTCATCCGATGGCTAGGTCATTATAGTGGAGGCACCAGCTCTCATGCCCATTCAGGGTCCCAAAACCAAATGAAAAGACCGAGTTTTGAATTTTACTAACTCATCTTTTTATTTTTTTTTTTCGTTTATAGACCAGACAAACTTTTTCAAATACAAACATTCATGTACTTTCAACTTATTGCAAAGCAAACTAATTATTTCTGATGTTTCTGAAATTATATCAGGAATTTATTATCATTCATCATACCTATGACATGTCAAAACGTTGAAACACAAACTTTGACCGCAACAAAGACTGTCATTAAAAAAATTTTGCACTACCGTTTGAGAACGATTCCCTACGATTGCTACTCATTTCGTCTTATTGCATTGTTAACTTTCCGGTCTTTTCACACTCACTATGCCTTTCGCTTTGAACTTGCATCACTTTTCTTTGTTTTGTATGAAAAAGATAACTGGGGAATGAATTATTTTAAAAACCAACAACAAAAATTATTAGAGAAGCAAAATGTTAGAAGAAGGTGGTTTCGACGTGTGTACGAACTCAATATGTTTTTTTTTTGTAACAAAGAACTATGTTCCGGTTAAGTTTCCTCCTGTAAGTACTTGTCTTAGCTAAACTTTAAATGGATCACTTCACCCTTTTCACATCAATTTAATGGAAATGTATACGATAATTTTTTGCTCTACAGTGAGCTTGCATTGCTTCGTGCGGACATCGATCTCGTTTTCGGATGGCTCCGAAAGCTTTTTAAATTACTTATGACATGTTTTTGTAGCTACATGAATGAGTTTAATACATTTTTTTATTTTTAATAATGTTTTCTGAAAAATTTTTAAGAGAAAAAAAATGTTCGAAGAAGGTGGTTTCGACGTGTGTACTAATTCTCATTGGGTCATCACTCTTATTAGAGAGTTATTTTTAATTTTCCTACTTAGGCGAACTCAACATTTTTTTTTTGTAACTCCTGTAAGTACTTGTCTTAGCTAAACTTTAAATGGATTATTTCACCCTTTTCACATCAATTTAATGTGAATCCATACGATAATTTTTTGCATTACAGTGAGCTTTTATTGCTTCGTGCGGATATCGATTTCGTTTTCGGATGGCTCCGAAAGCTTTTTAAATTACTTATCAAATTCATAGTAGCTACATGAATGAGTTGAATACATTTTTTTAAATAATTTTTCCTGAAAAATTATTAGAGAAGAAAAATATTCGAAGAAGGTGGTTTCGACGTGTGTACTTATTCTCGTTGGGTCATCACTCTTATTAGATACACACCGGTAAAGGTGACAACCATGCTTAGAGGTGAGAGAGTTATTTTTAATTTTCCTACTTATGCGAACTCAACACATTTTTTTTGTAACTACGAATTATGTTCAAGTCAAATTCCCTCCTGTAAGTACCTGTCTTAGCTAAACTTTAAATGGATCATTTCCTCCTTTTCACATAAATTTAATGTAAATCCATACGATAATTTTTTGCATTACAGTGAGCTTTTATTGCTACGTGCGGATATCGATCTTGTTTTCGGATGGCTCCGAAAGCTTTTTAAATTACTTATGAAATTCTTTGTAGCTACATGAATGAGTTGCATTTTTTTTTTAAATAATTATTTCTGAAAAATTATTAGAGAAAAAGATTTTTAGAAGAAGGTGGTTTCGACGTGTGTACTAATTTTCATCGGGCCATCACTCTTATTAGATACACACCGGTGATGGCGACCACTATGCTTAGAGGTGAGAGAGTTATTTTTAATTTTCCTACTTATGCGAACTCAATATGTTTTTTTTTGTAACTCCGAATTACGTTCAGGTTAAATTTCCTCCTGGAGGAGGCCATCACCGATGTGTATCTAATAAGCGTGATGGCCCAATGAGAATTAGTACAGACGTCGAAACCACCTTCTTCTAACAATTTCCTTCTCTAATAATTTTTCAGAAAACATTACTAAACAAGTTGGGTAGACAGACCTATGCTCATGTCAGAAGGGTTTTGTACTTAACTTACAAAATGCAGTAACCAGCAACGAATAAAATCATGAAACATGTCAAAGACGATTTTATTCAAGAAAATGTGAAATTCGTGGTTCATACTATTATTAACAAAGTTCTAATATTCAAAGTCTTCAGTTGGATAGACATAGCGATGTCCGTGAAGAACTCTCGACACGTGTTTGTTGTGTAATATACAATACAAGAGATCGTTTGGGTTGCAAAAATAAGTGGGAGTAGTTTGCGGGTTCTAACGCACTTTATCATACAAATTTCAAATGTGGTCTAGGGTGTGTGTCTTGGGTGGGTGGGTGCTTGTATAAGGGTGGTATGGGTGGGTGCCTGGGATAAGAAGGTGTGAGTCCGCAATAGGTGTGGATGTCATGGATGGTTGCGGCGAGGGTGTGTGTCTAGTGTATGCGGATATGTGTATCAGATTAGTGTAGATGTGGGCCTCAGGTATATAGGTGTATGTATTGAATTAGCATATGTGGGTGCCAGGGATGAGAAGGCATGGGTTTTAGGTAAATAAACATCTGTGTCATGGTTGAGCAGGTAAGTATTGGGGTTCTTAGTAACCTCTAATGGTAAAAAGTGGAACTAGTCTTGATGGCTGTGTACTTTAAACAGTAGGTGCACATCCTTAGCCTTTACAGCCTGTGATGGTAAATAGTAAAACTAGAAAATTGACTATAGTCTAGGATAGTCCCATATTTTCAATCAATAGATTAGAGCTCTAGATTTCTCAGCGTGCCTTTATATTGGGTTAATATACAAGTTTGAAATTAATAAAAGCTAGCCTTTGACCCTTTTGGCGATAGATAATTATACTATTCATGGTTGTTATTCATCTATAGTGGAAGGATTTTTCATATGTTCATTGCTTCTAGTTTTCGAGTAGTTTTGTTATTCATCTTTGGTGGAAGTTCTTCTCGGGTCTTTAACGCTTCTTGCGGTAGATAGTTTTTTACTCATGACTACTTTAATGTATATGTTAGGAGATCCATGTCTAGAGTTGATAGCTTGAAGTATTAGGGTTGCTGATCAATTAGAGAAGCTCTGTCGATAGGTGGTGCTCTGGGCAATAGGTTTACTGCTTATAGAGCTTGAGAATTTCTAGCGTATCTCACTACTGAGAGGCTTCCGGGTCGAGCGATTTACTTTATCACATTAGGCGTGCTGAACGTTTTTTATAGTGCGATTGGCTGCGTGGTGACGGCGGGCGTTTGTAAAGACGGGTGACTGCGATATTGATGGACGATGGACGTGCCCGTCAGCGCGTACTCTAAGCCATGGGAATTTACTTCATGGGTGCTTGGATAAGGAACGCGTTGCTCAGCGATTGGTGTCTTTGGCTGCGTGTGGAAATGGCCAATTCGCTTGATCATGCTAGCCGTGCCGGGAGTTTTTATGATACGAATAGTTGCGTGGTGATGGAGGGCGCTGCTATAGACAAATGACTTTGCATTATGGATGGGCGACGGGCTTGCCTTTCGATGGGTGTTCTAAGGCATGAGAATTTACTTAGTGGATGCATGCTTAAGGTACGTTTTACTCCTCGTTTGATGTCTGTGGTTAAAGATGGACGGTATCGTAGATGTGATGCGCGTCGCTTGTTGGAGGAAGTAATTTGAGGTGTACGTTTCCATCGAGGTGGATGTTATGAGCCGTAGAAATTTGTCTCGTGAGTGTTTGGTTAAGTTTCCGCGTTGCTCATCAAAGGGTGCCTGCCTTTAAGTATGGACGGCCTTGTTGGCGATTCGGAATGATTTGCGTCGCTTTTTGGAGGATCATGATTGGGGAGAAGATTTTTTCGGCGGTGAATGCTGTCAGGCATGCAAATTGACGTCGGGAACGCGTGACATATGTAAGTGACTTTGCTTTTTAAGATTAGTATGTTGTGCACGTAGACTTCCCTGTAGGCGGGAGTATTAGGGCATCGGAATCTACAGCGTGGAAGAGAAGTGGCATGGCGTACATTGCATTGCAATATGGTTTTGCTTGATGGAGGTGGGCATGTTTGCTTGAAAAAGATATCGTATGCATTGCGTGTTGCTTGGCAATGAGAATTTTTGTCCACGAACTGCGGATAACGTGATGCGTGGCACTGAGACGTGCTTTCACAAATGTCCATTCACAGGTACGCCTGCTCTAATCAGCCGAATATTGTTTACATTAATCTTTTTCGGTTTCTTTTTGCTTAGGTACGTCGTTTCTTTGTTTTGTGACTCATTGCTATTGTATATTATTGCTTTTATCGGTTTCATGTCAATAGTACTTTAAGAATCGTCTACAATGTATTTTGTTCAGTTAGGCTACTATGTTGATTGCTCAAATCGATGGATGCAGTGAAAGAGATCTTAATGTTTGTTGTAATGCATTCTTGATATTTAGTATAGTATTAAATTTTAATTTGCATGTACCAGCATTTTGTTTGTCTTCATCATCATCACTTTTTGAAAAAAAAAAAAAAAAAAAAAAAAAAAAAAGGTGGTGGTGAACGCGGTCCAAAAGGCAGAGGCATATAGTCGCACCAAGCGACGGATCGTCCTGTTGGTGACACTCGACGTCAGGAATGCCTTCAACTCCGCTAGATGGGTGGATATTCTGGATACGCTGGAAAACTCTTTTCAAGTTCCAGAATATCTAATGCGGCTTTTGAGGAACTACCTAAAGGACCGAAGCCTGCTCTACGACACGACACAGGGCCAACGAAGGATGGCGGTTACACCGGGTGTTGCCCAGGGATCTATCCTTGGTCCGGACCTGTGGAACGTGTCTTACGACGGGCTACTGAGACTTGAGATGCCAGATGAGTCGCGCTTGGTCGGCTATGCGGATGATGTTGCGGCTCTGGTCGCCGGACGCACCATTGAACAAGCGCAACTTAGGCTAGGTATGCTAATGCGCCGAGTGAGGGACTGGATGACTACTCGCGGGCTCAGTCTAGCACTGGAGAAAACCGAAGTGGTCATCTTGACAAAAAAGAGAATCCCTAGAGTAAGGATGATCAGTATTGGAGATATACAGATCGAATCGAAGCCAGCGGTGAAGTACCTGGGGCTACTGATCGACTCGAAGATGAGTTTCACTGAGCAAATCAGGGCAACGGCTGAGAAGGCTGCTTCGGGAATATCGGCCCTGAGTCGACTTATGGCCAACGTAGGGGGACCCAGCCCATCAAGAAGACGCCTCTTGATGAGTGCTGTAGGGTCAGTGCTACTGTACGGAGCAGAGGTATGGGGCGACGCTCTCAGCAAGGAGGTATACCGAAAACGATTGGCACAGGTACAGAGAAGAGGAGCACTGAGAATTGCATCTTCGTATCCAACAGTCTCCGACTCGGCGGTGAGAGTGATTGCAGGCGTGATACCTGTCGCCCTCCTTGCTAGAGAGCGCCGCGCTATTTACCTGCGCCGAAACGAGGATGCGAGGGAGATGGTTGTCCGCGAAGAGAGACAACGCTCGCTCAACGATTGGCAGCAGTCTTGGAGGAATTGCACGAAGGGAAGGTGGACTGCGCGCCTCATCCCGGATGTGAGACCGTGGCTAAATCGAAAGCATGGTGAGACTGACTTCTATCTGACCCAGCTTTTGAGCGGGCACGGGTGTTTTCAGTCTTACCTGCACAAGATCGGCAAGTCACGGTCTCCCGATTGTCGGTTTTGCCCAGGAGAGGAGGACAATGCCTGTCACACATTTTTTGCGTGTACGAAATGGGCCAGGCTGCGAAGGGAACTCTACAGGGAGACGGGAGAGCTCACCCCGGATAATATAGTTGCGGTGATACTCGAATCGGTTGACAAATGGAACCAGGTGGCACATTATGCTCGGGCAGTCCTAAAATATAAAAGGGACTCACAGCAGCCGGAGGCGCTGGGGCTGGGGGATCGCTCTTCTGGCAATTCCTCTTCCCCCCTCCCCTCCCGCTAGGAAAGGGACTCCCCAGCTTGAAGGCGCCCCACGGCGTAACAAAACGAGACCTGGCCCGAAGTAATGTGTCAAACGGTTCCAGGCTAGGCTCTCAGATTGACAGGGGAGGTGTTTAGTGGGTAGTCCAAAGGTATCCTCCATGGGAGTCCCACACTGCCAGACTCGGCGGGCATAAATGCCTTCACCTCCCTACCACAAAAAAAAAAAAAAAAAAAAAAAAAAATCATCATCACTTATTTCTTACAGCAGCTTTTATTCATCATTCTCTGATTTTAATACTATGTAGAAGTATGACATTATATTCATTCATTTTTTCTTAACTATAGGATGCTCATTGGTTTAGTTCAAAAATTCTAATAATTTCTTCCAAGACAAGTTATTTTTTCACATTAATTATCTTGTAGTGCATGAGATGGTGATAATTTTGTTCGTACATCGTATGATTTGTATATGGTTTGTCCCTTATGATAAGCGCATAGTAAAGATGCGTTATTTTTTTAGATCACTATGTTGACATATATGTTTTGGGTATCTATTCCCAATTTCAGATTATTTATGGATGTTGTCTAGGAAAGATTTTATGATTTATGGCTTCTAGAATGCTACATTTTTATAGAGTTTATGTATGATGGATAAAGGAATCGTTAGAGTGATCTTAATAAGTAGGAATATTTACGCATTTTCATTGATAATTTTTTTGGTAGCTACTGAGAGGAAGAAGCTAATATAGAAAAAAGTGAATGAGGTAGATCATTGACATTAGGGATTTGTTGGTATTATAGTATTATTCTTTGGTTATGTCCATAATGCAGGAAAAAAATATTTTTTAGTCCCATACGAGTATGATGGCATTATATGCATGCACTAGATTGAATGAGTTTTTATATTTACTTTAGATTAGGTGTTGTTATTGTAGGTCTATATTATTAAGTTTAGGTAGTGTCAAGAGTTTCAGTGTATTATCGAGAAAAACTGTTATTTTATGCTTGTCTCATGTTCATCGCATCATCGTTTCTAGTATTGAAAAATTATTTATGTATGGATTGCTCTATTATGATTTTAGTCATTTCCGAATTTCTTTAACCATATCTTCAATAGGAACTTGTTGATATTTGAGATTGAGAATCTCTGATTTATTATTTCCTTAGGAAAATGATGCATGCTTCGTTGATGTCACTATTTAATTCTTTGCGGATGCATGTTATCACTTTTATTGCCCACATCATCGCATGAGAATTTACAAACCTCATACTTTGTATGCTTGTATTAAGCGTAAAGTCATTGCTGCTATATTCGTATACATTTTCAAAACTTGAAATTAAGTAAAATACGTACATATTTACTACATTTTAAATATGCTAGATTTATCTCATAGCGATTTTCGGGTATGCTCATTTACATATTCAAGTATTATTTTCACAGAAGTAAAATATATTCTTGTTGACTTTTTTCTTATCAGATTTTTTTTCTGCCGGATGCTTGGTTGATTTTTTATAGGTTTGAAGAATATCTAATTAGTTTTCAGCATATAGGGTACGTTTTGGGTTGGCACACTGCTACTGTAGATAACTTAGGCTAATGTTTATGTAAGATAGTTCGGTATAGATAACGATGTGTAGTAGCATATGAGTTTATGGTAGGCTATTTTTAGATCGATCTCATCGTATCATGTATAGATAAGTAGCATATGTTATGGAGTGTTCTTGATAAGGATGGTCGCGAGTAATTGTAGGATGTTAAAATATGATCATTACTTTCAGGTGTTTGTCTGCTGGTAATTTGATGAACAGATGTACACTTGAGTTGAATGAACTCATGAGGGTTTGTTTTTTTCTGTCATTAGATATTTATAAATGGTATAGCTAAGTGTTTGATATTCAGGAGTTTCGGATATTCTAGGAATGTTTAGATCATTATGCTTGGTTGTTTGATATATTTGTTTGCTTGAAAGGTGGTAAAACATTTGATAAAATTAAAAAACATGTATATTCTTCTGATAAAGATAATTTATTGAGTAATACTACTTTTTTAACATATATTACTAAATGTTGATAAAATCTTTAACAGCACATCTGATAAATAGCTATATATTTTTATGTATTCTACAGCATATTGAATAATTTTCAAGTTAACTTAACCCAAGTTTATTCAGCTGCACTATTTATGCATTAGGACCATACAAATGTATAATAAGTCCTCTCACGTCTTTTTTAATGTTTATTGTACAATTTATATAGCAATTCAATATTCTCAGCATATCATTGTAGCTTATGTCCCCTTTGCTCTAGTGCAAACTGTTGATATTTCAATTCCAAGATTGTTTTGGTTGTATGTTATGAGAATAGTATGTTCCTTGATGAATTACTGATGCGGATTTCCCGATACAAATTGAATATCAATTATGAACTTTTTCATTCTAATAGCACTGACCACTAGTTGGTTCTGGTTTTGTTTGGACTGTTTATAATACCCGGTGCTATGAATTATTACGTTGTCGTATATATTCGAGACTGCAGGAGTATGTACTGTTTTATGAGTGTTAAACATTTCTTGTCTTTTGATCATATGAAGGACAAATGCATGTATCAGTGCCTGATGTCGTATTAGAGTTGGACCATTCACATATTTGGTAGTGTATTTCATGTTTATTAGATACTTTCTCATCCATATTACCATATTTAAGCATATAATTCTCGATTCGTATTCAGTGTTCAGGAAAAATATCACGGTACTCTTCCGGGAATATTGGGTGACGATTGTAATAGATCTTATCGCGGTGAAAGTGTATTGACCTCTGTCTTCTTAGTTTTCTTGACGTTGTTTATCAGAATTTTTGTTTTTGAATGGATATACTTAGGGCTAGTGGTTTACTGAATTTTAAAAACCTCATAATAATCCCTAGAATAATATGTAGTCTAGTGATAGAAAAAACGACGTGCTGCCCTTAAGTTAACATACATTAATGTCCTAGTTTGCACAGTGCAGCTAAGATGAGGGTCTGTTTCTCAATATTAAATGCCAGTATTTTATAGACTACAGAGATTATACTTGATTCCAAAGCCTTTTATTATAGTTTGTAGTTTATCAAGTCTCACTGTACAATTTCCCAATGAATAATTCCTTTTAGTGAACTAAAACATTGTTTATAGCGTTTTTAGTATTTTATTTCATCACATTGAAAATTCAATTATTACAAAGTACTGGTATTTCATAAAAAAGTCTAGAGTAGTTTATATTTACAAATGATGTTTGAGTTGGAGTGAAAAAGTCGTTCATATCCAGTTTGAGTACGCTTTTTTCCCTGCATCTTGCACAATATTGGTCATAGTATTCCTTCACACAATCGGTAAGCAAATTTTTGTATTGCATGACAATGTTGAAAAAATCCATCAAGATGAAAAGCGTGAAGAGCTCGGGATGTTTAAGTATTAGTCCAAGCTGATTTGCAGGGAATTCATCTACTCTATCCTTGAGATCAATGAGGCATCGGCGAAGTGTAGTCCATTGACTGTTATCTAACTCCAACTGATTTTGTCCACTGCATCGGAAGATTATTTTCGCTTGAAATGTCAGCGGGTCAAATCCAAGTATTACTTTGCTTTTGTGGAAGCCTTCATCAAGATAGTATGTATAGTTCAGCAAAAGGTTTTTCTCATAGATTCGTTGTTTCTCTCGATTCTTTTTTAGTTTCTTCTCTTTCTTGTTCACTTTTCTGGCTGAAGTAGCCTTATCAGTTTGGCTGGCCTTTTCATGCTTCTGACTAACTGAAGAAGTTACTGGATCTGCTCCGATCATTTTAAATGACTGCTTCTAGTAGTAATACTAAAGATGTATATTTATTACACCAGCATATATATTCACTTCCCTGAATTTATGGATGGAGGGGGGAGTCAAGTTCAATATGTATTGATAATTCTATTGCATAAGTAAACATGTTTAGCCCTTGGATGCTGTAATGTTGCTTACTCTCATGATTTAAATTGAAAGAGAAGAAAGTGCTATGGAGCTAAGATTTGAACCACCAAGCTAACAGGAGGAGGAGTCAGTAACAGGAAATGACACATTGTTCCGTATTTTCTATAGAATTTTTCGGAGTTCTGCTGGGCTTCAATAGATTGTTTAAAGATTAATTAGCTGTCTTTTTATCTGTAAAACCACTATTTAGCTGTCGCTTTTGCTGATGAGCTGTCTATTTTATGTATAATGCTGTCTATGTAGCTGTCTATTTAGCTGATGCCCTGTCTGTTTGGCTGATATGCTATCTCTTGAGCTGTCTATACAGCTATCTTTTAGTTGATAAGTTGAAAATTTAACCCTACGTGCTATCTCTCATTTGCTAAATTTATATGTTGCTTGGGAAGTATCTATTTATAAGAAAACTCTATTGCTTTCCATTCAGTTACAATCAGCATTTTTACACCTTACTTTAAATGTTATATGCTCGTCACAATTTACTTTAAGCCTACTGATTACCAAGACTGCATCGTCATCATCCTCCAAGTTATTTGTAGGCATACATGGGTCAGACAAGAATATTCACGTCCAAGTTGCTGTTCTGGTAAACAAACCTTGATTAGGAGGAAGCCATTGTTAGTTGTTCGAGAGTTAATTGATCGTATTTCATTGTGATATATTCTTCATAAAATTGAGTCAATAAACCCTTTTTTTATGTGCATTAGTTTATCTCTTGACTCCTGTCTATCCAATATATAGGAAACCCTTTCTACAGTAATTCGAGCTCATTGTTCCCGTCTTTTCATGTCTTCATAAGACTTGCGGTCCGTCATTATTTTTGAAGTGAATAATGCTTGAGACTCATACCGCCCACTATGATATTCCGTCGCATTGAAATCATGCCGCTGCACTTATGAGCTCATCCAAAATGGTCAAAAATCGTATTATCCCTTGAATCAGCCATTTGAATCATATCGGAAAACACAAACTTGTTGAATAAATCTCTTCTTCATGCAAACCATTGGTAGGGCCTTAACATGAATTAATTTAGCCTGTTGTTTAGTCGATGTACTAAGTGCTTATAGTGGAACTTATTAAGTATATTGAATCATCTAGGTGTTCTCATGTATGATCAACCCTTTTGGATTATCCAGGCTATGCAGGAAATCAGTGTGTTATGCCCGGAATGATTTTTCCCCCTATTATTGAACAATTGAGTAAAATTTTGGTACCACCAACTGACTAAAAATCGGTCATTGATCCATTTTCAGAAGAGTTTTGAATGGTTTCGATGACTCAGGCTGCATCATTACTCACAACCTGTGAAATGATGAAAAATTACGGACAAATATCTCTAGATATGAACATTATTATTGCTATCAAGTGTCGATGTATTAGTATCAAATGGTCGACTGGTCTCTTTATTATGCAAAGAGGACTATCCACAATCACCAATCAGTTGAGCCGTCAGTTAGGGTCATGAGTAGTCTGTTCAGTAGCAGAACAATGATCAACTTCACACCAATATTTTTTCTCTTTTGCACCAACAAACCCAGTTGCCTAGTGAACTCAATGCAGTTTTCTCTTCCACACCTACTACCCGAGTTGATTGGTGGGCAGGAGGTGGCGGAGTACTCCGCAGAGATGCAAGATAACCTTCTACCTAGCCTACTTATGCCACGCAGGCATCAATGGCCGGTTATCATGCATTATGACGCGTCATAATGCATGATGAGGGGTCATCATGCCTGCATGGCATGAGTAGGCTGGGTAAAAGGTTATCCTGCATCTCTGCGGGGTCCTCCGCCACCTCTTGCCCACCAATCAAATCGGGTAGTACGTGTGAAAGAGAAAACTGCATTGAGTTCACTAGGCAATTGGGTTTGTTGGTGCAAAAGAGAAAAAATATTGGTGTGAAGTTGATCATTGTTCTGCTACTGAACAGACTACTCATGACCCTAACTGACGGCTCAACTGATTGGTGATTGTGGATAGTCCTCTTTGCATAATAAAGAGACCAGTCGATCATTTGATACTAATACATCGACACTTGATAGCAATAATAATGTTCATATCTAGAGATATTTGTCCGTAATTTTTCATCATTTCACAGGTTGTGAGTAATGATGCAGCCTGAGTCATCGAAACCATTCAAAACTCTTCTGAAAATGGATCAATGACCGATTTTTAGTCAGTTGGTGGTACCAAAATTTTACTCAATTGTTCAATAATAGGGGGAAAAATCATTCCGGGCATAACACACTGATTTCCTGCATAGCCTGGATAATCCAAAAGGGTTGATCATACATGAGAACACCTAGATGATTCAATATACTTAATAAGTTCCACTATAAGCACTTAGTACATCGACTAAACAACAGGCTAAATTAATTCATGTTAAGGCCCTACCAATGGTTTGCATGAAGAAGAGATTTATTCAACAAGTTTGTGTTTTCCGATATGATTCAAATGGCTGATTCAAGGGATAATACGATTTTTGACCATTTTGGATGAGCTCATAAGTGCAGCGGCATGATTTCAATGCGACGGAATATCATAGTGGGCGGTATGAGTCTCAAGCATTATTCACTTCAAAAATAATGATGGACCGCAAGTCTTATGAAGACATGAAAAGACGGGAACAATGAGCTCGAATTACTGTAGAAAGGGTTTCCTATATATTGGATAGACAGGAGTCAAGAGATAAACTAATGCACATAAAAAAAGGGTTTATTGACTCAATTTTATGAAGAATATATCACAATAAAATACGATCAATTAACTCTCGAACAACTAACAATGGCTTCCTCCTAATCAAGGTTTGTTTACCAGAACAGCAACTTGGACGTGAATATTCTTGTCTGACCCATGTATGCCTACAAATAACTTGGAGGATGATGACGATGCAGTCTTGGTAATCAGTAGGCTTAAAGTAAATTGTGACGAGCATATAACATTTAAAGTAAGGTGTAAAAATGCTGATTGTAACTGAATGGAAAGCAATAGAATTTTCTTATAAATAGATACTTCCCAAGCAACATATAAATTTAGCAAATGAGAGATAGCACGTAGGGTTAAATTCTCAACTTATCAACTAAAAGATAGCTGTATAGACAGCTCAAGAGATAGCATATCAGCCAAACAGACAGGGCATCAGCTAAATAGACAGCTACATAGACAGCATTATACATAAAATAGACAGCTCATCAGCAAAAGCGACAGCTAAATAGTGGTTTTACAGATAAAAAGACAGCTAATTAATCTTTAAACAATCTATTGAAGCCCAGCAGAACTCCGAAAAATTCTATAGAAAATACGGAACAAAGTGTCATTTCCTGTTACTGACTCCTCCTCCTGTTAGCTTGGTGGTTCAAATCTTAACTCCATAGCACTTTCTTCTCTTTCAATTTAAATCATGAGAGTAAGCAACATTACAGCATCCAAGGGCTAAACATGTTTACTTATGCAATAGAATTATTGAACTTGACTCCCCCCTCCATCCAAAAATTCAGGGAAGTGAATATATATGCTGGTGTAATAAATATACATCTTTAGTATTACTACTAGAAGCAGTCATTTAAAATGATCGGAGCAGATCCAGTAACTTCTTCAGTTAGTCAGAAGCATGAAAAGGCCAGCCAAACTGATAAGGCTACTTCAGCCAGAAAAGTGAACAAGAAAGAGAAGAAACTAAAAAAGAATCGAGAGAAACAGCGAATCTATGAGAAAAACCTTTTGCTGAACTATACATACTATCTTGATGAAGGCTTCCACAAAAGCAAAGTAACACTTGGATTTGACCCGCTGACATTTCAAGCGAAAATAATATTCCGATGCAGTGGACAAAATCAGTTGGAGTTAGATAACAGTCAATGGACTACACTTCGCCAATGCCTCATTGATCTCAAGGATAGAGTAGATGAATTCCCTGCAAATCAGCTTGGACTAATACTTAAACATCCCGAGCTCTTCACGCTTTTCATCTTGATGGATTTTTTCAACATTGTCATGCAATACAAAAATTTGCTTACCGATTGTGTGAAGGAATACTATGACCAATATTGTGCAAGATGCAGGGAAAAAAGCGTACTCAAACTGGATATGAACGACTTTTTCACTCCAACTCAAACATCATTTGTAAATATAAACTACTCTAGACTTTTTTATGAAATACCAGTACTTTGTAATAATTGAATTTTCAATGTGATGAAATAAAATACTAAAAACGCTATAAACAATGTTTTAGTTCACTAAAAGGAATTATTCATTGGGAAATTGTACAATGAGACTTGATAAACTACAAACTATAATAAAAGGCTTTGGAATCAAGTATAATCTCTGTAGTCTATAAAATACTGGCATTTAATATTGAGAAACAGACCCTCATCTTAGCTGCACTGTGCAAACTAGGACATTAATGTATGTTAACTTAAGGGCAGCACGTCGTTTTTTCTATCACTAGACTACATATTATTCTAGGGATTATTATGAGGTTTTTAAAATTCAGTAAACCACTAGCCCTAAGTATATCCATTCAAAAACAAAAATTCTGATAAACAACGTCAAGAAAACTAAGAAGACAGAGGTCAATACACTTTCACCGCGATAAGATCTATTACAATCGTCACCCAATACTTCGCGGAAGAGTACCGTGATATTTTTCCTGAACACTGAATACGAATTGAGAATTATATGCTTAAATATGGTAATATGGATGAGAAAGTATCTAATAAACATGAAATACACTACCAAATGTGTGAATGGTCCAACTCTAATACGACATCAGGCACTGATACATGCATTTGTCCTTCATATGATCAAAAGACAAGAAATGTTTAACACTCATAAAACAGTACATACTCCTGCAGTCTCGAATATATACGACAAAGTAATAATTCATAGCACCGGGTATTATAAACAGTCCAAACAAAACCAGAACCAACTAGTGGTCAGTGCTATTAGAATGAAAAAGTTCATAATTGATATTCAATTTGTATCGGGAAATCCGCATCAGTAATTCATCAAGGAACATACTATTCTCATAACATACAACCAAAACAATCTTGGAATTGAAATATCAACAGTTTGCACTAGAGCAAAGGGGACATAAGCTACAATGATATGCTGAGAATATTGAATTGCTATATAAATTGTACAATAAACATTAAAAAAGACGTGAGAGGACTTATTATACATTTGTATGGTCCTAATGCATAAATAGTGCAGCTGAATAAACTTGGGTTAAGTTAACTTGAAAATTATTCAATATGCTGTAGAATACATAAAAATATATAGCTATTTATCAGATGTGCTGTTAAAGATTTTATCAACATTTAGTAATATATGTTAAAAAAGTAGTATTACTCAATAAATTATCTTTATCAGAAGAATATACATGTTTTTTAATTTTATCAAATGTTTTACCACCTTTCAAGCAAACAAATATATCAAACAACCAAGCATAATAATCTAAACATTCCTAGAATATCCGAAACTCCTGAATATCAAACACTTAGCTATACCATTTATAAATATCTAATGACAGAAAAAAACAAACCCTCATGAGTTCATTCAACTCAAGTGTACATCTGTTCATCAAATTACCAGCAGACAAACACCTGAAAGTAATGATCATATTTTAACATCCTACAATTACTCGCGACCATCCTTATCAAGAACACTCCATAACATATGCTACTTGTCTATACATGATACGATGAGATCGATCTAAAAATAGCCTACCATAAACTCATATGCTACTACACATCGTTATCTATACCGAACTATCTTACATAAACATTATGTTACGTACAAAATCAAGGCGTTTACGGCACGGCCTCGGGGATGTTGCCGGCCAACTCGCGGAGACGAGTCGTGGTGACGCCACGCGCTTTCTTTGTGTATCCCTGGGGCCAACTGGTCGTTTGAAGCGCTAACCCTCGACCAGAGCCGTTGCTCCTTGTTCGAATACCCTGGGGGGCTAGGTTTTCACAGGATGTGCTATTCGTTGCGTTAGCCCCCGTCGTGGCACACTCGAAAGTCTCCTCCTATCACCGTAACAAAGTCTTTGGCTAAAACCCGCTGAAAGAAAACGTTGCCTAAAGGCACACAAAAGGAATCTTCGCCTAAAACCACACTTCCTGCAGAGCCACCGGCACTACGTTCTGCCACCATACACTTTGTGGCCACTTCCTTTTAGGCAACAACCTTCACTTTCGCGTTTAGCGAGGAAAGAAAGAACTCCGATAATTGAAAGGAAAAAAAAACAGCGGCTCCAATCCGTTACACAATTCATCTATTTTTTTTTCCACTAATAAAACAAAACAAAAACCTATCCTCCTGGATCACTTACATTACAGCATTTACACATTAAATAAAATATATTTGATTTGTATCGAATGTGGTGATTTATATTTTAAAGGCACTCTAACTCGCTCACCTACAATTTCCCTAACCGGTGGGGGCCCCTTTCTGCGTCCTTCGTACTTGAACGGCTCCTTAGAGGAGGATTCCGCCAACCGACACAATCCGCACCGAGAGTTATTATTGCTTTATGTCACAAATTTAACGCTCGTCAACAATGATCACCCTTAATAACTTTTATTTCACAACTTCGACACCAGTAATCACTTCAGCACCTCCGTCCACAGCCAAAAAATCGGAGGGAAAAGAACAAAGAGAACGAGCGCGCCAAATCTCCTCCTTATATATCCTCTCCACCCCAAAATAACGGCGGGACCACTTTCCCGGTTTTTTTCTCCCCGGTTCACCAACTTTGCCCACATTCCACCGCTCTTCCGAGAATCGTCCCGGTTCGGGTTGGTTCGCTCCATTTACCATGTTCCATGCTCACGCCGTCCCACTGTAATCATATGGGATGGATTATCCGCGTTGTTCCGAAACGTCAATCGCAATTGTTTATGTTTTGCAATGGTCGCCGCGCGGGTGCTATTTTCGGTGGTTTTTGCGCGATTATGAGTGCTCGAGTCGCGTAAAGTGGATTCCTCAATCCTGGTAGGTGTTTATGTGTTGCAATGGTCGCCGCGTGGGTGCTATTTTCGGTGGTTTTGCGCGATTATGAGTGCTCGAGTCGCGTAAAGTGGATTCCTCAATCCTGGTAGGTTGTGGCTTGCTACTTTCCCCCTAAAATTATTAGTTTTGTGGTTGATCAGAGTGTTGTCGCGGCCGCCGCGCGGATATTATGGAAACTCGTGTGATAATTGGGCCCAGGCTTCCCTAGTAGGTTTCCACTTGGCATTTTCCCCCTAAAATAATTAGGTTTGAGGTTGGTTGCAGAGTTTCCGCGGCCGCCGCGCAGATGTTGTGGAAGTGACAATTCGTGTAATGGGGCGAGATGGGGGCGATCGACATCAGGTTTTGAATTACCCATAACGACGTTTCGGTTCGGTTCTTCCCTATTGCCACTGGTGCATCCTTTTCTGTCTTCTCCTTTTCGATGTGTCCTCCATCGAGTGGGTAGCGGTTAGCGATTGCTTGGTTGGTTGAGCCGTGCAGTTTAGCTGCCCTGTTTTGGTCCTTGCGGTGGCAATTCGCTTTAGCTTTAGTTCGATTAAGTGGCGGATTGTCATCATGTAGCGCATAAATGTATATCGTTGACGCTGCTGCGACGGTTGACATAGCCTCGTAGTAGTTGATGTAATGCGCTCTAATAATATTCCTGGTATCTAGTTAATCTAATAGTGCCTGGTGGTTAGTTAAATTATTGCTACAGGTAAATAGTGCCTTCTATTCAATAAAATAAAATGTGATCCAGGTTACATTTTTCTATTCTCCTGACCTGAAAACGGATTGGAGCCTGTTCACCCTTGAGTGATTGTCGGTCATGGTTTGAATACATCTCGCGAGGGCGGAAGTGTATGGTGGTTACTTGGCCCCGATTATCTCATGGTGACAATTAGCCTAATTTATCTATAGTAGCAGTGTGCCAACCCAAAACATACCCTTTATGCTGAAAACTAATTAGATATTCTTCAAACCTATAAAAAATCAACCAAGCATCCGGCAGAAAAAAATCTAATAAGAAAAAAGTCAACAAGAATATATTTTACTTATGTGAAAATAATACTTGAATATGTAAATGAGCATACCCAAAAATCGCTATGAGATAAATCTAGCATATTTAAAATGTAGTAAATAAGTACGTATTTTACTTTATTTCAAGTTTTGAAAATGTATACGAATATAGCAGCAATGACTTTACGCCTAATACAATCATGCGGGCAATAAAAGTGATAACATGCATCCAAAAAGTATTAAATAGTGACATCAACGAAGCATTCTTCATTTTCCTAGGGAAATAATAAATCAGAGATTCTCATACTCAAATATCAACAAGTTCCTATTGAAGATATGGCTAAAGAAATTCGGAAATGACTAAAATCATACTAGAGCAATCCATACATAAACAATTTTTCAATACTAGAAACTATGATGCGATGAACATGAGACAAGCATAAAGTAACAGTTTTACTCGATATTACACTGAAAATCTTGACACTGCCTAAACTTAATAATATAGACCTACAATAGCAACACCTAATTTAAAGTAAATATAAAAACTCATTCAATCTAGTGCATGCAGATAATGCCATCATATAGGACTAAAAAATATTTTTTCATGCATTATGGACATAACCAAAGAATAATACTATATTACCAACGAATCCCTAATGTCTGTAATCTACCTCATTTACTTTTTTCTATATTAGCTTCTTCCTCTCAGTATGTAGTGAATTTCTGTGTTTCAAAATCCGTAAAGGACTGCAGCGATGTTCTGCTACCTCGGCAGAAGAAGATGGAGATATCTGCCGAGAATGCCCTCGTCTGGGGATGCATGAATGCGCTGGCTGGCTAGCATTGCGGTGTCGTGGGGCGGGTTCATTTTCCCAGCACGAGGATCCACTACAAAAAATTTCGCACTCACGAATTTCTCCTGGTCAATCTAACACGGAGCGACCGAAGTCGCAAAAAGTGTAGGCAACTACACCGAGAGAAAAAGGACTTGTTCCGAGAACAAGTGGAACATGTAAAAAGGGGCGGACTTAGGGCAACTTCGTCGTTACCCGACGAAGCTCATGGCCCACAAATGAGAGAAGGGCAACCGGGTGGTGATGGAGCCCCCTTCGCACCCACCCAACCGGATTTAAGTCCATATTTGTTGCAGTGGCCAGGTATTCCTCTTCTGAGTGGAAAACTCATACAACTTGACTTGTATAAACTTTCCCATCAGAAGGGGAGTACCCCGGTGACCAATTTATGCCATAGAATTATGCAATTCGATTGCATAACTCTATGTCATAAAGAGTCACTCTGCTTGGGCCACTCAACCCGCGACATCGCCTGAAACCAAAAAAAGATTACATTGTGCCCGGCGGCTGGCTCATGTTTTATGAGGAGAGCCTGCCACCGTACCGGGTCCTATACCCGGTCAAACAGGACAAAAATGAAAAGACCGGCGTTACACTCTAGCAATCCATTATATTATCGCATTTTATTCCCATAGAACTACAAACATTATATCACTTAAATATCGCGACACGATTTTAGTGGCTTCCAGGGCAAAATTTGAGATAGAAATAAGAAAAATCAAAGCAAAATTTGAAATATAAGTAAAAAGAATCAAAGCAAAATTTGAAATATAAATAAGAAGAATTAAAGGCAAAAAAAATTTAAAATATATCTGAGAAAAAAACCAAAGGCAAAATTTGAAATATAAATACGAAAAAAATTAACGGCAAAAACTTGAAATGTATATGTAAGCAAAATTTGAAATATAAATAAGAAGAATGAAAGGCAAAAAAATTTAAAATATATCTGAGAAAAAACCCAAAGGCAAAATTTGAAATATAAATACGAAAAAAATTAACGGCAAAAATTTAAAATGTATGTGTAAGCAAAATTTGAAACATAAATAAGAAGAATGAAAGACAAAAAAATTTAAAATATATCTGAGAAAAAACCCAAAGGCAAAATTTGAAATATAAATACGAAAAAAATTAACGGCAATAAAAGGGTACTTAGCCCACATGGTCCGTCGAGCGCTCGATGAAGAATGCGGGTGTCCTCTGAAACTTTCATTAAGTTAAATTCTCAGATCAAAACATTAGAAATTTATCTAACAATTAGTGCGAGAGTTTCTTCACGATCACTTGTAGCTTTACATAAAATTGAGATAGTTCACTTTCTTAAAATCTCAATCACGTTCACACGTTAATCCCATTTGAAATATTCCTCTGTGATAGTATCCAATTCTTCGGCGCCTCCTTCATGTGTCTTATTTTGCACACAGTTCTCGTGCGAGAAGAAAAGTACCAGCGCATAATTCGTCACGTCCTTGACTTGAGCGTACGCACCAAATCCCAACTGGCGTTCATCGTTTAGCACAGGCCGTTGTCACGCGATGAAGTCCAAACCAACAAATTGCCAAGCAGACAATCAAATACACCAAAGTCCTTGGTTGTTTATTTAAGTGCGCGAGAAGAGTGTGTTCGGAGAAAGTGGATTTGATAGATTCTTCACTACCTAACGAGGGAATTCCATCGACTCCCAATTTAACTGCGTATAAAGAAATTGCCTTTCTTTACTGAGTCGCGGAAGAATTTCGCACGCACGCATATTTCTTTTTCCAGCGGATTTGTGAACACACCGACGACAACGACTACCAAGGCTCTGTCCCCCGCAAGTAAACTTCCCTCTTTCTTTTCGATGTCTTCACAAGTCGAACGGCGAGGCGTTAGAAACAAGTGGAAATGGTCCGAAATCACAAAGTTCTAGGCAATTGATCAGATTTCTGAGCGATTTTTGATTCACTGACCGGTTTCGTAAGGAAACGAGTTTCCGCCACCGATTTGTTCAATTCGCCTACGCAAAGATTACGTAAAATCTGAGCTAAACCGCACAATCTGCTAGCGGCGAATCTCATGTAGCTTATAGATAAACCGCGTTTGTACAAATAATACATGGGAAACCCGCACTTATCACCTTTCACAAGATTTGTTTATTGTCGTTGTCCAGACGAGCCAAAATGACAATCTTCCCCCGGATCCGACCACATGCGCCCTCCGTACGTGAAACCGTTCGAACACGTGTTCGCCACTCCCTACCCATAGTACGGAACATTCCCACGATTCCGCTACGTTAGGTGCCGTAATCTTTTACTGCACTCCAATCACTACCGATTTCCCCGGTCTTTCTTTATTTGTTTAGAAACTCAATTCCCCGATTATTTCCGCGTTTTCTTATTGTCCCCGTCCCGTTTTTTTTCGTCGTCTCGGTCATCGTCGATTTCTCGCGCCCTCCTTCTACTTCAATTTCAATCATCAAAAACTTTTCCTCGCGCGCGGGAACTCAGCTACCGGCGTCCGCGCTGTGTGGCGGTTTCGAACAGACTCCCAGAAATCTCTCGGCGACAGCACCAGCAGCATCAACCGGTTATACTCCCGCTACCGCCACCGCTATTCCTTCGCTCAATCGCTTGACTTATGTCCACATTACCTTTATTACTCAATGTTCCGCTTTTTCGCACTCCACGACTATCAAAGAATTACAAGCATAGTTACGATTCGAACTACATGAATGCGTGGAGTGAGAACTACATCGTTCGGGGTTATCATAATTTGAACGATCAAGAATATTGTGTTGAGTACATTTGTCCCGCAGTCTTTTTTCGTTGTCTTCGTTGATATTGTAAATTTTTGCCTCGCCATGATATGTTCCCGCTAGAACAAGATTATTGCACGGTAACAAATCACAACAAGTGAACTGTATTTCATTATAGTCTTGCGGGCGTATCGTTCTTGTGGGACAAAATTGCGTATGGACAAATCGCCTATCGAGTCGCATGGTATTGTAACCAGATTGAGCTTTAAATAATCGCGCCGTAAGGTTTAATTGAAGATCCAGTATTTTATTTGGTTTTGGATCTGAACACTTATGAGATATGAAAAGATCAAATTGAGGGCAGGTGGACATTGAATTGTTGCACGAGGCATGTTGATTTGTTAAATATTCTGTAACAATTGTTGTGAGTGTGACATAACTTGAGGCGTTTGGTTGATTATCGGATATTGACAATGAATTGCTACGCTGCGTTGGTGGCGCGTCATTAATTACCGTCTCAATAGTGGAAAATATTTGCTTTTGAAGAGATCGTTGAGAAGACAAGCTATGACTTTATGTGTTGAATTGAGATGTAGATCCAGATTTTTTATTTTTTTTTAATTAATTTTATCGGTGTAACTGTTGATTGTTGGTCTTCACTTGGTGGAGAATGAATTTCATCCGTGCCATTCATTAGAGCTGGAGTATCATTTTGATTGGACATTGTTAAGTGAATAATATTATTGAGCTCGTGCGTGCGAGTCCTCAAACGAGTTCGCGATACTGCACTGACGGCCGAAGTCTTATGACTGAAGGGAGAATGATGCACAGAAGGCTTAGGGGGTAGTAGGACTATCGTTAGTCTAGCCTCTTTCTGCAATGCTGTCGCCGATGTTGTCAGACCTCGTGAAATCAAATGATCGTGAATTAGTTGGTAAAGCTGTTGTTCATTGTACTGTACCCTAGTTTGTGCAACAACATTTGCTTTGTGGATGTTGGCTAAGGAAGCTTCTAATTGATTGTTCATCGTTTTTTTGTTTTGCCCGAAACGCGTTCTAATAATTCAATGCCATACTTTTGAAATATCACGTGCTCAGCACGCTTCTCTGGTAGAATTGGATCACCCAGTAAATGTTGTAACTGCACGTTAGCAAATACCGAAGCTTTCCAATAATTTGTCGTACACGTTCTGATCGCGCTAAGCCTGCCAACGCCCGGCAAGCCAGTCCTCGTATACAATCGGCGTCAGTAATGGGCGTTTTTATTTGCATTAATTGTAACAGTGCAATTATTGCATTATTTGAGAATACACACTCCCAAACTTTCTCGACAAGTTCCTCATTGAAACGGTTGGCTACTTTCTTTTTGGCTGACGTTTGCGTTGTTTAACGATTCCCGGAAACAGGTCGTAATGTGCAACAAGTTCGGAAAAAGCAATTTCGAGACAATTTTTCAGTTCTGCATAAGTGACAATTAGGACCGATTACTACAAGTAGGTACCAAAAAAATTATCAATGAAAATGCGTAAATATTCCTACTTATTAAGATCACTCTAACGATTTCTACATCCATCATACATAAACTGTATAAAAATGTAGCATTCTAGAAGCCATAAATCATAAAATCTTTCCTAGACAACATCCATAAATAATCTGAAATTGGGAATAGATACCCAAAACATATATGTCAACATAGTGATCTTAAAAAAAAAACGCATCTTTACTATGCGCTTATCAAAAGGGACAAACCATATACAAATCATACGATGTACGAACAAAATTATCACCATCTCATGCACTACAAGATAATTAATGTGAAAAAATAACTTGTCTTGGAAGAAATTATTAGAATTTTTGAACTAAACCAATGAGCATCCTATAGTTAAGAAAAAATGAATGAATATAATGTCATACTTCTACATAGTATTAAAATCAGAGAATGAAGATTAAAAGCTGCTGTAAGAAATAAGTGATGATGATGAAGACAAACAAAATGCTGCTACATGCAAATTAAAATTTAATACTATACTAAATATCAAGAATGCATTACAACAAGCATTAAGATCTCTTTCACTGCATCCATCGATTTGAGCAATCAACATAGTAGCCTAACTGAACAAAATACATTGTAGACGATTCTTAAAGTACTATTGACATGAAACCGATAAAAGCAATAATATACAATAGCAATGAGTCACAAAACAAAGAAACGACGTACCTAAGCAAAAAGAAACCGAAAAAGATTAACGTAAACAATATTCGGCTGATTAGAGCAGGCGTATCTGTGAATGGACATTTGTGAAAGCACGTCTCAGTGTCACGCATCGCGTTATCCGCAGCTCGTGGACAAAAATTCTCATTGCCAAGCAACACGCAATGCATACGATATCTTTTTCAAGCAAACATGCCCACCTCCATCAAGCAAAACCATATTGCAATGCAATGTACGCCATGCCACTTCTCTTCCACGCTGTAGATTCCGATGCCCTAATACTCCCGCCTACAGGGAAGTCTACGTGCACAACATACTAATCTTAAAAAGCAAAGTCACTTACATATGTCACGCGTTCCCGACGTCAATTTGCATGCCTGACAGCATTCACCGCCGAAAAAATCTTCTCCCCAATCATGATCCTCCAAAAAGCGACGCAAATCATTCCGAATCGCCAACAAGGCCGTCCATACTTAAAGGCAGGCACCCTTTGATGAGCAACGCGGAAACTTAACCAAACACTCACGAGACAAATTTCTACGGCTCATAACATCCACCTCGATGGAAACGTACACCTCAAATTACTTCCTCCAACAAGCGACGCGCATCACATCTACGATACCGTCCATCTTTAACCACAGACATCAAACGAGGAGTAAAACGTACCTTAAGCATGCATCCACTAAGTAAATTCTCATGCCTTAGAACACCCATCGAAAGGCAAGCCCGTCGCCCATCCATAATGCAAAGTCATTCGTCTATAGCAGCGCCCTCCATCACCACGCAACTATTCGCATCATAAAAACTCCCGGCACGGCTAGCATGATCAAGCGAATCGGCCATTTCCACACGCAGCCAAAGACACCAATCGCTGAGCAACGCGTTCCTTATCCAAGCACCTATGAAGTAAATTCCCATGGCTTAGAGTACGCGCTGACGGGCACGTCCATCATCCATCAATATCGCAGTCACCCGTCTTTACAAACGCCCGCCGTCACCACGCAGCCAATCGCACTATAAAAAACGTTCAGCACGCCTAATGTGATAAAGTAAATCGCTCGACCCGGAAGCCTCTCAGTAGTGAGATACGCTAGAAATTCTCAAGCTCTATAAGCAGTAAACCTATTGCCCAGAGCACCACCTATCGACAGAGCTTCTCTAATTGATCAGCAACCCTAATACTTCAAGCTATCAACTCTAGACATGGATCTCCTAACATATACATTAAAGTAGTCATGAGTAAAAAACTATCTACCGCAAGAAGCGTTAAAGACCCGAGAAGAACTTCCACCAAAGATGAATAACAAAACTACTCAAAAACTAGAAGCAATGAACATATGAAAAATCCTTCCACTATAGATGAATAACAACCATGAATAGTATAATTATCTATCGCCAAAAGGGTCAAAGGCTAGCTCTTATTAATTTCAAACTTGTATATTAACCCAATATAAAGGCACGCTGAGAAATCTAGAACTCTAATCTATTGATTGAAAATATGGGACTATCCTAGACTATAGTCAATTTTCTAGTTTTACTATTTACCATCACAGGCTGTAAAGGCTAAGGATGTGCACCTACTGTTTAAAGTACACAGCCATCAAGACTAGTTCCACTTTTTACCATTAGAGGTTACTAAGAATCCCAATACTTACCTGCTCAACCATGACACAGATGTTTATTTACCTAAAGCCCATACCTTCTCATCCCTGGCACCCACATATGCTAATTCAATACATACACCTACATACCTAAGGCCCACATCTACACTAATCTGATACACATATCCGACACTAGACACACACGCTCGCCGCAACCATCCATGACATCCACACCTATTCCGGACTCATACCTTCTTATCCCAGGCACCCACCCACCCAAGACACACACCCTAGACCACATTTGAAATTTGTATGAAAAAAGTGCGTTAGAACCCGCAAACTATCCCTACTAAAATACAAGAAGACACTGTGTATTGAAAAGTCGTGTTTCGCAAATTTCCACTCTTATGTGGCCATTGTGCCAGTTTGCTAACAGTTCTGTAATTAAAAAAAAATTTTTTCCTCCTTTTAAATTTCTTATATTCCTTTAATTGTCCTTTTAACAAAAAAAAAGGATATCATTTTAGATCCATGGCTAGCTTTATTTTGGCCGTAAATGGATTAATTTGAAGATATGACCCCTTAGCAGCCAAATATAGTCGAATCATCTTTCACTATCAGTTATTAAAATTGAATTGTCGATGACGAGGTAGACAGAGGAACCCGAGAAACATGAAGAAATTGTATTCTTCCTTGTTACTGGACACCTGTTCAGTTTCTGAACAGAGCACTCGTATCGGTTAAAGTTCATCAACCGATACATATTCCAACCTGTTTCATCCGTTCTGTAATTTCAACAATTCATCAATGTTAACGTACTTTATTTTGCACCGTTCATAAATTCCACATTCATATTAATGCTAATGTACTATATTTTGCAATGTTTACAAATGCGTAAATATTCCTACTTATTATTAATGTTAATGTACTTTGTTTTGCTATCTTCATCAATTTCAAATTCATATGAATGTTATTGTACTTTGTTTTGCTATCTTCATCAACTGCCGATTCATATTAATGTACTTTATTTCACTAGCTTGCAATATTTCCTTAATCCACATGATATTACCTTCCGATAAATTCTGTCAATATTAAATGCTGTCTTGCATTTTTAATTCTTCTTTTGTAAAATATATGTTTGGTATCTCTTCCTTAGCGAATTACTCATAAATAGTAGCAGTAGTGTTACAAGTATCGTGGCTGCTGCTGGTACTGAATGCTTTTTGATCTTATGAAGTGTCGTCTTAAGTTGCTGGTTTATCGAAACTTCGTTCGTGAAGAGTTGTTGGGACGATTTGGTAATAGGTTCAAAGTTAGCAGGCGCATATTGTTGAGCATTAATATTAAATTTGTCAGGTGGAATTTCTTTGATGAAGGAACCCAAAACTGCAATTTCTTCGTTCAATGATGAACATAGCGTAACCTCCTTTGTTTCGATTTGTGTGGGATCGCCGTTACATGTATAAGATCGTACTTGATGCTTTCAATGATGGTGAAACAGACGTAAACTGAAATTCGAATCCAAAGCCAATTTTTTTGTTTGGTGTTTTGAATCACCGTGTTGATCTTGTCTGACGAAATAAAACTAAGAATCGTTTCATGACCATATAAAGCTCTAGTGAATTTTAAGTATTTGAGGCTTATTTCGTCATAATAATCCATCGCCGTGAGATATGTTGAAATTACTTGGATGCTTAGTCTGTTACAATAAATTTTCACAAACCATTTTTTTCATATCATTGATTGAGCCGATGACTTTGTTCAATTTCTCGCCGATATTTCTTAGCTTACTCGTAGTTGCATTACCTGACTGTGATATTCTTGTGTTCAAAAGCATATTTCGCAGATTTCCCTGCAGAGTATCAATATCGGTATAGACCTCGTCGTTTACGCCGAAAACAGTGGTGAGAGCTTTACCGAGTAAACATGTTTTTTTCCTTGAAACTGATACCGCCTTGATTTCTTGAATATGACTTAATATTTCTGCATGTTTTAACGCCATATGATGTACGAGAGTATCACAATGTGTAATCCCTGAAAGGTCTCTTGTCTGATAGCACATGTTTTCAATGCCTTCCAATGTGGATATAATATTTCTTTCATCTTGTAAAGTAGTGCTCAAGGGCAATTTGCTTCTAATCTTAGGTTCCCCCGCAGCACATGAACATTACCCCTTCTTTCAACGTAAAAATCACCTTTCGGTCTAATGATGTCGTAGTTGGTATTTGTTGATTCTGCTAGACATAATGTCAGTAATGATAGTAGTAGGAGCACTATGTTTATCAGCTTATTTGCCCAGGTGCAAGGAGCAATCCGTACTCTTTTAGGCGCCACCCGAGCTTTAGCAGTTACTGATTCCTGCGGCTTCCGTTTCTGAAGTTCAGCTTGCCTTGACCTTGGAATTATTGTTTGACTAGGCTTTGGAATTTTGGCTTGTTCATGGATTGCTGTAACGTGAAATCGTTTTTCCTCGGCCAGCTGTACTTCTTCTGGTGCTTGTTCCTCAGGAGCCTCGACTGGGAGACGACATAGATTAATGGTAGCAACTTTCTTGAGCTTATTGCCACTGTCTCTGACTGTTACCATTCAGAGTTTTTACCGTCTGAACCAGGTTGCACTTCGTGGATTCACGCTAGTGGCCATTTACTTTGCCGGAAGTCTCGCGCCTTTATAAGCACTAGTTCTCCGACCTTTATCTTTTCTTTGGATTTTGGCCATTTTGTATGTCATTGTAGCGTGTGTAAATATTCGGTAGTCCATCTGTCCCAGAATGCTCGATGTATTGCTGTGAGAATTTGCCATCGTTCCTATAGAGTTCTATTTGTTCTGTTGGGTTCTGGAAGAGCTAGTAGTGGACAGCCAATTAGAAGATGGCCTGGTGTCAGCGCTTCTAGGTCATTTGAATCACTAAGCCACGGTGTGAGTGGCCTGGAGTTGAGACAGGCCTCTATTTGGCATAGTATAGTTGAAAACTCTTCGAAAGTTGGAACTATTTTGATCTCATCGAAAATCCGTTTTATATGTCTTTTGGCTGACTTCACACCAGCTTCGTATAGACCTCCGAAGTGGGGTGTAGCAACCGGTATGAATTTCCAGGAGACCCCATCTTTTGCTGTGATTCTTGCTAAGTCGTTTGTGGATCTTTCAATAGCTTCTTGGATATTCCTGTCCATCTGGTTTTTCGCTCCAATGAAATTAGTTCCATTGGCACTGAATATTTCTTTGCAAAGTCCTCTTTGGCCAATGAATCGCTTGAAAGCGGCTTAAAAGGCTTCTGTTGCAAGGTCACTTACGAGTTCTAAGTGGACAGCCTTGGTGACCATACATATATATAATGCAATATACCCTTTCAGGACTGGCGAGCCTCGCCCTTTTGACATTCGTGTACTAAAGGGTGTTGCGTAATCAACGCCACAATGTGTGAATGCGCTTGATGGTGTGATGCGTACAGCAGGCAGATTGCCCATAATTTGTTCATTGGGTCTATTTGCAAACTTGCAACACATTATGCACCACAAGCAAACAGGACGCTAGCACGGAGAACCCTTTCAGGCAAAAACCGCTGTTGGCAAGAACACCGATTAAACAAGACACCGATTGCGGGGGGAGGCAGCAAACCCCAGAAACACTGTCAAAGTCAACATCACAGGTTAAATCATCGGAGACAGACCACAGACGGACTAACGAACGAAAGAAGGCAGAGTGCGTTGTGCAACCTGGCATCATTGCGGCCTTTGGGCGCAGTAGAAGGACTATGCGCACCCCGGAGCGCCCAGTGCAAGACGTACACAATCCGGATCAAGCTGCGACACCAACAGAGGCCAGTGTAAGACTGGGGGAGGGAGAAGTTTTGCCGTTGGCCGACGCCACTTCAAACGCGACCCAAGCGATAGAAGCAAAAGGGCTAGGAAACGGGGGCCTCTCCCAAGAGGTGGCGCCAAATAACACGATCGCCCTTGACCGCGCCGAAGAGGAGCGGCTTACTCGGAAAGCGGGGAATATCGCCAAACAACTGAGGGCTGCCTGCGAAGTGCAGAAAAACATAGGCAAGAGTGTCAAGAATGGCATGCTTGAACTGGAGGAGCTTTTTGGCCGCATAACGCACTACAGGCGGAGGTGGCTTGCAACCGAAAAGCACCAAAAAGACACGCTCTCCCTCGAGGCATCAGTGGGTCCTAGCAGCAGCAAAAGAATGGCCGGTAGCCCAATTGAAGGCGACTGTGAGAAAAGGAGGAAGGACGAGACCATAAACGAAGTTGACACTCCAGGCGAGGAGTTTCATGTGGTGCGAAACAAGGCAGCGAAAAAAGCGGCCAAAAAGCTACTACTAGAAAAAAACAGACAAAGAGCTCAACCACGAAAAGAACAAAGAACCCCTCGATATACCGCAGAAAACAAAAAGCCAACCGCGGCGCAAACCCTTGCGAGAGGCACTGCTTATTAAACCCACTAAGGGCCGAACCTACGCAGATGTCCTCCGTGAAATTAAAGGAGCGGTCAAGCCAGACGACACCAAAACTGCCATCAAAGCAGTTCGACCAACCCGGACCGGTGGCTTGCTGGTGGAATTCGGGCCAGAGGCCACAAACAAAGATGCATTCCGTGACGCGGTTCACAAGGTTCTTGGAGATGCGGCAACGGTTGCCTCGCTCGAACCAATGGCCACCCTGGAAATCAGGGACCTCGACTGCGTCACGGACAAAGCTGAAGTAGAGGATGCCATCAGGAGGGAGTTCCCCAGCTTAAGTGAAGTCAAGGCAAGATTGACACGTGAAAACACAAGGGGGCAACGCATGGCTATTGTCGAACTAGCTGATAAAGACGCCCAGAAAATCCTGGCGAAGGGCAAAATTAAGAAAGGTTGGGTGATCTGCAGGATACGGAGAAGAGCGATCCCTATCCGCTGCTTCAGATGCCTCGAATACGGACACACCGCGTATGGTTGTAGGGGACCCGACAGGAGATCTCTGTGCTACAAATGTGGTGAAACGGGGCACAAAAGGAAGGAGTGCACGAACGAGGCAAAATGCATTCTTTGCAAGGATGCTAAGCTAGCACCCGGCGACGTCAAACATGAGCCGGGGACAGGGAGATGCTGGGTTTTCAAGGAGGCCCTAACTAAAGCCAAATTGATACTCAAATGATCCGTATCCTGCAGGTCAATTTGCACCGAAGCACAAACGCCCAGGACCTACTTGAGCAGTTTGCGAGGGATAAGAAAGCTGACCTCCTGTCGCTGAGCGAGCAACATCATAACAAGGACTCGCAAGCGTGGTACCCTGACAAAACTGGTACCTCGGCCATCTGGGTTCGAGACAGCGCCCGCCTTCAGGTGCAGGGCCATGGACGCGGGGATGGTTTTGTGTGGGTGCGGTGTTCAGGGATAACATATTTCAGTGTTTATCTGACGCCTAACGAGGCAATGCGATCTTTTCGAACCAAACTCGATGCCCTGGAGGACGCTGTCTCGAACACAGAGGGCCACATGCTGGTCGGGGGAGACTTCAACGCTAGAGCCATCGAATGGGGTATGCCACAATCCGACCCAAGGGGAAAGCAAATCTTGGACATGGCGGCCAGAACAGCGCTTTTTGTCCTAAATACTGGTAACACCCCTACTTTCCGCCGCTGGGGTTGCGTAGGAACCATACCCGATGTGACACTCGCTTCGGAGTCCCTGGTACCCAGAGTACACAACTGGCGAGTACTAGAGGACTACTCGGCTAGTGATCACCAGTATATAGCTGTTGAGATTCACGACGGTGCCACTCTGCGTGCATATGCCCAAACTTCAATCCTCGGATGGAGGACTGGGAGGATGGACGTCGAGAGGTTCACTGACGCGCTTACGGCAGGCGCACCGTTGCTGGGAGCTCCGCCAGGGAGTGGAGGGCCTACAGCCAAGGACTTGGTGAACTCAACTATGAGTACCATCATAGCTGCTTGCGAGTCTTCCATGCCCCGTCGGAGACCCCGACATGGTAAGCCTCCAGTATACTGGTGGTCAAATGAGATCGCCGAACAAAGAAGCGAGTGTCACAAACTACGGCGAGAGGCCCAGCGGGCGCGAACACGGGAGGAGGCAGACACTAAGCTAGCAGCATACAGGTCCGGCAGGAAATATCTTCGCAGGCTTATTAACAAGAGCAAGGCCCGATGCTGGCAAGACCTCATGGACGATGTAAATAGGGATCCCTGGGGCCTTGGCTACAAGCTGGTCATGGGGAAACTTGGTGCCCTACGGAAGCCTTGTATACATGACGCGGAAAAGATGGACGCGATAGTGCGGGGACTCTTCCCCGCCCATCCCGTCCGTGTTGACGCTGTCCATGGTGAAACAGCAGTCGAGTGCCCACTCTTCACACAGCTGGAATTGGAGGAGGCAGTCCTCTCCCTGAAAGCGAGGAAGGCTCCAGGTCCAGATGGTGTTCCAGCTGAGGTTTTGCAGCTCGTCTATCACCATTGTCCTGACTTGCTGCTCAGCACATTCAACGCTTGCCTACGGGACGGGGTTTTCCCGGTACGATGGAAGGTGGCGAGGCTCGTGCTGGTCAGCAAGGGGAAGGGAAATCCCGAATCGCCGTCTGCATACCGCCCGTTATGCATGCTAGACACGGCTGGGAAAGTGCTAGAGAATCTCATCAAGGGAAGACTCACTGACGCGATTCGTGCTGCTGGGGACCTATCTCCTCGGCAGTATGGCTTTAGAGCAGGACGTTCTACCATTGATGCGATTGCAGAGGTGGTGAACGCGGTCCAAAAGGTAGAGGCATATAGTCGCACCAAGCGACGGATCGTCCTGTTGGTGACACTCGACGTCAGGAATGCCTTCAACTCCGCTAGATGGATGGATATTCTGGATACGCTGGAAAACTCTTTTCAAGTTCCAGAATATCTAATGCGGCTTTTGAGGAACTACCTTAAGGACCGAAGCCTGCTCTACGACACGACACAGGGCCAACGAAGGATGGAAATTACCTCGGGTGTTGCCCAGGGATCTATCCTTGGTCCGGACCTGTGGAACGTGTCTTACGACGGGCTACTGAGACTTGAGATGCCAGATGAGTCGCGCTTGGTCGGCTATGCGGATGATGTTGCGGCCCTGGTCGCCGGACGCACCGTTGAACAAGCGCAACTTAGGCTAGGTATGCTAATGCGCCGAGTGAGGGACTGGATGACTGCTCGCGGGCTCAGTTTAGCACTGGAGAAAACCGAAGTGGTCATCTTGACAAAAAAGAGAATCCCTAGAGTAAGGATGATCAGTATTGGAGATATACAGATCCAATCGAAGCCAGCGGTGAAGTATCTGGGGCTACTGATCGACTCGAAGATGAGTTTCTCAGAGCAAATCAGGGCAACGGCTGAGAAGGCTGCTTCGGGAATATCGGCCCTGAGTCGACTTATGGCCAACGTAGGGGGACCCAGCCCATCAAGAAGACGCCTCTTGATGAGTGCTGTAGGGTCAGTGCTACTGTACGGAGCAGAGGTATGGGGCGACGCTCTCAGCAAGGAGGTATACCGAAAACGATTGACACAGGTACAGAGAAGAGGAGCACTGAGAATTGCATCTTCGTATCCAACAGTCTCCGACTCGACGGTGAGAGTGATTGCAGGCGTGATACCTGTCGCCCTCCTTGCTAGAGAGCGCCGCGCTATTTACCTGCGCCGAAACGAGGATGCGAGGGAGATGGTTGTCCGCGAGGAGAGACAACGCTCGCTCAACGATTGGCAGCAGTCTTGGAGGAATTGCACGAAGGGAAGATGGACTGCGCGCCTCATCCCGGATGTGAGACCGTGGCTAAATCGAAGGCATGGTGAGACTGACTTCTATCTGACCCAGCTTTTGAGCGGGCACGGGTGTTTTCAGTCTTACCTGCACAAGATAGGCAAGTCACGGTCTCCTGATTGTCGATTTTGCCCAGGAGAGGAGGACAATGCCTGTCACACATTTTTTGCGTGTACCAAATGGGCCAGGCTGCGAAGGGAACTCTACAGGGAGATGGGAGAGCTCACCCCGGATAATATAGTTGCGGTGATGCTCGAATCGGTTGACAAATGGAACCAGGTGGCACATTATGCTCGGGCAGTCCTAAAATATAAAAGGGACTCACAGCAGCCGGAGGCACTGGGGCTGGGGGATCGCTCTTCTGGCAATTCCTCTTCCCCCCTCCCCTTCCGCTAGGAAAGGGACTCCCCAGCTTGAAGGCGCCCCACGGCGTAACAAAACGAGACCTGGCCCGAAGTAATGTGTCAAACGGTTCCAGGCTAGGTTCTCAGATTGACAGGGGAGGTGTTTAGTGGGTAGTCCAAAGGTATCCTCCATGGGAGTCCCACACTGCCAGACTCGGCGGGCATAAATGCCTTCACCTCCCTACCACAAAAAAAAAAAAAAAAAAAAAATGCAGCGGTGGATCTCGTATCGGATAACCTTTTGGTAGTTCACCATCCAATATCTCATCCATAGGTTGTTCCTGAAGAGTTGAAGGGCGCCATGGTTGGTTTTCATATGGGCATCTTTTACGATCAGATAAGTGATATGATGACGTTGTGGCAGCAGGATAGGAAATCTGGCATCCATTGAAATATTTGCGTTTCGGAGCCTTCCTTCAACTTGAAGATTTCCTAACTCGTCTAGGAATGGATTGAGGGGTCGTAAATTGAAGCTCCCTTATTTGATCTTAAATCTGCGATGTCTTGCGAAAATTCCTGCTGTTGTATGATGAATGGGATTCTTGAGTGTGCATTGTTGAGTTCGTGGTTTCTCAAAAAAGCAGTTATCTTCTCAGGCCGGCTACAGTTATGGGCAAATCTAAGGCAGAAACTGACGCCTCTTATCAGCTTCTGTAAATTGAAGTAACGTTCTAATATCCTTGCTTCTTCTTCTATAGAGATCATCGATACGATCTTGGTGGTGTTTTGGAAACTTCTCATTAGCAGTAGCCAGGCCGGACCATTCCACCACAAGTTATGTTTCTCAAGCTCTTTGGGGCGTAAACCCCTGGGAACGCAGTCGGCAGGATTCTCATTAGATTTCACGTGGTTCCACTGCCATTTTCCATCATCTAATCTCTGTACTTTAAATACTATGTTAGTGACGTAGGTTTCCAAAGAACCAGGTACTTTCTTTAGCCATCCAAAGTTGATCATTGAATCACTCCAGGCGAAAACTGGAACATCTGCTAAACTCATTGAGATGACGGTTTGATGAAGAAGATTTGAGAGGAGTGCCGCTGCGTTTAGCTCGAGTTTCGGAAGCGATATTTTTGACTTCAAAGGAGTGACTTTCGTCTTCGCACAGAGCAGAGTTGTTTTGATTGCTCCAGATTCATCAATTGATCTACTGTACACAATTGCGGTGCATGCTGCTTCTGAGACATCGCAAATGCCATGAAGTTCTTTCTTAGTTTCTGGTGTGTAATGAGCCCAGCGAGGGATTTTTATATTCTCTGGCTTCACTAAATCGATCTAAAACGAGTTTCATCGTTTAACTATATCTTTGGATGGCTGTTCGCCCCAACTTACTTCAGATTCCCACACGTCCTGCATCAATATTTTGGCTCGTATGATTACCAGTGCTAACCATTGCAGTATATCTTGAATTGTAGCGATGTTTGACAATAGCCGTCGTTTTGTTAGCTTTTGATTATTTTCAAATTTTGGGGCTTTGAACTGGAACTCGTCAAGAACTTGATTCTAATGAACTCCGAATGTTTTAAGAGATGCATCTTCAGTTATTTGGAGCAGTACTTTTTCTTTTTCCTCTTCAGGAATAGCTGTCAATAATTTCGGATCATTATTGGTCCACTTTCTCATATTGAATCCGCTCTTTCTCAGTAGGCATGTAATTTCTTTTTGTAGCTTTGTTGCCTCTTCTTTCAATTCTGTCCCACTGAGCATATCATCGACATAAAAATCATTTTGAAGGACCTTTTTCGCAAATGGATAGCTTTGTCCTTCATCCTCCGCTAGCTGAATGAGACATTTAACGGCTAAAAAGGTAGCACAGGCCGTACCATATGTAACTGTGTTGAGGCGATATTCATTTATTGTTTCCACATTTGGGTCAGAAAATCTGAAAAAAATTCATGAAGGTAGGTCTTCATGAGTAATAACAACAACAACAACGGCGTTAAAAACACGGCAATTTTTTTGCGTTTGCGAAATCAGTTCGGTAGTGCTGGTCACAGGGTGATAGTTTCGGACTTTAGGGTGGGTGTTCCAGTACCTTACACCCCAATTCTGATATTGTATTGAGCGTACGCACGGTATGAGGGCACGCGTTTTGCTGGAAAAGAATCGCACTTTGGGCTGGAATGCTCCTCCATTTCAAGCAATAAGTGGGGTTCACGTATGTTTTCAAAAGGTTAGAGTAGTATACAGGAAATCGATGTACAGCACCTTCTACCGATCCCAGAACACGTACATAACCTTACCCGCGGACCTGGTTGTCTTCACTTTGACTGGTGCCCCTACCTCCTTCTTCCACTCTTTATATGACACCTTGCTTTCGCGAGTGTCATAGTGAACTCATGCCGCGTCAGTAGTCAAGATTCGTATTAAAAAACCCGTCCCATCCCCACCTCGTATCGCGTCAGTAAGCGGTGAAAAACTTCCAACCGCGTGAATTTTTGCTCGCAGTTCAACAGTTTAGGAAGACATCGCGCCGTTATTATGCGATATTGAAGGTGTTCATGGATGAGAGACTCTACACTACCAGTATTGATGCCAATTTTAGCCAAAATGTCTCGAACATTCATCCTAGGGTCCTCCGAAATGACTTGTTCTACGCGGCGAATGTTGTCTGGTGTGACGTTGGTTCGCGGTTGACGATCATGTGGCATATTCTCGGCGGTTTTGCCACCATCCTTGAATGTTTACTTAAACACAACAGCCCCACTCAAACACTCACTACCGAACTAATTTCGCAAACGCAGAAAAATATCCGTGTTTTCAACGCCTTCTCACACTCAAAAACGAATGACAATACATTGCGCAACGCCGGTCGGCATTTGACGTTCACTCATGGTTACAGCAGATGCGTGAAACATGCACTCCTGGCGGAAACTATGCCACACTGTTTGTAAGGGAGCCAGCTATCACATGTTCAAGCCATGATCTACAAAACATTCATGCGTGCCATCTATAGCGTTTGTTTCCATCATATTTGAACCGCTCTCGTATATATATATATATATATATATATATATATATATATATATATATATATATATATATATATATGTATATATATATATATATATATATATATATATATATAAATAAATATATATATAGATATATATATATATATATATATATATATATATATATATATATATATATATATATATATATATATATATATATATATATATATATATATATATATATTGGATAGTTTAAAAAGTATTGAAGCTTTCTTGTCACCAGATGGAGTTTGTTGTCATATATCGGGCAATACTAATCAGATGGAGTCAAACTGACATGCGTTTGAAAGGTGACATTCTAGCCTATACTTTTCATATGGACAGTTTTGTATTTCATCATTCGTGTCAAAAGTTTTATTCATTTAAGTATGAGTCAAATCTCTGAAAAAATCGTTCTATTTTACAATATCACTACGATCAAAGTGAGAATGAATCGCAGGCTCGTGAAAAATCTTGTCTTCGCTCAAGATATTTTCTCGAAAGCCACAGCCAAGGGAAGGTTCGTTCGCTTTTGTTCTGAAAATTTTGATGTCAAAAACACACCTCAATCAGGTCGACCAATCACTGGAAAAGTCTATGACACTGCTAAGGAACTGAATATCAATCGTCAAATAGTTTTGAATCATTTGCGTAAGGCTGGATACACAAAGAAGCTCGACGTTTGGGTGCCGCATAACTTTACACAAAAAACTTTGATCGACCGAATCCCCATGCTAATAAAACGCAACCAAATCGAGCTATTTTTGAATCAAATTATTACGGGCGATAAAAATGGGTAAGATAAGGGCATGCATCATGGGCAAATAAAGGTGAATCATCACAAACGACTTCAAACCATGATTGACTCTAAATAAGGTTATGCTGTGTGTATGGTGGGATTGGAAGGGATTTGTTTACCGTGTGGTACGAAAACCTGGCCAAACACTCAATTCGGCTCTGTACTGTCAGCAATTAACCAGATTGCAACAAGCAATTAAAAAAAAAACCGGCCAAAATTGATCAAATGAAAGGGCGTTGTCTTCCATCATGACAATGCCAGACCACACACATCTTTGACCCGACAAATATTGACAGAGTTTAGATAGGAAGTTTTGATGCATCCAGTGTATAGTCCAGATCTTGCATCATCAGACAACCATTTGTTTTGGTCTCTGCAAAACTTCCTTATTGAAAATAAATTCACTTCAGAAAGGGTGTAATGAATCATGCGACGCCGCTGGCGACCACTACCAACACACCTTGCTGCTATGTGGCTGGGCATCTCATGTTGGTTGTGACGGGTGCACATCCCACGGCAATTTTGTCGTGGGATGTCAAAGTGAATTGACAGCCACATGGTAGTGGAGTGTGGAGGTAGTTTCATGTCTTCTTGCTGCAAAGTGTTTTTCTGGAGACAGGTGTCGGAAAAAGTGTAAAATCGCTTTATATTTGTGAAATTTAGTTTCGTGTCGGTCGTAAACGAATAAATAGACGTCAGGTGTACAAGATGTTTTGTAAAGGTGCACTATGGAAAAATTTCCATTAAAAGGTGGCAAATCGGTAGCGGTGAACGGGAATAACTACAGTAACTCATCTTATCAGGCAGTGATCAAGAAGGTTATCCAACGTAGATAAATGCTGTTATCTGGACTATGTATCTTTTTCTGTCTAAATTAAAGACCTTATTGGAAGATTTGACCTTACGTGCCTGGATCCATACCCAAGGAATTAATAAGGGACTGCGGTTGCATTCGGGCGCAGAAAGCAAGTTCTAGAAAGTTGGCTGTGTATAATCATTTCGAATGGATTTCATTAAAACGTGGATGTGGTTGAACGTAATGGGATTTTTTGATGGCTCTTGGATTCAGTTGGATGGGCATGCGTTGAAAAAAGAAAAAAATTTATGGTGCTCAGCTTAGTACTTTTGATTTCCGCAGTCTCATAAGTGAACCAAAAGCAAGCAATTAAACCAAGATTGCTTCAAGGCACCGCATCTAATTTTCACCATTGTCGAGTTCGGGTTTGACTTGAACTGTAGACTGTGTTGAACTGTCTCGGGTGCGTTATTCTAGTTTAGAGCAAAAAACGTGTGGTTGGCTCGTGAAGGTGTGAGGTTTTACAGTTTGCTGCTTACCAGCGATGAGGTGAAAGAAGATACATATTTCATCAGACTATTCATTCGATTTCAAAGAAAATGTAGAGGAGTTCGACAGAGAAAAGGTTCATATTGGTACTACTGTGGATCATGAAGCAAAAGCCCGTTAAAAATCACCAAAACCAGTTTCCACGCACTTTTCTCTCATCTTGACTATCGATTCATTAAAGGAATAATGTTCATTATAACGAGAGAGCGATACTTCAAGATATTTGACTTTTTGTTATGAAGATGGTATTGCTAGCATTCCCAGAATAGTAATCAGATTTGCTGTGAACAATGTACAAATTTTTATTGGGAGTTTGAGAAATATTTGCTATAAAATTGAAGCAAAAGGAGGTATGTTATTTCTACTTTCAAAAGGAAGAAAAAGCAATATATATCAAATTATTGTAAGAGCCCTAGGACGAGGCATATGTAACGTATAATTACTTTACATATGCCATAAAATCAATGTACACCTCCAGGAACTCTTAAAGCAGATTCCATTGACATTCATTTGTTATTTCGTAGAAACTTGACTGACGGTAATTAATATGTTTTTCATCATCGGAGACTAAACGACGGGCAGACAACCTCTGTTAACTCGGCTCCTAGTACACAATTGAATTACCTATTATTGTTTAGATAAAGACAGGATATTACGATAAGCAGTTCTCGGAGGTTGATAATTAGCTATTTTTAGTTATATGACTACTGTTTTTACCTCAACCAACTTACATTGAGTGATCATGTATGTATAATACTCGTATATTTTCAATAGTGTCCAGTAGCAGACTATCTTTTTTCTGATTGTCATAGGAACGAAATTTCCATTTATTTTAATCGCTTCCTAGTAATTTTCAATAGCAGTCGACTGATTTTCGATTTTTGCCGCCTTAAAAGATTATATAAGTTTACTCTATTGCGAGAAAAATAATTTTTGGTGATATTCTAATATACTAGTGGCAAAACAATACAAATATTGATACGAATGGAATGGGTTCTTACCCTAACTATAATTTATACCATTTAAATCGTTAAACATAATTACTTTATTGGACACATTTGCATTAGCGAAATTTGCGTTGAGAAACCAAAACCGATGATTAAATTTAATTATGACAAATAATCTGTTAATGTAGTCGGGATACGTTTACTTTTTTTTCTTAATAATTATCATAGAGTAAATCGTTACATTAAACAAAGTATTAATTATAATTTTTCGGGAATAACGGGATTGAAAAGTGTATATTTGATAAAAAAGAAAATTGTATATATAATAATTGTCTCATGAGTACATACCTATAACATTTAATCTTTGACTGAGTAGATTTCAATACAATTAGAAATATCTGAGTTCCTTTCATTTATAAGAATTATCAATAATAAGACAGCGCTAAATAAATTGTCGGCAAAGGAAAAAATGCAATGGTACACCCATTTTATGAAGATTCAAAAAAATTAAAGAAACGTACCAATGTTATAACATCAAACGTTTCTACTAATTTACACAATGCATAAACTGAGTAAAAGTTGTACGCGCTGGAGCTGGAATATTTGATTTTTGTACAAATATAAAAGGCTATAGGTGTAACCGATTAGTATCTTCTCACTATATTGTAAAATGTAAAATAATAAATAACCAACCATGAATTGCTATAAATTAACAACGACTTTCCTTTCCAGTGGTCCCTTCTTTAAGCGGGAAGTAGAGTGCATGGTAAGTTTGCCGTCGCGAGGGTAGGGTTTGAGAAAATCCGCTGAGGTCGGCTTCGCGTCGCACGCGGTACGCGGCACCTTTGTTGGTTTTGCCTTTTCCTTAACGTAGCTTTCGTCGGGTTTAAGTTAGCGTAGTATATTTTTCGGTACCGCGTCGGTAAAATTTGGAAACGTGAAACGGAGATTAGATTTTGTACATTGACTGGATGAATGAAGAAATACGGAGTAACGTAAAGTAGGTTTCTTCTCCGTATGATTGTGTTTTTGACGCGTTTGAAACGGGCGTTTGATGGTAGCTAAAAAATTGTAAATGAGCGTAATCTATTTGGAGACCCGCGACCGAAATCCTCTCCGATCTAGCTAGCCGACAAACAGCCACCGCGAAAATAGATTACGGTGCATGGATTGGTTGACCGGTTGGTACCACCCGCTGGCATTACTCAGACTTAACGTCTAGAACCGATGAGAGGTCGGTTCCTTGTTCGGACTTAGACATAAAATCATTACAAATGGCGCCCAACGTGGGGCCCAAACATCGTAAGGGGATAAAAGATTCGCGTCTTCTGACGAGTTGGTCCTTTACGGAGGATGTAAGGTACCTTGGTACTCAAGCCTCACAAACAGGAGCAGAAGATTTGTGTGATACACACTAGCAGCCGCTTCACGTGAGTTGCAGCTTCCGCTCTCCTTTGTTTGATTTTTTTTCTTCGCGACAGAATCCTTCCGATGTGTTGTCCCAGGTTAACCCCTGTAAGGACCTTCTATTTTCTTGATGGAACAGTCAGCCAGATGGGTTTCTCCTATCGGCCTGGACTCTCAAGAAAATCGAAGGCTACCTTGCCTTTATGTCGCGGAAGGATTCTACTCATTTCGTATGCGTGATAGATGAGTGGTATCGGTTCAACGTTCGGTGGCGTATGTTGGAGTTGCGGAGCCCGGAATGCTTCCACGCGTCGGGAATTTCCACCGCGTACAAAACTGTTACGGTAGCTCTACCACTTGTCTCGTCGAGTAATTTAACGTAGCTTAGAGACGGTTTTTGTAATGTATGTGGGTTTGGGGATACATTATTTTAAATTGGCCGAAAGCACCCTTTTCTCGGCAGACTACCATTCACTCTCATTTCCCTTTGGAGGAGTCGGCTGCTGGCAAGAAAAGAGTCTATCAAATAAATTTTTTTTTAATATTTAGTACATAGCTCGCCACTATCGGCCACTAAGTTATTTTGAAGTGTGTTATATATATATATATATATATATATATATATATATATATATATATATATATATATATATATATATATATATATATACATATATATATATATATATATATATATATATATATATATATATATATATATATATGTATATATATATATATATATATATATATATATATATATATATATATATATTTATATATATATATATATATATATATATACATATATATATATATATATATATATATATATATATATATATATATATATATATATATATATTTATTTATTTATATATATATATATATACATTAGATTAGGCGTAATTTACATTTTTTTCTCTCTTTTTAGTTACCTAGCACCATCCCCACACAGTAAACACAAACATGGCGACAAAAGCGGACCCCAGACAAACGTTGGACCTGATCCAAAACGGTCCAACCCGCTAATTGCGGGATCTGTTTTGAAGACGTAGTGGAGGGTGTACACCGCGTGCGATTGGAGTGCGGACATTTGTTCCATCGCGCCTGGGTCCAACAGCTCCTACTGACGTCCGAGCTTTGTCCACTATGCCGGCGATCCATAGAGCAGACCGCTGTAGACGCCCCCCTCGGAACGCACGTCCCGACGGGTGGAGCAGAGGTGAAAGGGGCCCAAGATGCCGAACCGCCCCAGTCACTGGTGGACCTGCAAGGAGCCGTGGGCGGAGAAGTTTCTGCTGCAGTTGTCGCGGCCGAGGTTCCAACCGCGCCTTCCTCGTGGCCTTAATGCGAGATATGTCCGAGAGGATCGGAAACTTGGAGGGAAGACTCCAGAACCTGCCGATTAGCCAACCCCCCAGCCGCGTGAGAACTCTGCTTGGCTGGGAGCCCAATCCCAGTGTGGCTATGCCCCACTCTTGACCGGCTGATCATTGGACCCTACCTCCAAGGAACTCGGGAATAGATCCCAGAGCTCTCGAGTATCAACCACGACACAGCACCGCACCTCCATTTGTACCCACAGTCCCAGTCAGTCCCTTACAGCAGGCCCATCGAGGATGCGATTCCCCCCGCGAACGCATTGACACTTTTCCGAGACCCGAAGCCTCGTATCATGGAGAGTTGGCGCCTTAGCTTCACTGGTTTCAACTCGACGAAATCAGTGGACCGGTTCCTGTTTGGGATTCAGGCGTTAGTATCCAGCAATCTGGGAGGTGACTTCTCGGCTTTCCTCCGGCATGCACACTTTCTGTTCAGCGGAGATGCTTCCGACTGGTACTGGAGTTTTAAGGAGTCGACGCCACGTCCCAATTGGGATTCTTTCAGTGCAGCCTTCTGCAACCGATTTGATGATGGCTTCACTGAAAGAGAACTACGGGTACAACTATAGAAACGGAAATAAGGTGCTCACGAACCATTTGACCAGTATTACACAAGTATAGTGCGATTGAGCACTCGCTTACGAACACCCATGCCCGAGGACGAACTGGTAGAAATTATCAGGGAGAATATGCGTTGGGAGCTTCAGAACAGTCTTCTGCATTTTCCCATCAACACCATACAAGGATAACGCCTCCATGCCCGTAGGCAAGAACAGCTAGATGAGCGGCGAGGTACCTTCCGTCCACAACCTCGCATAACGGAACCAAATCCACGAAATCATCATACCGCGGAGTTGATGGCAGCGGACCAACTACTGGCTGACCCAGTACCAGTACCGAGGAGCGGAGCACTCCTGGAGCTTGAGGGCCAAGCAATAATTGATCGACCATCCGTTGAAGCAATTACAAGTCCGACGGTCTGTTGGAACTGCCGATAAACGGGGCATCGGTTCTATGCATGTCCAGCGGAACCGACGATCTTCTGTTACCGATGCGGGAAGGCAGACACTTACGCACCTGATTGCGCAGATTGCAAGTTGCGAAAAAACAGTGCCGCGACCACCCGCCGGCACTCCTAGAACCCAAACGAACCAATACTGACCCCATCACTAGCTGTGACCAAGCCCCAGACATGACCCCAATTCTGCTGAGTCGCACCGCCAAACACAGTTCTCCCGAAGTTCCACAACCGACGCCATCCTTTGTCGAGGCGGACGCGCAGGGGAATGGTAGCGATGCGAAGGCTCCTTAGCATGTTAAGCCCTTCCACGTCAGACTGCGGAATTATTTGGCTACTCGACAGCTCATCTTCCATGAGGAGTTAGCTACAACTGTCCCAACGCAAAGGAAGCGAGCCACGCGTCGGATGTGGAGCTTCTGCAGAAGGGTCAGGCAGTCGAGGAAGGTTCTGAGGGAAATACACTTAGAAGAATTACTGAGGGATGACGTTAGACCATATGCGTCAGTTCACCTCCTGCAAAAGCGATTTTCAGGTTTAGTCGATACGGGAGCCAGTGCGAATTGCATATCAGCCGATTTCGCAGAGGAGGTGCTGGAAATGCACGCGGACCAAATCCATCATTTTGCCACCTGGTTAAGCACGGCGGACGGAACTCGTCACTCTGTAGTGGGGAAAATTACGACGGATGTCACCTTTAAAGGAGTAACTAAACCTCTGAAATTTTACATTATACCTCAATTAACCCAGAATCTGTTGTAATGGCACTATATAGATACTTACCTTAATTTATCTCCATTGATAAACATTGCATCAATAAATTTAATTAATGCAATGTTTACCAAAACTCAATTCATAAGAACTTACCTCATAAATTACGAACGCAACATGTGCAATATCCAGCGCAACATGTGCAAGATTCATAATGAATTGTTTTCAATGGACATGACTGATGTCCATTAATAGAAAATATTCAAATTCCCATAGAACCCACTTTCTTTCACATAACAAATCCCATACGGATATTCTTACATGTCGTTCACACCTAATGTGTTGGCACGCGACACTCGAGACCTGATATATGTAGGTCGATATTGAACGCAAGTAATGCATACGACTATATGGGTGAATAATATCGCTCACGTGTGGTATCTATCTCAAGTACTTTGTCGCTTGAGTAATGAGTTGTAAATTTGGGTTATATTTGAAATGGGATCGATAATTTATGAGTTGGGTTACATTGAATTATTTAGGACGAGAAATTTATGAGTAATAAATTCACATATTTTATTGTTTAGCATGTAAGAAAATTTTGTATAAATAAGATAGTGATTTTTAAATAAAAGAATAGTTGGTTTTTGATACGCATAAGTGAAAGTCTTTTCATTTCGCGAGAACGCTGCGAGTAGTAGCGATCCAACTGGTAGAACATTAACGCTGCACATAGTAGCGGATACCAAAGGAGATTTAAACTTTGGTATAATATTCTTAGCAACCATGGCGCTAGTGGGTCCAGAAGATCCTCGCCAAGTTTATCAGCGGCCTTGCCGCTGGGTTAGGTAAAGAAATACATTTGATATTCTTCAACAAATTTGACATTTACTTCACAGTTCCCCGCACAAAGGAGGAACTTTATATGGCGATCCTGCCTTAACAAATTTGGAATCTTCGGACGATGAAGATACGATCCGCACCAATTCAGACGAAGAAAGCAGGAAGATTATTTACGAGGCTTTTGAGAATCTATTTAAAGCTGCCGAGGAAGTATACGTACCCAAGCCGATACGAGAATAAGAGAAACAACCGCCGCCGTATGTACCAACACCGTTAGGTACACGAGATTTGCGAGGACCAAAGCCACGATCTTTAGAGCGGTACTTAGAGAAACCGGTACAGCAAAAAGATATTCTAGATACGATCCCCAAGAAGCGTAGACCGAGAGGAGGTCGAAGGACAAAATTGAAGCGTGAACGGGCAGAGCTTCACAAAATCATCAGGATTTCGGTTGGAGAGCAGAAGAAGCTGTTACAGCAGAAGTTATTGGAGCTAAAGCCAAAACAAAGATTCTGGAATAAAAATGGGAAATAGCTGCTCGGTAGAAAATACGTTTGTGGAACAGTACCAGCAGTCACTGGTAACAACGGGAGTACTCGCAGCAGCGGCAATATTATTTTATTTTTATAACAAACATAATAAGAAATATGTAGTAAAGAGGCTCAAAAGGAGCATTAGCGTATAATATATTGTAATTCAAAGAAATATCATATATTGGGTTATCCTTACTTGTATTAGTTTTATCTTTGTCGGTAGTATGAGGACGGGACATAAGATTTTGATTAGATTCTCTGCGAAATTATTTGCTTAAATGATAAATTTTGATATTTTTTTTCGTATGTATTGATTGATGGAGCTATTGAAGCAAATATTGTCTGAGAATGAAAGGGCCCTGTGTAACTTGAAAAAATGTGCAAGGAGTTTGTATACATTTGAAACTCTTCAGACAAAGTTAAACGAACTAAAGTCTAGAAAGGAAAGTTTCAACAAACCTCTTGAGAATTGTAGTGAGGAAGACTCTGAGGTTCTAGATCTAAAGGTAAAATTCAGGGCACAGGCATCAATTTTAGAAGGAGAAATTTGGTTGCAACTGAGCAAACAAGGATACTCTATAGATACCCACAAAGAAGAACCGATTAGTGAGGATTTAGAGTCTAGTCTACCATTGCTTGAAGAAAACTTCACCATGGCCAATTTTAACCTAGAAACGGCTATGAAGATAATCCCTGACTTCGAGGATAAATATAAGGAATTGGATCCGTTTCTGAAGAGCTTAGAAATTTTGCACACAACCTTGTCAGCTGATGCGAGAACTAGCTTGATAGACTTTGTTGTGAATGTGAAACTTAGTGCCACCGTCAGGTTGTCCCTGGCTAATGCTTCCATTTCAACTTTTGCCACTTTAAAATCAGAGTTGCTGAGTCGTTTCAAAAATAATAAAACTGCACCCCAAATCCATACACTTCTTAGCGGCACTTACCAGAAGAAATCTTCTGTGAACTCTTACAAAGACAAGATTCTTAATTTAGTTAAGGAACTTAATCTGTTGCAAATTCAAGAATAAGGCAATCAGGTCTCAGCTAATGAGAAAAAGATAATCACGCAAATGAATGATACATATGCGTTAACCATCTTCAAAAATGGCCTAAATGATCAACTAAGAAGCACCATCTTCTCAGCAAGACCAAAAACTTTCACAGAGGCCGTGTCCCTTGCGCAAGAACTGGAAAGCGCAGAAACGCAAGTTACCAATAGCGTCATGCATTTCAGTAGTGACTCAAAGAGTAGAGGCAAGAAGCGAGGTAACCGGGGCAGAAACAGTAACAACAGAAACGACAACAATTATAGGAAAAACGCAAATAATAGCGACAAAAATAGACAGAATAACAGTAGCAATTATTACAGCCGCAACGATCGTAACAACCGTGACGATAGGGACAATCGTCCATGGAATAACCGACATAATGGCAATCGTAGAGGCCGTAGACGTAATGACAGGAATAGCTACAATAGCAACTATAATAACAATAGAAATTATAGTAATGACAGAAGGAATGTACACGTTATTACCGATCAGGGAAACGTGCAGGGTTCCGGAGAGGATCTCCAGAACCTCCCGGCTTAAAGAAAACAATAATGGAAAGAAAAATATTTAGGATTACAGAAAATTGTACTAATTTTGTAAGAATCTATAATTATAATTCAGATAGCTCCTATTTTAATCGACACTGGAGCAGATGTGTCAATTTGCAAAGAGAACATTTGCTACAATTTAGAAAATTCAATTGAAACTAGCAATAGAATCAAAATAACAGGTATTACCAAAGAAGTAACGACATCTTTGGGCACAACTAATTTAGATCTGTTAATTGGGAAGCACAGACTAACAGAATCATTCCATGTTGTGCAAAGTGATTTTCCGATAAGCACGGATGGAATCATCGGTAGAGATTTAATGGTGCACTACTTATGTAAAATCGATTATGAAACATTTACAATAACTTTCAACGTAAACGATAAAGACATCATACTACCAATGTACACACGAAAACATGAACATTCACAGATAAATATTTCAGCTAGAACTGAAATGATTGTTCCGGTTAACATCGAAGTTTCCGAGGATAGCATTGTTTTTAACACGGAAATTGAAAAAGGAGTATTTGTAGGAAATACTATCATACCTGCAAAAGGTGTTCGACACATCAAAATATTGAACACGAATGACGAAGATGTTGTCATAAAGAATTTTGGTGTTGAAATAGAACCATTGAAACATTATGACATTTTTAAGTGGGAAAAACAAAGGTACACTAAAGATAGGTTTAAAAAGCTTCTAAAAGTTATGAACACAGATACTCTAGACAGGCCCGCAATGCATGATTTACTTGATATAGTCGAGAATTTTCAAGATGTATTTCATTTGGATGGAGAAAAACTCCAAACTAACAATTTTTATAGACAGAAGTTACAAACCGTGGATAACAATCCGGTTTATATTAAAAATTATAGATTACCACAATCCCAGAATGAGGAAATTCTACAACAGGTTAGGGACCTTGAAACAAGTGACATCATAGAACCATCGATAAGCCCCTACAACTCACCTCTTTTGGTTGTACCAAAGAAGAGTGCAGATGGAAAGGCTAAATGGCGACTGGTTGTAGATTTCAGACGGCTTAATGACAAGATAGTCAACGACAAGTTTCCCTTGACGAGACTTGAAGACGTCTTGGACAAGCTAGGTCGAGCAAAATACTTCTCTACGCTGGACATGACTAGCTCTTTTCATCAAATTGAACTTGAGAAAGAGTCTAGACCATTGACAGCATTCTCCACCAATGATGGACACTATCAATTTAAAAGATTACCATTCGGATTGAAAATATCATCCAACAGTTTTCAGAGGATGTTGACGATAGCTCTTAGTGGCCTTAGTCACGAAGCATTCCGTTATGTTGATGACATTATAGTATGCGGTTGCAGCATCAAACACCATAATGACAATCTTCGAAAAGTATTACAAAGGTTACGTCAGCACAATTTAAAATTAAATCCTGAGAAATGCCAGTTCTTGAGATCAGACGTGGTGTACCTGGTTCATTTGATAACCAGTGAAGGTATCAAGACCGATCCAGCAAAACATAACACCATCAGGAACTACCCGGTCCCAAAGAACGCAGATGAAGTACGCAGATTTGTCGCGTTCTGCAATTATTACAGGCGTTTTATTCCTAAATTTGCTGAAACAGCGAAGTGTTTGAATGCTTTACTGAAGAAAAATGCGACCTTTAGCTGGACTGAAGAATGTCAAAATGCTTACGAAACTCTGAAGAAAAAATTGATAGAACCTCCAATCCTTCAGTATCCAAATTTCAACAAACCTTTCATACTAATGACTGATGCTTCTAACTACGCTTTAGGCGCAGTTCTATCCCAAGGTGAAATTGGGCAAGACTTACCAATTTCTTATGCAAGTAAATCTTTGGCTAAGCACGATATTAACAAACCTATTATCGAGAAAGAGCTTCTAGCCATACATTGGGGTATAAACTTCTTTAGACCCTACCTATACGGAAGAAAATTCGTGGTTGCGACTGATCACAAACCGCTGGTATCTTTGTTCACACACAAAAACCCTTCGTCAAAACTCACTAGAATTCGTGTTGACCTGTCCGATTACGATTTTTCAATTGTATATAAAAAAGGAAGTGTGAATACTAATGCTGATGCATTATCAAGGATCGAGCTAGACTCAGATACCTTAAAGGTGATGATACCTCCAGAGAATGATGAAACCGCGAAGAAAAAACTATTAGCTATTACCAGGTAAATGGCCTGTGACAAAGAAAAACAAAGGAAGATAGTCGAAAACGAGAGCACCCAGACACCGATAGAACTTGATCAACTCTATTGTTGGGATTGCACTAGTTTGTCAGACATCACCGGGATCATGAAATTAGAATTTACACTGCGCAGAGAAAATAAAGTTTCAATTATACGTACCAATGATATTATAGAAGTACAATGTAGCGATATATCTGATGCGAAATCCGTTTCCATCAAAGATAAGCTAACAATGAAAGATATAACCACAAGGGACAAATATAATGAGACAAATGGTGATAATCCATATCCGAAACTAGTTTCGATTTTGGAGGAGCTGTTGAGATTCGCGAATCAAGAAGACATAAATGAACTCTCATTATCTTGTGAAGACATTATTTTTAAGTCTATAGACAAACTAATATTTAAAAGAATATTCAATATGTTGCAACATAAGAAACGTACGCAAAAGAAACTCCATATCATGATATACAAACCACCAACTAAGGTAATAGATAAATCAAACCAAATGAAGCTAATAGAAGAATATCACAACTGACCGCACGGAGGACATCTTGGAATTCGCAAAACATTGCTGAAACTAAAACAACGATATTGTTGGAAAAATATGAACAATATGGTTAAAACATACATAAAACATTGCACAGCATGTCAGACTAATAAACAAGTGAGACATACGAGAGAGAAAATGATTGAGACCGATACCCCATCAACAAGTTTTGAGACGGTACAAATAGACACAGTAGGTCCATTAAGAATCTCAAATAACTACCGATATATACTTACACCTCAGTGTGAGTTAACAAAATTTGTCGTTGCTTTCCCAATAGAAAATAAGGAATCTAAGACAAGAGGACTAGTAGAAGAATTTATATTGAAATACGGACATTTTAATATACTGAAATCAGATTTAGGAACTGAATTTACTAATAAATTAATGGGCGATATATGCGACTTGCTGAAAATAAAGCAAATTTTTTTCTACCCCTTACCATCACCAAACATTGAGTTCGGTTGAAAGAAACCATCGTGTATTAAACGAATATATGTATTCTTTTGCTGATGATCAGCAATGGGACACATGGGTTCCGTACTACACCTTTGCATATAACACTACACCACATGTTGACACCAATTATACACCGTATGAACTAATTTTTGGAAAACTCCCTTACCTTCCGAATGATTTAATTGAGAATGAGGATAAGGTCTACAATCTTGATGATTATTCTAAAGAGCTAAAGGTTAGATTAAGAGCATCTATAATAAAGGCTAGGAACATAATGCAGAATTACTTTTTTTTTTTATGGAATTGTTTGCAGCTACATATAAATGAGTTGCATATTTTAAATAATAATTTTTCTGAAAAATTATTAGAGAAGAATAATAATAATGCAGAATGTTAAATCCAAAAGAGTTCAAAATCAAATGCATACAAACCCTATACACATAAAAATTGGCGACTTCGTGTTAATCAGAAATGATAACAGAAAAAAACATCAACCGCCTTACAAAGGCCCTTTTGAAGTAATTAATCTTGAAAACAGAAATGTAATAGTAAACGTAAATGGTCTTCATAAAACAATACATAAGGATAGACTAAAATCGTTTAACGTTATGTCATAATGAACAAAATATTAATTTAAATGTATAAATTTCTAATCATAGCTGTAATAAACAATACATCAGGATAAAGTGAAATCATGTGATGTTACAATAGACATAGTAATAGTCATAAATATATAAATTTCTAATCATCAACGTTTAGATACAAAAAAAAAAGAGAGAAATAAATGTACAGATACATATAGTTTACTTTTAAGATTCGTATCAAGATATTGATGTAAACTCAATCTATTAATACTCATCTTGAGGTTGAGGGTGTAATGGCACTATATAGATACTTACCTTAATTTATCTCCATTGATAAACATTGCATCAATAAATTTAATTAATGCAATGTTTACCAAAACTCAATTCATAAGAACTTACCTCATAAATTACGAACGCAACATGTGCAATATCCAGCGCAACATGTGCAAGATTCATAATGAATTGTTTTCAATGGACATGACTAATGTCCATTAATAGAAAATATTCAAATTCCCATAGAACCCACTTTCTTTCACATAACAAATCCCATACGGATATTCTTACATGTCGTTCACACCTAATGTGTTGGCACGCGACACTCGAGACCTGATATATGTAGGTCAATATTGAACGCAAGTAATGCACACGACTAAATGGGTGAATAATATCGCTCACGTGTGGTATCTATCTCAAGTACTTTGTCGCTTGAGTAATGAGTTGTAAATTTGGGTTATATTTGAAATGGGATCGATAATTTATGAGTTGGGTTACATTGAATTATTTAGGACGAGAAATTTATGAGTAATAAATTCACATATTTTATTGTTTAGCATGTAAGAAAATTTTGTATAAATAGGATAGTGATTTTTAAATAAAAGAACAGTTGGTTTTTGATACGCATAAGTGAAAGTCTTTTCATTTCGCGAGAACGCTGCGAGTAGTAGCGATCCAACTGGTAGAACATTAACGCTGCACATAGTAGCGGATACCAAAGGAGATTTAAACTTTGGTATAATATTCTTAGCAACCATGGCGCTAGTGGGTCCAGAAGATCCTCGCAAAGTTTATCAGCGGCCTTGCCGCTGGGTTAGGTAAAGAAATACATTTGGTATTCTTCAACAAATTTGACATTTACTTCACAGTTCCCCGCACAAAGGAGGAACATTATACTGTACCTTAGGGTGGATTTCGTTCGTAAATTTAACTTGGCCCCGGCACTGTTTTGCGGCATGACCCTGGAGTCCGTCACCACTGTTCCTGACAAAACTCCAACCACTCACTTATTACGACATACACTGGATGTGAATCAACAACTGCGACCTGACTCGGCTATATCGGCTTTTCCATCGCATGAGAAGGAAGGTCTCAGGCGGACGGCCCTGGTGTTACACACAGTAGATGTGGGGGATGCTAAGCCCATAAAACAGAGACATTTTGCCATATCTACGGCGAAGGAAAAGTTGTTATATGCCGAAGTTGATCGAATGCTAGCATTAGGCGTAATCGAAGAATCGCAGAGCGCGTGGGCTTCCCCTGTCACCTTAGTTGTCAAGCCGAACAAGGTCCGCCTATGCTTAGATGCCAGACGCTTGAACGCCGTCACTGTCAAGCACGCATACCCTCTACCGTTAATTGAAGGCATTTTGAGTCGGTTGCCTAAAGCCCACTTCATCACGAACGCCAGACGCTTGAACGCCGGCACTGTCAAGGACGCATACCCTCTACCGTTGATTGAAGGCATTTTGAGTCGGTTGCCTAAAGCCCACTTCATCACGAGCTTAGACCTCAAGGACGCCTTCTGGCAAATTCCTTTAGACCCTGGCTCAAAGGAGAAAACAGCCTTCACAATCCCAGGTCGGCCCCTGTATCAATTCGTGACCATGCCATTCGGATTGTGCAATGCCCCTCAGACAATGACGCGCCTTATGGATAAGGTGATACCACCACATTTACGGCTCCAAGTTTTCGTATACTTGGACGATCTGTTGCTTATAACTGAGACCTTTAACGAGCACATCGACCTGCTTCAGGAGGTGGCTTTGCACATCCGGAGGGCAGGGTCAACCATCAACATACAGAAGAGTCAGTTCGTGATGATGGAGGTGAAGTATTTGGGTCACATAATTGGGCACGGCAATATCAAGACCGATCCGGACAAGACTCAAGCGATTGACGCTTTTCCATTACCCAAGACCACCAAACAGCTACGCCGATTCCTAGGCTTATGCGGATGGTACCAGCGTTTCGTGCGTGACTATGCCACCATTACCACTCCTTTGACCGACATGCTGCGTAAGGGACGTAAGTTCGTCTGGGAAGGGCAAAGCTTGCGAGCCTTTGAAGAGCTAAAGAAGAGTCTGACAACAGCCCCCGTACTGCACAGCCCGGACTTTGACAAACCGTTCTCAATCCATTGTGACGCGAGTCAACATGGTGTGGGAGCAGTCTTCGTCCAGGTGACACAAGACGGCAAGGAGAGGCCTTTAGCCTTCATGTCCCACAAGCTGAACCAGGCCCAGTGGAATTACATGGTCTCGGAGCAGGAATGTCTGGCGGCTGTGCTGGCAGTGAAACGCTTTCGAGCATATGTAGAGGGACATCCCTTTGAAATTGTCACTGATCATGTGTCACTGAAATGGCTGATGAACCAAACTGATCTTCACGGGCGCTTGGCCAGATGGGCCTTGAAATTACAGGCGTTTGACTTCACGATAAGGCACCACAAGAGAAGTCAGCATGTGGTACTGGACACATTATCAAGGATGTTCGCCCATGAAGGAGCCGAGTTGGCCCAGGAGGACGACAGCCCCCTATGGATCGACTTGGACCATCCCGCCTTCAAGTCATTATGTTATACCCAGCTGATGAATACATTCGGAACCAGTTACCACAGCTGCCAGAACTATGGGTGACGGAAGGACTTATATACAGGCGGATGGGACACGCTTCCAGAGACCCTCTCCAAGAAGAGGAACAGTGGAAGTTACGGGTGCCCGAAGAACTGACCTTCGAATTGATTAAGCGGGCTCATGGCCACCCATTGAGTGCACACGGTGGTTATGGTCGTACGCTTCGGTGACTGAAGACTTACTTTTTTGGCGTAAGATGGCGCAGCAAGTGAAAAAGTACGTAGCCACCTGTGAGCTGTGCAAATGCACTAAAGCGCCCAATTCTGTCCTTCGGAGCGGGTGTTCCAGCGCCTGTATATAGATCTCATCAGTCCGTACCCTCGCTCGACTTCGGTATATACGGGAGCTGTCGTGGTCCTGGACCACTTGTCCAACTTTCCGATTGTTGAACCTATTTGAAACCTGCACACTGGCCCCATAGTCAGTTTTCTGGAAAATCGCGTTTTCCATATATTTGGAGTACCGGAGAAGCTGGTCTCCGACAACGGAGTTCAGTTCACCTCGTCTAGATTTCGGGAACTAAAGGAAAAGTATGGCATTACGCATCAGTGGACTACCGTTTATTCGCCGCAAGCCAATGCATCCAAGCAGTTGAACCGTACCCTCATAGCCGCCATTCGGGCCTACGTCCAACCGGACCAGAAGGATTGGGACCGCAGGATTTCCGCCATCACTTGTGCCCTGCGTTCATCTTATCACTCCACCATAGGTATCTCCCCATACTTCGCCGTGTTCGGCCAGCATATGATCTGCCACGGAAACTCGTACTGGCTATTGCGGCGGTTGAAGGGTTTGGAAGACCCAATAGTGGTGCTGGAGCCACACGAGAAACTCCAAATTCTACGAGAACAAACCCGGGAGAGGATTGAAGACAATAGACGGGTGGGGGAGGAGCGGTACAATCTGCGATTCAATCCTTCTGGCTTCAAGGCAGGCGACGAAATCTACTGACGGAATTTTAGACAAAGTGAAGCAGGTCGGCACTACAGTGCCAAGCTAGACAAGAAATTCGTCAAGTGTCGAGTCTTACAAGTTTTAAGTCCCACGCGGTACCTCATTGCGGACATGTCCGGAAAGGAACTGGGAGAAGACCATGCCAAAGAACTACGACGGTGAGAAAAAAAATCCATGATAGGGCCAAGCAGCGTTTCCTGCAGTCTCCCCATGCCTGGTAGGCATCGTGGACACTGCCCTGTAATGAATCATGCGACGCCGCTGGCGACCACTACCAACACACCTTGCTGCTATGTGGCTGGGCATCTCATGTTGGTTGTGACGGGTGCACATCCCACGGCAATTTTGTCGTGGGATATCAAAGTGAATTGACAGCCACATGGTAGTGGAGTGTGGAGGTAGTTTCATGTCTTCTTGCTGCAAAGTGTTTTTCTGGAGACAGGTGTCGGAAAAAGTGTAAAATCGCTTTATATTTGTGAAATTTAGTTTCGTGTCGGTCGTAAACGAATAAATAGACGTCAGGTGTACAAGATGTTTTGTAAAGGTGCACTATGGAAAAATTTCCATTAAAAGGTGGCAAATCGGTAGCGGTGAACGGGAATAACTACAGTAACTCATCTTATCAGGCAGTGATCAAGAAGGTTATCCAACGTAGATAAATGCTGTTATCTGGACTATGTATCTTTTTCTGTCTAAATTAAAGACTTTATTGGAAGATTTGACCTTACGTGCCTGGATCCATACCCAAGGAATTAATAAGGGACTGCGGTTGCATTCGGGCGCAGAAAGCAAGTTCTAGAAAGTTGGCTGTGTATAATCATTTCGAATGGATTTCATTAAAACGTGGATGTGGTTGAACGTAATGGGATTTTTTGATGGCTCTTGGATTCAGTTGGATGGGCATGCGTTGAAAAAAGAAAAAAATTTATGGTGCTCAGCTTAGTACTTTTGATTTCCGTAGTCTCATAAGTGAACCAAAAGCAAGCAATTAAACCAAGATTGCTTCAAGGCACCGCATCTAATTTTCACCATTGTCGAGTTCGGGTTTGACTTGAACTGTAGACTGTGTTGAACTGTCTCGGGTGCGTTATTCTAGTTTAGAGCAAAAAACGTGTGGTTGGCTCGTGAAGGTGTGAGGTTTTACAGTTTGCTGCTTACCAGCGATGAGGTGAAAGAAGATACATATTTCATCAGACTATTCATTCGATTTCAAAGAAAATGTAGAGGAGTTCGACAGAGAAAAGGTTCATATTGGTACTACTGTGGATCATGAAGCAAAAGCCCGTTAAAAATCACCAAAACCAGTTTCCACGCACTTTTCTCTCATCTTGACTATCGATTCATTAAAGGAATAATGTTCATTATAACGAGAGAGCGATACTTCAAGATATTTGACTTTTTGTTATGAAGATGGTATTGCTAGCATTCCCAGAATAGTAATCAGATTTGCTGTGAACAATGTACAAATTTTTATTGGGAGTTTGAGAAATGTTTGCTATAAAATTGAAGCAAAAGGAGGTATGTTATTTCTACTTTCAAAAGGAAGAAAAAGCAATATATATCAAATTATTGTAAGAGCCCTAGGACGAGGCATATGTAACGTATAATTACTTTACATATGCCATAAAATCAATGTACACCTCCAGGAACTCTTAAAGCAGATTCCATTGACATTCATTTGTTATTTCGTAGAAACTTGACTGACGGTAATTAATATGTTTTTCATCATCGGAGACTAAACGACGGGCAGACAACCTCTGTTAACTCGGCTCCTAGTACACAATTGAATTACCTATTATTGTTTAGATAAAGACAGGATATTACGATAAGCAGTTCTCGGAGGTTGATAATTAGCTATTTTTAGTTATATGACTACTGTTTTTACCTCAACCAACTTACATTGAGTGATCATGTATGTATAATACTCGTATATTTTCAATAGTGTCCAGTAGCAGACTATCTTTTTTCTGATTGTCATAGGAACGAAATTTCCATTTATTTTAATCGCTTCCTAGTAATTTTCAATAGCAGTCGACTGATTTTCGATTTTTGCCGCCTTAAAAGATTATATAAGTTTACTCTATTGCGAGAAAAATAATTTTTGGTGATATTCTAATATACTAGTGGCAAAACAATACAAATATTGATACGAATGGAATGAGTTCTTACCCTAACTATAATTTATACCATTTAAATCGTTAAACATAATTACTTTATTGGACACATTTGTATTAGCGAAATTTGCGTTGAGAAACCAAAACCGATGATTAAATTTAATTATGACAAATAATCTGTTAATGTAGTCGGGATTCGTTTACTTTTTTTTCTTAATAATTATCATAGAGTAAATCGTTACATTAAACAAAGTATTAATTATAATTTTTCGGGAATAACGGGATTGAAAAGTGTATATTTGATAAAAAAGAAAATTGTATATATAATAATTGTCTCATGAGTACATACCTATAACATTTAATCTTTGACTGAGTACATTTCAATACTTTTGACTAAACTGTACATTTCATACAATTAGAAATATCTGAGTTCCTTTCATTTATAAGAATTATCAATAATAAGACAGCGCTAAATAAATTGTAGGCAAAGGCAAAAATGCAATGGTACACCCATTTTATGAAGATTCAAAAAAATTAAAGAAACGTACCAATGTTATAACATCAAACGTTTCTACTAATTTACACAATGCATAAACTGAGTAAAAGTTGTACGCGCTGGAGCTGGAATATTTGATTTTTGTACAAATATAAAAGGCTATAGGTGTAACCGATTAGTATCTTCTCACTATATTGTAAAATGTAAAATAATAAATAACCAACCATGAATTGCTATAAATTAACAACGACTTTCCTTTCCAGTGGTCCCTTCTTTAAGCGGGAAGTAGAGTGCATGGTAAGTTTGCCGTCGCGAGGGTAGGGTTTGAGAAAATCCGCTGAGGTCGGCTTCGCGTCACACGCGGTACGCGGCACCTTTGTTGGTTTTGCCTTTTCCTTAACGTAGCTTTCGTCGGGTTTAAGTTAGCGTAGTATATTTTTCGGTACCGCGTCGGTAAAATTTGGAAACGTGAAACGGAGATTAGATTTTGTACATTGACTGGATGAATGAAGAAATACGGAGTAACGTAAAGTAGGTTTCTTCTCCGTATGATTGTGTTTTTGACGCGTTTGAAACGGGCGTTTGATGGTAGCTAAAAAATTGTAAATGAGCGTAATCCATTTGGAGACCCGCGACCGAAATCCTCTCCGATCTTGCTGGCCGACAAACAGCCACCGCGAAAATACATTACGGTGCATGGATTGGTTGACCAGTTGGTACCACCCGCTGGCATTACTCAGACTTAACGTCTAGAACCGATGAGAGGTCGGTTCTTCGTTCGGACTTAGACATAAAATCATCTCAAGGGACTGTGAAAATTACTTTGCCAAGTTTTTTGCCGATAAACCACAGAAGTTCAACACAGATGGAATAATGGCTCTACCCAAAAAATAGCAAAAAGTCATAGATAATAATGGACAATAAGCACTTAAATAAAATCCATTTTAAATAAAAGAAATATTCAATATAAAAATGACAAAAATGGCTCAATACTTTTTTGCCTTACCAAAATATATATAGCATATATATATATATATATATATATATATATATATATATATATATATATATATATATATATATATATATATATATTACATATATATTATATATATATATATTACATATATATTATATATCTATATATATATATATATATATATATATACATACATATATATATATATATATATATATATATATATATATATATATATATATATATATATATATATATATATATATATATATATTGTATATATATATATATATATATATATATATATATATATATATATATATATATATATATATATATATATATAAATCGACTCAAAAACTACAGGCTTGGTAGAATTTGCATGAAAGTTGCAGGAAGAATATATACGTGTATCATGCGTATCTTCGAGAATTCATTGAACAAGCTCTATCAGTAATTGTTAAACAAAAGGGTTGCCATTTTGAATGAAAATATTGAGTAAATTGTGTTATTGTTTTTTCCCAATTTCAGCATATAAAGTATAGGCTATTAACTCTTGATAAAAACGTATTTTTTATAGGTAACACAATCAGGGTGGTAGGTTCTTATGAGTACATGAATAACAAATACCATAGAAGTTTAAATTCACCCAACTTTATTAATAATAGTAGAATATATAAATGTAACATTTTTCTCAGTAAATTCATATGGGCTCTTTTAATTTAAATTTAAGTAGTCCAAGTAAAGATTCCTATGCTTTGAAAGTTTCAATAAAGACAAATCATGTTTGCAGAAGTAGAAATCTTTTGTAAGCTTTTTGATTACAACAAAAACAATGTACGGTTTTTCTTTTCTACCATTCAGGGTTTCCATCGTGCCATAAGCTACACAAAATTCACAAAATTTTGAGATAAAATGGAAACTTGTATAGTGATGTACCTCGCGTATCGACAGATAGCTGCCTTATGACGTACTCCAGAGCCGAATTGAATAGCAATGGGGCCAGCCCATCTCCTTGCATTAGCCCGCTATTTGTGTCAAAGGCATCGGTGAGTTAGTTATTGATGTGGACCTGGGGGATCGTCGACACCATTGTCATTTTGGTAAGACGGACTAATTTGGCTGGGATAGCAAAGCAAAGTATTATTTGGTACAGTACGTTACGATCAATACTGTCGTATGCTTGCTTAAAGCCAACGAAAACTTGGTGTACGTCTTTGTTGAACTCCCAGCATTTTTCAAGTACCTGCTTGGCTGTGAATAATTGGTCTATTGTCGATCTACCTGCTCTAAACCACCTTGATACTCCCGTATGATCCGATTTTATTTTCTAAGATTTTAGAATATATTTTGTACGCCGTACAAAGTAGTGATATTCCTCTATAATTTTCGCAATGAGCTTGTCATCTTTTTTTTGGATAGAGAATATCATTGATTGACCCCAATCTTTCGGCATATGTTCTTGTTGCCAAATGTGCTGGATGAGTTTGTGAATAGCTTGATGAACACTACTGCCACCATATTTGATGAGCTCCACTGGAATCTAATCGATGCCCGGCACTTAATTATTCTTTTGGGCTTTGATGATAGTACAAGCTCTATCCAGAGTTGGTGAGGCCAATGGAACACTATCACATACTGGGAAATGCCTTGGACGTCAAAATAATTTCAGGTAAATTTTTCGTACATTTTGCCTCCCTGAACCTTTGGATACATATTATGATTTTTCTTTCCAGATTCTAAAAGTGCTATTCAAAACCTCTTATTTGACACTACTACAGCTCTTCAAAGAAAATAAAAAAACATTTTAAGGGCCACTTCAGCATAAAAGGGGGACCCCATTAAAAAATATTGAAAACTTTGAGAAGACCTTAACATTTGAGATACCGTCACTTCTGACCTTTTGACAAAAACGATCTGTCTCTTTTCTGAGAGAACTTGCAGTGACGCACGAACAGATGGATGTATAGGCAGAAAGAAAAGCTGTTGTCTTTGTAAAATTTGCTTTACAGAGCCCAAAAAATACTTCACGATAGAAGGTCTGTAAAAAAAAGATAAAGAAGCAGGCGTATGACTTGCAGTTATGAGAAAAACAAAACAAATTTCTTCACTTCTAACTAATTTATGACTGTGGCAATTGCCTTCAATTGTATTTTAAATGACAGGCAATTATAGTAATGCTGCTCAATACTGTCTAAATTTAATAACTACCATGCAATGACGGCTTATGCCAATGAAAGTAAGGAGGGTTAGCTTTGTATCGATTTTTGCTGCACGCAAGGAGTACCTCGCCCAGTGCGTTAGTCGATATTGTGCGTTAGTTGATATTTCTCCAAAACTATTCTTATATAGACATTTTAGAAGCAGGTATAAATTGGAAGAAAAATGTTAACACCCAAGGATAAACTTAAAGTAGCAGGAAAGTCTTTCTACCAGGAGGGTATTGTAAAGTAATCAGTAAATCAAACGACTCCTGAATATCAAAACTTTGCTGACACATATATTCCATGAATTGAGATGGAAAAATGATATACGGTTACTAAGTACTTTAATTTGCCGCCTTTTATTTTCAGTCTTTTGACCCCAATGTTTGAGTAGTCATGACAACATATCAATGCTTTAAAATATTACTAAAATTACCATCGAAACTCTTACTCATCTTTTATGTTTGGGTCATTTGCGAACGTGTATTTTGCTGTAATTTTATTTAAAATTCATAAAATGTACTATTATCAACAAAGTTGGTCAAAGTTCATCCTCTGAGGAATTTGTTAGTTTTGTACTCATGAACACCCACTTTCGTGATTTTTTTAAAGATTTTTCTGTCCAAAAATGTCCATTCGCGAGGGGCTAGGACACCCATTTTTCGTACATTCCCCCTCACCTTGCACCCCTCCTTTCAAATGCTACTTGTTTAGGTCTTCTTTTGAAAAGTTCTCTCGAAAACCTTTTATTTGACACAACGTTTTGTATAAAAAAATATTTTAGTCACCCCTTTTATTGAGGGAGACCCCTAAAACACCTTAAAATATTTTTTTGCACTGAAACTTTTGAGGGGCACCATTTTTGACCTACGTAGAAAGTTTATCACACTTCAATTGTTGGTGGCACTTTCGACTGCAATTTAGGCAATTGATCCAGATTTTCGAGGCAAACTGATTGGATTTATATAACAATCTACCAGAGATTGTTAAGGAAGCAAACTCACTTTTGGTATTTAAAAAAAGACTTGGTGGGCATTAAATGAGCACTGATTGAAGCGTGGACCGGTAATCCTGCTTTTATGAGCCCAGTATCTTAGGGCGTTCTTTTTGACCCTATCGGCGAGATACTGAAGTGACAGTCACTCAGAGTTTTTTTTTGAATGCGTCGTATTATATTGAATTTTTTTTATCTCTGAGAGCTGGTCATGATTTTTTGGACTAGATGTTCATAATAAAGGACTAGTTCACATTATATTATGTGCCCCTTATACCGATGTGTTAAATATTGTCTGGGTTGCACAAAGGACCAAGCGACGTAATGTGAATACAGATCGCACGAGCGTTGTGCGACGAAGAAAGAGTGAGGGAGGAGTGGTAGGGAATGAAGGTATTTAAAAAAAACAAAAACTATGCAAACTACTTGAAAGGGAGAGTATCCTCACATTTTTGAGGAACTCATCACTTCCGAAGAAACAGTAAAGATGTAGATAATGTTTTTAATGGAATTTTATTAGAATTGGGTTCTAATATTTACACATATATATATATATATATATATATATATATATATATATATATATATATATATATATATGCATATATATATATATATATATATATATATATATATATATATATACATATATATACATATATAGATATATATATATATATATATATATATATATATATATATATATATATATATATGTATATATATATATATATATATATATATATATATATATATATATATGTATATATATATATATATAAATATATATATATATATATATATATATATATATATATATATATATATATATATATATATATTGCACAATGACATCACTTAAAACTTAACAATCCATCAAAATTTATACTAAAAATCATACAATGTATCATTTGATACATTGTAACATTTACCAATTCATCAAAAGTCATCCTAAAATTTATACAGTGTATCATTTGATACATCGTAACATTTGTTTGTTTGATAGTTTCAAGTTTGGTATCGAAATGTAATGCATGGATCCCACATAGACGCATCATCAGCACTTTTACCCGCGATTAGACCATATCAAGTATCGCTTGATATTCTCGTCAACACTTGTGTAGCATACGAGTACAAAGTGCACGTGCGTCTGTGTGGGAATAGTGCAATCAGCAATTCTAATTTTGTTAAACGTTAGATATTAATTGAATAAAAGTCATTCTAGTTTGGACCACCAGTGGAAGCGTTTGTGTTATTTCTTGTAGTTGAATTGTATTGTGAATAGCTAAGAAAGACCAGCCAGTGTTTGTGGTACTTGTGGCCTTGTGGATTACAGCGTTCCCCCTTTTTTATGGATTGCCAGTGCTTAAGTGCTTAGTGCTGAGTGCATTTTGTGCAATTCATTAAAATCCATTTAGACAGTGAGTAAAAAAAAACATTATCGTTGGTGCACTGGTTAAAGTGCCTGAGCACCAAACAATTAATTCGCGAAGTTTGATGAGTTTATGTGCTCATCAAACTAAATATATTGACTCAAATAGTATTCCCTCAAATAGAAGTGGCAAGTGTATCGTTGGTGCACTGGTTAAAGTGCCTGAGTACCACACAGTTGCACATCGAAGTTTGATGAGTTTATGTGCTCATCAAACTGCCCAAGAACAACGCTGCTTTCGTGTTGCAAGCCAGTTTACAACATTTTTTGGTGACCCCGATGTGATCCATATTCACGCCACCTCGAGTAGTACGACTGGTGATCCTTCAAGATCCTTCGAGTGAACTTCCATTCGGTGAATCTGCCACACCATATCAATCAACATGGACCAGCTCGCCACAGGGCAACAGAAAACTTGAGAGGAAATTCAAACACTGATCCGTAACTACAACAAGGATAGTGTACAAAGGAAAACAAGCTCCTACTTTGAAAGGCGCCTTCGAGAGCTGTCAGCTGCATGGGATAGATGTGAAGAAACGGACAACGAAATCCGTGCATTGGATCCAGTTCCCACTGAACATTCCTACTTCCACACGGATTACTGCAACCAGGTCGCAAACTTGGTGAAAAAATACTGCTCATCGCCATTTAACGAGATTATCATTAGAAATGAGCCCTCAGTGTATGAACTTGGTGCACAATCTGGTGAAGAAGTTGTGGAGCCAAATTGAGGACCTTCACTACTCCATCCTCGAACTTGATGATGATCCTACAGATTACGACATGGAGGCATACATAAGGCTGGAAGACATTGTTAGGGAGAGTTTGATGACGACAGAAACATCACAACCAATATTCATGAACTAAGTTGCTGCCAACACAGGTGCCTTATCAATAGGCCTTCCCAAGGTCACTATTCCAACGTTTGATGGTGATTACCTCAGATGGGGTCAATTCTGTGACATGTTTACGCAGATGATACACGTACAATCAATACCTGCAATACAAAAAATGTGGTACTTGAAGAACCATCTTACTGGCGAGGCAGAGAAGCTCATTCGACACCTTCCATTGACGGAAGTGAATTACACTTCAGCCTGGGACGTAATTCAAAGCCGATGTAATAACAAAAGACTATTAACTTCAGCGATCATTTCGAAGATATGAGCTCGCCGGCCATTACCACTGACACGCCAACATCATCAATAGTAAAAAACCTTCATGATACCGTCCATGAAGGCCTTCTCGCACTGAGCAATCTTGGGGTGGAGGTTTCGACTTGAGATCCACTGCTTCTCCACTTTCTTGTTAAAAAATTGGATAAACAGAGCCACACACTCTGCGAGCAATCCATCACCAAGCCAAAGGAGAATCAGTCAATACGGGCATTCTTGGATTTTTTGGAGTTTCGGTTCCAGTCACTTGAATCCATCGGTAACAGGGATAAACCGAGCTCAGCAAGATCCTTCATAGCAACCACTGTCCCCGACAAAAGAAATACAATCTGCATTGTGTGCAAGCAATCAGCACATCCAATGTTTTCTTGCAAGCAGTTCTTGCAAATGCCAGTTGCAACCAGGCTCCAGTGTATCCAGAAGAACAAATTGTGTGTCAATTGTCTTCGACCAGGGCACAAAGCCAGTGCATGTACTTTACGAGCCTGCACCAGGTGCAACCATAAGCACAATACTCTCCTCCATCTCGACACAATTCAGCAACCCAAAACAGGGCAAGGCAATAACAAGGGTACTCAAAAGGATATCCAACCATCCAATTCATCGTCCCTTGCAGCCTCGTCCATTCATGATCGCCACACATATGTTCTCCTTGGCACCGCAAAAATTCTGGTGAAATCGCACAATGGATTAACCGTAACATGCAGAGCATTGCTCGATTCCGGACCTCAGGTCAACTTGGCGACCGAGAGGCTTGCTAAACGAGACTTAAAGCATTTGTACTTCCAGAAATTGTGTCCAAACAACCATCAAGGCATGTTGATATCAATTCATGGTCAATACCAGCAACAGTTTCCTTAGCCGACCCCACTTTCAATCAACCTGAACATATAGACATCCTCTTAGGGGCTGAATTTCATCATCAGCTCCTAAGATCAGGCCAAATAAGACTAGCCGAAAGTTTGGTTGGGTGATGTCCGGGGGGATCAACGTAGCCAATTCATCTTATGTTACGAGCAAAGTATCAACGAGCTTGTCGAGAGATTCTGGAGAATTGATGAGGTTGCAGACAATCAACCATCCCTGTCGTTAGCCGAGAAGCGTTGCGAGAGCCACTTTGTGGAACACACTAGGAAGGTGCAGAATGGTCGTTTCATGGTGCGATTGCCGCTTTTGGATTGAGCCGCCACGTTGGGAGAGTCAAGGAAAACGGCATTTAATCGACTCTGTTCTCTTGAGAAACGATTGGTAAAGGACTCATCCCTACGCGAACAATACAACAATTTCATGAGGGAGCATGAATCATTGGGCCACATGTCCAGAATAAGTGCCTCCAAACTACCAGACAATTATTACGTCATACCACACCACTACGTGCTGAAGCCCGAGAGTTCATCGGCAAAGCTTCCGGCATGTCCGTCATGTCACTTTTTTGTGGTAGGGAGGTGAAGGCATTTACGCCCGCCGAGTCTGGCAGTGTGGGACTCCCATGGAGGATACCCTTGGAGTACCCACTAAACACCTCCCCTGTCAATCTGAGAACCTAGCCTGGAACCGTTTGACACATTACTTCGGGCCAGGTCTCGTTTTGTTACGCCGTGGGGCGCCTTCAAGCTGGGGAGTCCCTTTCCCAGCGGGAGGGGAGGGGGGAAGAGGAAATGCCAGAAGAGCGATCCCCCAGCCCCAGCGCCTCCGGCTGCTGTGAGTCCCTTTTATATTTTAGGACTGCCCGAGCATAATGTGCCACCTGGTTCCATTTGTCAACCGATTCGAGCATCACCGCAGCTATATTATCCGGGGTGAGCTCTCCCGTCTTCCTGTAGAGTTCTCTTCACAGCCTGATCCATTTTCTACACGCAAAAAATGTGTGACAGGCATTGTCCTCCTCTCCTGGGCAAAACCGACAATCGGGAGACCGTGACTTACCGATCTTTTGCAGGTAAGACTGAAAACACCCGTGCCCGCTCAAAAGCTGGGTCAGATAGAAGTCAGTCTCACCATGCCTTCGATTTAGCCACGGTCTCACATCCGGGATGAGGCGCGCAGTCCACGTTCCCTTCGCACAATTCCCCCAAGACTGCTGCCAATCGTTGAGCGAGCGTTGTCTCTCCTCGCGGACAACCATCTCCCTCGCATCTTCGTTTCAGCGCAAGTAAATAGCACTGACCCTACAGCACTCATCAAGAGGTGTCTTCTTGATGGGCTGGGTCCCCCTACGTTGGCCATAAGTCGACTCAGGGCCGATATTCCCGAAGCAGCCTTCTCAGCCGTTGCCCTGATTTGCTCAGAGAAACTCATCTTCGAGTCGATCAGTAGCCCTATGTACTTCACCGCTGGCTTCGATTCAATTCGTATATCTCCAATACTGATCATCCTTACTCTAGGGATTCTCTTTTTTGTCAAGATGACCACTTCGGTTTTCTCCAGTGCTAGACTGAGCCCGCGAGTAGTCATCCAGTCCCTCACTCGGCGCATTAGCATACCTAGCCTAAGTTGCGCTTGTTCAACGGTGCGTCTGGCGACCAGAGCCGCAACATCATCCGCATAGCCGACCAAGCGTGACTCATCTGGCATCTCAAGTCTCAGTAGCCCGTCGTAAGACACGTTCCACAGGTCCGGACCAAGGATAGATCCCTGGGCAACACCCGATGTAATTTCCATCCTTTGTTGGCCCTGTGTCGTGTCGTAGAGCAGGCTTCGGTCCTTAAAGTAGTTCCTCAAAAGCCGCATTAGATATTCTGGAACTTGAAAAGAGTTTTCCAGCGTGTCCAGAATATCCACCCATCTAGCGAGGAGATAGGTCCCTAGCAGCACGAATCGCATCAGTGAATCTTCCGTTGATGAGTTTCTCTAGCACTTTCCCAGCCGTGTCTAGCATGCATAACGGGCGGTACGCAGGTGGCGATTCGGGATTTCCCTTCCCCTTGCTGATCAGCACGAGCCTCGCCACCTTCCATCGTACCGGGAAAACCCCCTCCCGTAGGCAAGCGTTGAATGTGCTGAGCAGCAAGTCAGGACAATGGTGATAGACGAGCCGCAACACCTCAGCTGGAACACCATCTGGACCTGGTGCCTTCCACGCTTTCAATGAGAGGACTGCCTCCTCCAATTCCAGCTGTGTGAAGAGTGGGCACTCTACTGCTGTTTCACCATGGACAGCGTCAACACGGACGGAATGGGCGGGGAAGAGTCCCCGCACTATCGCGTCCATCTTTTCCGCGTCATGTATACAAGGTTTCCGTAGGGCACCAAGTTTCCCCATGACCAGCTTGTAGCCAAGGCCCCACGGATCCTTTTTCACATTGTCCACTAGGTCTTGTCAGCAGCAAGCCTTGCTACTGTTGATCAGTTTGCGAAGGCATTTCCTGGCCGACGTATATGCTGCCACCTGGTTGCATGCCTCGTCACGGTTCCGCGCCCGTTGAGCCTCACCTCGAAGCTTGTGACACTCCCTTCGCTTTTCAGCGATTTCAGTTGACCACCAGTACACTGGGGGCTTGCCGTGCCGGGGTCCTCGACGGGGCATAGAAGCGCAGCAAGCAGTCGTGATTATGCTCATGGTTGAGTTCACCACGTCTTGAGCTGCCAGGTCTTCCGTCTCCTCCGGAGCTCCGTGCAGCGGCTCACCTGCTGTGAGAACCTTGACGAACCTCTCGACGTCCATTCTTCCAATGTTCCATCCAGTTGTAGAAGGCCGAGAGCACGGACGTCGGGTGACAGCATCATTTATCTCAATCAGAATGCACTGGTGATCACTGGTTGAGTAGTCCTCTAATGCTTTCCAGTTGTGTATCCTCCGTACTAAGGACTCCGAGGTGAATGTCACGTCCGGTATGGTTCCCTCACAGCCAATACGGCGGAAAATCGGCGTATTTCCGGAGTTCAGTACGACGAGGGCCATCCTGGCTGCCATTTCTAGGATTCGCTTTCCCCGTGGATCCGTCTGAGGCATGCACCATTCGATTGCTTTAGCATTGGAGTCACCCCCAACGAGCACTTTACCCTCTGCGTTCGAGACAGTGCCCTCCAGAGAATTAAGCTTGGCTTGGAAAGATGATATCGACTCGTTAGGCGTTAGGTACCCACTAAAGAAGGTGATCCCAGAGCACCGAACCCACACGAAACCATCCCCCCGTCCACAACTCTCCGCTTGAAAGTCACTGTTCCGAACCCAGATAGCGGCAGTACCAGTTTCATCAGAGTACCATAATGCAGGACTTTTATTATGGTGTTGCTCACTCAGCAGCAAGAAGTCGGCTTTCCTGTCCCTCGCAAACTGCTCAAGCAGATTTTGGGCGGTTGAACTGCGCTGTAGGTTTAGCTGCAGGATGCAGATCATCGAAGCTCTGATTTTGCCTTGGCTAGGGCTTCCTGGAACACCCGGCATTTTCCTGATCCCAAGACGTGTCCAAAATCAGGTTTTGGATCAGCATCCTTACAGTGTGCCTCCTTCGTACACTCTTTTCTTTTATGTCCCATTTCACCGCATTTGTACCATAGGGAACTCCTATCGGGTCATTTGCATACTTGTGTAGTGTGACCATAACCAAGGCATTTGAAACATTGAAGAGGCGTTGCTCTTCGCCGTATCCTACAGACAACCCACCCAATTCGTACTTTGCCCTTGTTCAGGAATTGTTCGACGTCCTTTTCAATCAAGTCAACTATGGCCATGCGTCGTCCCCTGTTGTTTTCTGGTGTCAGTCTCACTTTGATCCTTCCCACGCTAGGGAACTCCTCCTTGATGGCCTCTTCTACCCCGGCCAGATCCGTCACGCAGTCTATATCGCGTATTTCGATCGTTGCCATCGGCTCGAGCGGGGCTATAGTTGCGCTTTTGCCGGGGACTTTCTTTACTGCGTCACAGAATGCTTCTTTATTGCCGGCCTCTGCTCCGAATTCGACGAGTATGTTGCCCGACCGCGTTGGTCGTACTACTTTAATGGTAGTATTGGTGTCTTCGGGCGTTGCGTTTCCCCTGATGTCCCACAGTACTTCCGCGTAGGATCGGCCATCTTGGGGCTTTACAAGCAGTGCCTGCTGCCGGGGTCTTCGTCGGGGCTTCTGCCTCTCCTGCTTTGCATCAGATCCTTTTTGTAATTGGGCGTCCGTACGAACTTTACTTTCTGGCTTTTTTGAAGGAGTTGCTTTGCAGCTTCCTTCGCTCCTTTTGTAAGCACTGTCTGGAACCCCTGATCCAGTGCTCCATGCCCGTCAAGTGCCTCGTCCTTCCTTCTTTTATCCCGATCTCCTTCGATTGGGCTAGACGCCATTCTTTTATTGACGTTTAATGGTGGAGCTATCTGCATGTCGCCTTTAGATTTCACCCCAAGTGCCTCTTTAGCCTTCTCTTCGTCTTTGCCCCTTAACCAGCTCCTCCGATAGTGCCCTATGCAATCTAGGAGCTCCTCTAGTTCAAGGAGCCCTTCCTTTGCTGCCATGCTGATTTTTGGGAAGTCGCATGCAGCTTGTATTCTTTTCAGAACATCTCCCGCTTTTCGGAGGAGTCTTTCTTCTTCATATCGCTGGGCCGCAATTGTACCTTGCAACCATCCTTGGGAGAGGTTTTCGCGTTCCGTTTCCGAGTGTAGTACTTCCGCCACATTTTCAACTTTGGCGGTGCATTCACGCGGTGTCTGGTCACTCTTTGCTTTTAATGCCGTAATCTCCTTGTTGGCTTGTGGATTTTTCGTTGCAACGTCGGGATTCGCGACCCTTGCATCGGTCGCTTTAGTAACGATCGCAGCAGTGACAATCGGATTTTCTGTGTTCTTTATGTTATCTCCCACCACTCGAACACCTGAAGCATCCTGCCGAGTCTCCCGTTTCTCCTTAAAAGGACGCTCGGGCGTTCGCATCATTTTTTTGCTGTGCCCAAACGCCGCAGGAATCTCAGTCTGTATTCTCCGTTTTTCGTCCGTCTTCACTGTCGTTGTGTTAGTCTTCGTTTTTGCCGTTGTTAGTATCGCTCGCGATGTACTGTTGACATCTTGGCTGCAACCGCTGGTTGCGTCTTCGTTATTAATCTTCGTTTCTTTTTCTGAGTATTTGTGGTCTTTTGATTTTGTGTGCTCCAGTTTTGTTGGGTCTCCCCTCGGAGCCGCTATCTCCGTTCGTGTGTGCAGTCGCCTTTTTGATCCCATGGTTATCTTTGCAGAGCAGGGAGGCCATGCGAGGGTTGGCACAAGCCCTTATGGGGACAAGTGCTCAGAGCCAGACCAGCGCTAATCGAGAGTCCGTCTCAACCGAACCTACACCACCAACCCAATGGTGAAAACTTCGAACGTACTCCGAGGCCTGCCAAGGTTTTACCGGGACGGAGACGGCATAATAGTTGAATTGGAGCCGTTCACAAACGAGTTTCACCTCGGCGCTACTGTGCAAAGTAACTACGTCCAAACTATCACATCCGCCAGCCCAAAGCGTCATTTCCAGTTCGTTGTCCAAAGCGTAGTCCAGATCCAATCAGAGTCGTTACCTGTCATCCCAGGGTGGAGCCTCACGGCGCCCCCCATATCCTCGGGTCCGTGGGGGTGGCGCTCTCCAAAGAATGCTAGCCTCCAAGAGTGCTCTTGTCGACCGGCATTCTCCCTGCGGGAATTTCCTCGGGTACGTGGGGGCAAAACTCCCCAAAGAATGCTAGCCTCCAAGAGTGCTCTTGTCGACCGGCATTACCCCTGCGGGCATGTCACTTAATGACATATTACACACTGGATCAACAGTTCAACCGGAGTTGTTCACCATTCTGCTCCGTTTCCGCCTTCCAACCTACGTCTTTACTGCCGACACCCAGAAGATATATCGTCCGATTTTTATGCATCCAGAAGATAGAAGTTACCAGCTTATCCTGTGGCGTGATAGTCCTATGCAGCCCGCTAAATACTATCAACTGAATACTGTCACATATGGTACCAGTGCTGCACCCGATTTGGCAACCAAGTGCCTCCTGAAGCTCGCACAGGATAACCACCTAAGATATCCATTAGGATCTATTGCCCTGAAGGAACATTTCTACGTGGATGATGGATTGGTGGGCTCCAACTCATTAATCGAGACCATCGAGATGCAAAAAAAAAATGATCCGAATTACTGGGACTCGCTGGTTTTAATTCGCGCAAATGGTGCGCAAACAATCAGAGACTTCTGGATCACATACCAGTTGAGCATCAAGAGGTTGTCTTGGATCTGGAGGGACTTCAAGCAAATACCATCAAGACATTGGGGCTAATGTGGCGACCAAACGACGACCAATTCCTCATAAGAGTCAACCAGTCTGCTGAGCAAGCAATCACATGGCGCACCGTTACTTCAGAACTGGCTAGGATATTCAACCCCTTAGGGCTACTCTCACCAATAGTAGTGAACGCAAAGATCATTCAAGAGCTATGGCAACTAAATGGCTCTTGGGATGGCCCATTATCTCCAGACTTGGAAGCATCGTGGAGATCATTCCGCGACGACATCAAGTGTTTGCAGAACATATGTTTCCCATGGCACATGTTCTCCCAGCAGACACCCAGATCAGTGCAGGTTCATGTTTTTGTGGATGCTTCCCAGAAGGCTTATGGAGCAGCAGTTTACCTCCGATCTTTTCATCAGGGTGGGAAGGTGATTGTTCGGCTTCTGTGCGCAAAATCTCGAGTGACACCTCTTAAAACACAACTAATAACACGCCTGGAGTTGTGCGCGGCTCTTTTGGGAGTCGAGCTTGCCACTAGAGTGAAGAAGGATCTGAACTACGAAGAACGTCCAATGTTTTTCTGGAGCGATTCGGAGGTGGTTCTCGCATGGATCAATACCTCATCATCATCGTTTGAAACCTTCGTGGCCAACAGAGTGGCTAGAATCCAGGAGGGATCATTATCCGATCAGTGGCGTCATGTAAGATCCGCTGATAATCCAGCTGACATAGTTTCCCGCGGAATGTCGGCTCGCAGGCTGGCATCATCAAACAGTTGGTTCTATGGTCCTTGTTTCTGCATGGCAGTGAGGCCTCGTGATCAGTCCCTTTCCACAAAAATATCAATCAAATCACATCCAGCAGTTCAACAGAACTCAAACAGAAGAAACCAGAAGTGACCGTCGCTGCCGTCGCAACACTAGTCGATATCATGTATCTTATCAACCACCACAACTCCTTCACAACCTTGCAGAGGATAGTTGCATACATGCTTCGTTTTAGCCGTCACGCCAGACAACCACAATCTAACAGAGCTGAACATATTTAATTGGCACCGGAAGAATCGCAGAAGGCCCTGATTTCCATCGTTCGCACCATACAAGCAAACGACTTCAAGGATGACCTGAGCCACCTCAAGAAACACAACATGGTAAAAAAGGGAAGCCATCTTTCGGATCTGACACCATTTATCGATGAAGACGGAATCATCCGAGTTTCCGGTCGTCTTCGAAATTCGTCAAGCTCATATGATGCCAAACATCCTATGCTGCTTCCTTACAATGACCCGTTGGTCAAATTGCTCATGAGGAGCATCCATGATCAAAACTTTCACTGCGGCCCACAAACGCTGCTTAACCAAACCCAGCAGAGATTCTGGCCCATTAAGGGAAAAATCATGGCGATATCAATTGTGCACCATTGCGTAACCTGCTCCAAGGCAAAACCAGCTCTCATGAGTCAAATTTTGGGAAATCTGCCGAGAACTAGAGTCCAGCCTGCTCGACCGTTCATAAACGCGGGAGTGGACTTTTGTGGCCCATTTTGGGTGCACTATAAGGTCCGAGGTAAAAAACCTCAGAAGGCCTACATTGTAGTATTTTGCTGCTTTGCCACCAAGGCCGTCCACCTGGAGCTGGCAACTGATCTGTCTACTGATGCATTCATTGGCTCCCTCATACGATTCTTAGGAAGGAGAGGCCATTGCGAAAAGTTCTATTGCGACAACGCAACCAATTTTGTTGGCGCAAGGAATAAGCTGGCTGAGCTTGAGCCAGTGATATTCTCACAACCAGCTCAAGAGTCCATCATCAAGGCATGCAGCTCAAGAGGAATCCAGTTCAAATTCATTCCTCCAAGAACACCACACTTTGGTGACCTGTGGGAGGCAGCCGTTAAATCAGCGAAACATCTCTTGGTGCGCAGTGTTTCATCGACCTCACTTACGTATGAAGAGCTGGACACCGTTGTGGTTGGGGTAGAGGCAGTATTAAACTCTAGACTAATCACTCCCATGTCAACAGACCCAAGAGATTTAGAAGCTTTAACACCAGGTCACTTTCTAATCGGTGAGCCCTTAACAGCACAAGTTGACATCAATGCAGGGCCCAATACCTCCGGTTTATTGCGTCAATTGGATCTGGTAAAACGACTAAGGATGGAGTTCTGGAAAGATTACCTAAATCAGCTACAGGCCAAGCAAAAATGGCGTGATCGATCTGCCAACATTGAACCAGGAATGATGGTGGTCATAAAAGAGGACAACTGCCCTATACAAAATTGGCCACTTGCCCGTATTTCAAAGGTCATCAAGGGTGATGATGGAATGGTGCGAGTTGTGGAAGTCAAAACAGCACAGGGGATGCGAACACGATCAAATCATCGATTAGCTCCATTACCCACTGAAGATTTCTTCAGTCTACAGCGGTCAAATCCCACCATTCCTGAGGACTCTAAGAATGCGCCTGGACCATTGCATTCAGGCAGGCCTTCTTCCCAGCAAAATGTTTAAGATGAATCAGGACCATCACACCCTAGCTACGAAAGCCTATTTAGCTCCAGCGATGATTCAAACAATCAAGCCACTCCAAAAAAACGACAAAAGATGACAATGGCTCCAGGAATGTTGACTATCTTGATAGCACTGCTTGCGCTACCACTTATTCTGACGTCTCCAAATGTTATAACACAATTCAACCAAGCACCAGGTATCCATTTTGAGCGAATGGCAACCATCCAACCAATGGCAGGCAAATGGAACCTAATAATTTATTATGCCGTCAAACCCATTTGGAGGGGCTTAACAGCAATGCACAACGGTAGAGACGGGCTACAACACCTATGCGGTCTGATACAACCTAATGCCACATGTAACTCCCTAGTCAAGCAATTCGATAATATAATTGCTGAATTGGAGCTAAACGAAGTGCTATTAACCAGGAAACGAAATAAAAGAAGCGCCATTGACCTGGTGGGTAACATCGCCCATTCAATCTTTGGGATCCTGGACTCAGAATATGCGCAAGAAATGGCCAGAACTATTGACCACGTCAAGGCAAATGAAGGTCATCTCCTTAAACTCATAAAAAACCAGACGTCGATTCTCGATGCCACACTAAATATTATCAAGAAGGATCAGGCACAAGTTAACGAGACTTTCGGAGACGTGAAAAAGCATATCCAAGAACTAATTAACAGGATCCAAGAATTCGATGCTCAGGAGAATCAGCAACGCATCACTCAATTGATTACTATGATTGCCATCCAGCTGACACTAAGAGCATCCAGCTTACAAAGAGTCCAAGCACTATTGATAGATGTCCTTGTTGATACACATCATGGAAGACTCAGCCCAATGCTATTGCCAGGCAGCCAAATCCAACACAAAATACACAAAATAAAATCTCATTTGGCTCCACCGCTTCAAATACCTATTCAGGATGATGATCCAGCCGCATTTTACAAATTATTGACCATCAAAAGTGCCGCCACCCGGGACTACTTTATCTTCAACGTAAGGTTGCCACTCACAACCCAGGAACAATTTGATCTGTTTCGGATTACGCCTATACCAATTACAATCAACAACACCATAGTTGCCATTGATCCGAAGTTCTCATTATTAGCGGTGAACGACCATGGGGACAATTACTTACCCATCACCTCCGAAATACTCGGAACATGCATGGAGAGCAAGACGAACCACCTCATTTGTCCCAGGCTACAAAGAATAT
>OZ017738.1:260571194-260596194 GCA_963969285.1 Odontomyia ornata | reverse complement strand
TTCTTGCTGCTGAGTGAGCAACACCATAATAAAAGTCCTGCATTACGGTATTCTGATGGAACTGGTACTGCCGCCATCTGGGTTCGGAACAGTGACTTTCAAGCGGAGAGTTGTGGACGGGGGGATGGTTTCGTGTGGGTTCGGTGCTCAGGGATCACCTTCTTTAGTGTGTAGTGTAATATACCTGACCTTCGTAGCTAGGTCTAAGAACGTATTTGTCCGACTAAACTCAGCCCTGGGTCGTGGGTTGAGAGAAAAAAAAATGACAACACCTGAATAGGTAGCTTTCATATACATAGACTCTAGTTTATTTATCGTAAGATAATGTTTATAAGTAACAATTAAATGGTTAAATTTCTTATATATATATAGTCTCTACTTTATCTGATGTATTAGATTGATAATAAGCATACATATATGTAGTATATAATTTATATAAGTACCAGTAAATAAAACAAAAAAAAACTGGTTTATCAATATGAATTACCTGATATGTAACATTACTTATTTGGTCGTCCGGAGCGCTCTGGAGACGTACATTGGCTGGGATTCTGCTAAAGAAATTTAGTAGGCTACCAAAACCAAGATCAACAATTATTTTTACGATAACCGCAACGAAACGTGTGGAGATTTCCAAACCAAAACAAATACTCTTCATGAGATCATTATTCCAACATATGATGCAAACAAAAAAACTAGCGGCATCCAACTCCGAAGACCACTACGGTGATATTTAGAATGTTCTTTTTTTTCTAAATCAATGTTTTTCATCAATTATATGTTTTTTTATTCTTTTTATTTTTTTTTTCTCTTCAACGATCAACCACACAAAGCCGTGAGAATTAAATATAAGCGATCGCTTCAATACAGGCAGAATTTTACTTCCTCTAGGGGCAACCGTCACTCATATTACGCGTGAATCAAAGAAAATGAAATTGCTAGATACGAACTAGCCCTTGATGCACCTGACTCACGTAATGTAAAAGCGAGCCCCCATGTTGCGTGCATGGGCTGAAAACGTAAATATTGTCCTGTCACGGTAACCCTAAAACGTTTATTTCCGAAACTGCAATGCAATAAGCGAATCGAACAAACGAATATTGGATGGAAGAAAAAGAACGAAAGACGCGACCGGTTGATAGTTTCGATCGGGGAAAAGGGCGTTGGTAGGGGGTTTTCGGTTTTTGTTTTGAAGGCGACAGTCGATCGATGGTTTTTGGCTTTGGGTGTGAGTTCGACAGATGTTGGGAGTTTAGTTTGGCGCGTTTGATTTCGCTGCTGAAGAATTGCAATTTGTGTTTGATTGCGGCTAAACGGGTAACGGATTCGGAGAAAACAAAAGAAGGCGAGATCGTGAAATAGTCGAAGTGGATGGGGAAAAAAGAAAAATAAAAAAACCGGGGTCTTGTGGAAGTCGCGCTCGGTTGCGGACGAGGAGAAAAAATTAAAAAATTTGATTGGAACGAGGGAATCCTTTTTGGTTGGCTGTTGTGGATTGAGGAGTGCGCAGGAAGCTCTGCATCTAGTGATCCCGATTCCTGAGTGGGTTTTGTTAATCGATGAAGAAAAGGGAGTTTTCGCGCGAGTATAACCAACACGATTGAACGTGTTTTCGCGTAGACAGTTTTGTTTTGTGGAATTTCCCTAAACGTGCGAATTATATTTGTGCCGCGGAAAGTGGTCGCAAGAGAAAATTCGAGAGGAAGTCATCAGAGAATTTTTGGGTGTCGTGAGGAAAGCTTGAGCGCACCCTTTTTCCCCCTTGCGGTGACTTGTCAGATTTTGATGGAGTGTTCCGCGCTAAACGGATAATGTGTCAATTGTGCTCCCGAATTGAAATTGTTTTTTTTCAATTGAATTAAATTTGATGTTAATTATTCTGGTCCTCAAGTGCGCCAGGAATAAGTGAATATCCAAGAGAAAGAGTGTGTGAAAGTTTTGTTTCTCTTATGAATTTTACATTTCGTGGGTCAGGTGCATCAAGGGCTAGTTCGTATCTAGCAATTTCATTTTCTTTGATTCACGCGTAATATGAGTGACGGTTGCCCCTAGAGGAAGTAAAAATCTGCCTGTATTGAAGCGATCGCTTATATTTAATTCTCACGGCTTTGTGTGGTTGATCGTTGAAGAGAAAAAAAAAAATAAAAAAAATAAAAAAACATATAATTGATGAAAAACATTGATTTAGAAAAGAAAAGAACATTCTAAATATCACCGTAGTGATCTTCGGAGTTGGATGCCGCTAGTTTTTTTGTTTGCATCATATGTTGGAATAATGATCTCATGAAGAGTATTTGTTTTGGTTTGGAAATCTCCACACGTTTCGTTGCGGTTATCGTAAAAATAATTGTTGATCTTGGTTTTGGTAGCCTACTAAATTTCTTTAGCAGAATCCCAGCCAATGTACGTCTCCAGAGCGCTCCGGACGACCAAATAAGTAATGTTACATATCAGGTAATTCATATTGATAAACCAGTTTTTTTTTGTTTTATTTACTGGTACTTATATAAATTATATACTACATATATATATGCTTATTATCAATCTAATACATCAGATAAAGTAGAGACTATATATATAAGAAATTTAACCATTTAATTGTTACTTATAAACATTATCTTACGATAAATAAACTAGAGTCTATGTATATGAAAGCTACCTATTCAGGTGTTGTCATTTTTTTTTTTCTCTCAACCCACGACCCAGGGCTGAGTTTAGTCGGACAAACACGTACTTAGACCTAGCTACGAAGGTCAGGTAAGTTACATGGCGCCCAAGTGGTGGGGCCTGAGAAAGACAAATAATAACTTGAAACTTTTCAATATCGTAGCAGACGCCCATTTTTTTTGTGTGTCAAGACACATCAATATTATCGTTAAGAAGAAAACCTTTTGTTAACGTCTTATACATCAAAAGAGAATTAAATAATAAATATAAATTCAGTTAAACAATATCTTGACACTAAGAGAGGTCTTTTTTTTTTATAATTAAGTTGTGTGTTATAATATTCTAATCGAAGAAACTGTCATCTCCGCCCCTCATAAGTTTTATTCCAACAGAGCATTCCACTCCTCTGGCTATGCAGGCAGCTGAAAATGCAAAAGATAAAATGGCGTCTCCTGACACTGGTCTACCCTTCAGTATGGATAGTCGGAACCCAGAATTACATGAACCATTGTTGGTGAAGACGCCAATGGGACAAAAGCCTCCCGAAACCCAGTCCCGTTACATATCATCTGTGGAGCAGTCTAACATAAACACCGCAGAGCTATGGAATACGATGGTTCCGGAAGTCAAACAGGATAGTCTCAGCCATGTTCCGCAATGGGATAATTTGACAGGAGAAATACACAAACTGGCTCAAGATTTGGTATCTGATCTAGCACATCAGGTGCGGTTTAGCTTAAAACAGAACTTCCAAACGAATCCTATCTCTCATCCTTCAGTCGAGGAAGGAACCTCGAAAATTCTAAACAATCTTAAGGGACAAGTAAGTATGCCTCTGGTTCATAATCATCAATGTTCATTACCCATCACCAAGTGGGGTATTGTATTCGACGGAACCAAATCTGGTCTCAGAGCCAGCTCATTCCTATATAGAATACGGGCCATGGGTGAATCTCAGAATGTAACTTTAGAGCATCTCGCCAAATCATTTCACGTTTTTGTAAAGAGTTCTGCATTAGAATGGTATTGGAAATACCACGAAATACATGCTCCCATGCTCGATTGGGAATCTCTAACCAAAGCTTTCCTTACTCGCTTTACGCATGACAAAGCTGATATCGATATTAGACGACAGATGGATTCTCGGTTGCAAATCAATAGCGAACCATTTGTGGATTTTTTCGACGCACTGGAAACCCTATCATTACAGTTGCAGCAACGCATGTCAGACTTGGATATGCAACATCTTTTATTCAGGAACATGTCTCGTCGTTTACGAGATCACCTGGCAAGTAGACACTTTTCCAATGTGCAAGAACTCGTTAAATGCTGTATGTTGGTGGAAAGCGTTTGGAATCTTAATAAGGGTGAACGTGTAATGGGACGCGTGCAAAATGTAAATGAAATAACCACAAACAATCCTGTACCATTACCTAATAGCCTACATAATAATAGGAACAGTACTTCATGCGACAATCCGGATTCCCGAATGTGTTGGTATTGTAAGAAGTCAAATCACTCGTTCCAAAAGTGTCCTTCTCGATCTCAGCAATTACGTTGCTATGGATGCGGGACCCCAGGAGTTCGAAGGCCACAATGTGTAAAATGTAATCCGTCGGGAAATGAACAGGGGAGAGCTTCAAATATGCAGGGAGGTCGTTCTCCAAATATGCGAAACATCCCTGAATCAGACAGTCCGTCGTTAGCCAACAATCGGAATACCGGCGACACCCTATAAACCAATGTATACCAAAACCCAGTATAAATTAGATACATACCCCCTATTCTCAAGCGATTTCCAATTTTGGAACACAGTCAAACCATAGTAAACCGTTTCGTCGATCATATAAAAGATGTCTTAGAACCCGTAAATACTTTCAAAATAGACGATATATCAGTAAGTTATGGAAATTATCCAAGTTATCCGTCATAACATATCCGGAACCTAATGATCCCCGTCCTCATTGCGATATCTTTATCAATAATCAGTGCATCACAGGACTAATGGATAGTGGAGCAAGTATAAGTGTGCTAGGGCAGGGTTCCCTCGAATTTCTTCAAGCTTTCGGAATAAAATTACAAAAACTTAAAACAAAAATTCAAACAGCTTCTGGACAACAAGTTCCGGTTGCCGGATTTATAAATATACCTGTCACCTATGGTAACCAAACCAAAGAGATGCGACTATTGATCGATCCGTCATTGACCGGAAGGTTATATCTGGGTATGGACTTTTGGAAAGCATTCAAAATAGTCCCTAGAGGTATTGAGAATTTGGACTCCTTAAGGGAAGGCCCCATTATTACCGGTTCAGATAATGAAAATTTATTCCATACCCTAACAAAGGATCAACAACAGCAATTGCAGTTAGTAGTTAAGCAGTTTCCCTCATCAAGTGAATTGGGATTGGGGAGAACAACTCTCGTTTCACATCATATAGATACAGGCCTGGCTAAACCCGTCAAACAACGGCATTACTCTGTGTCACCTGTAATCCAGGAGTTGTTATACCAGGAACTGGACAGGATGATTGCACTGGGAGTCATTGTTGAGAGCCGCAGTTCATGGAGTTCACCCGTAACTCTAGTACGTAAACCGGGAAAGGTGCGCTTGTGTTTGGATGCCAGACGAGTTAATGAAGTAACGATCAAAGATGCGTATCCATTGCCTTTGATAGAGGGACTTTTATCACGATTGCAAGCTACCAAATACATCACTAGTTTAGATCTTAAAGACGCATTTTGGCAAATTCCTTTGGACCCTGCCTCTCAAGAGAAAACAGCGTTCGCCGTCCCTGGACGCCCTCTCTATCAATTTAAAGTGATGCCTTTCGGGCTATGTAATGCGCCTCAGACAATGTGCCGACTCATGCACAAGGTTATTCCGCATGAAATACAGGAGAAGATATTTGTGTATTTGGACGACCTACTCATTACGAGCGCGTCCTTTTCGGAACATCTACAGTTGTTCTCTACAGTAGCTGGCTTGTTGAAGTCGGCAGGACTAACGATAAATGTGGACAAAAGCAAATTTCTGCAACGTGAAATTAAATACCTTGGCTATATTGTGAGTGACGGAATTTTAAAAACCGATCCAGCTAAGATTAGCAGTATAATTGAATATCCTAGGCCTAAATCCATTAAAGAGGTTAGATGTTTTATGGGTATGGCTGGCTGGTATCGGCGGTTCATACATCGATTTGCGGCTATTGCTGCCCCTTTGACAGATCTATTAAAATCCAAATCATCGTTCAGGTGGACCGAAAGCGCTCAAAATGCCTTTGAGCACTTGAAGAAATCATTAGTTTCGGCTCCGGTCCTAGTTAATCCAGACTTCACCAAACCATTTTATATACAGTGTGATGCCAGTACTGTCGGGATTGGCAGTGTTTTATTTCAAAAAGACGACCAAGGTAATGATCATCCGATTGCTTTTATGTCTTCTAAATTAACAGCAGCGCAAAAGAACTACACCATCACGGAATTAGAATGTCTAGCCGCGGTGCAAAGTGTAAAAAAATTTCGTGCATACGTTGAAGGTCTCCCTTTCACTATTATTACTGACCATGCTAGTCTGAAATGGCTGATGAATCAGCAAGATCTGTCTGGTAGACTAGCTAGATGGAGTTTAAAATTACAAGGATTTCACTTTTCCATCGAACATTGTAAGGGGTCCAATAATTACGTACCTGATGCCCTTTCAAGAGCTCACGATAGTATATCCGAGATTTCGATGTGCTTACCTAAATTACCGGAACATCACCATATATATACTCTATTATCCGATGAAGGTTTTAAAGATCCAGAATATTGCGAACGAATACTTACGTTATCGAAGGAACCTGAGAAGTTTCCAAATGTATGGGTTAAAGATGGACGAATCTATATTCATATAGGGCGATTGACCGATTCCGAAGTAGACATACCTACTACTAAACTATGGATACCAAATAGCCTACAATTAGATCTGATTACAAAAGCTCACGACAGTCCAGAATCGTCACATTGTGGAATAAGTAAAACCACTGAATTATTGCGTCGATATTATTACTGGCCCACCTTGCGTAAGGATGTCGTGACATACATAAATAATTGTAATGCTTGTAAACAATCCAAACCCTGTAATAAAATCTTAAAACCTCCCATGGGACACGAACGTACCTCCAGTAGGCCAATGCAACGTGTTTTCATTGATTTTCTGGGGCCATATCCTAGATCTCGAAATGAAAATAAGCAGCTTTTAGTGGTATTAGATCACTACACCAAATTCGTATGGTTGAAAGCTATGCCAAAGGCCATTTCAGGTGCTGTCATTCAGTATCTCCTGGAGGTATTTTATACTTTCGGAATGCCGGAATTTATCCATTCTGATAATGGGGTGCAATTTACATCCAATCAATTTTTACATTTTATGCAGGAACATGGTATTATCCATATATACAATCCCAAATATTCTCCTCAAGCAAACGCCTCTGAAAGAGTCAACCAGTCTATATTGTCGGCCATTCGTGCTTATGTGGGAGAAGATCATAGTAACTGGGATCAATACCTGAAAGAATCTAGTTTTGCTTTTCGTAACACCATTCACTCTTCAACCGGATGTACACCATACTATCTCATATTTGGATTTCAACCTGTTAGTCATGGCTCAGACTATGATCTCCTTCGACGAGTTTCCGCTTTCGAAGATGGACAGGTCGAAATATCAACCGCACATGCACGATTGCGATCTATAAGAGAAAAGGTCCAAGAAAAAATGGCGGATGCCTATGTTAAGGGACAACAACGGTATAATTTGCGGACTAGAGATCGAAATTTAAGGATTGGTCAAAACGTCTTTGTTAAGAATCACATCGCAAGCAAGGCAGTAGATAACTTTACCTCTAAATTTGCACCTAAATTTGTCCCGGCAAGGATCGTTCGTCGACTAGGTCAGGTGGCCCATGAATTGGAGGCCCCTGATGGGAATCTCTTGGGTGTATTTCATTGCCAAGATATTAAAATTTAAAATTAGGCGTTCTTTTAGTGGCCCGGCAGTTGAGACCCTTCTCAAAGGGTTGATCATCCCCACGTGTTGCGTGCATGGGCTGAAAACGTAAATATTTTCCTGTCACGGTAACCCTAAAACGTTTATTTCCGAAACTGCAATGCAATAAGCGAATCGAACAACCGAATATTGGATGGAAGAAAAAGAACGAAAGACGCGACCGGTTGATAGTTTCGATCGGGGGAAAGGGCGTTGGTAGGGGGTTTTCGGTTTTTGTTTTGAAGGCGACAGTCGATCGATGGTTTTTGGCTTTGGGTGTGAGTTCGACAGATGTTGGGAGCTTAGTTTGGCGCGTTTGATTTCGTTGCTGAAGAATTGCAATTTGTGTTTGATTGCGGCTAAACGGGTAACGGATCCGGAGAAAACAAAAGAAGGCGAGATCGTGAAATAGTCGAAGTGGATGGGGAAAAAAGAAAAATAAAAAAACCGGGGTCTTGTGGAAGTCGCGCTCGGTTGCGGACGAGGAGTAAAAATTAAAAAATTTGATTGGAACGAGGGAATCCTTTTTGGTTGGCTGTTGTGGATTGAAGAGTGCGCAGGAAGCTCTGCATCTAGTGATCCCGATTCCTGAGTGGGTTTTGTTAATCGGTGAAGAAAAGGGAGTTTTCGCGCGAGTATAACCAACACGATTGAACGTGTTTTCGCGTAGACAGTTTTGTTTTGTGGAATTTCCCTAAACGTGCGAATTATATTTGTGCCGCGGAAAGTGGTCGCAACAGAAAATTCGAGAGGAAGTCATCAGAGAATTTTTGGGTGTCGTGAGGAAAGCTTGAGTGCACCCTTTTTCCCCCTTGCGGTGACTTGTCAGATTTTGATGGAGTGTGCTCCCGAATTGAAATTGTTTTTTTTCAATTGAATTAAATTTGATGTTAATTATGCTGATCCTCAAGTGCGCCAGGAATAAGTGAATATCCAAGAGAAAGAGTGTGTGAAAGTTTTGTTTCTCTTATGAATTTTACATTTCGTGAGTCAGGTGCATCAAGGGCTAGTTCATACCTAGCAATTTCCTCACGACACCCAAAAATTCTCTGATGACTTCCTCTCGAATTTTCTCTTGCGATCACTTTCCGTGGCACAACTAACCGAGCGCGACTTCCACAAGACCCCGGTTTTTTTATTTTTCTTTTTTCCCCATCCACTTCGACTATTTCACGATCACGCCTTCTTTTGTTTTCTCCGAATCCGTTACCCGTTTAGCCGCAATCAAACACAAATTGCAATTCTTCAGCAACGAAATCAAACGCGCCAAACTAAACTCCCAGCATCTGTCGAACTCATACCCAAAGCCAAAAACCATCGATCGACTGTCGCCTTCAAAACAAAAACCGAAAACCCCCTACCAACGCTCTTTTCCCCCGATCGAAACTATCAACCGGTCGCGTCTTTCGTTCTTTTTCTTCCATCCAATATTCGGTTGTTCGATTCGCTTATTGCATTGCAGTTTCGGAAATAAACGTTTTAGGGTTACCGTGACAGGACAATATTTACGTTTTCAGCCCATGCACGCAACAGTAGCTAACGCCTAACGAGTCGATATCATCTTTCCAAGCCAAGCTCAATGCTCTGGAGGGAGCTGTCTCGAACGCTGAGGGCAAAGTGCTCGTTGGGGGGCGACTTCAACGCAAAAGCAATCGAATGGGGCATGCCTCGGACGGATCCGCAGGAATACGAATCCTAGGAATAGCGGCCAAGACGGCCCTCATCGTACTAAGCTCCGGAAATACGCCGACTTTCCGCCGTATTGGCTGTCAGGGAACCATACCGGACGTGACATTCGCCTTGGAGTCCTTAGTACGGAGGATACACAACTGGAAAGTATTAGAGGACTACTCACAGTGCATTGTGATTGAGATAAGTGAGGCTGTCTGCCGACGTCCGTGCTCTCGGCCTTCTCCAACTGGATGGAACATCGGAATGATGGACGTCGAGAGCTTCGTCAAGTTTTTTACAGCAGGGGAGCAGCTGCAGGGAGCTTCGGAGGTTACGGAAGAACTGGCAGCTCAAGACGTGGTGAACTCTACTATGAGCATCATTATGACTGCTTGCTGCGCTTCTATGCCCCGTCGAAACCCCCGGGACTGCACGCCCCCAGTGTATTAGTGGTCAACTGAAATCGCTGAAAAGCGAAAGGAGTGTCACAAGCTTCGACGTGAGGCTCAACGGGCACGGAACTGTGACGAGGCATGCAACCAGGTGGCAGCATATACGTCGGCCAGGAAATGCCTTCGCAAACTGATCGCTGCTGGCAAGACCTAGTGGGGCCTTGGCTACAAGCTAGTCATGGGGAAACTTGGTGCCCTACGGAAGCCTTGTATACATGATGCAAAAAACATGGACGCGATAGTGCGGGGACTCTTCCCCGCCCATCCCGTCCGTGTTGACGCTGTCTATGGTGAAACAGCAGTAGAGTGCCCACTCTTCACACAGCTGGAACTGGAGGAGGCAGTCCTCTCATTGAAAGCGAGGAAGGTTCCAGGTCCAGATGGTGTTCCAGCTGAGGTGTTGCGGTTTATCTATCACCATTGTCCTGATTTGGTGCTCAGCACATTCGAGGCTTGCCTACGGGATGGGGTATTCCTGGTACGATGGCAGGTGGCGAGGCTCGTGCTGATCAGCAAGGGGAAGGGAAATCCCGGATCGCCGTCTGCATACCGCCCGTTATGCATGCTAGACACGGCTGGGAAAGTGCTAGAGAAACTCATCCAGGGAAGACTCACTGACGCCATTCGTGCTGCTGGGGACCTATCTCCTCGGCAGTATGGCTTTAGAGCAGGACGTTCTGCCATTGATGCGATTGCAGAGGTGGTGAACGCTTTCCAAAAGGCAGACGCACATAGTCGCACCAAGCGACGGATTGTCCTGTTGTTGACACTCCACGTCAGGAATGCCTCCAACTCCGCTATTCTGGACACGCTGGAAAAAGTTCTAGAATATCTAATGCGGCTTTTGAGGAACTACCTAAAGGACCGAAGTCTGCTCTACGACACGACAAAGGGCCAGCGAAGGATGGAAATTACATCGGGTGTTGCCCAAGGATCTATCCTTGGCCCACACCTGTGGAACGTGTCTTACCACGGGCTTCTGAGACTTGAGATGCCAGAGAAGTCGCGCTTGTTCGGCTATACGGATGATATTGCAGCTCTGGTCGCTGGACGCACCGTTGAACAAGCGCAACTTAGGCTAGGTATAGTAATGCGCCGAGTGAGGGACTGGATGACTGCTTGTGGGCTGAGTTTAGCACTGGAGAAACCCGAAGTGGTCATCTTGAAAAAAAAGAGAATCCCTAGAGTATGGGTGATCGGTATTGGAGACATACAAATCAAATCAAAGCCAGCGGCGAAGTACCTGGGGCTTCTGATCGACTCGAAGATGAGCTTCTCTGAGCAAATCAGGGCAACGGCTTAGAAGGCTACTTCAGGAGTATCATCTCTAAGTCGACTTATGGCAAGCGTTGGGGGACCCAGCCCATCAAGAAGACGCCTCTTGATGAGTGCTGTAGGGTCAGTGCTACTGTACGGAGCAGAGGTATGGGCGACGCTCTCAGCAAGGAGGTATACCGAAAACGTTTGGCACGGGTACAAAGAAGAGGAGCACTGAGAATTGCATCTTCGTATCTGACAGTCTCTGACTCGGTGATGAGAGTTATCGCAGGCGTGATGCCTGTCGCCCTCCTTGCTAGAGAGCGCCGCGGTACTTACCTGCGCCGAAACGAGGATGCGAGGGAGATGGTTGTCCGCGAGGAGAGACAACGCTCGCTCAACGATTGGCAGCAGTCTTGGAGGAATTGCACGAAGGGAAGGTGGACTGCGCGCCTCATCCCGGATGTGAGACCGTGGGTAAATCGAAGGCATGGTGAGACTGACTTCTATCTGACCCAGCTTTTGAACGGACATGAGTGTTTTCAGTCTTACCTGCACAAGATCGGTGAGTCACGGTCCTCCGATTGTCGGTTTTGCCCAAGAGAGGAGGACAATGCCTGTCACACATTTTTTGCGTGTACAAAATGGATCAGGCTGCAAAGGGAGCTCTACAGGGAAACGGGAAAGCTCATCCCGGATAATATAGTTGCGATGATGCTCGAATCGGTTGATAAATGGAACCAGGTGTCACATTATGTTCGGGCAGTCCTAAAATATAAAAGGGACTCACAGCAGCCGGGGGCGCTGGGGCTGGGGGACCGCTCTTCTGGCATTTCCTTTTCCCCCCTCCCCTCCCGCTAGAAAAGAGACTCCTCAGCTTGAAGGCGCCCCACGGCGTAACAAAACGAGACCTGGCCCAAAGTAATGTGTCAAACGGTTCCAGGCTGGGTTCTCATGTTGACAGGGGAGGTGTTTAGTGGGTAGTCCAGTCGCGCATGGGAGTCCCACACTCTGTGCATAAATAGCATTCACCTCCCAAAAAAAAAAAAGATATCTATGCAAAGACTAATTTGCAATGGCCGCTCATGCCGATGAAAGTAAGGAGGGTTAGCTTTGTGTGGATTTTTGTTGCAGCCAAGAAGTACCGCGCCCTGTGCGTTAGTTGATATTATGGTATAGTGTTTCTCCAAAACTATTCTTATATGGACGTTATATAAGAAGGCATAAATTGGGAGAAAAATGTTAACACCAAGGATAAACTTTTCACTCAAATGAAAAAAAGTTGCATAAGACTCCATTTGGGCCTATTCCATTACAAAAATCGTTTTAGAAAATTGTGTGGATTAATAAAGGTGACAGTAAATAATATTCAAAAAATTAAAAGCAAAAGATTATAAGCTAGTAAACAAAATAACTGCTCTCTTTATTATTTGCATTAATATCCAGGTCGTCTTTTTCTACTAATCAAATATGTTTGCCGATTTTTTGTTGCAACTCTCTTCTTCTCCAATATTTTCTAAGCAAATTCAAAGTTTCTTGTGAATTAAGATAATTTGGATCCGTCATGCTCGATTTACACATTGTTATTGTAGCACTACGGCCCTTTTTGGGGTCTTCGCTTAGAGATTGTTTGAGTATCTCTTTATCATGATCGAATGTGTCGGTACTCCAGGAAGTGCGTTGATCAGTATGACGCTTTGGTCGTGTGTCCGTCCACATAGCTGCGATAGGTAGCACCACCAGCTGGAAAGGAAAGTCTCTCATAGGTACCATTATTTGGTGGATCTTCTCATTGACCCCCACTTTGAAAGTCAAACATTATTTAAGGACAAGTAAAAGTAGCAGGAGAGCCTTTCTACCAGAAGGGTATTGTAAAATCATTAGTAATTCAAACGTTTTCTTCTGAGTATCAAAACTTGACTCACACATATATTCCATGAATTAAGCTCGGAAAAATGATGTATGGTCATTATGTATTTTAGCGCAGTGTATAGTTCTAGAGGTTGAGATTCCTGGAAAAACATGAACTGATGCTCCCATTTTTGACAAGGATTGCGCAATATAAAGGTGTGGGCATGAAGGTAACCCAATGGCAGGTTCCAGCTGCATATTCCACATGTATTCACGTTTATGGATTTCATTTGTAACGGTCAGATAACTTGTTTTCTTTGTGTGAAATTACATGATCTAGTAAATTCTCAACAAGTTCACTTTCTTATTTTACTTTTTTTTAACTTTTGATTGTACATGTTGCCAACCGACCTTAGCCATGTTATCACAATTCTATGTTTGTGCTTCAGAAAGATAGCTTTAACACATTTAAAAATCCAATCAAGTGTGTAGTAATCGAACAGTCGCCTAAGAAAAATCCTCGAAAACCTGCATAATACTGATCCAAATTTTCATTGCAAATTTTAAAAATCTAATTAACCAAGTCTACAATTAAAATTTGGACACGGCAACACCTTTTGAATGCAACTCATCCACAAATTGCATTGCCGAATGCAATCTACAGAGACAGGTGAGCTGGCTCGTCAGCAATAGGTGCAACATTTGCCGTAAGATCAAGGTTGGGACCAAAATTAAGGAGTCTGCATTTCATTGCCACAGAAAATACCCTCGAAGAACCGCTCCTGCAAGCGGTGATTAACAAAAAAAGTGTGCTATCGGTTCTCATACAAAACAAAAGCCCCATCCAATAGAAAAGCCCGGGAGAAATTGTCATTTCATTGCAATATCCTTGCGGTTGTTCTGATTTTAATTGGCGAAAATTTAAAAAAAAAAAACAAGAAATATATTTCAACTAATAGTAATTTAGTTTACTAATCAAAAAATGTTAGTGTTAATGTTGAGTGAAGGAAGATAACGGCTTTGACCTAGGTCGATGGTCACGGTGGACACACATGGAGTTAATTGGCCTCTAATCTTACGGATCTCCACATTTAGCTAAACCATACTAACTGCTAGAGGGAAATTTTAGTCAACTCAAAAGATCCCAGGCGGTGCCAATCGAATCTAGATTTTTACAACTGAACAATTAATATCAAGCCTTACCAACTGATTTCAGATGAAAAGTGCAACGGATTTGGGATCTAAACACAAATTAAACGGCCAACGCAACTATTCCGCTTCGTTGTTGAAACGATGTTAAAAAATTCAATTGTTATAAAAATTCCACGGCGAGCACGAGAGAATCAGCTGTCGCAACGACTGTCTACCCGAAAGATGAGCCGTTGTGGTAATCTGCAGTCATCTGCATATGAAGTTGGTCCACAACCGTGGTCATTCTCAAAACAGCTCAACTACTCTTTTCAGTCATCTGCATATAAAGGAATCCGTTACTCAGCACTGATTGCTCCCGGACCCTCCGATTGATGAGATACTGTTTGTTTTCCGAATCAATGTTGGATACGGTGTCCCACTTGTGGTAATTTGGCATATAAAGTTCATAGTCGAAGTAAATATTCGAACTTATTTAATGTGAAATGACAAACTTTTTGCTGGTTGACCGAAAATTAGTCACAAACAGTAAAAACAAGTTGAGTAAGCAGGAGAGTGCTCCTACCAGAAAGTCTTTGTTAACATCCTAGGGTTAGAAACAAGCTTTCTAATAGCGTGAATCGATAACTTGAATTATCTACCCAATACTTGGATACGAAATCGTTCAAATTTATGCTAAAGATGCACATTTTCTTTCATAAGTACAGTGCAGCCGCCATTTTGATCTAGCTTATTTGATTGTTTTGAATGCTCGGCCAATTGAACATATTCAAGTTAAACGTTATTCTTAAGATTTTCATGAAAATTGAAAGAAAATAAAAGTGCCTAGGTCGATTTGAAATATGTATCAACCATAAACACGTGTTGTTGTTGTTGTAATTCCATACAATTGAAATCGCTTTAACTCACTTGATTATGATTCGATCTCTATTAAATTCTGTGAACGTACATATCTTATATCAGTTTACATAATTACAAAATTTCAAAAAGTTTAAAGGTACCATTTTGATTTTACGGGCAAAAATGTGAAATCTACAAATCATACTATTATTGACAAAGTTGAGGGAATTTCGATTTCTGAAGTATTTGTTGCCCTTGCTCTCATAAAGGTCCACAATTATGACAATTTTCAGATTTTTCGGCTCAAAGGTGTCTTATCTCGAGGTACATTTTGCCTTCCCCTGGACCCCCTAATTCACGAAATGATTTGTTTATTTCAGATTCTATAAGTTCTAATCAAGACCTTTCATTTGGTACCCCACTCGACTGCCTTTGGTTTCAACAATTTTTAAGGGTTCATTCGTTATTAGGGGGGGTCCTACCATAGAAATTTTTTAAATTTTTGGCAAAACCTAAACTTTTGAGAGATCATCACCGCTGACCTTTTCACAAAGTTTTAGCATTCTAGCTTCTATAGTTTCTGAGGAAACTAGCTGTGACCCACGGACAGACGGACCGACGGACAGATGGACGGACGGACAGATAACGGACGGACAGATGGACGGACAGACAGGTCTTTGTAAGAAATTTTTTTACAAAGACCTAAAAAGGGTAAAGCTTCTTTTTCATAGCAAATATTAATTTTTGGTTAATCTGAGGTTTCTTCTATTGTTCAAACTTTGCGCACGTAGACTGAGCGTTCAGTGTGGGATGGTTTCTTTGCTTGTTTATTAAATCCTTTTCATCTGGGCAACTGGAAATGAAAATGTTCAAATACCAACCAGATGACAAGATAACATCATACTTTTTGCATAAAAACTAGTATATATAATAGAGGAAACATAATAAACTAAGAAAAGCATAATTCTTTGTTACAATGTGAATTAAATTGAAGAGATAATCAATAAGTTTTAAGCTAAGGATTTAAAAAAGATTATTACTAATGACAGTGCAAGTCAGTATAAAAAGTAGATATAAATTAGCTTAAATTAAATGTCATTAGTTGGTTATAATATGTGTCAGAAAATAAATTTAATGTAAAATGAATGATTAAATTTAAAACTCGGTCTTTTCTTTCATATTGAACCTGACCAGGTATGAGATCCGCCACGTTGGCTGGCCCCTCCACTATAATGCGCTGGCCATCGGGTGAGCTCCCCCTTTTTTAAGCCGTTTACAGGTGCTGTCGCAGGGTAGAGTGGTTTTCCACTCGCGTGCCTATTTATGGTATAAGATTATGTGATTCCATCACAAATTACTATAAAATAAATTTGCCAAGCTCATATTTTTCATTTAAGGGAAAAAAACATGCAAATTATGTTTGCACGAGTTTTCACTTAAATGAAAAATATATGGTCATGTCTACATCATTGATCAGGATGGCGGTGTGAAGGGACACCGCTTCCACCTGGACGCCCCACTCTTATTTGGGGCCATAGGTATCACCCGTAACTATGAAGTCCTCTGAAGTCCCATCTGTTTTCGCCCGGCCCAGTTTGCCATTAGCTTGAGCAATTTTTAACCCTTAGTAGGTTACCTCGGCCTCGACTCCGTTCAATACGGATCTGCATCACTTAAATCGTGAATGCAAAATGGAGGCTGTGAGGGGACACCGCTTCCACCTGGATATCCTACTCTTATTTGGGGCAATAAGTATCGTTCGTAACGATAAAGTCCCGGCCCGGCCTAGTTGGCCATTGGCTTGGGCAATTTAAACCCTTAGTAGGTTACCTCGGCCTAAACTCCGATCGGTACAGATCTGCGTCTCTTATATCTTGAATGCGAAATGTTTTTGTAGTGGGTCCTTGTGCTGGCGAAAAGAACTTGCCCCCGTCACTGCAATGCTAGCCGGCCAACGCATCCACGCCTCCTCAGACAAGGCCAATCATGGTGAATCCCACCATTCTCATGCGCCGGGGCAGAAGACCATCGCTGCAGTCACTCATGGACATTATATCTACACCTTCTTCACTACAAAATGGTGCCCAACGTGGGGCCCGTAAAGTCCGGCTATATCAACAGTCGTGAGCACGATATAGACCAACGTCTTTAGGTTACCCTACTAAGTTTCCGAATTTTCGGTGGGTAGGTGACAACTAAGGAACATTGCACTAATAGTGCGTCAGCAACATTAACAACTGCTAGACTAGTTGTCCATGGACATCATAACATTTAGACCTGCTTTTAATTTAAACATTGGTGGTTTACCACCATTGTATCCTAGCAAAGGCCAAATGATATTCGAGTCCTTTCGTGTATTCGAAAATTGTTACTTAACATCATTTTTGCGTTGAAGTCTGATCTGCACACGAAACCCAGCGGTGCCTTAGTGCATTCGAGTACATGATTGGCTGCTTAGCTAGTCACACACTGCTTGTGGGTCAGAATCAACCCTCGGCTGATAAACCGTGCCTGGTTAAAACTAGCAAATGAGCACTCTCATATTTGTTGTACCTCAAGAGAGTTGTGCAAAGTAAAAGATCAACTTTGATCTTGAAAATCGTTTCCAATTTAAAATAAAAATTGATCATATTTTAAGTCCATAATATCTATTTATCTTCATATTTTTTCTTTTTTTTATGAGAGTGTGTTATTGTTCGCCACTGACGGCCACTTAATTAATTAAAACGAGTTTCTTTCAGAATAATATAATTTTAGAAAAATGCCCACAAAATGGACTCCTGAGATAGGGAAGCTGATGTCGGATGCTGGACCGACACTCCTGTGCTCCATCTGCCACGAGGACTTGGATGAGTCGACTTGCTTGACTTTGCCGTACGGACATTGACTGCATTAGCTGTGTTAAGGCTAGCTTTGACAAACGTCATCGACATGTCCTCTCTGTCGTCAGCCTCTGGAGCAGGTATCCATTGCCACAGAATGACATCCACCTCTCGTCACTTGTGGAACAGTGCTGAAGAGTGGGCTTCCTTCCTCAAATCCAATGAGTACGCTTAGTGATACTGATGGAGCCGGAGGCAAACCACCAGTCAGACCAAACACCGAACCCTCACCATCATCGACTTCCGAGACAGACAGACAATGACTGTCAGCATGGAGCAGATCAGGCAGCAATTAGAACGACTGTCTGTTCTACAATCACTGGTCCAGCCTTCTATATCATCTTCACGAGTTAATAATGCGCAGAACGTACAGCCACCTCTCACAGTAGCCAGCGACTTATCACCTCCTAGGCTCAGCAGAGTCATGAACCCCATAGCCCCAGAATACAGGGCCAGGATTAGTGTCCCAACCTCACGACCACACCAGCGGAATAAAATGAGTGCCTGGAACCATGATCGAAAATTGCTCGAGTAGGCAGACCATGACAGTAGCTCAATTCCCCGGACACGAATTATCACGTGTTGGAACTGCTGGCAGGCAGGAAACCGTTTTACCACATGCCAGGCAGAAGCTAACATCTTATATTTCTGTTGTAGGAAGCCAGATCCGTATGCGCCAACCTGTAGCAATTGTATGAAGCCAAAAACTTGCAAGCGAGTGCCCACGTAACCAACAGTGCCAGAGAAAGACCCAATAATGGAACGGTACTCCGTTTCATCTACTGACAGTGCTACTACGACAAGTTCCTTGCCAGAAAACACTCTGGCTACGAATACCTTGATAACTTTGCTGGTCCACGATGCTGCAGATGACACACCTTCTCCGGAGCCATCTTCAAAGATGTTTTTGAAGCGAACACATCAGGTACTGCCTGAAGAACCCCAGCAGCCTTGAAACCATACCACCTCAGGCTGCAGGCATATTTTGCTGCACGAGAGAAAATTTTGCTGCAGAAGAGGTCAACCCACGCCAATACAAGACTAAATTGTCAACTTGCCGTTGGAGGAGCTTTCGCAGAAAAGTGCGCACATGTCAGCAAACCCTGAACGTATGAAATATCTTAGAGGTTTTTGAGAATGACACCCGGCCTTTTTTTGTGGTAGGGAGATGAACGCTCATTTACGCACAGAGTACGGGACTCCCATGTTTGCAGAAGGGGACCGGACTACCCACTAATCACCACCCCTGTCAACCTGAGAACCTTACCTGGAAACGTTTGACTCATTACTTCGGGCCAGGTCCCATTTTGTTACGCTGTGAGGCTCCTTCAAGCTGGAGGATCCCTCATCTAGCGAAAGGGGAGAGGGAAAGAAGATGTGCCAGGCAAGCGATTTCCCGGCTGCTATGAATCCCTTTTATCATTTAGGACTACCCGAACAAAATGTGCCATCTGGTTTCATTTGTCAACCGACTCGAGCATCACCGCGACTTTATTATCCGGGGTGAGCTCTCCCGTCTCCCTGTGGAGGGTTCTTCGCAGCCTGTCCCATTTTATGTACGCAAAAAATATGCGGCAAGCATTGTCTTCCTCTCCTGGGTAACGCCGACAATCGGGGAACCATGAGTTACCAATCTTGTGCAGGTAGGACTGTAAACACCCATGTCCGCTCAAATGCTGGGTCAGATAGAAGCCAGTCTCCCCTTTCCTTCAATTTAGCTACGGTCTCACATCCGGGATGAGACACATAGCCCACCTTCCCTCCGTGCAATTCACCCAAGACAGCTGCCAATCGTTGAGTGAGCGCTGTCTCTCTTTGCAGACAACCATCTCCCTCGTTTCGACGCAGATAAATGGAGTGGTGCTCTCTAGCAAGGGGGCCGACAGGTATCATGATTGCGATAACTTTCATCGCCGAATCAGAGACTGTCGGATATGAAGATGCAATCCTCAGCGATCCTCTTCTCTATGCCTTTACCAGGTGTTTTCGGTAAACTTTCATACTGGGAGCGTTGCCCCATACCTCTGCTCCGTACAGTAGCACTGACCCTACAGCACTCATCAAGAGGCATTTTCTTGATGGGCTGGGTCCCCTACGTTGACCATAAGTCGACTTACTCTAGGGATTCTCTTTTTTGTCAAGATGACCACTTCGGTTTTCTCCAGTGCTAAACTGAGCTCGCGAGCAATCATCCAGTCCCTCACTCAGCGCATTGGTAGACCTAGCCTAAGTTACGCCTGTTCAACGGTGCGTCCAGCAAACAGAGCCGTCACATCATCCGTATAGCCGATCAAGCCCGACTCATCTGGTATCTCTAGTCTCAGTAGCCCATCGTAAGACACGTTTCACAGATCCGGACCAAGGATAGATCCCTAGGCAACACCCAATGAAACCGCTATCTTTCCTAGGCCCTGTGTCGTGACGTAGAGAAGGCTTCGGTCTTTTAGGTAGTCCCTCAAAAGGTGCATTAGATATTCTTGAACTTGAAAAAGGTTATCCAGCGTATCCAGAATATCCACATATCTAGGGGAGTTGAAGGCGTTCCTGATGTCAGGTGGCACCAACAGGTCGATCCGTCGCTTAGTACGGCTATATCCCTCTGCTTTTTGGACCGCGTTCACCATCTCTGCAATTGCATCAATGGTAGAACGTCCTGCTCTAACGCCATACTGCCATACCATAAGATGGAAAAGCAGCGACGGATGCTTCCAGACTTTGTCGTTGGTTTGGAGTTAACTCGTGTCGGTTGGGTATAGAAGCGAGTTTATGGACATATCCATTATTTAAGTGTGAAGGCACGAATAGATCCGCGGCCAAACCAAAGTGAAGGACGAAATCAACGCCAAGGTACTCGTTGTGAGTCAATTAGGGGATGGTGAAAAAGGTAATATCCTTAGTTTGGCCTCTGAATGTGACGGGTGTTGCCAATCTACCCTGGATAGAATGTTTGGTGCCATCAGTTGGGCTGATTTCAGAGCACCACCGAACCGAGCCTCGGGCAAGGCGTCTAGTATTTGCACCCGTCGCACAACACTTTGGTTGGTGCGTAAGGTCTAGTGTTTTATCCTGACTTGCTGCTCAGCATTTTCAGTGCTTGCCTACGGGACGGGGTTTTCCCGGTACGATGGAAGGTGGTAAGGCTCGTGTTGATCAGCAAGGGAAGGAATATCCCGAATTGCCGTCTGCATACCACCCGTTATACATGCTAGAAACGGCTGGGAAAGTGCTAGAGAAACTCATCAAGGGAAGACTCCTGACGTGGTTCGTGCTGCTGGGGACCCATTTCCTCGGCAGGACGGCGTTAGAGCAGGACTTTGTACTATATATGCGATCGCAGAAGTGGTAGGCGTGGTCCAAAAGGCAGACGCATATATTCGCACCAAGTGACGGATCGTCCTGTTGACAGCAGATATTCTGCCACAACTTGAAGTCTGCGGTTATCATTCAGTCACCATTATCTTTTTGTTTTTTTTTTTTGTGATATGGAGGTGAATGCTATTTATGCACAGAGTGTGGGACTCCCATGCGCGACTGGACTACCCACTAAACACCTCCCCTGCCAACCTGAGAACCCAGCCTGGAACCGTTTGACACATTACTTCGGGCCAGGTCTCGTTTTGTTACGCCGTGGGGTACCTTCAAGTTGAGGAGTCCCTTTCCTAGCGGAAGGGGAAGAGGAAGTGCCAAAAAAGCGATCCCCCAGCGCCCTGGCTGCTGTGAGTCCCTTTTATATTTTAGGACTGCCCAAGCATAATGTGCCACCTGGTTCGATTTGTTAACTGATTCGAGCATCACCGCAACTATATTATCCAGGGTGAGCTCTCCCGTCCCCTGTAGAGTTCCCTTCGCAGCCTGACCCGTTTTATGTACGCAAAAAATGTGTGGCAGGCATTGTCCTCCTCTCCTGGGCAAAACTGACAATCGGAGGACCGTGACTTACCGATCTTGCGCAGGTAAGACTGAAAACACCCATGCCCGCTCAAAAGTTGGGCCAGATAGAAGTCAGCCTCACTATGCCTTCAATTTTGCCACGGTCTCACATCCGGGATGAGGCGCGCAGTCCACTTTCCCTTCGTGCAATTCACCCAAGACTGCTGCCAATCGTTGTGCGAGCGCTGTCTCTCCTCGCGGACAACCATCTCCTTTGCATCCTCGTTTCAGCGGAGGTAAGTACCGCGGCGCTCTCTAGCAAGGAGGGCGACAGGTATCACTTCTGCAATAACTCTCACCACCATTGTCTTACTTTGCTGCCTTCGGACAGCACATAGTTCGCCATGGTAAATCATACAGGCTTCAACGAAAGTTAAAATATTTGGGAGATCCCGTCGTTGCACTGGAGCCTCAGTAACATTTAGGAGACCTAGGTCAACAAATCAGATAGAAGATAAAAGCCGCAGGACATGCAAATGAGACGCATTGCAACCAGAGGTCCCAACCATCCGATTTTAAAGAAGTGGATGAAGTCATTCGTCGCAACTTCTGCCAAAGCGACGCCACTGGGCACTCTAATGCCCAGCTAGATCGCTGTTTTCTGAAAAGCCGTGTACAGAAGGTTGATGGACTCAATCCTTAGCACTTCGCAGACCTATTGGAGAAAAAAGTCTGGGTGTATCACACAAAAGACCTACGTCTGTTTTGTCTGTCCGCACTTAGTCTCAATCACACGCATAGGTCATCCATTTACAGCAAGTCAAAAGTACTTGCGTCAGTCTCTCCGTCCGCTAATCGTTTTCTTCTGTGCCTCACCTCACGTTCCGACCCCGAACATGATCGATTATCCACCTTCTCAAAACAGCTCAACTACTCTTTCCAGTCATCTACATGTGGCGTCCACATGCTCACCGCAAGGAGCGCATCAAGCAGTTAGTGGATGCTATGAATTTCATAACTCATGTCCGACGAGTCAACATCGCGCGCGCCAACACGTAGTCCTTGACTACATTCAATTCAATACTTACGATTCTGTCTTTAGTTTTACCAATAAAGTTATGTTTGTGTTTTAGTAAAGTAATATTCTTTCTTTCTCATGGGGATCGCGCATAGCTTATTAACAATCCCCATAGTGGTGACCCCGTATTTGTTCACATTTTTGTTACACGAGTCATGTGCTCGCCATCTTTTTACTATCGCCGCAGGTCGTAGCTTCACGAGTCAGCGCAAGACGCCACATGCAATCCCGACATGCCCGATCACGCACCAGACCGCCATACGCATGCCCGAACAGACGCCGCGTTCGCATGTGTACGTCACACCACCTCGATCGCATGTTCGACCCCGCACAGTGTCGCATGCCCGACCCCACACAGTGTCGCATGCCTGACCCCGCACAGAGTCGTATGCCCAACCTCGCACTGCAGCCGCACAGCAACATTCACGACATTGAAATCGCATCTTCTGAACACGTGCTACGCAACCCGACATTGCTCCAGCCTCATTTACGGCATTTTTCAACGCCATTTTTGGATCGTGACATTCTCATCAAAATGTCACTTGGGAGGGAGTACTGTGGCGTCCACATGCTCACCGCAAGGAGCGCATCAAGCAGTTAGTGGATGCCATGAATTTCATAACTCATGTCAACGAGACACTCACTTCGTTCGCAACCTCCGACGAGTCAACATCGCGCGCGCCAACATGTAGTCCTTGACTACATTCAATTCAATACTTACAATTCTGTCTTTAGTTTTACCAATAAAGTTATGTTTGTGTTTTAGTAAAGTAATATTCTTTCTTTCTCATGGGGATCGCGCATAGCTTATTAACAATCCCCATATACATATGAAAGAATCCGTTACACCGCGCTGATTGCTTCTGGACCCTCCGATTGATGAGATACTGTTTGTTTTCCGAATCAATGTTGGATACGGTGTTGTTCGCAAGAGATAAGTGGCTGAAAGGAAATGGGATGATGTTTCCAGATCGTGGAACCTTGCTTATAACAGTAATTGTAGATCGTCAGGATAAGGAGGAAAAACAATTAATTGGTGGAGCGATGTTGTTGATGAAAGTTGTATTCGAGAAATAGCTGTAACGGAACCACTTGTTGATTTAGTTGACGCAATCGTATATGATTAAGAAAGTTGATTTATATACAGTGGAAAAGTGTGACTTGGAATATTCCTTACCATTTCAACTAATTGCGAAACTTAATGATTCGTTCGCCATTTCAACTAATTGTGAAACGTAATAATTTGGTCACCATTTCGTTCAAGTACTCGTAACGTACTTTAAATAGAATTTCAGCAAAATACTCGTAGTGCATCGCCCACACCACCTACAAGTGCTCGTTGGGGATACTAGGTGAGCACCCTTTTTGGTTTCCTTATTGTTTTTATTATTCACGATTAAGATTTTGGCAACAATCATATTATACATAAAATTTACATAGAATGTAACATTTAGCGTACTTTAATATCACATCATAAAATATTTTTGAGTTTAAAATACAGAAAATTACTTCCACTGATATTAATTAACGACACCAACGTTGTAGTAATTTGGCCTTTAAATTTCGTATGCGAAGGAAATATTCGAGCTTATTCAATACGAAATGACAAACTTTTTGCTCGTAGATCGAAATTCAGTCGCAAGCAGTAAACAAGTTGGGTAAACAGACCTACGCTCATGTCAGAAGAGTTTTGTATTCAATTTACAAAATGCAGTCATCAGATCGAATCAAATCAAGAAACATGTCAAAGACGATTGTATTGGAAAAAATATGAAATACGAAGATCATACTATTATTAACAAAGTTGAACGAATTTCGACTTCTGAGGTTTTTAGAATTGTTACACTCATAAATATCTCCCTTGATAATTATTTCAGATGTCCATCCGCGACGGAGGAAACACATTTTTCATGTATTTCCCCCCTGTTCCCCCACTGAAGCAAAAACTGACAGTTTAAGAACTGTTTTGAAAAGCTCCCACGAAAACTTTAATTTCATACTCATATCGGCTACGTTTGATGAATTTTTTTTCAGGGGCCAGTCTCCTGTGCTGTTATCATCGATTCATGGCCAATTTTTCGAATCCTAGAATGGTTACAAAACCCTTTTGCTAGGAGCTCTCTCCCACCTCCTTGACTTGTATCACTTATGAGCATTAATTGTAGGTACTCATCTTCAGTCATTCATTAAATTGAATCAAGTGTTCAAAGCATGCACCTTAAACGTTGAAGTTGGGAAAAAATAAATCAAAATTATTC